>CM038670.1:290991472-291601356 GCA_021605145.1 Aegilops bicornis
TTGTGGGGAAAAGTGCTAAACCTCTGCAGAGTGTACAAACTAATCATGGTTAGCCGTGTCCCCGGTTATGGACAATTCTGAGTATCTAGTACTTGAGTATTCACATGTATCTCATCACTCTTAACTAATTTTGCTGGGTTGTTAATCACTTTAATTGGGATCATTGAGTTGGGGTTATACCTTCTCAATGATGTTTCAACCACCATGATAGTTAAATTAAAATTTATTCCTTTGAGGTAGGGAAAAATTGGCTTTTCGCAAAACTGTAACCATAGAGCTTTCCACCAGCCATATATGCATGTAGTATAGCTTATTCTTTCATTACTCTATGTGTTACATTGCCGCATATTCCATGTCTTGACCTGTTCTCGGGCTGCAACGTATTATGTTGCAGACTTTTCTGACGAGGAGTAAGGATTGTAGGTCGTTGCCATGCAGCTCGCTTATGCCGTTGGAGTTGATGGACTCACTTTATCTTCCAAGCCTTCCATTGTTATCACATTAGATGGCCTTCAGCCATATTATTGTAATAAGTTCTCTTTTGAGACATTCGATGTAATAAATGTGTGATTGCTACTCTGTTATAAATCCTTGAGTCGTGTGTGTCAAAGATTACCGATCCAGGATGACATGTATACGTAGACTTGACCATCTGAGGTCGGGTCGCTACAATTACTCCACACATCGACTGCTATACATCATGCATCTAGAGTATTAAGTCCATAAGAACAGAGTAACGCATTAAGCAAGATGACATGATATAGAGGGATAAACTCAAGCAATATGATATAAACCCCATCTTTTTACCCTCTATGGCAACAATACAATACGTGCCTTGTTGTCCCTACTGTCACTCGGAAAGGACACCGAAATATTGAACCCAAAGCTAAGCACTTCTCCCATTGCAAGAAAGATCGATCTAGTAGGCCAAACTAAACCAATAATTCAAAGAGACTTGCAAAGATATCAAATCATGCATATAAGAATTCAGAGAAGAACCAAAAAATATTCATAGATAATCTTGTTCATAAATCCACAATTCATGGGATCTCGGCAAACACACCGCAAAAGAGTATTACATCGAATAGATCTCCAAGAACATCGAGGAGAACTTTGTATTGAGAATCAAAGAGAGAGAAGAAGCAGTCTAGCTAATAACTATGGACCCGAAGGTCTGTGGTAAACTACTCACGCTTCATCGGAGAGGCTATGGTGTTGATGTAGAAGCCCTCCGTGATCGATTCCTCCTCCGGTAGATCGCTGGAAAAGGCCCCAAGATGGGATCTCACGGGTACAGAAGGTTGCGGCGGTGGAAAAGTGGTTTCGTGGCTCTCCCTGATGTTTCTAGGGTATAAGAGTATATATAGGCGAAAGAAGTACGTCAGTGGAGCTACGAGGGGCCCACGAGGGTGGGGGCGCACCCTCCTACCTCGTGGCCGCCTCGTGGCATTCCAAACTTCAACTCCAAGTCTTCTGGATTGCTTTCGGTACAAGAAAGATCATCGTGAAGGTTTCATTCCGTTTGGACTCCGTTTGGTATTCCTTTTCTGCGAAACTGTAAAATAGGAAAAAAATAGAAACTGGCACTGGGCCTCCGGTTAATAGGTTAGTCCCAAAAATAATATAAAAGAGCATATTAAAGCCCATTAAACATCCAAAACAGATAATATAATAGCATGGAACAATAAAAAATTATAGATACGTTGGATACGTATCAGAGGTCCTCATGGTTAGCCCCCAGCGCAGCCCGCCTGGATTTCCCCATGGCGGAGGTGGCAGCGGTGGTCCGTCCCGCGATAACGATGAGTACTATCCTCAAGCTCTCACTGCGGAGCAGAGGGAAGAGCTGCAGCGCAGAAACGATGAAGCTCTCCAGAACCCTATCATTGGGAAGACCCTCGAGGCTCAGGCCTTGGAGGCTGCGCGTGTAGCCACTATCGCTAACCGTACACGCCTGGAGAATCTTCAGCAGTCACTCGATGACCGCACCCGCAGGCAACTCTCAGGTTCTAGTCGACGACCGCGGCAATTGTTTCCGATTGAACCTCGGGACGAGTGTCGGTATACCACACCCCGATCCAAAATGTAGCAGCGCTGCGCATATAGCAGATTCGATCCAGCCGTCCCGTTCCGAAGCTAGTAGAGGCTCGCAAAAGATTCGAGCACTGCTTAGGGCGGCCGGAGAGCGGAATTCAGCTGTTTCGCAGTCATGCAATAGGATTCACAACAGGTCAGTCATGGCGGACACAGTTTGGTCGGCGGATAACCCAAGATCGCCTCCACAGCGGGAAGATCGTGGTTACCACCAGGACCAGTACCTGGGTCGAGGCACAAGCAGTTTGACCCTCGATACCACCGTGATGACCGTCATCGAGTGCCCGCGCCCCCCTCCGAGGGGTGGTTCGTACGCGCCCCGGCAGTATGATGACAGGCACCCGTACAGCGACGAGCTAAGGATTCCAGTCGACCCCTGAGAGCCTGGGTTTGATCCAAGGTCAGTCCTCGTGCATGGCCTGGTTGACAGAGCCAGAGCTAACAGAGAAGGGCTGGACAGAGATCATCCAAGTGGGAGCAGAGCATTCGTCTCTGGACCCGAGTGTTTCAGCAAAGCCATTCGAGCTGCTGAGATTCCTCCCAACTTCAGATTGGCTATAGGAGTGAGCAAGTTTACCGGTGAGTCAAAGCCAGACACGTGGTTGGAGGATTACTGAGTGGCAGTGCAGATTGGTGGAGGCAATGACGAAGTAGCCATGAAGCACCTTCCCTTGATGCTTGAAGGCTGCCGAGCCTGGTTGAATCAGTTGGCTCCTACTAGCATTTACTGTTGGGAAGACTGGGCCCGAGTGTTTATCAAGACATTTGAAGGCACTTGCAAGCAACCCGCTGGGCTGTCCGAATTGCAACATTGTGTCCAAAAATCGAATGAAACTTTGAGGGATTACATCCAGCGTTGGACCACACTTCGAAGAAGTCTGCGCTTTCAAAGAAGGTGTACGGTAAAGAGAGCTCACTCTGAAGTTCGATCGCTCTGGAGCCATGACCCTGAACTGGATGATGGAAGTAGCCACTCGGTACGCCAATGGTGAATAGGAGGATATACTCCGTAATGGTAAAGGGAAGGCTACAGAACCCGATGCTGGAGGCGGGAATCCCAGTCGGAAGCAAAAGCGTAAGGCCGAAGCCGTAGGTCAGGCTGAAGTCGCAGTAGTGAATACACAAGGAAAGTTCAAGGGAAAGCTCAAAGGACAATGGGTACCCAAGAAGATGAAGGACCCGTCGGGCCAGGATGTCCTGGATTTACCGGGTCCCATACACACGAAGAAAGATGAAGAAGGCAACTTGATTTTGCCCAAACACACCACTCGATAGTGCAGATTCCTTATCCAGCAGTTTCGCGAGGGTCAGCAGAGTGAGAAGGGCTCTGATAAGCATGAAGATGAGTAAAAAGTGGATGGTTACCTAAAGGTCAATGCTACCTTGGTGATTTTTGCTGATGTTGAGAGCAAAAGTCGACTGAAAGTCATCAACAGAGAGGTGAACATGGTTGCTCCAGCAACTACAACATATGTCAAGTGGTCAAAGACTCCTATTACCTTCGACCAGTCGGATCACCCATCTCACATTGCTACCCCCAGGCGGCAAGCTTTGGTGGTCGACCCAGTCGTTGGAGGCAATCGACTGCGTAAAGTTCTCATGGATGGTGGCAGTGGTTTGAACATTCTGTATGCAGAAACCCTCCAGGGAATGGGCATTCCGATGTCCCAACTTAGTGAGAGCAACATGCAGTCCCACGGAGTCATCCCAGGAAAGAAGGCGAAATCACTCGGGTAGATTGCTCTAGATGTGGTTTTCGGTGATTCAAATAATTTTCGCAAGGAAAAGTGGACGTTTGAAGTAGTAGATTTCCACAGTGACTGTCATGCTATTCTGGGTAGGCCGACATATGCTCGTTTCATGGCCCGTCCATGTTACATGTATCTAAAAATGAAGATGCCCGGGCCCAAAGGTGTGATCACGGTCACTGGGAATAGACAAAGAGAAGATGAATACCTTTAGAAGGGTTCCAAGATCGCGGACGAGCAAATGGCAGTGGTGGAACTGGAAGAATACAAGAAGAATGCTGATCCGAGTGATTTGCTCCATTCTAAGAAGCATGCCTCTGAGTCTGCATTTCAGTCGGCTGGTGAGACGAAACCAGTTCACATTCACCCGGAAGATCCCACAGCTGCTCTGACCCACATCTCAACGACACTCGACAGCAAATAGGAATCCGCGCTCATTCAGTTCCTCCATGAGAACTGGGACATCTTCGCATGGAAACCATCAGACATGCCAGGTGTACCCAGGGGGCTGGCTGAGCACCGTTTGTGTGTCAACTCCAAAGCCAAACCTGTCAAAGAGCATCTCCGTCGGTCTGCCGCGGAGAAGAGGAAGGCGATTGGCGAGGAAGTGGCTCAGCTCCTGGCAGCTGAGTTCATACGCGAGATATACCACTCGAGTGGCTCGCCACCGTCGTCATGGTCCCTAAGAAGGATAATTCACTCCATATGTGCATTGACTTCAAACATATCAATCGGGCATGCCCGAAAGATCATTTTCCACTCCTTCGCATGAATCAGATAGTCGACTCAACTGCAAAGTGTGAATGTTTGTCTTTTCTTGATGCTTATTCCGGATACCATCAGATCCGACTGTATGGGTCAGATGAAACAAAAATGGCCTTCATCACCCCGTTCGGGTGTTTTTGCTATGTCACCATGCCATTCGGTCTCAAAAACGCGGGCGCCACATTCATGCGCATGATTCAGAAGTGCCTGCTCACTTAGATCGGTCGGAATGTGGAGGCCTATATGGATGATATTGTGGTAAGTCATGCAAAGGTTCCGACCTGCTGACTGACCCCTCCCAAACCTTTGCCAATTTGAGAAGGTATGACATTAAGTTGAATCCGTCCAAGTGCACATTCGGAGTACCCGGAGGAAAGTTACTCGGTTTTCTTCTTTCTGAACGAGGGATAGATGCCAATCCCGAGAAAATTGGTGCAATTCTCCGAATGAAACGTCCTATGCATGTGCATGACATTCAGAAGCTCATAGGTTGTCTCGCTGCATTGAGTCGGTTCATTTTACGTCTTGGTGAAAAGACACTGCCTCTTTACCGACTGATGAAAAAGTCTGATACGATCGAGTGGACTCCCGAAGCCGAAGCAGTGTTTGTAGAGCTCAAAGCCCTGCTTTCCACCCAGTCGGTGCTTGCTGCTCCAAACAACAAAGAGCCTCTACTCTTATACATTGCAGCCATATCTCAAGTTGTCAGCACAGTGCTCATAGTGGAGCGAGAAGAAGAAAGCAAGGCATATAAAGTTCAACACCCAATGTACTATATCTCTGAAGTCTTGACTCCATCCAAGTAGAGGTATCCACATTACCAAAAGCTTGTTTACGGAATTTATATGACTGCGAAGACAGTTTCACATTAATTCCAAGACCACTCGGTTTCAGTCGTCAGTGATGCTCCATTATCTGAAATCATGAACAATCGAGACGCAACTGGTCGAGTGGCTAAGTGGGAAATTGAACTTCTCCCTCTGGATATCAAGTTTGAAGCAAAGAAGGCGATCAAATCTCAAGCGCTGGCAGATTTCTTGGCCGAGTGGATTGAACAGCAACAGCCGACTCAAGTTTACTCAGAACACTGGACTATGTTCTTCGATGGATCTAAGATGTTGAATGGTTCTGGTGCCGGAGTGGTCTTGGTGTCCCCAAGAGATGATAAACTCAGTTATGTCCTCCAGATTCACTTCGATTCCTCCAATAACGAAGTTGAGTATGAAGCACTCCTCTACGGGTTGTGTATGGCTATCTCACTCAGGGTCTGTCGCCTGATGGTCTACGGCGACTCGGATTTGGTGGTCTATCAAGTGATGAATGAGTGGGATGTCAGAAACCCTGTCATGACTGGATACTGCAACACAGTGAGGAATTTGGAGAAATTTTTTGAGGGTTTGGAGCTTCACCACATTCCCCGAATCAAGAATCAAGCAGCTGACGATCTGCAAAAATAGCTTCCACTCGGAAGCCTATCCCCAGCAATGTGTTTCTCGAGCATCTCCATTCCCCATCAGTGCAAGAAGATACTTTCACTGAAGAACCTCCCCAAGCAATAAGTCCTACCAATCTGACTGAAATCAAGGTACGAGTAGTTATTGATCTGGTTATGGAGATCCTAGTAATCAGCCCTGACTAAACAGTACCGTAGATCGCATATCTGCTCGGGCAGGAGCTTCCAGAAGATGAAGTTGAAGCGCGTCAGACCGTCCGTAGATCCAAGGCCTTCACGGTGATAGGCGGGCAGCTCTACAGAGAGAGTGTTACTGGCGTAGCTCAACGATGTATTTCTCCAGAAGAGGGTCAACTGATTTTGGATGAGATCCACTCGGGGACCTGTGGTCACCATGCATCCTCTCGGACCATTGTGGCCAAAGCATACCGAGCAAGATTCTTCGGGCCGCGGGCCAATGAAGCTGCAAAGGAAATCGTTTAGAAGTGTGAAGGTTGCCAGTTCTACACAAACATGTCCCACAAGCCTGCATCTGCCTTGAAAACCATTCCACTCGTATGGCCATTCGTTGTGTGGGGATTGGACATGATTGGACCGCTTAGGACCGGCAGAAGTGGTTTCACTCATCTACTTGTAGCAGTCGACAAATTTACCAAGTGGATTGAAGCCAAGCCTATCAAGAAGTTGGATTCAATCACAACCATTAAATTCATAAAAGAGCTGATATTCCGATATGGAGTTCCGCACAGCATTATCACAGACAACGGCTCAAACTTCGATTCAGAAGAGTTCAGAGAGTTCCGCGCTTCCCAAGGCACTCGGGTAGACTACGCATCCATTGTGCACCCGCAGTCGAATGGTCAAGCTGAAAGAGCAAATGGTTTGATTCTCCAAGGATTGAAACCTCGACTCATGCGCGACCTTGAACATGCAGCTGGAGCTTGGATGACTGAACTGTTGGGGAACGTAGTAATTTCAAAATTTTCCTACGCACACGCAAGATCATGGTGATGCATAGCAACGAGAGGGGAGAGTGTTGTCCACATATCCTCATAGACCGAAAGCGGAAGCGTTAGCACAACGCGGTTGATGTAGTCGTACGTCTTCACGATCCGACCGATCAAGTACCGAACGCACGGCACCTCCGAGTTCAGCACATGTTCAGCCTGATGACGTCCCTCGAACTCCGATCCAGCCGAGTGTTGAGGGAGAGTTTCGTCAGCACGACGGCGTGGTGACGATGTTGATGTTCCACCGACGCAGGGCTTCGCCTAAGCACCGCTCTGATTATCGAGGTGGACTATGGTGGAGGGGGCACCAGACACGGCTAAAAGATCAAACAGATCAATTGTTGTGTCTATGGGGTGCCCCCCGCCCCCGTATATAAAGGAGCAAGGGGGGGTGCGACCGGCCAGGAGGAGGGCGTGCCAGGAGGAGTCCTACTCCTACCGGGAGTAGGACTCCCCCCCTTTTCCATGTTGGACTAGGAGAGAGAGGGGAAAGAGGTGGAGGGGAGTAAGGGAAGGGGGCGCCGCCCCCTCTCCTGGTCCTATTCGGACTAGGGGGGAGGGGCGCACGGCCCTGCCCTAGCCGTCTCTCCTCTCTTCCACCAAGGCCCACTAAGGCCCATTAAGTTCACGGGGGGTTCAGGTAACCTCCCGGTACTCCAGTAAAATCCCGATTTCACCCGGAACACTTCCGATATCCAAACATAGGCTTCCAATATATCAATCTTCATGTCTCGACCATTTCGAGACTCCTCGTCATGTCCGTGATCACATCCGGGACTCTAAACAACCTTCGGTACACCAAAACATATAAACTCATAATATAAATGTCATCAAAACGTTAAGCGTGCGGACCCTACGGGTTCGAGAACTATGTAGACATGACCGAGACACGTCTCCAGTCAATAACCAATAGCGGAACCTGGATGCTCATATTGGCTCCCACATATTCTACAAAGATCTTTATCGGTCAGACCGCATAACAACATATGTTGTTTCCTTTGTCATCGGTATGTTACTTGCCCGAGATTCGATCGTCGGTATCTCAATACCTAGTTCAATCTCGTTACCGGCAAGCCTCTTTACTCGTTCCGTAATACATCATCCCGCAACTAACTCATTAGTTGCAATGCTTTCAAGGCTTAAGTGATGTGCATTACCGAGAGGGCCCAGAGATACCTCTCCGACAATCGGAGTGACAGATCCTAATCTAGAAATACGCCAACCCAACAAGTACCTTCGGAGACACCTGTAGAGCACCTTTATAATCACCCAGTTATGTTGTGATGTTTGGTAGCACACAAAGTGTTCCTCCGGTAAACGGGAGTTGCATAATCTCATAGTCATAGGAACATGTATAAGTCATGAAGAAAGCAATAGCAACATACTAAACGATCGTGTGCTAAGCTAATGGAATGGGTCAAGTCAATCACATCATTCTCCTAATTATGTGATCCGTTAATCAAATGACAACTCATGTAAATGGCTAGGAAACATAACCATCCTTGATCAACGAGCTAGTCAAGTAGAGGCATACTAGTGACACTCTGTTTGTCTATGTATTCACACAAGTATTATGTTTCCGGTTAATACAATTCTAGCATGAATAATAAACATTTATCATGATATAAGGAAACAAATAATAACTTTATTATTGCCTCTAGGGCATATTTCCTTCGGTCTCCCACTTGCACTAGAGTCAATAATCTAGTTCACATCACCATGTGATTTAACACCAATAGTTCACATCACCATGTGATTAACACCCATAGTTCACATCGTCATGTGACCAACACCCAAAGGGTTTACTAGAGTCAATAATCTAGTTCATATCGCTATGTGATTAACACCCAAAGAGTACTAAGGTGTGATCATGTTTTGTTTGTGAGAGAAGTTTAGTCAACGGGTCTGCCACATTCAGATCCGTATGTCTTTTGCAAATTTCTATGTCAACAATGCTCTGCACGGAGCTACTCTAGCTAATTGCTCCCACTTTCAATATGTATCCAGATTGAGACTTAGAGTCATCTGGATCAGTGTCAAAACTTGCATCGACGTAACCCTTTACGACGAACCTTTTAGTCACCTCCATAATCGAGAAACATATCCTTATCCCATTAAGGATGATTTTGACCGTTGTCCAGTGATCTACTCCTACATCACTATTGTACTTCCTTGCCAAAAACAGTGTAGGATATACAATATATCTGGTACACAGCATGGCATATTTTATAGAACCTATGGCCTAGGCATAGGGAATGACTTTCATTCTCTTTCTATCTTCTGCCGTGGTCGGGCTTTGAGTCTTACTCAATTTCACACCTTGTAACACAAGCAAGAACTCTTTCTTTGACTGTTCCATTTTGAACTACTTCAAAATCTTGTCAAGGTATGTACTCATTGAAAAACTTTATCAAGCGTCTTGATCTATCTCTATAGATCTTGATGCTTAATATGTAAGCAGCTTCACCTATGTCTTTCTTTGAAAAACAACTTTCAAACACTCCTTTATGCTTTGCAGAATAATTCTAAATTATCTTCGATCAACAATATGTCATTCACATATACTTATCAGAAATGCTATAGTGCTCCCACTCACTTTCTTGTAAATACAGGCTTCACCGCAAGTCTGTATAAAACTATATGCTTGATCAACTTATCAAAGCGTATATTCCAACTCCGAGATGCTTGCACCAGTCCATAGATGGATCGCTGGAGCTTGCATATTTTGTTAGCACCTTTAGGATTGACAAAACCTTCTGGTTGCATCATATATAACTCTTCTTTAATAAATCCATTAAGGAATGCAGTTTTGTTTATCCATTTGTCAGATTTCATAAAATGCGGCAATTGCTAACATGATTCGGACAGACTTAAGCATAGATACGAGTGAGAAACTCTCATCGTAGTCAACACCTTGAACTTGTCGAAAACCTTTTTGCGACAATTCTAGCTTTGTAGATAGTAACACTACTATCAGCGTCCATCTTCCTCTTGAAGATCCATTTAATCTCAATGGCTCGCCGATCATTTGGGCAAGTCAATCAAAGTCCATACTTTGTTCTCATACATGGATCCCATCTCATATTTCATGGCCTCAAACCATTTCGCGGAATCTGGGCTCATCATCGCTTCCTCATAGTTCGTAGGTTCGTCATGGTCAAGTAACATGACCTCCAGAATAGGATTACCATACCACTCTAGTGTGGATCTCATTCTGGTTGACCTACGAGGTTTGGTAGTAACTTGATCTGAAGTTTCATGATCATCATCATTAACTTCCTCACTAATTGGTGTAGTAGTCACGGGAACAGATATCTGTGATGAACTACTTTCCAATAAGGGAGCAGGTACAGTTACCTCATCAAGTTCTACTTTCCTTCCACTCACTTCTTTCGAGAGAAACTCCTTCTCTAGAAAGGATCCATTCTTAGCAACGAATATCTTGCCTTCGGATCTGTGATAGAAGGTGTACCCAACATTTTCTTTTGGGTATCCTATGAAGATGCACTTCTCCGATTTGGGTTTGAGCTTATCAGGTTGAAACTTTTTCACATAAGCATTGCAACCTCAAACTTTAAGAAACGACATCTTAGGTTTCTTGCCAAACCATAGTTCATACGGTGTCGTCTCAACAGATTTAGATGGTGCCCTATTTAACGTGAATGTAGCTGTCTCTAATGCATAACCCCAAAACGATAGTGGTAAATAATAGATCGCACCATATCTAATAAAGTATGGTTATGACGTTCGGACACACCATTACACTGTGGTGTTCCAGGTGGCGTGAGTAGTGAAACTATTTCACATTGTTTTAACTGAAGGCCAAACTCGTAACTCAAATATTTTACGTCTGTGATCATATCGTAGAAACTTTTATTTTTGTTACGATGATTCTCCACTTCACTCTGAAATTCTTTAAAAAATTTAAATGTTTCAGAATTGTGTTTCATCAAGTAGATATACTCATATCTGCTCAAATCATCTGTGAAGATTAGAAAATAATGATACCTGCCGCGAGCCTCAATATTCCGCGGACCACATACATCAGTATGTATGATTTCCAACAAATCTGTTGCTCGCTCCATTGTTCCGGAGAACGGAGTCTTAGTCATCTTGCCCATGAGGCATGGTTCGCAAGCATCAACTGATTCATAATCAAGTGATTCCAAAAGCCCATCAGCATGGATTTTTCTTCATGTGCTTTACACCAATATGACCTAAACGGCAGTGCCACAAATAAGTTGCACTATCATTATTAACTTTGCATCTTTTGGCTTCAATATTATGAATATGTGTATCACTACGATTTTAGATCCAACAAACCATTTTCATTGGGTGTATGACCATAAAAGGTTTTATTCATGTAAACAGAGCAACAATTATTCTCTAACTTAAATGAATAACTGTATTGCAATAAACATGATCAAATCATATTCATGCTCAACGCAAACACCAAATAACACTTATTTAGGTTCAACACTAATCCTGAAAGTATAGCGAGTGTGCGATGATGATCATATAAATCTTGGATTTCATTCCAACACACATCGTCACCTCGCCCTTAACTAGTTTTTGTTCATTCTACAACTCTCGTTTCGAGTTACTACTCTTAGCAACTGAACCAGTATCAAATGCCGAGGGGTTGCTATAATCACTAGTAAAGTACACATCAATATCATGTATATCAAATATACCTTTGTTCACTTTGCCATCCTTCTTGTCCACCAAATACTTGGGGCAGTTCCGCTTCCAGTGACCAGTCCCTTTGCAGTAGAAGCACTCAGTCTCAGGCTTAGGTCTAGACTTGGGCTTGTTCACTTGAGCAGCAACTTGCTTGCCGTTCTTCTTGAAGTTCCCCTTTCTTCCCTTTGTCCCTTTACTTGAAACTAGTGGTTTTGTGTACCATCAACACTTGATGCTTTTCTTGATTTCTACCTTCGTCGATTTCAGCATCACGAAGAGCTTGGGAATCGTTTCCGTTATCCCTTGCATATTATAGTTCATCATGAAGTTCTAATAACTTGGTGATGGTGACTAGAGAATTTTGTCAATCACTATTTTGTCTGGAAGATTAACTCCCAGTTGATTCAAGCGATTGTAGTACCCAGACAACCTGAGCACATGCTCACTGCTTGAGCTATTCTCCTCCATATTTTAGCTATAGAACTTGTTGGAGACTTCATATCTCTCAACTCGGGTATTTGCTTGAAATATTAACTTCAACTCTGAAACATCTCATATGGTCCATGACGTTCAAAACATCTTTGAAGTCCCGATTCTAAGCCGTTAAGCATGGTGCACTAAACTATCAAGTAGTCATCATATTGAGCTAGCCAAACATTCATAATATGCGCATCTGCTCACGCAATAGGTTACATCACCTAGCGGTGCATCAAGGACATAATTCTTCTGTGCAGCAATGAGGATAATCCTCAGATCACGGATCCAATCTGCATCATCGCTACTAACATCTTTCAACTCAGTTTTCTCTAGGTACATATCAAAATAAAATAGGGGAGCTAAACGCGAGCAATTGATCTACAACATAGATATGCTAATACTACCAGGACTAAGTTCATGATAGGTTAAAGTTCAATTAATCATATTATTTAAAGAACTCCCACTTAGATAGACATCCCTCTAATCCTCTAAGTGATCATGTGATCCATATCAACTAAACCATGTCCAAACATCACGTGAGATGGAATAGTTTCAATGGTGAACATCACTATGTTGATCAGATCTACTATATGGTTCATGCTCGACCTTTCGGTCTCAGTGTTTCGAGGCCATATCTGTTATATGCTAGGCTCGTCAAGTTTAACCAGAGTATTCCGCGTGTGCAACTGTTTTGCACCCGTTGTATTTGAACATAGAGCCTATCACACCCGATCATCACGTGGTGTCTCGGCACGAAGAACTTTCGCAACGGTGCATACTCAGGGAGAACACTTATACCTTGATAATTTAGTGAGAGATCATCTTATAATGCTACGGTCAATCAAAGCAAGATAATATGCATAAAAGATAAACATCACATGCAATCAAATATAAGTGATATGATATGGCCATCATCATCTTGTGCTTGTGATCTCCATCTCCAAAGCACCATCATGATCACCATCGTCACCGGCGCGACACTTTGATCTCCATCGTAGCATCATTGTCGTCTCGCCAACTTATGCTTCTACGACTATCACTACCGCTTAGTGATAAAGTAAAGCATTACAAGGCGATTGCATTGCATACAATAAAGCGACAACCATATGGCTCCTGCCAGTTGCCGATAACTCGGTTACAAAACATGATCATCTCATACAATAAAATTTAGCATCATGCCTTGACCATATCACATCACAACATGCCCTGCAAAAACAAGTTAGACGTCCTCTACTTTGTTGTTGCAAGTTTTACGTGGCCGCTACGGGCTGAGCAAGAACCGTTCTTACCTACGCATCAAAACCACAACGATAGTTCGTCAAGTTAGTGTTGTTTTAACCTTCTCAAGGACCGGGCGTAGCCACACTCGGTTCAACTAAAGTTGGAGAAACTGTCACCCACCAGCCACCTATGTGCAAAGCACGTCGGTAGAACCAGTCTCGCGTAAGCGTACACGTAATGTCGGTCCGGGCCTCTTCATCCAACAATACCGCCAAACCAAAGTATGACATGCTGGTAAGCAGTATGACATATATCGCCCACAACTCACTTGTGTTCTACTCGTGCATATGGCATCTACGCATAAAACCAGGCTCGGATGCCACTGTTGGGGAACGTAGTAATTTCAAAATTTTCCTACGCACACGCAAGATCATGGTGATGCATAGAAAGGAGAGGGGAGAGTGTTGTCCACGTACCCTCGTAGACCGAAAGCGGAAGCGTTAGCACAACGCGGTTGATGTAGTCGTATGTCTTCACGATCCGACCGATCAAGTACCGAACGCACAGCACCTCCGAGTTCAGCACACGTTCAGCCCGATGACATCCCTCGAACTCCGATCCAGCCGAGTGTTGAGGGAGATTTTTGTCAGCACGACGGCGTGGTGACGATGTTGATGTTCTACCGACGCAGGGCTTCGCCTAAGCACCGTTATAGTATTATCGAGGTGGGCTATGGTGGAGGGGGGCACCGCACACGTCTAAAAGATCAAACAGATCAATTGTTGTGTCTATGGGGTGCCCCCTGCCCCCGTATATAAAGGAGCAAGGGGGAGGTGCGGCCGACCAGGAAGGAGGGGCACCAGGAGGAGTCCTACTCCTACCGGGAGTAGGACTCCCCCCTTTTCCATGTTGGACTAGGAGAGAGAGGGGAAAGAGGTGGAGGGGAGGAAGGAAAGGGGGCGCCGCCCTGTCGGCGTTCTGGGAATGGGGGTCCCCAGACTTGCCTGCCTGCGGCCTGCGACATGGCTCAAGTGGGGGCCCAACGTGGCCCAGCTTCATCAGCTCAAGCTCAAGACCCTCGCATGAGGATCCAAGCCTCATGGGCGGGCAGGGAACCTTCCTCAGGAGCAGCCTCGTCAGGCAGGCTCACGAGGAGGCGGAGAGATCAAGGCAGGGTACCTCACGAGGGTGCCCCATGATGCAAGCCATGACGATCGAGATCAGGCGGGCGCCAGGCGGGCGCCAGCCTGCGCAGTGTCCTCGTTTCCCCTTTGGTGCAAAGGAGGCGGCCAAGGCCTCAGGCAAAGGTTACCGCTTCGGTGCAACAAGACCAAGACCAGCAGAGCGGCAGGACAGAGGTCATCGTGGAGCCAGTGACGGCGTCACCGTGAGCCTTTGGCAGCCAAGACCAGCTTTAGTCAGGATAAGTGTACTAGATGTTCCCCTTCAAAATGGCCAATTGTTGGCACCCTTCCCGCTCATTATTTGGGAAGAGGCCCAGGGCCTCCCTCTATAAATAGGACTAGCCACCACAGAGAGAGAGGGGGTAGAACCTACTAGAGAGAGAGAGAGAGAAGCGACTGGACTCACCCAAGCAGTCCATCGCACCAGCTCAAGAACAGCCCCTCGCGAGGCTGTTCTTCCTTTGTACTGTTCTTCATCTGCCCCGGAGGCAATCCACCACACCACACACTGGAGTAGGGTATTACACCACAACGGTGGCCCGAACCAGTATAAATCTTGTGTCTCTTGTGCTGTTCATCGTTCCTAGTTTAGATCCCTTGCAAACCATCAATGCGTGAGCTGGTAGGGGAAAGATCTCCATGCGCACCCCAGAGTTCGAACCTCAAGGGTCTGCCGGAACCCGAAATACGACATTTGGCGCGCCATGTAGGGGTGCCCCGGAATCCTTCCTCCGCCGCCTCGCATTTCGTTGCCTCGTCGTCCGACGTGAAGCGACCCGGCAGCCAACACCGACCACTGGGCGGCGTGGCCCGCCCACGCCGTGCCGCCAGCCCAAGGTGACCTCAACCTTGCACCTCCGGCAGCTCGCGCTCGCAAAGCGGCGTGAAGCGCGGCGACGGCGACGCCGCCTGCCCTCACGCCATGGCGAGTGCGGTCGTGACGAGCCTCAAGCCACGCCAGCCACGACGCCGCACACCCGACGGGAGCAGTAAACCTGTGGCGCGCTCATGGTGGCCCGAGCTGTTACGGTGCCGGCTTCTAGAGGGCGGCCGCGGCGTGCGATTAGAGCGAGTGGCCGAGCTCACAGGGCGCCGCCGCCTCGAGCACCTCCTTTACGCATCCGGCTGCCACCCAGGTCCAGAGCGTGCCGTATGGCGGCCCCATCTGGCGCCCATGCAACCTCAAGCGAGATCCGGGCCTACTCGATGCCAACCTGGCCAAGAGACCAGCGGCAAGCGCGCAGACCCCATCTCCGGTGGCGAAGGAGCGCACGCCGTGACCTTTGGCCTCGGCGGACCACCGCGCCACCACTCTCAAGACAGCGCTCCGGGCCGGACTGCATGGCATGTGGGGCACTACAGCGAGACCTACGGGGCAGCGTCCCGAGAGGCTTATGTGCCCCGCGTGATGGATCAAGAGTGCACACGGGAAGAAGACCATGGATCGTTCCTTGGGCTAGGCTGGGGCGAGGAGACACCACAAGCTGAGCTCTTTCAGGAACCCCAAGAGGGCCTCGATGACCGTGCCGGTGGCAACAATTATCTGGTACCATTAATTCCTCAAGAGCAAGCTTATGCTAATCGGTGTGCCGCAGGTGGTACAGGTCACCGCGACAGGTGGCTGCCCCAACACTGCAGCCTCTTACCCCTCAGGAGGAGGGCACCGGGGGTTGCAGGAGAGGGGCCGAGATCCAAGTTCGTCCCCGCGGCGCTTGGCGCAAGACGTTCTCAGGAGGTAGGCCCTCTGCCGGGGAGGTGCCTCGGGGCCTGCCCGGCAGAAGGACCCGTGGTCGTCGGGGAACTGGCTGGCGACCGCTCTACCCATTGGCGTCGTCCTTGGTTTCCGGCTGCCGTCAGTGGTGGTAGAGTGTGGCGCAAGGCGGGGCCCTCATCTGGCGATATGAAGCAAGGCCGGTACCTGTGAGAAGGCCCAGTGCCTGTGAAGCTCGCCGCCCCGTGACACTCTCACGTAATAATGAGTGGGGCTGTACACGCCCCGGATGCTCCGGAGAGCCGCCCTCGGGCCTTGGGGGCTCCCGCCCATGCCCAGTGGCAGCACTTAGCTCCGTGCTGGTGAGAATACATCGAAGACTAAACTAGGTGCCAGACGCGGCCTTTTGCTTTTTTGCCTTTTCCTCAGTTGACAAGTTTCTTCGATTCGAATTTAAGTTGGATTTGAGTTCGAGCCTTGCGTGCATTTGGGGAAGGGGTGTTTAGTCTCGTTCGAGCAATCTCTCGTGTTCTGGTTTCGGCTTTGCGTCCAAAGCTAGCGTCAGCTGCCTCCCCTCGCGAGCCCCTCGCAAGCCGGGCTGGGCCAATCGTGTCCACAGCACGGACGGCTGTCGCCACGCCCTCTCCGGAGGTTCTTATCGCAGGATCAATGGGTTCACCCAGAAGACACATATGGCGCTATGGCCCCGACAGCCCCGCTCGGGGCTCACCAGGGTCAAAAGGTAAACGAGCTAGCTGACCCACCACCGGGCCAGTCGTTAAGCTCACACGCTGCACTAAGATTACCAAGGCATTACCGCTAACCTTTACATGAGGGGCTTCCCCTCCCAAAATGCTCTCACGGTCTTCAGGGCCAAGCCCGAACCTCTTTCGTGCAGGATAAATAGCGGTGACAAACAATCAGTCGGACATATCGCTCATGGCGCCTATGCAGGTCACCTCGGGCGTCGCTGGCGTCGCTGACATCATCACCGCCACCAGCACCTCTGCCAGCACCAGGACCGTCCACCACGCCGCCTTCATCGGCGGCCACAATCATGCCGTCATCATCAGACGCGAAGGCCCTGACAAGGTCGTCCACGTGATCCTCCACCCATTGCGCCAGGTCGCCCCGGACGGCTATGGGCACCAGTGCGATGGCGGCATCGAAGTCGAAGTGGGGATCCCTGTCCCGCAGATGACTGAAGACACGGGAGAAAGCGCGCCCGAGCAAGGCTCGGCTCCTCTCCTCGACGAGCCAGCGAGACCTCTCGGAGCGGTTCTCCAGGAGCGTCACCACGTCAGCAAAATACTGGAGGTTGCCAGCATAGTTGGTCTAATGCGGCTCCTTAGCGGTGGCCTCACAAATGTTGCCCAGGACCCTGTTAGCCCGTTCCCTGACCGTACGGAGCATGGGGGCATGCTCGTGCTCCAGAACCCGCCGCCGACGAATCTCGTCCTCATTCTGCCGTGCGGTGGCCTCGGCGCCATCAATCCTCTGTCGGAGAAGAAGCAGTTCGGCGCGGGAGGAGGTCAGCTCCGCCTGCGCTGCGCAAAGGGCGGCTGCGGAGGAGTCCGCACCCCGCGTCACTTCGTCTAGTTTGGCCTTGAGGGCCGCGGTCCTGCCCTCAGCTTCGGCCCTGACCAACTCCAACCTCAACTCATACTGGCGCTCGAGGCCTGAGCGAGCTTCCGCTACGCGGCGGTCTACCTCCTCTTGGGCTCGGGCTTCGCGCATGGCGACATCATCCTCCACCTGAGCCACCAGGTGCTCCCTCGTCTACAACCACTCAAGGTCGAGGTTGCGCTCGGCGGCCTCCAGCGTCAGCGCTTCCTCGCGCTTCTGGAGCTCCGCCTAGTCGTTGGAAGCTCCTTCAGCGACACAAGTGCGGCCTGGCGCAACTCCACCTGCTGCTCCAGAGAGTTGCTCCAGGCTTGGACCTCCCACGCACGCTCCTCCGCGTCCCTGCGCCGTCGGTCTGCTTCCAGGGCCTCCTCGACGGCTCGAGAGCGAACCTCTCGCGAGGCCGCCAGCGACGCCTCAGCCTTCACATTGTCAAAGTCACGCTGGTGACGCGTGAGGGCAACGGCTACCTTCAGCTTGCGCCACTCCTCAGTAAGGCGCAAACCTTCGGCCTCGAGACGCGCATCCTCGCCGGCAAGCTCCGCCCCGAGCCGGTTCACCGCGTCCGTCGCCCCATGGAGAAATTCTTGACAAAGGGCGCGATGTTTGCGAGCACGCCTGAGCACGTCTTCCGCGTCACCCTCTGCTGCTGGTGTATGCGGAGGGCCCAGAGGTGGCGCGCCTCCTCCCGGTGCAGGGCAGGGGGCTGGCGCCCCAACAATCGCCGGACGGGCCTCGCCAGGAGCAAGACCTGGCGCCGGTGTCCCCAGAAGAAGAGCTCAAGATTGACTTCAGCCAGCCACCGTCCGCGATCGAGGAAGGGGCGTGGGGCAAGCTGGCTATGCCCCAGGAGAACTCGTGAAAGGAGGACAGCGGTAGCCTTGAGCTCGGGGCGCCCAGCTGAGCAGGCCACCTCTCCGACCAGCTGAGTGATAAGGCGTCGCTTGAACCCGGCGCGCAAGGAGCAGCAACGAGGGCCGGAGCTTGGGGAGATGGCTCCTTGGCCGTCTCCGAATTCGGCAGGAAGGGCCTGAAAGGTCACGGTCATTGGAAGAACCGAGAAGTAGAGGAGCGAGAGAGAAGAGGACTTACTGCACAAATGCGTGGCAAAGTACCTCCTGCACTTCAAAGAAGCAAAGAAGGGCGATCGTCACCGCCCGAGGCCTCCTTCCTCTTGCGGAGGGCCACGAAGTCTACGCGGAACCGGCCTAAGCGCTCGGCGCGGGGGTCGGTTTGTGGCATGGAGGAGGCAGTAAGGTGATCAGCGCCAATGGGACCAGCCTGGGGGACGCCAACAGGCGCCGCCTCATGAGGGACGACCGGGGCCTCGGGAGCCGGAGGCCGCGACTCCTCGCCTGACACTATTCCGGAACAAGCTCCGGAGATGCCCGCCCTCAGGGCTCCACGCGGCGTCACCACCTCAACTTCGTCCCCTTCAACTCCTGATGGTTCTCGTCTCCCTGCTCCATCACCCGAGACAGGGCCACTTTGGACAACCGGAAGAGCGACCACGGCAACTGGGTTCTCGCAAGGCCCCCTGAGGCCAGCCGGGCGCAGCCCCCACTCGTCAAAGCTGGGCATCTGCTTCACGACATCGGCCCTGCCCGAACAGAGATACAAGAGGGCACCATCATGTCGAAGGCTGCACAGGGAAGGATCGCCAACCAGGACCACGAGCACCGTCCTCAGCACTTCAGGCGCCAGGTCCCCCTCCTGAAGTCGCATGCGGTCTGTGCGCCCCGCAAAGTCCCACATCCGGCAAGAGTGGCGCTGGAGAGGAGCAATGCGACACTGGAGGAACTCCTTCACCACCTTGGGCGCCGTCACGTTGAGCGCCCTCAAGCTCTTGAAGCGGCACCAGACGAATGCAAGCCGGGTGTCCGCGAGCGCCTCGTGACCCCAGCCTGAGTTGGGAACAGCAGGCAAGGTAGGATGCGAGAGCAGGGGGCTGGGCACCCCAACATCCACATACAACCACCGCTCTCTGAACTTGGCCTCAGGGGGAGGGAGTCCGAAATCGATCCCCGAAGCAGCCGTCTCTGGCACCGCAAGGAAGCTCACACACCCCAAGCATTGAGTAGGATCACTTTCAAAGAAAGAGAAGAAGTGGCCTTAGCAGGCAACGGAAGGAGGGATGCCCACCATTGCCTCACAGACAAAGGCGAAGACAGCCAGGAGGGTAATGGACCCAGGCCCGAGATGCATCATGTGGATCTGATAGTGGGAGAGCACCGCATTGAAGAAAGTGGAAAAGGGGGGAACCAGACCCGCCCACAGGGCATCAGCGAAGAACCGGACCTCTGTGACAATCCTGTCGAAGGAGGCATGGGACGCAGGCCATGTCGTGGTCCTGCCACACTCGTCGAAGATGGTGGCAAGAGCAGAGCGGACCTTTCCCAAGGCCTCGGGGTTGAGTATGATGGATCGATCGACGGCGGGGGCCACCGCCGGAGGCGAGCGGGACGAAGACGCGGGCTTCTTCGCCTTTTCCTTCTTCGTTGGCGCCATGGCGACAGGAAGGGTGAGAGTCCGAGTTGGATTAAGGGCGGAAGTTGGAGCCAGAGGAAGAAGGAAGGGCCGGAGGTGCGCGGACGGCGAAAGGGGAATGGTTGTCTGCAACCCCGGGTCCGCTTAGCCGGGTCTGTAATGAGGCATCATGGGGAAGCAGAGACGTCCACGACCAATCAATCACCATGCGGCGCCCAAGGCCGCAGGCTATTGGGGCCCGCGGCGCTTTGCACTTGCCCCTTCACTTCTCTGCTAAGCCAAGTCCGGGCGCGCCTTGGGCCCGGGGGCTACTGTCGGCGTTCGGAGCAGGGGTCCCCAGACTTGCACACTGCGGCCTGCGGCGTGGCTCAAGTGGGGGCCCAGCGCGGCCCAGCTTCATCAGCTCAAGCTCAAGACCCTCGCGAGGGGCCAAGCCCCACGGGACGGACGACAGGAACCTTCCACAGGAGCAGCCTTGTCAGGCAGGCTCACGAGGAGGTGGAGAGATCAAGGCAAGGTACCTCACGAGGGTGCCCCATGACGCAAGCCATGACGATCGAGATCAGGCGGGCGCCAGCCTGCGCAGTGTCCTCGTTTCCCCTTTGGTGCAAAGGAGGCAAGCACAGGTCAAGGCATCAGGCAAAGGTTACCGCTTTGGTGCAACAAGACCAAGACCACCAGAGCGGAAGGACGGAGGTCATCGTGGAACCCAGGACGCCGTCACCGTCAAAGCCTTTGGCAGCCAAAGACCAACTTTAGTCAGGATAAGTGTACTAGATGTTCCCCTTCAAAATGGCCAATTGTTGGCGCCCTTCCCGCTCATTATTTGGGACGAGGCCCAGGGCCTCCCTCTATAAATAGTACTAGCCACCACAGAGAGAGGGGGGGGGGGTAGAACCTACCAGAGAGAGAGAGAAGCGATTGGAATCACCCAAGCAGTCCATCGCACCAGCTCAAGAACAGCCCCTCGTGAGGCTGTTCTTCCTTTGTACTGTTCTTCATCAGCCCCGGAGGCAATCCACCACACCACACACTGGAGTAGGGTATTACACCACAACGGTGGCCCGAACCAGTATAAATCTTGTGTCTCTTGTGCTGTTCATCGTTCCAAGTTTAGATCCCTTGCAAACCATCAACGCGTGAGCTGGTAGGGGAAAGATCTCCGTGCGCACCCCAGAGTTCGAACCTCAAGGGTCTGCCGGAACCCGAAATCCGACACACCCCCTCTCCTTGTCCTATTCGGACTAGGGGGGAGGGGCGCGCGGCCCTGCCCTAGCCGTCTCTCCTCTCTTCCACCAAGGCCCACTAAGGCCCATTAAGTTCCTGGGGGGTTCCGGTAACCTCCCGGTAATCCGATAAAATCCTGATTTCACCCGGAACACTTCCGATATCCAAACATAGGCTTCCAATATATCAATCTTCATGTCTCGACCATTTCGAGACACCTCGTCATGTCCGTGATCACATCCGGGACTCTGAACAACCTTCAGTACATCAAAACATATAAACTCATAATATAAGCACATCGCCGAAGCGTTAAGCGTGCGGACCCTCTGAGGTTCGAGAACTATGTAGACATGACCGAGACACGTCTCCAGTCAATAACCAATAGCGGAACCTGGATGCTCATATTGGCTCCCACATATTCTACGAAGATCTTAATCGTTCAGACCGCATAACAACATACGTTGTTCCCTTTGTCATCGGTATGTTACTTATCCGAGATTCGATCATCGGTATCTCAATACCTAGTTCAATCTTGTTACCGGCAATTCTATTTACTCATTCTGTAATACATCATCCCGCAACTAACTCATTAGTTGCAATGCTTGCAAGGCTTAAGTGATGTGCATTACCGAGAGGGCCCAGAGATACCTCTCCGACAATCGGTGACAAATCCTAATCTCGAAATATGCCAACCCAACAAGTACCTTCGGAGACACCTGTAGAGCACCTTTATAATCACCCTGTTACATTGTGACGTTTGGTAGCACACAAAGTGTTCCTCCAGTAAACGGGAGTTGCATAATCTCATAGTCGTAGGAACATGTATAAGTCATGAAGAAAGCAATAGCAACATACTAAACGATCGTGTGCTAAGCTAACGGAATGGGTCAAGTCAATCACATCATTCTCCTAATGATGTGATCCCGTTAATCAAATGACAACTCATGTCAATGGCTAGGAAACATAACCATCCTTGATCAACGAGCTAGTCAAGTAGAGGCATACTAGTGACACTCTGTTTGTCTATGTATTCACACAAGTATTATGTTTCCGGTTAATACATTTCTAGCATGAATAATAAACATTTATCATGATATAAGGAAATAAATAATAACTTTATTATTGCCTCTAGGGCATATTCCCTTCATGAACTGTCGTCTGTTTTGTGGGGATTGAGGACTACTCCCAACCGATCCACTAACCGAACCCCTTTCTTCATGGTGTATGGAGCCGAAGTCGTGCTACCTAGTGATATTTTTCACAGTGCACGCCGAGTGGAACTTTATTCAGAGGTTGAGGCAGAGCAAGCACGCCAAAATGCCGTAGACCTTCTGGAGGAAGAACGGGAGATGGCCTTGATCCAGTCGACTGTTTATCAACAAGATCTTCGTTGATTCCATGCAAGGAACATCAAGGGTCGAGCATTTCAAGAAGGAGACCTAGTGCTCCGAGTGGAATAGCAGCGACTGCAAAAGCTCGCCCCTGCGTGGGAAGGCCCTTTCGTCATCACCAAGGTGCTTCATAATGGAGCCTATCACCTTTACAACCTAGCTCAGAAGAAGGATGAGCCAGGCTCTTGGAACGCAGATCTTCTTCATCGTTTTTATACTTGACAGTCGGATTTTCAAGATTTAATAAGAATGCTTGTTAGATTGTTTATCAAGACATGTTTCTCATAGTCTCCTAATGATTTCTCTCACAAAAGCACGTGTCCAAATCCCCCAGTCGGTAACTTAGATGCGGAACCTGTTTTCGCCTAAGTTAAAAAACTACTCCGAGTGGAGAGCAATCCTCCCACTCGGGGGGCTTAGCCGTGAAACAGTTTCTCCTAAGGTAAAAATCCACTCCGAGTGGAGAGCAATCCTCCCACTAGAAGGCTTAGCCGCGAACCAGTTTCGCTTAAGTTAAAAATCTACTCCGAGTGGAGAGCAATCCTCCCACTAGGGGGCTTAGCCGCGAACCAGTTTCGCCTAAGATAAAAGACTACTCCAAGTGGAGAGCAATCCTCCCACTCGGGGGCTTAGACGCGAACAAGTTTCGCCAAAGTTAAAAAAACTACTCCGAGTGAAGAGCAATACTCCCACTCGGGGGCTTAGCGGCGAACCAGTTTTGCCTAAGTTAAAAATCCGGTCTGAGTGGAGAGAAATCCTCCCACTCGGTGGCTTAGCCGCGAACCAGTTTCGCCTAAGTTAAAAATCTACTCCGAGTGGAGAGCAATCCTCGCACTCGGGGGCTTAGCCGTGAACCAGTTTCACCTAAGTTAAAAGACTACTCCAAGTGGAGAGCAATCCTCCCACTCGGGGGCTTAGCCGCCAACCAGTTTCGCCTAAGTTAAAAATATACTCCAAGTGGAGAGCAATCCTCCCACTCGGGGGCTTAGACGCGAATCAATTTTGCCTAAGTTAAAAATCTTCTCTCAGTGGAGAGCAATCCTCCCACTCGGGGGCTTAGCTGCGAACCAGTTTCGCCTAAGTTAAAAATCTTCTCCGAGTGGAAAGCAATCCTCCCACTCGGGGGCTTAGCCGCGAACCAGTTTTGCCTAAGTTGAAAAGACTACTCTCAGTGGAGAGCAATCCTCCCACTTGGGGGCTTAGCTGTGAACCAGTTTTGCCTAAGTTAAAAAACTACTCCGAGTGGAGAGCAATCCGCCCACTCGGGGGCTTAGCCGCGAACCAGTTTTGCCTAAGTTAAAAATCTACTCCGAGTAGAGAGCAATCCTCCCACTTGGAGGCTTAGCCATGAACCAGTTTCGCCTAAGTTAAAAATCTACTCCGAGTGGAAAGCAATCCTCCCACTCGGGGGCTTAGACGCGAACCAGTTTCACCTATGTCAAAGGACTACTCTGAGTGGAGAGAAATCCTCCCACTCTGGGGCTTAGCTGCGAACCAGTTTCGCCTATGTTAAAAATCTACTCAGAGTGGAGCAATCCTCCCACTCGGGGGCTTAGCCGCGAACCAGTTTCGCCTAAGTTAAAAATCTTCTCCAAGTGGAGAGCAATCCTCCCACTCGGGGGCTTAGCTGCGAACAAGTTTTGCCTAAGTTAAGAATCTTCTCTGAGTGGAGTGCAATCCTCCCACTCGGGGGCTTAGCCGCGAACCAGTTTCGCCTAAGTTGAAAGACTACTCCGAGTGGAGACCATTCCTCCCACTCGGGGGCTTAGCCGCGAACCAGTTTCGCCTAAGTTAAAAAACTACTCCAAGTGGAGAGAAATCCTCGCACTCGGGGGCTTAGCCGCGAACCAGTTTCGCCTAAGTTAAAGATCTACTCCCAGTGGAGAGCAATCCTCCCACTCGGGGACTTAGCCGCGAACCACTTTCTCCTAAGTTAAAAATCTACTCCGAGTGGAGAGCAATCCTCGCACTCGGGGGCTTAGCCGCGAACCAGTTTCGCCTAAGTAAAAAATCTACTCCGAGTGAAGAGAAATCCTCCCACTCAGGGACTTAGCCACGAACCAGTTTCGCCTAAGTTAAAAATGTACTTCGAGTGGAGAGCAATCCTCCACTCGGGGGCTTAGCCTCGAACTAGTTTCGCCTAAGTTAAAAATCTACTCCGAGTGGAGAGCAATCCTCCCACTCATGGACTTAGCCGCGAACCAGTTTCGCCTAAGTTAAAAATCTACCCCGAGTGAAGAGCAATCCTCCCACTCAGGGACTTAGCGGCGAACCAAGGTTCGCCTAAGTTAAAAAAACTAGTTCACGAAGCATTCTGTAAGCAGGAGAGCATTATTCGGATAAATCCACCAAGTTCGGATAAATCAGTCAAGTTCAGAATCGCAAGCAAAAGTACTTGGGTGTCAAGCCCGAAACAGTTTAACGGTTATAGGATCACTCGGCATTCCGAGGCGAATAAATTCGAATCATTAAGTTTTTCTTCACTCGGAAGGAGGAGGGCTCGTTGGCTTGACAAAGGTGTCCAGGTCGATGCCGTCAGCTATGCGAGTGGCTGCCTCAATAAAAGTCTCCATGAAGGATTCAAACTGGAGCTTCTTCGTGTTCACCACCTGGAGGGATTTCAGCATTTCTTCTTTGGCATCCTTGCAATGGACTCGGACGAGTGAGAGGGCCATGTTGGCTCCACAGCGAGCAGCTGACTTCTTCCATGCTTGCACTCGACCAGGGATTTCATTGAGGCGAGTTATTGGTGACTCGAGGTCGTTGTGAAGAATGTCCTCTGCGCATAGTTTGTTGTCTATCCGAATCAGTGCAACCTTCAGTCGAGCAATATACCCCAAGACGCTATCGAGACGAGCTTCAACTCGTAGTACATTCATTGCAGCTTCATCTTTGACGAGTGACTTTGTGGGGTCCAGGCCTAGCTCAATCTGTTCAGTTTCCTGCTCAAAATTCTGACAGAACTCTGTGCAAGGAGAGAAAGTATGAGTCGGTAGCAACATTATGTAAAGGTTTTTTAGATTCACTCGGATGAAGAAGTATACCTTCAAGCATGATGTACATCTTCTTGGTGAGGCCCCCCAAGTAAACCTCCAGCTCGTCCCTCTTCCGAGTGAGCTGGTCCACCTTGTCAGCCAAGACAACTTTCTCCTCTCTCAGTTGTGCAGCTTCCTTTTTCAACTCATCAACAACAGTCTTTAGAGTATCATTTTCCTCCTCAAGCTTACCGACTGAAGCCAGCTTCCTCTCAGCGGCTTCAGTCTACTCTCGGCCACCATACGCACTTTTGAGCTCATTGTCCTTCCTCTCTAGTGTCTGCTTCATAGTGTCTAAAGAAATAACATTCTTCAGTCGTGCTTGGAGTTGGCGGTTTTCACAACGCACATCTGTTCGAGTGGAATCACTCGGTTCAAAGGATGGAAAAGAAGAAATTACAAAGCATACATCCAGCAAAGTATTACCTCCCATGGTCTTCACTTCATCTTGAGCATCCTTCAGGTTCTTCTTGGCAAGTTCTAGATCCAGTTGCAGTTGGATCTTCTCCTTCTCCACGGTAGCGTACTGAGTCCCAAGTTCACAATGTTTCTGAGATCAACAAAAAGGCAACTTAGTCGATGAAGAGAAAGACTCAAAAGTATTTCCTCTACTTCCGAGTGGAGAGGAGCAAGTTCAGCCTGCTATTATCAAAAGTGTTCTCAGACCCCCACTGACTGCCCATAGTCGACGGCGGTCTCGGGGACTACACCCAGTGGGTGCACTCAGCATGCCCCCACTGGATCAAAAAAATGTGTGTGTGAGAATTCTCAGACCCCCGCCGACTGCCCACAGTCAACGGCGGTCTCGGGGACTACACCCAGTGGCTATAGTCAGTGTGCCCCCACTGGATCAGTTACCCACTCGACACGGCCTGACCGACTCGAGTGATGGAACTATAAGCAAACATATTCTAAAGACCCCCGCCGAATCAACATTCGACAGCGGTCTCGAGGACTACACCCAGTGGGTGCACTCAGCGTGCCCCCACTGGAGCTGGTATCCACTCGACACGGCCTGACTGACTCGAGTGGAAGAACTACACAGCAAAAGAAAACACCCAGTGGGTGTAAAGATTCAAGACAAAGAAAATCCAATCGGAAATCAACTTACAATCGTACTTACTTGGACATTGGTCTGAAGGGCAGAACTGGCATCATAAGCAGCCTTGCTGGACTCGTACACCTCCTTTAGTCGTTGCATCATCAGGCCATCTTGGATCATAGCCTCCTTGGCAGCTCCTGTTTGGTCCTCTAGGACATGATGCAGAGCGAATGCAATCGACGCAAGAGTTGGTGATGCAGCTGGGGGATCAGCGTTTGTGGTTGCCCAGTCAGACCTGAGGTTTGGGCAGTCGACACTGGAGGCTAGGCAGTCAACAAAGGGTCAGCATAAGAAACTCCGACTCAAGACGAGCCACCTAACTATTGAAGAACAGGTTCAAACGGTTGGTGAGACGTCCGGCTTGAAGGTGCTCTCTTGCTTAGGCCCCGCGAGGTGGTCAAAGCCCTACCTCTTCCTCCTATGCTCCTCGGAGGCTCCTCCTCGTCGTCGTCTGGAAGCTGAATAACATCTGCTGGCATTATAGTCACTCGACAGTAAGATTTCATTCGATCATCAAGACAATTGACAAGGCGTGAACTGATCATACCTGCTCGCGAAGTGGCCACGTCCGGAGTGTCCGCATCAGCCTGCACATCGTCGATCTCCATATGGGACGTCCTAGAGGTAGCGGCCCTGGAGGCCCAAGATTCCATTCGGTTAAATAAACGTGAAGGTTCGCAACAGCGATGAAGAAAAATAAGAAGAAACACTTACGCCGAAGCGATAGGCGCAACAACTTTGATCATGGGCAAAGCCTCCCAAAGTTTAGGAGGAATGACCTTCACTTGCTTGGCATTTTCTCCGTCGGCTCGGGAGTTGACATTCGAGTGCGCTTCTGGGTCCTCGCACTCGACGCCGTGGCCTTGCCTTGGTCAGCCGCAGGATCTTGTGATTGCTTGGTACGGCGCTCAGTGCATGGTGGGGACTCGACTTCTTCATTGTCATCAGAGTCGTCACTGTCATCTTCACTGTCGTTGGCATACTCGATATCGGCGCTCCCGCCCTCACTTTCTGCTCCCCTGAGGTGCTATTCTCTGTTCGGCACGGACGAGTACATCTTCGTGAATACCTGCAAGGCACAGATTGCAAAGATCAGTCGGATTCCAGTACAGTTGCATATTGAAAAGTTAAAGATGAAACACTCGATGAGTTATATCAGACCTCTCCTGGAGGGTGGTCAGCATAGAAAGGCAAGATCCGTTTTGCTTCGCGCGGGTTGTCCTTGTTCCCAGTGATGCTCCGAAGCCACTGCGCCACTGTCTCCTCTTTGACCTCCCTGGATGGGTTCGAGCGGTGTCTTCTGTACCTGAGTACAACCACATGGGGTGGTCGCGAGCTTGCAAGGGCTGGATGCGTGAACTGAGGAACACCTCCAGCAAATCCATGCTTGTCACTTCGCCCCGGACCAGCGCAATGACCATGTTGACTAGGATGGCCACCTCACCATTCTCCTCTTCTTCTACAGTCAACGAACAAGGAGTGCGCAGTCTCTCAGAGAGAAAGGGGGAAGTCCAGTCGACTGGCCCGGAGTTGGGACATCCTTGCAGTAAAACAAGGTCGACTGTCACCCCCTAACAGATTCAGGAAAAGTCATGTGAGGGAAAGAGCTCCTACCCCTCATTTGGATTCCTAGACCTCCACACATTTGGATCACATGGGTCCTCTCGTTAGTCAGATTGGCTCTCTTCACCGACTGAGATCAACAAGTAAAAATATGTTTGAATAACCCCCAATGTGGGTGGCATCCCAGGAACTTCTCACACATCGGAATGAATGTGGCAAGGTAGAAAATGGTGTTGGGGGGAAAGTGATGGATCTGAGCACTGAAGATTCAAGAAATCGTGGATGAATGGATGTGGGGGAAGCGAGAAACCTCTTTCCTCATGATTCGTGAGGAGAACCGGCTCGCCGTCGCGTGGCGCGGGCTCGGACTCCCCTTTCGGTAGCCTCCAAGATCCATCTGCTATCAGCCCATCGACGACGAGCCTCTCCAGATCCTCCACTGAGACCGACGAGGCGATCCAATCCCCTTGGTCCAGCCCGGTGGCAGAGTGGACCGCGAGGTCGACCCCTTGGTTGTCTTCTTGCCCTTTGCCTTCACCTTCTTCGCGTGCTCCAGAGCCCCTGTCTTGTCCTTCGCCATCTCTGTGGTGGTCGACGAGGGCAAGCGGAGCGGTGCTGCACTGGAAGGAGCAAAGAAGAGGGATGGAGGAGGAGGAGAGAATGGTGGGCACTGTTGCACACATCGGTTGCGTCATTTTATATACACGCGCGTCCGAGTGGCTGACTCATGGGCCCGCGCAATCTCAGCACATCCTGTAACAGGCGCTAGCTTGATATGTGGCGAAAAAGGTGGCGCGAGGATAGAGGAGTCCCTCACCACTTGCCCCACTTACCGCGTCGCGCCCCGACCTACGCGCTTCTCCAAATTCCAACTCCCGTGAAATCCGGGTCCAGTGAATCAGTCGGTCGCACAAAAGATAGCCAAATCCAATCTGCTCAATATAATGTTACATATTTCACTCAGAAATTCAAGAAGCCAAAATCAATAAAGGCGAGTAACGATGGGTTAAACTACTAACATGATGTCAAACCTCCAAGAAGGTGTCTCAGAGACATTGAGTCTGGTCGAAGTCAACTTCAATCCTTCTTCACTCGGTCCTCGATCCATTCCGGGGCTAATGACGACGACATGTACCTAGGGTAGGGTCGTGGGCCCGACCTGCATGCCCTACCCAAGGACACTGCACAAGAGGACAAGGCCTACAGAGTTAAACAGGAGATACCGACTGGAATCCTCATGAAATGTGATCCACTCGGATATCCCAATTCCACTCGACCGTCATTATTCATTTGGGAGACAAGAATCCACTCGAAGGACAGAAGACTTAGAGCCACCTGTGAATGGCAATGGTCAGGCATTCACTCTATCACCTTCAAGGTCATTAAATACGGGCGTTACCAGTAATGTACGTGAATTTACTCTCTCATTGAACCCCTGTGTAACCGAGGGCTACAAGGGGTCGGCGTACTCTATATAAGCTACTCCTCCCCTCTTGCACAAGGGTCTGTAACTCAACACTCCAATATACAGAGCCTCTGCGTCACCGAGACATAGAGTTTTTACCTCCTCCTAGAGGGGCCTGAACTCATAAATTTGAGTGTACAACCTCGCCGTAGCTAGGACTCTGCCCTCTCCTATGTACCCCCTATCTTTACTGTCAGATCCGTTCCCACGACATCTATGAATATTATTTGAGTCTTATTTGAACTCTTATATGCATGATCATTATAGCCTCGTATTTCTTCTCCGGAACTTTGGTTTGGTTTGGCCAACTAGATTGATTTTTCTTCCAATGGTAAGAGGTGCTTGATATGTCCATTTTGCATCATGCTTTTAAATCGATATTTATTGCATTAGGGGCTGTTATTACACTTTATGCCACAATACTTATGCCTTTTCTCTCTTATTTTACAAGGTTTACATGAAGAGGGAGAATGCGGCGTGAGAATGGGAATTTCGGAAAAGGAGCAAATATTAGAGACCTATTCTGCACAACTCCAAAAGTCCTGAAACTTCACGGGGGCACGTTTTGTAATATATATAAAATACTGGAGAAAGAATCAACCAGAGGGGGCCCACACCCTGGCCACGAGGGTGGGGGCGTGCCCTACCCCTAGGGCGCGCCAACTGCCTCGTGGGCCCCCTGGCAGGCCTCCGATGCCTATCTTCTGCTATATGAAGTCTTTTACCCTGGAATAAATGATAAGCAAGCTTTCGGGACGAAACACCACCGCCACGAGGCGGAACCAACCTAGGGCTCCGGCGGAGCTATTCTGTCGGGGAAACATCGCTCCGGGAGGGGGAAATCATCACCATCGTCATCACCATCAATCCTCTCATCGGGAGGGGGCCAATCTCTATCAACATCTTCACCAGCACCATCTCCTCTAAAACCCTAGTTCATCTCTTATATCCAATCTTTGTTCCAAAGCCTCAGATTGGTACCTGTGGGTTGCTAGTAGTGTTGATTACTCCTTGTAGTTGATGCTAGTTGGTTTATATGGTGGAAGATCATATGTTCAGATCCTTTATGCATATTAATACCCCTCTGATTATGGACATGAATATGATTTGTGAGTAGTTACGTTTGTTCCTGAGGACATGGGAGAAGTCCTGCTATAAGTAGTCATGTGAATTTGGTATTCATTTGATATTTTGATGAGATGTATGTTGTCTTTCCTCTAGTGGTGTTATGTGAACGTCGACTACATGACACTTCACCATTGTTTGGGCCTTGAGGAAAGCATTGGGAAGTAATAAGTAGATGATGGGTTGCTAGAGTGATAGAAGCTTAAACCCTAGTTTATGAGTTGCTTCGTAAGGGGCTGATTTGAATCCATATGTTTCATGCTATGGTTAGGTTTACCCTAATACTTATTTTGTAGTTGTGGATGCTTGCAATAGGGGTTAATCATAAGTGGGATGCTTGTCCAAGGAAGGGCAGCACCCAAGCACTGATCCACCCACATACCAAATTATCAAAGTAACGAACGTGAATCATATGAGCGTGATGAAAACTAGCTTGACGATAATTCACATGTGTCCTCGGGAGCGTTTTCCTTCATATAAGAGTTTATCCAGGCTTGTCCTTTGCTACAAAAAGGATTGGGCCATCTTGCTGCACCTTATTTACTTTTATTACTTGTTACCTGTTACAAATTACCTTATCACAAAACTATCTGTTACCGATAATTTCAGTGCTTGCAGAGAATACCTTCTTGAAAACCGCTTGTCATTTCATACGCTCCTCGTTGGGTTCGACACTCTTACTTATCGAAAGGACTACGATAGATCCCCTATACTTGTGGGTCATCAAGACTCTTTTAAAGCGCCGTTGTCGGGGAGTGAAGCGCCTTTGGCAGGTGGAATTTGGTAAGGAAAAATTTATATAGTGTGCTGAAATTTACTGTCACTTGTCACTATGGAACATAATCCTTTGAGGGGCTTGTTCGGGGTATCTTCACCCCGGACAGTAGAGCAAAGAGTTTCTCCTCAACCTACTGAACCTACTGAAAATGTTTACTTTGAAATTCCTTCGGGTACGATAGAGAAACTGCTAGCTAATCCTTTCACAGGTGATGGAACATTACATCCTGATTTGCACCTAATCTATGTGGATGAAGTTTGTGGATTATTTAAGCTTGCAGGTATGCCTGAGGATGTTATCAAGAAGAAGTTCTTCCCTTTATCTATGAAGGTAAAGGCATTGAAATGGTTTAGGCTATGTGATGATATGGGATCATGGAACTACAACCGATTGAAATTGGAATTTCATCAGAAGTTTTATCCTATGCATCTTGTTCATCGTGATTGTAATTATATATATAATTTTTGGCCTCACGAAGGAGAAAGCATCGCTCAAGCTTGGGGGAGGCTTAAGTCAATGTTATATTCATGCCCCAATCATGAGCTCTCAAGAAAAATTATTATTCAAAAAATTTATGCTCGGCTTTCTCTCAATAATCGTTCCATGCTCGATACTTCTTGTACTAGATCTTTTATGATGAAGACTATTGAATTCAAATGGGATTTATTGGAAAGAATTAAATGCAACTCTGAAGATTGGGACCTCGACGAAGGTAAGGAGTCAGGTATAACACCTAAGTTTGATTGTGTTAAATCTTTTATGGACACCGATGTTTCCGTGAATTTAGCACTAAATATGGACTTGACTCTGAGATAGTAGCTTCTTTTTGTGAATCCTTTGCTACTCATGTCGATCTCCCTAAGGATAAGTGGTTTAAATATAATCCTCCCATTGAAGTAAAAGTAGTTTCACCTATTAAAGTTGAAGAAAAGACTATCACTTATAATGTAGATCCTAATATTCCTACCGCTTATATTGAGAAACCACCTTTCCCTGTTAGAATAAAGGATCATACTAAAGCTTCAACTGTGGTTCGTAAGAGTAACACTAGAACACCTACACCCTCTGAGCAAATTAAAGTTGAACCTAGTATTGCTATGGTTAAAGATCTCTTTGTTGATAATATTGATGGGCATGTTATTTACTTCTGTGATGAAGCTACTAGAATTGCTAGACCAGATACTAAGAATAAACATAGACTGTTGTAGGCATCCATGTTATTTCTGTTAAAATAGGAGATCATTGTTATCATGGCTTGTGTGATATGGGTACTAGTGCAAGTGCAATACCTCATTCCTTATACAAAGAAATTATGCATGACATTGCACCTACTGAGATAGAGGAAATTGATGTTACAATTAAGCTTGCCAATAGAGACACTATTTCACCAGTTGGGATTGTTAGAGATGTTGAAGTCTTGTGTGGGGAAGTTAAATATCTTGCTGATTTTCTTTTTCTTTGTTCTCCACAAGATAACTTTTATCCCATTATATTTGGCAGACCTTTCTTGAATACTGTTAATGCTAGGATAGACTGCAAAAAGGATGTTGTTACTATTGGTTTAGGGGATATGTCTCATGAGTTTAATTTTGCTAAATTTCGTAGACAACCCCATGATAAAGAATTGCCTAGTAAAGATGAAATTATTGGTCTTGCTTCTATTGTCGTGCCTCCTAATGATCCTTTAGAACAATATTTGCTCGACCATGAAAATGATATGTTTATGAATGAAAGAAGGGAAATAGATGAAGTGTTCTTTAAACAGGGACCTATTTTGAAACACAACTTGCCTTTTGAAATCCTAGGGGATCCTCCTCCACCCAAGTGTGATCCCGTTTTGAGCTTAAACCATTACCTGATACTCTTAAATATGCTTATCTTGATGAAAAGAAGATATATCATGTTATTATTATTAGTGCTAACCTTTCAGAGCATGAAGAAAAGAAATTATTGAAAACTCTGAAGAAGCACCATGCTGCTATTGGATATACTCTTGATGATCTTAAGGGCATTAGTCCCACTCTATGCCGACAAAATAAAATTGGAGGAAGACAGCTAAACGGTTGTTGATCACCAACGACAGTTAAATCCTAAGATGAAAGAAGTGGTAAGAAAAGAAATATTAAAGCTTACGGAGGCGGGTATAATTTATCCCGTTCTTTGATAGTCGGTGGGTAAGTCCTGTCCATTATGTCCCTAAGAAGGGAGGTATTCTTGTTGTTCCTAATGATAAAGATGAATTGATCCCACAAAGAATTGTTACTGAGGTTATAGAATGGTAATTGATTTTCGCAAACTAAATAAAGCTACTAAAAAGGATCATTACCCTTTACCTTTTATTAATCAAATGCTAGAAATATTATCCAAACATACACATTTTTGCTTTCTAGATGGTTATTCTGGTTTTTCTCAAATACTTGTGTCAAAAGAGGATCAAGAAAAGACCACTTTTACTTGCCCTTTCGGTACCTTTGCTTATAGACGTATGCCTTTTGGTTTATGTAATGCACCTGCTACCTTTCAAAGATGTATGACTGCTATATTCTCTGACTTTTGTGAAAAGATTGTTGAGGTTTTCATGGATGATTTTTTCGTTTACGAAACTTCTTTTGATGATTGCTTAAGCAACCTTGATCGAGTTTTGCAGAGATGTGAAGAAACTAATCTTGTCTTGAATTTGGAAAACTGCCACTTTATGGTTAATGAAGGTATTGTCTTGGGTCATAAAATTTCTGAAAGAGGTATTGAAGTTGATAAAGCTAAAGTTGATGCTATTGAAAAGATGTCGTGTCCTAGGGACATTAAAGGTATAAGAAGTTTCCTTGGTCATGCCGGTTTTTATAGGAGGTTCATTAACGACTTCTCTAAAATTTCTAGGCCTCTGACTAATCTCTTACAAAAAGATGTTCCTTTTGTCTTTGATGATGATTGTGTAGAAGCATTTGAAATACTTAAGGAAGCTTTGATTTCTGCACCCATTGTTCAGCCACCTGATTGGAACTTACCCTTTGAAATTATGTGCAATGCTAGTGATTATGCTGTAGGTGTTGTTTTAGGACAAAGAGTTGATAAGAAACTAAATGTTATCCAATATGCTAGTAAAACTCTAGATAGTGCTCAAAGAAATTATGCTACTACTGAAAAGGAATTTTTAGCGGTTGTATTTTCTTGTGATAACTTCAGACCTTATATTGTTGATTCTAAAGTAACTGTTCACACTGATCATGTTGCTATTAAATATCTTATGGAAAAGAAAGATGCTAAACCTAGACTTATTAGATGGGTTCTCCTACTACAAGAATTTGATTTGCATATTATTGATAGAAAGGGAGCTGAGAACCCGTTGAGACATAACTTGTCTAGGTTAGAGAATGTTCTTGATGACCCACTACCTATTGATGATAGCTTTCCTGATGAACAATTAGCCGTCATAAATGCTTCTCGTAGTGCTCCATGGTATGCTGATTATGCTAATTACATTGTTGCTAAATTTATACCACCTAGTTTCACATACCAGCAAAAGAAAAGGCTTTTCTATGATTTAAGACATTACTTCTGGGATGACCCACACCTTTATAAAGGAGTAGATGGTTTCATTAGAAGTTGTGTACCTGAGCATGAACAGGAACAGATCCTACGCAAGTGTCACTCCGAGGCTTATGGAGGACATCATGCTAGAGATAGAACTGCACATAAGGTATTGCAATCTGGTTTTTATTGGCCTACTCTCTTCAAAGATGCTTGTAAGTTTGTTTTATCTTGTGATGAATGTCAGAGAATTGGTAATATTAGTAGACGTCAAGAAATGTCTATGAGTTATTCACTTGTTATTGAACCATTTTATGTTTGGGGCTTTGATTATATGGGACCGTTTCCTTCCTCTAACGGGTATACACATATTTTAGTTGTTGTTGATTACGTTACTAAGTGGGTAGAAGCTATTCCAACTAGTAGTGCTGATCATAACACCTCTATTAAGATGCTTAAAGAAGTTATTTTTCCGAGGTTTGGAGTCCCTAGATATTTAATGATTAATGGTGGTTCACATTTTATTCATGGTGCCTTTCGTAAAATGCTTGCTAAGTATGATGTTAATCATAGGATTGCATCTCCATATCACCCGTAGTCTAGTGGTCAAGTAGAACTTAGTAATAGAGAGATCAAACTAATTTTGCAAAAGACTGTTAATAGATCTAGAAAGAATTGGTCCAAAAAACTTGATGATGCATTGTGGGCCTATAGAACTGCATATAAGAATCCTATGGGTATGTCTCCGTATAAAATGGTCTATGGGAAAGCATGTCACTTACCTCTCGAACTAGAACATAAGGCATATTGGGGCATTAAAGAGCTCAATTATGATTTCAAACTTGCCGGTGAGAAGAGGTTATTTGACATTAGCTCACTTGATGAATGGAAAACCTAGGCCTATGAGAATGCCAAACTATTTAAAGAAAAAGTTAAAAGATGGCATGACAAATACAAAAGCGTGAGTTTAATGTAGGTGATTATGTGTTGGTATACAACTCTCGTTTAAGATTTTTTGCAGGAAAACTTCTCTCTAAATGGAAAGGTCCTTACGTTATCGAGGAGGTTTATCGTTCCGGTGCCATAAAAATCAACAACTTCGAAGGCACAAATCCGAAGGTGGTGAATGGTCAAAGAATCAAACATTATATCTCAGGTAATCCCATGATGTTGAAACCAATGTTATTGAAACCGTAACCCCGGAGGAATATATAAGGGAAACTTTCCAGAATGCTTCAGACTCCGAAAAGGAATAGGTATGTGGTACGGTAAGTAAACCGACTCCAAACAGTTCTAATGGCAATTTTTCTCCGTTTTGGAATATTTAAGAAAATAGGAAAATAATAAGTAGTCTGAAAGGGACACAAGGCACCCACGAGGGTGGAGGGCGTGCCCTACCCCCCTGGGCGCGCCCCCTGCCTCGTGGGCACCTCGTGTGCCCTCTAGACTCCATTTTCTTGCATGATACTTCTTTTGGTCGGTAAAAATTCACTATATAATCTCCCGAAGGTTTTGACCACCGTACCACGCAAATATCCTCTGTTTTTGTTTCGAGCTGTTTTTCTAACAGATCTAGATCACCATGACATCTCCAAGTGCCCCCAAGGACAAGTTCTTGGAGAAGGTCATCAACCCCTACCTCGCGGAAGTGCTGCAACATCCTCAAACCATTGAGATGCATGAGGGGGTGCTGCACATCCGCGATGTTGAGGGACCAAGGAGGACCGGAAGCGTGGAGACAAGACTCAAAGCAATGGAGCAGCAACTTTTCAAGTGCCAAGGGATGGTGGAACGCGGACTCGACACCAACCACATGATGATCGCGGAGTTCACCAACAACCACAAGCTGGATGCCAAGAACATTGGGGAGGCCATCTTCAAGCTTCACGAGAAAATCAAGCACCTCCAAGCGCAGATCTATGACCTGCAAAATCAAAACTGTGAGTATGAATATAGATTCAAGAGGATGAGTTTGGCTGCAGATTTGAGGATCCCGAAGACTCGATCATCTTTCTATGATGGTGAGCCTATGCCTTGGAAGAGGGACGACAAGCCTACATCATCAACAACTCCATCATCACTACCTCCGAGGAAGGAAAACTGAGTATCGGGTATGGGCGCTCCCCTTGGCAACTGCCAAGCTTGGGGGAGGTGCCCTGGTATCGTATCACCATCACACTCCTATCTTTACCATTTTTCTTAGTTCGATCCTTTTGGTAATATCTTGATCTAGTAGAATAAAATTTTAGTATGATTTAGTTTTGAGTTTTGCTTTATGATCCTTCTACGTAATCGAGTCCGTGAGCTATATATAATAAAGATTAGTGTTGAGTCGAGGGCTTGATTATCTTGCTATGATCTTGAAAGAATAAAAGAAAGAATAAAAATAAGTAAAGAGATCATATTGATCTTATGGAGAGTAATGACTTCACATATAAAGATTATGGTGAATAAAAGTTGTTGAGAGTTGACAAACATAGTTTTGGTCATCGTTGCAATTAATTGGAAGTAATAAATAAAGAGAGGTTTTCACATATAAATATACTATCTTGGACATCTTTTATGATTGTGGGCACCCATTAAGATATGACTTGCTAAAAAGTTGATGTTGGACAAGGAAGACAACGTAATGAGTTATGTTCTCTTATATCTGAAATAAACTATATTGTCATGGATCATCCAACATGTTGAGCTTGCCTTTCCTTCTCATGCTATCCAAATTCTTTGCACCAAGTAGAGATACTACTTGTGCTTCCAAATATCCTTAAACCCGGTTTTGCCATGAGAGTCCACCATACCTACCTATGGATTGAGTAAGATCCTTCAAGTAAGTTGTTATTGTTGTATGCAATAAAAATTGCTCTCTAAATATGTATGATTTATTAGTGTGGAGAAAATAAGCTTTATACGATCTTGTGACATGGAAGCAATAAAAGCGACAGACTGCATAATAAAGGTCCATATCACAAGTGGCAATATAAAGTGATGTTCTTTTGCATTAAGATTTCGTGCATCCAACCATAAAAGCACATGACAACCTCTGCTTCCCTCTGCGAAGGGCCTATCTTTTACGTTTGTCTTATACCTTATGCAAGAGTCACGGTGATCTTCACCTTTCCTTTTCACATTTTATCCTTTGGCAAGCACATTGTGTTGGAAAGATCCTGATAGATATATCCAATTGGATGTAAGTTAGCATGAATTATTATTGTTGACATTACCCTTGAGGTAAAAGGTTGAGAGGCAACACTATAAGCCCCTATCTTTCTCTGTGTCCGATTAAAACTCCATACCCATAAGTATTGCGTGAGTGTTAGCAATTATGAAAGAATAAATGATAGTTGAGTATGTGGACTTGCTGAAAAGATCTTATGTTGACTCTTTCCGATGTTATGATAAATTGCAATTGCTTCAATGACTGAAATTATAGTTTGTTGGTTCTCAATGAAGTTTCTGATTCATACTTGACATTGTGAATAGATTGTTACTTTAGCATAAGAAATCATATGACAATATATATGTTGCTGTTATAAGAATGATCATGATGCCCTCATGTCCGTATTTTATTTTATCGACACCTCTATCTCTAAACATGTGGACATATTTTTCAATATCGGCTTCCGCTTGAGGACAAGCGAGGTCTAAGCTTGGGGGAGTTGATACGTCCATTTTGCATCATGCTTTTATATCGATATTTATTGCATTAGGGGCTGTTATTACACGTTATGTCACAATACTTATGCCTTTTCTCTCTTATTTTACAAGGTTTACATGAAGAGGGAGAATCTTTGGCGTGAGGAATTACGAAATTTGGAAAAGGAGCAAATATTAGAGACCTATTCTGCACAACTCCAAAAGTCCTGAAACTTCACGGAGGAACGTTTTGGTATATATAAAAAATACCGGAGAAAGAATCAACCAGAGGGGGCCCACACCCTGGTCACGAGGGTGGGGGCGCGCCCCTGCCTCGTGGGCCCCCTGGCAGGCCTCCGATGCCTATCTTCTGCTATATGAAGTATTTTACCCTGGAAAAAATGATAAGCAAGCTTTCGGGATGAAACACCACCGCCACGAGGTGGAACCTTGGCGGAACCAATCTAGGGCTCCGGCAGAGCTGTTCTGCCGGGGAAACATCCCTCCGGGAGGGGAAATCATCACCATCGTCATCACCATCAATCCTCTCATCGGGAGGGGGTCAATCTCCATCAACATCTTCACCAGCACCATCTCCTCTAAAACCCTAGTTCATCTCTTGTATCCAATCTTTGTCCCAAAGCCTCAGATTGGTACCTGTGGGTTGCTAGTAGTGTTGATTACTCCTTATAGTTGATGCTAGTTGGTTTATTTGGTGGAAGATCATATGTTCAGATCCTTTATGCATATTAATACCCCTCTGAATATGAACATGAATATGATTTGTGAGTAGTTATGTTTGTTCCTGAGGACATGGGAGAAGTCTTGCTATAAGTAGTCATGTGAATTTGATATTCGTTCGATATTTTGATGAGATGTATGTTGTATTTCCTCTAGTGGTGTTATGTGAACGTCGAATACATGACACTTCACCAATGTTTGGGCCTAGAGGAAGGCATTGGGAAGTAATAAGTAGATAATGGGTTGCTAGAGTGATATAAGCTTAAACCCTACTTTATGAGTGCTTCGTAAGGGGCTAATTTGGATCCATATGTTTCATGCTATGGTTAGGTTTACCTTAATACTTCTTTTGTAGTCGCGGATGCTTGCAATAGGGGTTAATCATAAGAGGGATGCTTGTCCAAGGAAGGGAAGCACCCAAGCACCGGTCCACCCACATACCAAATTATCAAAGTAACGAACGTGAATCCTACGAGCGTGATGCAAACTAGCTTGACGATAATTCCCATGTGTCCTCGGGAGCGTTTTACTTCATATAAGAGTTTATGCAGGCTTGTCCTTTGCTACAAAAAGGATTGGGCCATCTTGTTGCACCTTATTTACTTCTATTACTTCTTACCCGTTACAAATTACCTTATCACAAAACTATTTGTTACCGATAATTTCAGTGCTTGCAGAGAATACCTTACTGAAAACCGCTTGTCATTTCCTTATGCTCCTCATTGGGTTCGACACTCTTACTTATCGAAAGGACTACGATAGATCCCCTATACTTGTGGGTCATCAGTGCTTTGTGATGGGTTCGATCTTGCGGTGCTCAATCTCAGTGACAGAAGGAGAAGTGACATGCATGTATCGTTTCTATTAAGGATAAAAAGATGGGGTCTATTCCTACATGTGTAGATCTTGTCTACATAATGTCATTGCTTATTGCATTACTCCGTTTCTCCATGAACTTAATACACTAGATGCATGTTGGATAGCGGTCAATGTGTGGAGTAATAGTAGTGGATGCAGGCAGGAGTCGGTCTACTAATCTTGTACATGATGCTTATATACATGATCATTGCCTTGGATATCGTCATACTTATTTGCTCTTCTATCAATTGCCCAACAAAAAATTGTTTACCCACTGTATGCTATTTTCTCGAGAGAAGCCACTAGTGAAATCTACGGCCCCGGGGTCTATTTCCTATCATATTGTTTTCAGATCTATTATTCCAAAAACCGAAAAATACCTTGCTGCACTTTTTCTTTATTTATTTTATTTTGTGTGTTTATTTAATCTATCTCAATACCGAGGAGGGATTGACAACCCCTCTTACGCGTTGGGTTGCTAGTATTTGTTATTTATGTGCAGGTGTTGTTTACATAGTGTTGCTTGGTTCTCCTACTGGATTGATACCCTTGGTGTCATAACTAAGGGAAATACTTACCGTTGTTGTGCTGCATCTTCCTCTCCTCTTCAGTAATGCAGATACAAGCAACCAGGAAGAATTTGTGGCGCCGTTGACGGGGAGGATCAAGTCAAGATAGTCTCCCGTCAACTTGCCAATTTCTGGCGCCGTTGCCGGGGAGACATCATCAACATCTATCAGGTTCCTAATCACAAATCTCATCTCCTTGCAATTTATATTATTTTCCATTTGCCTCTCATTTTCATCTCCCCCACTTCTAAAATGTTTTTGCGAAAAGCACAAAAATATTTGCCTTCTTTTTTGTTTGCCTTTTTACCGTTCAATCTTTTGTTTGCATGTGATCTTGTTAGCATAGTTGCGATGTCTCAAAAAATACCAAATTGTGTGATATTTTCAATACTAATAATAATGATTTTATTAGTACTCCGATTTCTCCTCCCACCACTAGTGCGAAGTCTTATGATATTAATGTCGCTTTGTTGAATATAAACGGGCAATTTTCCGGTACTCCTAATGAGGATGTCGCGTCCCATCTAAACACTTTCATAGAATTGTGTGATATGCAAAAGAGAAAAGATGTGGGCAATGATATTGTGAAGTTGAAATTGTTTCCCTTCGCTTTGAGGGATCGTGCAAAATTTTGGTTTTCATCTTTGCCTCGCAATAGTATTGATTCTTGGGATAAGTGCAAAGATGATTTTATTACTAAGTATTTTCCGCCCGCTAAGATTATTTCCCTTAGAAATCAAATCATGAATTTTAAGCAACTCGATCATGAACATGGTGCGCAATCTTGGGAAAGAATGAAATTAATGCTAAGAAATTGTCCTACTCATGGTTTTAATCTTTGGATGATTATACAAAAAAATTATGCGGGACTGAATTTTGTTTATAGAAATCTTTCAGATTCCGCCGCGGGTGGTACTTTTATGGAAATTACTTTGGATGAAGCCACTAAATTGCTTGAAAATATTATGGCTAATTAGTCACAATGGCATACCGAAAGAGCACCTACTAGTAAAAAGATCAATTATGTTGAAGAAATTAGTACTTTGAGTGAAAAAGTTGATGCACTTATGAAATTGGTTGCTAGTAAAAATGCTCCTATTGATCTTGATGATGTGCCTTTGTCTACTTTGATTGAGCAAAATGTTGATCCCATAGATGTGAATTTTGTCTCGCGAAACAATTTTAATAACAGTGCTTATAGAGGTAATCTTAATCCCATGCCTTTTCCTGGAAATTCCTCTAATAATTATGGCAATTCCTATCGTAATTCTTCTTATAATAACAATAGTATGCCCTATGATCTTGAGAGTAATATTAAATAATTTATCAATGCTAAAAAAATTCAACACTACGATAGAAGAAAAGTTGAATAAGATTGATGATATGTCTGGAAGCATTGATAGAATTTCCCATGATGTGGAAAATCTCAAGATTAAAACTTTTCCACCCAAGGTTGATGTCAATGTATCAATTAAAGCTTTATATGTCTCCATGGATGAAAGTAAGAAAAGAACCGCTATGCTTAGTACTAAAAGAGAATTTCTAGAAAGAGCGTTTTCGACTGATTGCTTTCATAATAATGATGAAGATCTTAAATTATTGGTGTTTCTTATATTGATTCTTTGTTTAGCGATATTAAAATTGATGATAAAGGGACTAAAGAAGAGTCAACTTTAGCTAGAAGGTGTCCCCATAATTCAGAGGGTGAAAATCTTGTTGAAAAATTGATAAAAGTGGGTTTGGAGACGTCAAAACTTTAACTAGTGATGTGCCAACTCTTTTGGAGTACAAAGACTTTAACTATGATAGTTGCTCTTTGATTGAATGTATTATTTGTTGCAATTGATGTTAAATTCACCCAATGCATATGAACAAAATAAAGCTTTTACTAAACATATTGTGGATGCCATGCCAAAAGCTTTAGAAGAAAAATTGGAGTTAGAGATTTCAATTCCTAGAAATTTTATGATGAATATGAACCCACAATTAAAGTCAGGATCAAATATTATGAGTACAATGCTTATGTGATTTACGTGTTAGTGTTTCCACAGCTCCGAAATCTCTATGTGATGTGCTTGGTTTTACCAATATTGAAGAGTGTTCTCTTAATTTGCACTTGGTGGATTCTACTATTCAAAAGCCTTTGAGAAGAATTAATGATGTTGTGTCCACATACTTTATTGTTCTTGATATTAATTACAATACGTCTTGTCCTATAATACTTGGTAGACCGTTTTTGCGAACTATTGGTGCCGTGATTGATATGAAAGAAGGGAATATTAAATTTCAGTTTCCTCTTAAGAAGGGTATGGAACACTTCCCTATAACTAAAATTAAGCCACCATATGAATCAATCATGAGGGCTAACTATGGAACAAAAACTGAAGATGACAATACTTGAATCTATGCATTATGCCTAGCTAGGGGAATAAAATGACAACGCTTGTTGGGAGGCAACCCAATGAATAAAACATTTTTTTTCTCCTTTTCTTTATGTTTTTGTGTGTTCGCACAATTATGCTACTATTATGATTGTGTTTTTATGTTTTAATTCGTGTTTGTGCCAACTAGAGCCTTTAGGATCATGTTTGGTGATAGCTGATTTGATCTTGTTAGAAAACAGAAACTTTTGCGTCCAGTAGTAGAATTTTTAAAATTTATAGAAGCGACGAAAATTCTGATTTTTTTACACAAGATTGATATACAAATTTCCTATGTTTTCCTAACTTTGCAGAATTTTTAGAGTTATAGAAGTATGCGTAGAATTCGAGTCTTTAGAGATTGTTCTGTTTTTGACAGATTCTGTTTTCGTTGCATTGTGTGCTTATTTTGATGAATCTATGGACTATACCATGGGATTTTAGCCATGGTAAAGTTAGAATACAATAGGTATAATGCAATAACAAAATATGAATGGGTTTGCAACAATACTTAAAGTAAATATTGGTTTTCTTATACTAACGGATCTCATGAAGGTTATTGTTCAGTTTTGTGTGATTGAAGTTTCAAGTTTTGGGTGTGATCACGATGGATGAAGGAATAAGGAGTGAAAAGAGCCTAAGCTTGGGTATTCCCATGGAACACCAAGGTAATATTCAAGGATAACCAAGCAACTAAGCTTGGGGGTGCCCCGGAAGGCGTCCCCTCTTTCTTCTAACAACCATCGGTAATTTTACTTGGAGCTATATTTTTATTCGTCACATTGTTGGAAATATGCCCTAGAGGCAATAATAAAAGGATTATTATTATATTTCCTTGTTCATGATAATTGTCTTTTATTCATGCTATAATTGTATTATCCGGAAATCGTAATACACGTGTGAATACATAGAACACAATACGTCCCTAGTAAGCCTCTAGTTGACTAGCTCGTTGGTCAACAGATAGTCATGGTTTCGACTATGGACATTAGATGTCGATTGACAGCGGGATCACATCATTAGGAGAATGATGTGATGGACAAGACCCAATCCTAAGCATAGCACAAGATCGTGTAGTTCGTTTTGCTAGAGCTTTTCCAATGTCAAGTATCTTTTCCTTAGACCATGAGATCGTGTAACTCCCGGATACCGTAGGAGTGCTTTGGGTGTGCCAAACGTCACAATGTAACAGGCTGACTATAAAGCTAAACTACAGGTATCTCCGAAAGAGTCTGTTCGGAAGACACGGAACGAGACTGCGATTTGTCACTCCGTATTACGGAGAGGTATCACTGGGCCCACTCGGTAGTGCATCATCATAATGAGCTCAAAGTGACCAAGTGTCCGGTCACGGGATCATGCATTCTGATGCAGTAAAGTGACTTGCGGTGCTTGAGATTGAACGAGGTATTGGGATACCGATGATGGAATCTCGGGCAAGTAACATACCGTTTGACAAAAGGAATAGTATACGGGGGCTGCTTGAATCCTCGACATTGTGGTTCATCCGATGAGATCATCGAGGAGTATGTGGGAGACAACATGGGTATCCAGATTCCGCTGTTGGTTATTGACCGGAGAGTCGTCTCGGTCATGTCTGCATGTCTCCCGAACCCGTAGGGTCTACACACTTAAGGTTCGGTGACGCTAGGGTTATTAGGAAGACTTGTATGTGATTACGAATGTTGTTCGAGTCCGGATGAGATCCGTGCGTCACGAGGAGTTAGGAATAGTCCGGAGGTGAAGATTTATATATGGGAAGTTGTCAAGCGGACACGGAAAGTTTGAGGTCATATCGGTATTGTACCGGGGCCACAGGAGAGGTTCTGGGGTCCACCGGAGGGCCACCCCTCTCGGAGGGCCTCATGGGCCTGAGGCAGGGAACCAGCCTGGAGGCTGGGCGCCCCCCCCCCCTTGGGCCCATGCGCCTAGGGTTGGGGGGGAACCCTAGTGGGGGCGCCCCCCTTTGCTTGGGGGGCAAGCCCCCCTCCTTGGCCGCCGCCACCCCTCTAGATCTCATCTAGAGGGGTCGGCCCCCCTTGCCCCTTCCCCTATAAATAGAGGGGTGAGGGGAGGGCTGCAATACACATCCAAGGCGCAGCCCCTCCCCACCCCAACACCTCACCTCCTCCGTTGAGTGCTTGGCGAAGCCTGTCAGTCTTGCTTCTCCACCATCATCACGCCGTCGTGCTGCTGGAGCCTTCTTCCTCAACCTCTCCTTCCCCTTGCTGGAACAAGAAGGAGGAGGCGTCGTCCGTTCCGTGCGTATGTTGAGCAGCGGAGGTGTTGTCCGTTCGGCACTTGGTCATCGGTGATTTGAATCACGGCAGTGCGACTCCATCATCACCGTTCCCTTGAACGCTTCCGCACGCGATCTACAAGTGGTATGTAGATGCAATCTCTCTCCCATGACTCGTTGCTTAGATGAACTCATAGATGGATCTTGGTGAAACCGTAGGGAAAAATTTTAATTTTACGCAACATTCCCCAACGGTGGTATCATGAGCTAGGTCTATGCGTAGTTCTCTATTGCACGAGTAGAACACAATTTTGTTGTGGGCGTAGATCTTGTCAACTTGCTTGCCGCTACTAGTCTTTTCTTGCTTCAGCGGTATTGTGGGATGAGGCGGCCCGGACCGACCTTACACGTACGCTTACGTGAGACAGGTTCCACCGGTGACATGCACTAGTTGCATAAGGTGGCTAGCGGGTGTCATCTCTCCTACTTTAGTTGTAGCGGATTAGATGAAAAGGGTCCTTATGAAGGGTAAATAGAAGTTGACAAAATCACGTTGTGGTTATTTGTAGGTAAGAAAATGTTCTTGCTAGAACCCAATTGCAGCCACGTAAAAGATGCAACAACAATTAGAGGACGTCTAACTTGTTTTTGCAGCAATTGTCATGTGATGTGATATGGCGAGAAGTTGTGATGAATGATGAATGATATCTTTGTGATGTATGAGATCATGTTCTTGTAATAGGAATCACGACTTGCATGTCGATGAGTATGACAACGGCAGGGAGCCATAGGAGTTGTCTTAATTATTGTATGACCTGCGTGTCATTGATTCAACGCCATGTAAATTACTTTACTTTATTGCTAAGCGTGTTAGCCATAGTAGTAGAAGTAATAGTTGGCGAGCAACTTCATGGAACACGATGATGGAGATCATGATGATGGAGATCGTGGTGTCATGCGGTGACAAGATGATCATGGAGCCCCGAAGATGAAGATCAAAGGAGCTATATGATATTGGCCATATCATGTCACTACTTTATATAATTGCATGTGATGTTTATTATGGTTTTTGCATCTTGTTTACTTAGAACGACGGTAGTAAATAAGATGATCCCTTGGAATAATTTCAAGAAAGTGTTCCCCCTAACTCTGCACCGTTGCTAAAGTTAAATGCGTTTGAAGCACCACGTGATGATCGGGTGATAGATCCTTACGTTCACATACAACGGGTGTAAGACAGTTTTACACATGCATAAACACTTAGGGTTAACTTGACGAGCCTAGCATGTATGGACATGGCCTCGGAACACAAGAGACCGAAAGGTCGAACATGAGTCGTATGGAAGATACGATCAACATGGAGATGTTCACCGACGATGACTAGTCCGTCTCACGTGATGATCGGACACGGCCTAGTCGACTCGGATCGTGTAACACTTAGATGACTAGAGGGATGTCAATCTGAGTGGGAGTTCATTAAATATTTGATTAGATGAACTTAATTATCATGAACTTAGTCTAAAGTCTTTGAAATATGTCTTGTAGATCAAATGGCCAACGCTCATGTCAACATGAACTTCAACGCGTTCCTAGAGAAAACCAAGCTGAAAGATGATGGCAGCAACTATTCGGACTGGAGTCCGGAACACGAGATCATCCTCATAGCAGCCAAGAAACAATATGTCCTAGAAGCACCGCTAGGTGAAGCACCCATCGAGAGAACCAAGACATTATGAATGCTTGGTAGTCTCGTCTTGATGATTACTCCCTCGTTCGGTGCGGCATGCTTCTGACTTAGAACCGGGGCTCCAAAAGTGTTTTGAGCAACACGGAGCATATGAGATGTTCGAGGAGCTGAAAATGGTTTTCCAAGCTCATGCCCGGGTCGAGAGATATGAAGTCTCCGGCAAGTTATATAGTTGTAAGATGGAGGAAAACAGTTCTGTCAGTGAGCACATACTCAAAATGTCTGGGTTACTGCTTTGTCCCAGTGGACATTAACCTCCGGGACGAGGCGGTCATTGACAGAATCCTTGATCGCTCCCACCAAGCTACAAGAGCTTTGTGATGAACTACAATATGCGAGGGATGGTGAAGACCATTCTGAAGTATTCTCAATCTTTGAAGTCAAAAGGTTGAAATCAAGAAAGAACATCCCGTGTTGATGGTCAATAAAACCACTCACTTCAACACGGGCACGGGTAAGAAGAACTTCAAGAAGGACGGCAAAGATGTTGCCGCACCCGGAAAGCAAGTTGCCGGGAAGAAGTCAAAGACTGGACCCAAGCACTGAGACAGAGTGCTTTTATTGCAAAGGAAGGGCCACCGGAAGCGGAACTGCCCCAAATACTTAGCGGACAAGAAGGCCAAAGAACACTAAAGGTATATTTGATATACATGTAATTGATGTATACCTTACCGATTACTCGTAGTAACTCCCGGGTATTTGATACTGGTCTTGTTGCTCATATTTGTAACTCACAGCAGGAGCTGCGGAATAAACGGAGGCTGGCGAAGGGCGAGGTGACGATGCGCCTCGGGAATGGTTCCAAGGTCGATGTGATCGCCACGTCACGCTACCTCTACATTTACCTACGGGATTAGTTTTAAACCTCAATAATTGTTATTTAGTGCCAAGTTTGAGCATGAACATTGTATCAGGATCTCGTTTAATGCGAGATGGCTACTCATTTAAATCCGAGAATAATGGTTGTTCTATTTCTATGAGAGATATGTTTCATGGTCATGCTCCGATTGTCAATGGTTTATTCTTAATGAATCTCGAATGTAATATTACACATATTCATAGTGTGAATACCAAAAGATGTAAAGTTGATAACGATAGTCCCACATACTTGTGGCACTGCCGTCTTGGTCACATTGGTGTCAAGCGCATGAAGAAGCTCCATTACGATGGACTTTTAGAGTCTCTCGACTATGAATCATTTGACACATGCGAACCATGCCTCATGGGCAAAATGACCAAGACTCCGTTCTCGGAACAATGGAGCGAGCAACAAACTTAATGGAAAACATACATACTGATGTGTGCGCTCCAATGAGCATTTAGGCTCTCGGAGGAAATCGTTATGTTCTCACTCTCACTGACGACTAAATTAGATATGGGTATGTCTCCTAGACGAAACACAAATGCGAGACCTTTGAAAAGTTCAAGGAATTTCAGAATGAGGTAGAGAATCAACGTGACCGAAAAATAAAGTTCTTACGATCAGATCGTGGAGGAGAATATTTAAGTCACGAATTTGTTACACACTTAAGGAAATGTGGAATCGTTTCACAACTCATGCCCTGGAACACCTCAGCGTAACGGTGTGTCCGAACATCGTAATCGTACTCTATTGGATATGGTGCGATCTATGATGTCTCTTACCGATTTACCGCTATCATTTTGGGGATACGCTCTAGAGACAGCTACATTCACTTTAAATAGGGCACCGTCTAAATCCGTTGAGACGACACCGTATGAATTATGGTTTGGGAAGAAACCTAAGGTATCGTTTCTAAAAGTTTGGGGATCACGATGCTTATGTCAAGAAACTTCAACCAAAAAGCTCGAACCCAAGTCGGAAAAATGCGTCTTCATAGGATACCCTAAGGAAACCATTGGGTATACCTTCTACCTTAGATCTGAAGGCAAGATCTTTGTTGCCAAGAACGGATCCTTTCTGGAAAAAGAGTTTCTCTCGAAAGGAGTAAGTGGGAGGAAAGTAGAACTCGATGAAGTACTACCTCTTGAACCGGAAAGTAGTGCAGCTCAGGAAAATGTTCCGGTGGTGCCTACACCTTTGGAGAGGAAATAAATGATGATGATCAAGGTACTTGGATCAAGTTGCTCTTGAACCGTGAGGTCCACAAGGACACGTTCCACACCAGAGTGGTATGGCAACCTGTCACGGAAATCATGTTGTTAGACAACGGTGAACCTTGAACTATGAAGAAGCGATGGCGGGCCGGATTCCAACAAATGGCTTTAAGCCATGCAATCCGAGATAGGATCCATGTATGAAAACAAAGTATGGACTTTGACAGACTTGCCCGATGATCGTGACGATAGAAAACAAATGGATCTTTAAGAAGAAGACGGACGCGGATGGTAATATCACCATCTATAAAGCTCAACTTGTCGCTAAGGGTTATCGGCAAGTTCAAGGGATTGACTACGATGAGACTTTCTCTCCCGTAGCGAAGCTTAAGTCCGTCCGAATCATGTTAGCAATTGCCGCATACTATGATTATGAGATATGGCGAGATGGACGTCAAAGCGGCATTCCTTAACGGCTATCTTAAGGAAGAAGCGTATATGATGCAGCGGAAGGTTTTGTCGACCCTAAGAATGCTAACAAGGTATGCAAGCTCGAGAGATCCATTTATGGGCTGGTGCAAGCATCTCGGAGTTGGAACATTCGCTTTGATGAGATGATCAAAGCGTTTGGGTTATCTTGAGACTTATGGAGAAGCCTGCGTTTACAAGAAAGTGAGTGGGAGCTCTGTAGCATTTCTCATATTGTATGTAGATGACATACTTTTGATGGGAAATGATATAGAACTCTTGGACAGCATTAAGGCCTACTTGAATAAAAGTTTTTCAATGAAGGACCTTGGAGAAGCTGCTTACATATTAGGCATCAAGATCTATAGGGATAGATCGAGACGCCTCATAGGTCTTTCACAAAGCACATACCTTGATAAGATTTTGAAGAAGTTCAAAATGGATCAGTCCAAGAAAGGGTTCTTGCACATCTTGCAAGGTGTGAGATTGAGCTCGGCTCAATGCCCGACCACGGCAAAAGATAAAGAAGAGATGAGTGTCACTATGCCTCAGCCATAGGATCTATTATGTATGCCATGTTGTGTACTAGACCGGATGTAAACCTTGCCGTAAGTTTGGTAGGTAGGTACCAAAGTAATCCCGGCAAGGAACACTTGACAGCGGTCAAGAATATCCTGAAGTACCTAAAAAGGACAAAGGACATGTTTCTCGTTTATGGAGGTGACGAAGAGCTCCTCGTAAAGGGTTACGTTGACGCTAGCTTCGACACAGATCTGGATGACTCTAAGTCACAAACCGGATACGTGTATATGTTGAATGGTGGAGCGATGAAGCTGGTGCAGCTGCAAGCAGAGCGTCGTGGCGGGATCTACATGTGAAGCGGAGTACATGGCAGCCTCGGAGGCAACGCATGAAGCAATTTGGGTGAAGGAGTTCATCACCGACCTAGGAGTCATACCCAATGCATCGGGGCCGATCAAACTCTTCTGTGACAACACTGGAGCTATTGCACTTGCCAAGGAGCCCAGGTTTCACAAGAAGACCAGGCACATCAAGCGTCGCTTCAACTCCATCCGTGAAAATGTTCAAGATGGATACATAGAAATTTGCAGAGTGCATACGGATCTGAATGTCGCAGATCCGTTGACTAAACTTTCTCTTCATGGGCAAAACATGATCAACACGAGAACTCTATGGGTGTTCGATTCATCACAATGTAACTAGATTATTGACTCTAGTGCAAGTGGGAGACTGTTGGAAATATGCCCTAGAGGCAATAATAAAAGGATTATTATTATATTTCCTTGTTCATGATAATTGTCTTTTATTCATGCTATAATTTTATTATCAGGAAATCGTAATACACGTGTGAATACATGGAACACAATACGTACCTAGTAAGCCTCTAGTTGACTAGCTCGTTGGTCAACAGATAGTCATGGTTTCGACTATGGACATTAGATGTCGTTGACAACGGGATCACATCATTAGGAGAATGATGTGATGGACAAGACCCAATCCTAAGCATAGCACAAGATCGTGTAGTTCGTTTTGCTAGAGCTTTTCCAATGTCAAGTATCTTTTCCTTAGACCATGAGATCGTGTAACTCCCGGATACCGTAGGCGTGCTTTGGGTGTGCCAAACGTCACAACGTAACTGGGTGACTATAAAGGTACACTACAGGTATCTCCGAAAGTGTCTGTTGGGTTGACACGGATCGAGATTGGGATTTGTCACTCCGTATTACGGAGAGGTATCACTGGGCCCACTCGGTAGTGCATCATCATAATGAGCTCAAAGTGACCAAGTGTCTGGTCACGGGATCATGCATTACGGTACGAGTAAAGTGACTTGCCGGTAACGAGATTGAGCGAGGTATTGGGATACCGACGATCGAATCTCGGGCAAGTAACATACCGTCTGACAAAAGGAATAGTATACGGGGTTGCTTGAATCCTCGACATCGTGGTTCATCCGATGAGATCATCGAGGAGTATGTGGGAGCCAACATGGGTATCCAGATCCCGCTGTTGGTTATTGACCGGAGAGTCGTCTCGGTCATGTCTGCATGTCTCCCGAACCCGTAGGGTCTACACACTTAAGGTTCGGTGACGCTAGGGTTATTAGGAATACTTGTATGTGATTACCGAATGTTGTTCGGAGTCCCGGATGAGATCCCGGACGTCACGAGGAGTTCCGGAATGATCCGGAGGTGAAGATTTATATATGGGAAGTTGTCAAACGGACACCGGAAAGTTTCGGGGTCATATCGGTATTGTACCGGGGCCAACGGAGAGGTTCCGGGGGTCCACCGGGAGGGGTCACCCCTCTCGGAGGGCCTCATGGGCCACAAGGGGCAGGGAACCAGCCCCTGGAGGGCTGGGCGCCCCCCCCCCTTGGGCCCATGCGCCTAGGGGTTGGGGGAACCCTAGTGGGGCGCCCCTTGCTTGGGGGCAAGCCCTCCTTGGCCGCCGCCCCCCTCTAGATCTCATCTAGAGGGCCTTCTGCCCCTACCCCTATAAATAGAGGGGTGAGGGAGGCTGCAATACACATCCAAGGCGCAGCCCCTCCCTCCCAACACCTCTCCTCCTCCGTTGAGTGCTTGGCGAAGCCTGCCGAATCTTGCTTCTCCACCATCATCACGCCGTCGTCTTTCTTGGAGCCATCTTCCTCAACCTCTCCTTCCCCTTGCTGGATCAAGAAGGAGGAGACGTTGTCCGCTTCAGACGTGTGTTGAACGCGGAGGTGCTGTCCGCTCGGCACTTGGTCATCGGTGATCTGAACCACGGCGAGTACGACTCCATCATCACCGTTCCCCTGAACGCTTCCGCACGCGATCTACAAGTGGTATGTAGATGAAATCTCTCTCCCATGACTCGTTGCTTAGATGAACTCATAGATGGATCTTGGTGAAACCGTAGGAAAATTTTTAATTTTCTGCAACGTTCCCCAACACACATATCATGAGTTTTGCTTGGAGCGTCTTTTATTATTTGAGTCCTTGCTTGATTTGCTTTTTTATTTTGTCTCAATTATCCTTGCTGGACACACCTATTTGAGAGAGCCATAATGATGCCATGATTTGTTAGGATTGCTCTATGTGCTTCACTTAAATTTTTTGAGCTATGGAATTGCTCTAGTGCTTCACTTATATCTTTTTTAGCACGGTGGTGTTTTAATTTTGAAGAAATATACTCTCATGCTCAACTTAGATCATTTTCTGAGTTAGTAAAGTTTTGAAGAAATTCTCTCATGCTTCACTTATATTATTTTGAGAAATGAGAAAAATTATTTATGCTCATGCTCTTCACTTAAATTTGTTTGAGAGCTTGTTATAAGCAATGGTAATATATGAAACTAGTCCCAAAGTGATAGATATGCAAAAGGGATATCATAAAAACTTTCATGAAGATCATTGGATATTATAAACTTGATTCCTTGCAATAGTTTTGAGATATGGAGATAGTAATATGTGAGCCATGTTGGTGAGTAATTATGCTTTAGTAAGAATATTGGTGTTAAGGTTTGTGATTCCCTATGCAAGCACAAAAGTCAATAGTTATGCAATGAAATTACATCCTACTTGTGGTGCATTATTAGGTGTTAGTTATGTTTAATGCTCGTTTATGAGAATTTTTGTTTTCTGGTTGGTTGCTTCTCAATCTATTTGCTAGTCTTTCCTTGTACTAAGTGGGAATACTACTTGTGCATCCAAACTCCTTAAACCAAGTTTTGCCAATGAGTCCACCATACCTACCTATATGCAGTATTTCCATGTCGTTCCAAGTAAATTTGTATGTGCCAACTCTAATTTTGAAAATGAATTTCCTTCTTGTGTGCCTGTACCGCTCATGAAGCGGCAGGGGGTGGCCAATATTTTTCCATGCTAGATGTGTTATTCTCAAGGTGAGTGTTTATTTACTTGTCATTGCACGAGAGTGTGGCGGTAATAGGGATGCCTAGTCCCGAACTGAAAAAAAATTATTTATGTTGTCAAATAATAAATTCCTTGGAAAGTGTTCGTATGGAAGGCACCCGTGGATACGGCTAGCCATGGATTGTGAAAGAAAGATGGAAAAGGGAGTAAACTTTATTTATGTATGGTAACCGCCTATGATGTATCTAGCATGGAAAGTATTGGGAATTCTCGGTCGTTTTCGTTGAAGGGAAAAGCATGCCTCCCAAAATATTTTATCTCTCAATTTAAGCTTTAAGCTCTAGCACCTCTACAAATCTCTGCTTCCCTCTATGAAGGGCCTATCTATTTACTTTATGCAAGTTTTTATTTTATTTGAGTCTCCATCTTCTCTTATAAAAGCACCAACTAGGGAGCACTATGATCATACTTGTGCATAATTGGATGTAGCTAATATTCGAGTGTGTTTCATGAATGGATTAATGATTGAGCATAATGGGCTAGGGATAGCTTTCTTTAGTTTTGATATTTTGAAAGACATGGTTGCTTGTTGATATGCTTGAGTATTGATGTCCTTCATGTAAATTATAGACTATTGCTTTGAATCATTTAAAAGTCCAAATGTCCATGCTACAAAAGAAAAGAATATGTGATGAACATGTTAGGCAGCATTCCACATCAAAAATTCTGTTTTTATCATTTACCTACTCGAGGACGAGCAGGAATTAAGCTTGGGGATGTTGATATGTCTCCAATGTATCTATAATTTTTTTATTGTTACATGTTGTTATATTATCAATCTTGGATGTTTTATATTCATTTTATAGCAACTTTATATTATCAGTCTTGCATGTATTTCGTATATAGTCATACGTGCTTATGGAAAAGAATTTGCATGACATCTTTTGTCCTACCCTCCCGTGGCAGCAGGGTCCTAATGGAAACTAAGGGATATTAAGGCTTCCTTTTAATAGGGAACCAGACCAAAGCATTAGCACTTAATGAATACATGAACTCCTCAAACTATGGTAATCACCGGAAAGAATCCCAATTATTGTCACCTTGGGGTATGCAGATCATAACTCATAATAGGTGTCTACAACTTGCAAAATAGGATCAAGAACACAAATATATTCATGAAAACATAATAGGATCAGATCTAGAATCATGGTACTCAGGCCCTAGTGACAAGCACTAAGCATAGCAAAGTCATAGCAACATCAATCTCATAACATAGTGGATACTAGGGATCAAACCCTAACAAAACTAACTCGATTACATGATAAATCTCATCCAACCCATCACCGTCCAGCAAGCCTACGATGAAATTACTCACGCACGGCGGTGAGCATCATGAAATTGGTGATGAGGAAGGTTGGTGATGATGATGGCAACAGATCCCTCTCTCCGGAGACCCGAACGGACTCCAGATCAGCCCTCCCGATGAAGAACAGGAGGTGGCAGCGGCTCCGTATCGTAAAACATGATGAATCCTTCTCTCTGATTTTTTTCTCCGTGAATAGGTACTTATAGATTGCAATTAGGGTCGGAGGAGCTCCAGGGGGCCCACAAGCCTACAAGGCGCGCCCTAGGGGGGTGGGCGCGCCCCCAGGGCTTGTGGCCTCTGGGTGGCCCCCCTCTGGTTGATTCTTGCGCCAATATTTTTTATATATTCCAAAAATATTCTCCGTAAATTTTCAGGTCAATCCGAGAAATTTTATTTCTGCACAAAAATAACACCATGGCAATTCTGCTGAAAACAGCGTCAGTGCGGGTCAGTTTCATTCAAATCATGCAAATTAGAGTCCAAAACAAGGGCAAAAGAGTTTTGAAAAGTAGATACGATTGACAGAGTTCTTCAGTCACTGCCACCAAGCTACAAAGGCTTCGTGATGAACTATAATATGCAAGGGATGAATAAAATGATTCCTGAGCTCTTCTCAATGCTTAAGGCCGCGGAGGTAGAAATCAAGAAGGAGCATCAAGTGTTGATGGTTAACAAGACCACTAATTTTAAGAAGAAGGGCAAGGGAAAGAAAGGGAACTTCAAGAAGAATGGCAAGCAAGTTGCCACTCCCAGGAAGAAGCCCAAAGCTGGACCCAAGCCTGAAACTGAGTTCTTCTATTGCAAAGGAAATGGTCACTGGAAGCGGAACTGCCCCAAATAGTTGGCGGATAAGAAGGATGACAAAGTGAACAAAGGTATATTTGATATACATGTTATTGATGTGTACCTTACTAATGCTCGTAGTAGCGCCTGGGTATTTGATACTGGTTCGGTTGCTCATATTTGTAACTCGAAACAGGAGTTGCAGAATAAACGAAGATTGGCTAAGGACGAGGTAGCGATGCGCGTCGGGAATGGTTCCAAGGTCGATGTGATCGCCGTCGGCATGCTACCTCTACATCTACCTTCAGGATTAGATTTAGACCTCAATAATTGTTATTTGGTGCCCGCGTTGAGCATGAACATTATATCTAGATCTTGTTTATTGTGAGACGGTTATTCATTTAAATCGGAGAATAATGGTTATTCTATTTATATGAGTAATATCTTTTATGGTCATGCACCCTTGATGAGTGGTCTATTCTTGTTGAATCTCGATCGTAGTGATACACATATTCATAATATAGATGCCAAAAGATGCAAAGTTGATAATGATAGTGCAACATACTTGTGGCACTGTCGTTTAGGTCATATTGGTGTAAAGCGCATGAAGAAACTCCATATGGATGGACTTTTGGAATCACTTGATTATGAAACATTTGATACTTACGAACCATGCCTCATGGGAAAGATGACCAAAACTCCGTTCTCCGGTACAAATGGAGCGAGCTAATGACTTATTAGAAATAATACATACCGATGTATGCGGTCCGATGAGTGTTGAGGCACGTGGCGGGTATCGCTATTTTCTAATCTTCGCAGATGATTTGAGTAGGTATGGGTGTATCTACATGATGAAACACAAGTCTGAAACATTTGAAAAGTTCAAAGAATTTTAGAGTGAAGTAGAGAATCATCGTAACAAGAAAATAAAGTTTCTACAATCTGATCGCGGAGGCGAATATTTGAGTTACGAGTTTGGCATTTAAAACAATGTAGAATTGTTTCACAACTCACGCCACCTGGAACACCACAGCGTAATGGTGTGTCCGAACGTCGTAACCGTACTTTATTGGATATGGTGCGGTCTATGATGTCTCTTACTAATTTACCACTATCGTTTTGGGGTTATGCATTAGAGACATCCGCGTTCATGTTAAATAGGGCACCGTCTAAATCCATTGAGACGACACCGTATGAACTATGGTTTGGCAAGAAACCTAAGCTGTCGCTTCTTAAAGTTTGGGTTGCGACACTTATGTAAAAAGGCTTCAGCCTGATAAGCTCAAACCCAAATCGGAGAAGTGCATCTTCATAGGATACCCTAAGGAAACAACTGGGTACACCTTCTACCACAGATCTGAAGGCAAGATCTTTGTTGCCAAGAATGGGTCTTTTCTAGAGAAAGAGTTTCTCTCAAAAGAAGTGAGTGGGAGGAAAGCAGAACTTGATGAGGTAATTGTACCTTCTCTCGAATTGGAGAGTAGCACATCACAGAAAACCGTTCCCGTGATGCCTACACCAACTAGATAGGAAGGAAATGATAATGATCATGAAAATTCAGATCAAGTTACTACTGAACTTCGTAGGTCGACCAGAGCACGATCCACACCAGAGTGGTAAGGTAATCATGTCCTGGAAGTCACGTTACTAGACCAAGGCAAACCTATGAATTATGAAGAAGCTATGATGAGCGTAGATTCCGATAAATGGCTTGACGCCATGAAATCTGAGATAGGATCCATGTATGAGAACAAAGTATGGACTTTGGTGGACTTGCCCGATGATCAGCAAGCCATAGATAATAAATGGATCTTCAAGAAGAAGATCGGCCGATGGTAATGTTATGTCGCAAAAGCTCGACTTGTTGCAAAAGGTTTTCGACAAGTTCAAGGAGTTGACTATGATGAGACTTTCTCACCCGTAGCGATGCTTAAGTATGTCCGAATCATGTTAGCAATTGCCGCATTTTATGATTATGAAATCTGGCAAATGGACGTCAAAACTACATTCCTCAATGGATTTCTTAAAGAAGAGTTGTATATAATGGAACTAGAAGGTTTTGTCGATCCTAAAGGTACTAACAAAGTGTGCAAGCTCCAGCGATCCATCTATGGACTGACACAAGCATCTCAGAGTTGGAATATACGCTTTGATGAGGTGATCAAAGCATATGGATTTATACAGACTTGCGGTGAAACCTTATTTACAAGAAAGTGAGTGGGAGCTCTATAGCATTTCTAATATTATGTGTGGATGACATATTGTTGATTGGAAATGATATAGAATTTCTGGATAGCATAAAAGGATACGTGAATAAGAATCTTTCAATGAAAGACCTCAATGAAGCTGCTTATATATTGGGCATCAAGATCTATAGAGATAGATCGAGACACTTAATAGGACTTTCACAAAGCACATACCTTGATAAAGCTTTGAAGTTCAAAATGGATCAGTCAAAGAAAGGTTTCTTGCCTGTGTTACAAGGTGTGAAATTGAGTCAGACTCAAAGCCCGACCACTGCAGAAGATAGAGAGAAAATGAAAGTCATTCCCTATGCCTCTGCTATAGGTTCTACCATGTATGCTATGCTGTGTACCAGACCTGATGTGTGCCTTGCCATAAGTCTGGCGGGGAGGTACCAAAGTAATCCAGGAGTGGATCACTGGACAGTGGTCAAGAACACCTGAAGTACCTAAAAAGGACAAAGGATATGTTTCTTGTTTATGGAGGTGACAAAGAGCTCGTCGTAAATGGTTACGTCGATGCTAGCTTCGACACTGATCCGAATGACTCTAAGTCACAAATTGGATACGTATTTATATTGAATGGTGGAGCTATAAGTTGGTGCAGTTCCAAGCAAAGCGTTGTGGCGGGATCTACGCGTGAAGCGGAATACATAGCTGCTTCGGAAGCAGCACATGGAGGAGTCTGGATGAAGGAGTTCATATCTGATCTGGATGTAATACCCAGTGCATCGGGTCCAATGAAAATCTATTGTGACAACACTGGAGCAATTGCCTTGGCGAACGAATCCAGGTTTCACAAGATAACCAAACACATCAAGAGACGCTTCAACTCCATTCGTGAAAAGGTCAAGGATGGAGACATAGAGATTTGCAAAATACATATGGATCTGAATGTGGCAGACCCGTTGACTAAGCCTCTTCCACGAGCAAAACATGATCAGCACCAAGACTCCATGGGTGTTAGATTCATTACAATGTAATCTAGATTATTGACTCTAGTGCAAGTGGGAGACTGAAGGAAATATGCCTAGAGGCAATAATAAAGTTGTTATTTTATATTTCCTTATCCATGATAAAGGTTTATTATTCATGCTAGAATTGTATTGATCGGAAACTTAAATACATGTGTGAATACATAAACAAATATTGTGTCCCTAGTAATCCTCTACTAGACTAGCTCATTGATCAAAGATGGTTAAGGTTTCCTAACCATAGACATGTGTTGTCCTTTGATAACGGGATCACATCATTGGGAGAATGATGTGATGGACAAGACCCATCCGTTAGCTTAGCATATTGATCGTTCAGTTTATTGCTATTGCTTTCTTGATGACAAATACATATTCCTTCGACTATGAGATTTTGCAACTCACGGATACCGGAGGAATACCTTATGTGATATCAAACGTCACAACGTAACTGGGTGATCATAAAGATGCTCTACAGGTATCTCCGAAGGAGTTTGTTGAGTTGTCATAGATCGAGATTAGGATTTGTCACTCCGAGTATCGAAGATGTATCTCTAGGCCCTCTCGGTAATACACATCATAAGAAGCCTTGCAAGCAAAGTGACTAAGGTGTTAGTTGCAAGATGATGTATTACGGAACGAGTAAAGAGACTTGCCGGTAACGAGATTCAACTAGGTATGAAGATACCGACGATCGAATCTCAGGCAAGATATTGATGGACAAAGGGAATTACGTATGTTGTCATAAGGTTCGGCCGATAAAGATCTTCGTTGAATATGTAGAAGCCAATATGGGAATTCAGGTTCCGCTATTGGTTATTGGCCGGAGAGGTGTCTCGGTCATGTCTACATAGTTCTTGAACCCATAGGGTCCGCATGCTTAACGTTCGTTGACGATATAGTGTTATATGAGTTATATGATTTGGTGACCAGATATTGTTAGGAGTCCCGGATGAGATCACGGACATGACGAGGAGTCTCGAAATGGTCAAGAGGTAAAGATTGATATATAGGACGATGGTATTCAGACACCGGAAGTGTTTCGGAGTGTACCGGGTAGTCATCGGAATACCAGAGGGGGTACCGGACACCCTCCACCGTTTACACCCTCGGTCATATTTTCGTAGTGCTTAAGCGAAGCCCTGCGGGGATAGCTTCACCATCACCACGCTGTCATGCTGCCGGAACTCATCCACTACCTCGCTGTCTTGCTAGATCAAGAAGGCAGAGGACGTCACCGAGCTGAATGTGTGCTAAACGCGGAGGTGTCGTACGTTTGGTACTTGATCGGTTGGAGCGCGAAGAAGTTCGACTACATCAACCGCGTTACTAAACGCTTCTGCTTACGGTCTACGAGGGTACATAGACATACTCTCACCTCTCTTTGCTATACATCTCTTTGATAGATCTTGTGTGTGCGTAGATTTTTTTGTTTTCCATGCAACGTTTCCCAACAAAAGATGTGTATAATGATATTGTAAAACTGAAATTATTTCCATTCTTACTACGTGACCATGCTAAAACTTGGTTTTTATCCTTGCCGCGAAATAGTATTGATTCTTGGGATAAGTGTAAGGATGCTTTTATTGCGAAGTATTTTCCTCCCGCAAAAATTATTTTTGTAAGAAATCAAATTATGAATTTTAAGCAACTTGAGCATGAACATGTTGCACAATCTTGGGAGGGAATGAAATTAATGATGATAAATTGCCCCACTCATGGTTTAAGCTTATGGATGATCAAACAAAAAATTTATGCGGGATTAAACTTTGTTTCTATAAATCTTTTAGACTCTGCCACGGGGGCTACTTTTATGGAAACCACATTAGAGAAGCTACAGAACTCCTTGATAATATTATGGTAAATTATTCACAATGGCACACTGAAAGAACTCCAACTAGTAAAAAGGTGAATTATGTTGAAGAAATTAATACTTGGAGTGGTAAAATGGATGCTAGTAAGAGTGCTCATGTTGATCCTAATGATGTGCCATTATCTACTTTGGTTGAGCAAAATAATGATTCAATTGATGTGAATTTTGTCCCTCGAAATAATTTTAATAACAATGCTTATAGGGGTAATTAGTCCGTATCCCGGAAATTCCTCTAATAATTATGGAAATTCCTATGGTAATTTTAATAATAATAATAATAATAATAATAATAATAATAATAATATGATTCCCTATGATCTTGAAAGTAATATTAAAGAATTTATTAATTCTCAAAATATTTTTAATGCTATGAAAGAGGAAAATTGAATAAAGTTGATGATATGGCTAGAATTGCTCATGATGTGGAAAATCTCAAATCTAAAATTTTGCCACCCAAACTTGATATTAATAAGTCCATTAAAGCTATCTATGTCTCCATTAATGAAAGTAAAGAGAGAATCGCTAGATTGAGGGATAAGCGAGAATTCCTAGAAAAAGCGACTCCGCCCGATTTTTACCGTAATCATGATGAAGATATTAAAATGATTGGTATCAGCCATAGAATATTTAGTTAGTAATATAAAACTTGATGAAAAAGGGACTAAAGATGAGTCAACTTTAGCTGACAATCTTAATGATAAAAATGATAAAAGTGGGTTTGGAGAGGTGAAGACTTTAAATAGTGATGTGCCCACCATTTTGGATTTCAAGGATTTTGATTATGATAGTTGTGCTTTAATTTAATGTATTTCCTTGTTGCAATCCATGATAAATTCACCCAATGGTTATGAACAAAATAAAGCTTTTACTAAACATATTGTAGAAGCTATGATGAAGGCTTTAGAAGAAAAGCTAGAGTTGGAGGTTTCAATACCTACAAAATTATATGATGAATGAGAACCTACTATCAAAATAAATATTAAAAATTATGAGTGCAATGCTTTATGTGATTTGGGTGCTAGCGTTTTTGTTATGCCAAAATCTTTATGTGATGTGCTAGGTCTTCATGATTTGGATGAATGTTCCCTTAATTTGCAGTTAGTGGATTCCACTATTAAGAAACCTTTGGGTAGAATAAACAATGTGCCTATTCTTGCAAATAGAAATTATGTGTCCGTTCATTTCATTGTGATTGATATTGATTGCAATCTGTCTTGTCCTATAGTACTTGGTAGGCCTTTCCTATGAACCATAGGTGCTATTATTGATATGAAAGAAGGTAATATAATATTCCAATTTCCATTAAAGAAAGGAATGGAACACTTCCCTAGAAATAGAATTAAGCCACCATATGAATCTATTATGAGGGCCACCTATGGAATTAATTTGAAGGATGACAACACTTGAAACTATGCACTATGCCTAGCTAGGGGCGTAAAACAATAGCGTTATTGGGAGGCAACCCAATAGTTATCTTTATTTTTCCTTTCTACTTTCTGTTTTTGAGTGTGCACACAATTATGCTACTGTTATGGTTGTATTTTTGTCTATAAATTAGTGCCTAGTAAAGCCTTTGGGATGATTTGGTTGATAGTTGATTTGATACTGTGAAAAAAAACAGAAACGTTTGCGCCCAATAGCAGAATTGTGTAAGTTCACTGGAAGTTTCTATTTTTTTTTTACAAATGATTGATATACAAATTTCCCATGTTTTCCTAATTTTTCAGAATTTTTGGAGTTACAGAAGTATTGTGTTGGTTCAGATCATTACAGATTGTTCTGTTTTTTGACAGGTTATGTTTTCCTTGCATAGTTTGCTTGTTTTAATGAATCTATGGATTATATCGGGGGTATAAGTCATGAAGCAGCAACAGCAACAGCACCAGCAACACAATAAAAGCTTGCAGAAAGTAAAGGCACTAAGTAACCACAAGTGGAGTCGACGGAGACGAGGACGTGTTGCCGAAGTTCCTTCCTTCGGGGGAGGCACGTCGTTGTTGGAGAGGCGTGGAGGCACAATGCTCCCCAAGATGTCACTAGGACCACCTTATTCTCCTCACTCCCTCGCACAATGTAAGATGTCGTGATTCCACTAAGGGTGTCCTTGAAGGCGGTAACCGAACCATTACAAACAAGGTTGGGCTCTCTCCACAGATTAATTGGAGGCTCCCAACACTATCACGAAGCTTCACCACAATGGATTGTGGCTCCAAGGTGGCCTCTTCTGTCTGGGGTGCCCAAACACTCAAGAGTAACAAGATCCACAATAGATAGTAGGGGCAATCAAATTTCTCTCGATGAAAGTGTAGGTCGGGGCCTTCTCCTCCAAACCCTAGAGAATCAACAAGTTTTGATGGCTAGGGAGGGAGATCGGGCAAGTTTGAGCTTGGGAAACAATGGAGCAAATGGGGAAAAGAGGGGTAGTCCGCTTGGGGAAGAAAACTCCCCTTTTATAGTGGGGGAGGGGGGTAAAAATCAAATCGTTATGCTCTGGCCGTGCATAAGCAGTACTACTGCTAAACACGGTAGATTCAAAGAGACCCATCAGGTATATACCTGGCCATCTCTCGGGCTGGGCCGGGTTTCGGGCCGGGCCTGACCAAGCCCGAAGCAAAAAAAATCCAGGCCCGAGCCCGGCCCGACCGGGACGTCAGCCTAAAAAACAGGCCCAAGCCCGGCCCATCACAGCAAAAGCCCGTCGGGCCTCGGGCCAAGTCTCTTCGTTAAAAAGCAGATATGACGGGCCCGGCAGGGTCAGGCTTTTTTGGGCCGGGTTGCCCATGGCCAGGGCTAATCGGGTACCATAGCGGTACTAGCACGGTAATTCTGCTGGAGCGATACTACCGGCTAAAATAAGCGGTAGTACCACGAATTATCAACGGGCTAACAAAGAATCCAACGGTAGTAGGCGCGACACAAGAGCGGAAGTACCACAAAGCGGTACTACCGTTAGCGTTAGCAGTACTACCGCGAAATACTGGAGGCCTTACAGAGAACCAAACGATAGTAGCCGCGGTACAACGAGCGGAAGTACCACATAAGCGATGCTACCGTGGGTACCAACGGTACTACCACTTGGTAACTGCGAGTAGGACCAAAACACAACAGATGAACTGCTCCAACGTCGGGAAATGAAATGTGGGAGCATTTAGGTTGTGTACGTGTTGATTCCACCCATACCTTCCAACGTAGACCCCTTCTTAATAGTACGGATTTCCTACGACTTGAATCAAAAGAAAAGAAACACTGGCAAACCTGTCTTCACTCTTTGCTTATCCGAGGGGAAACAAACCATCTTGTGCCATAGATATGAACCTTTGAAATTCTCAATGCACACGGTTAGTCTGCAAAACGCATTGTCATCAACATCAAAACCACTTAGAGAGAGACAAGCCCTAACAAGCCCTAACAGAGGGTCTGGTTGGAGATGCTCTTAAAAGGAAGAACCGATCAAAACTGGGTGGATTAGGATCGACATATACCTCCCTGTCACAACGCATATAAGATGTCCTCTCAACCGAAGGCTCATAGTTTCATTATGCAACTATCCACCCGTAGCCCTCATCTGATGAACTGGGAACTGGGAAAATATCTGGTGATACGCGAGCTTCCATGCCCCCCCCCCCCCCCCCCCCCCCCCCAAAAGCCGGATATATGAGATCTCTCCCCGTGGCCCCATGGACCGTTGGATCCATGGTCCAACAGCTGGGAGCTCCTAGGGCACGAGAGATTTACCATTGCACATGAACAAAGGATATTGAAACCATTTAGGCCATCCTCTCAACTTCTATAGAAGACCCAGTAGTTCATCATCACAACTTATATAAAAGACTCAATTAGTGATGATGATTTGTGTCATCCATTAAAAGACACAATTGGTGAGTGACATTTTTTACAAAGACCCCACCACTCTACTCCGTATTTACCAAAAAAAAAGTTAAGTCCCTCTGGACCATTAGAGGAATAAACTTTTGGGTGAAACCTAACATAGTTTGAATGATATATATAGCAAAACTAAAGTGTGTGTTTTCAAGTTTGTGAACATGTATTAGTCTATATTGGATCCCCTGAGCACTTTTGCTAGTAACTCCTCTATGTACACACAATTGTGAATATTTTATTGTATATTTAAGTACTAGAACATGCTGATTTAAGAAAAAAAGTACCAGAACATGCTTCCTTCTTTTCTTTTCTAGAGTACAAAAATTCCTCCCTTAAGAACAGCAAAAAGGGGGAGCATGTTACACTTAAGTCCAAAGTCCCCAAGCATAAAACGGACCATCTTCAGCTGCTTTCGTTTTGTCAGTTTGACCCGCATCTGACATCAGCTACGACATGTCGAATGTGCGGCCCATACCATTTGACTCGTTCAACATGCTCCAGAGAGACTTTCCAAGACAGTCCTGAGACACAGACAACAGCCCATGGCGTGTAAGGACAAGAATTATGTGTTTCGACAAGAATAACAAATGCTTGCTAGCTGAACACTAAAGACACGCTGTACCATGAGCTGTCGCAATGCTACTGATGGATTCAACAACATTGTCCAACCAGCGAGCCTCATCTGAGTCGTTGACGTTGCCATGTATATGTAATACGCCTCCGCCAACCCTAGTACATGTAGCGAACATAACAGAATCAAGACTTAAGATATTCATTCTGCACCAACAAACTTGACAAAACTCTGTAAGGTACTAGTATACAGTTGCAGAAGAATGTAACCATACAGCCCATTCGCTGGCAAACCTGTCTATAACAGACTACACACTTGCGCGAAAGATGTGATGATGATGATTAATGGGGCATTCACTTTTCCCAATAGTTCACTCTAATAAAAAATAACACTACTTCTGATTGTAATAAAAGAGAACACTTCTGATATGTGGCACTGCCTTTACTCCAAAAAAAACCAAGCTCAGCCTTCCTTTTTTGCCTAGGTACATTGAAAGAATATTCATGAAGGCATTTTGTCGTGTAAAAACAACCTAGAAATATATGCTATTATAGGTCACACCAAACTGCTAGACTGTATGAATTATTTTTTGCACCTGTAAGCTGTAATGTTGAAATGGCAAACAAGGTACCTCTCTCTGCTAGTTTTGCTCTACATTCTTAGGCCTCATTCGATTTGGAGGATTTCCGTAGGAAAAACACAGGAATGGGGATTCCAGAGGAAAGTTTCCTATAGACGCATTCGGTTTGTAGGAAACGAGTACAGGAATTCCTCAGGAATACTATTCTTTTCCTGTGTTTTTGGAGGAAACTACACATCCCCCAAAGCTCATGTTTTGCATAGGAACGAGGCAATGCAATTTCTTACGATGGCAAGTGCCATCCTATCGCATTCCTATACTAATTCTAATTCCTGTGTAGGAAACTACACATCCACCCAAAGCTCATGTTTGGCACAGGAACGAGGCAATGCAATTCCTTCCTATCACATTCCTATACTACTTCTAATTTTGACGTTTTGGTTTCCTCCAAACTGAATGAACCCTTACTATCTAGTGCTTTCCAAAAGGCTTTGTTTCGTATTGTATTGATTTGCTGGATTAAAGGCATAATTACAGAGTTCTGCTTACGGTGGTGTATTTACTTTCGTGTTGCTGTTATCCATAATATAAGATGGAATGATACATGTTATGATGCTTCTGCGGTCTGTGCTCAGTCGTTTGTACCCACGATAGCTGTTGATGGCCCCATTGAACCAGGACAACACATAAGAGGTAGTGCCGCATCATTGGGCATCTCAAGCGTATCCAGACTCTAAAGCAGATGGGCTGAGCGGGTCTGTGGGTCCAGTGAGAAGCAAAGTTAAGAAAAATATTTTTCTTTTGATTTTAACATGCAGGGAGTCACATAATTTACAATATAAGGATCGTGGCAATAACATTATTGAATTAATTTTTATGACTTAAAATGTAATCCCAGCTGGTCCCATGGAGTAGGCCAAACCAAGCTTGCAAGCACTAACAGCACGGAATCAGTCAACGAGAAGCTCCCAAAGTAATTAGCACCGTGGTGGTGGTGAAGAGAAATTACCTCAAAGCCCTAACAGCAGTAGCCCAGCTACATTCACTGGAGGGTATCAGCCCAAGACAAACACGATCAGCAACCCCCTGATTAAAGGAAGGAAAACAGTAAGCAGCCATCATAGTGCAGGTATTTAGCTCAACAAATGAAACGTGTTCACCGCATACTTCTGGTGCTGTCAAACGGTTATCTCCTTCAAGTATAACACATCGATCTGCTACATGGTTGTCCATTACATTCCGCTGAAGAGCCTCCAGAGCATGTGGATTCCAATCACATGCATAAACCAACTTCGCATTAGCCCTGCAAAGAAATAAGGATTATATTTTGAAGGGAAAGAAAATCACTTAGAACTAAGACCAAGGATGTCATCGAGAATATACTTCACAAGAAATGGGAGCACAAAGTATCCAATTCCGGAAAACAAGTCCACAACCACTTCATCTCTACAATCAAGCTGTCCCATTCGAAGCTTCTCAGAGCGATTACCAGAAGAAAACATGCATTTTGTTGCATCGAGTGAATAAGAGATGCCATTTTCATAATGGGTTACCCACCCATTATCACCCACAAGAAGTTCTAATGTACTATCTCTTGTGCCATTTGGCATGATTTTCCCCTGCAAAACAGGAAGACCAAGTCAATCACATATTCACATCCTCAAAAGAAGGAGGTATGTGCTTAAAGTGGACACGACATATTATAATCTATAATATGACATGGCAACTGTTTTAGTTTCAGATTCCAAGTATTTTACTGCCACTTAGAGAGTGGAAACTCATAGTAACTTACTTGGCGTGCAAGACGTTATGCTTCTGTTTACTTGGCAACTAGTTGCCAAAGTTCTTCTCTAACTGATTCCCACAGCAGGTCCTTAAAACAAGTCTTTGGAAGCACGGTGATATCACCTAAGGTTTCCCACCTGGACATCAAAAAATTAAAATTTCAGCAAGCAAAAAGTTGTCTGAACAAGACATATATTTTTATTTTAACTAGTATGTTTCCATACTGCTTGTACTTCTAGTTTTCAGAATAATAAGTACACCTATTCTAAGCAGGTCGGTGAGAACAGACCTAGTTGGCAGCTGCTCTAACAACCGAGAGGGCATTCCTTTTCTTTCCAGTAGAGAAGATATAAGTTCTCTCATGATGATTTGAGGAGATTTATAAGCTTTTCGGCTGAGAGCTAGTTCATCTTTCAAAAAAGAACCATGGAACGATGATAGTATTTCCAATGCTTCATGAAGAGCAATGCTAGCACCGATAAGCTTCTTTTCCGGACATCCCAATAGTCCTTTAGAGATACATGAATCATCATCTAGCAACTTGGAATGTTGATCAGTGACTAAGGTGTGGAAGTTTCTACTAACAGGAAAAAGAACAAGGACATTATCCTGGCTCACTCGAACTTTTCTAGCAAGGTCCAACCATCCAAACTTTTTTAGAATATCCTTCGCTAATTTGGCATATTTCTTTTCCAATTGGAAAACCAGAGGATCTGAACCAGCAATACCATTAGTAGCAGCATCAACCATTGACTTCACCTTATGACTAATAAAGGTGCCATTTTGCTCACGCTCTTTTAAATCCATTGTATATGTTGCATCCCAACTCTGTACGGCATTGTCGTTTTTCTTGTAAGCAAGTTCAAATACTGACTCCAGCAAATGAAGATCAATTTTTACTGGTTGACAAAATTTTGTTCCAAATGCATAGCAAGATGCACCACCGCCAATAACAACAAGATCATCATCGGTGACAACAGATGAGCTACGCACACAAAGGCATTGACCTAGAGCTGGAATGGAGACATGGAACCAGACTCTATGCTTTAAGTGTAGCAATGCTATTTCTTGGTTGTTTTCTCTGATTGGGCAACCACCAAGTATCCCAATATAGTGTTTATAGATGAACATGCAATGTGAAAATCTAGGAGAGGGAGTTCTTCCGCTAGTGATTTCTTTGTTCCAACTAAGTGTTGTTGTATCAAAACTATAAAAATCATTCAGTGCCCGCTGACCATCATGACCCCCAAACATGAACAGTGTTGACCCATAAGACACCAGAGAATGTGAATGTCGAGCACATGGCCATTCACCAGCAGCAGAAATCACATTCCATCGCATGCTTTCTGTGTCCAATATATTCAAACAAGAATATATGCCTTCATTACTGAGTCCACCAAACACATATATTTTCAAAGCTGCTGCTGCAGCAGCATGTCGGTGCCTGCATACAGGACGAAAGACTTCCATGAAATGAATGTCTTTATAATATTATTATCATTATGTACTAGTTTAATTTTGTGTAGTCATCAGGAATTTCAGTACCTAGGATGGAAAATATCCCCACTGCACTCTACTCTTGACCATCTATTTTCTGCGCTTTGCAAAACCCAGACATCACCAAGAATTTCTGAAGGACCAGCCCTACCTCCAACAGCATAAATATTGTTGCCTACTGCAGTAGTTGTATGACCCATCCGTGGTGAAGGTGAATCTTTAACGTTTATTTCCTTCAACAACCCAGATGTGCGATCAAGCAGAAGGGAATAATTTCTTCTTGAATGTCTTCCTGGTCCTCCAAAACCACCGAAAGTTAGGACCTGCTGCTCTCCCCCAATAGTAAACGCACAAGCAGATTGGCCCCATAAGAAGAGCTTCTCAACTGGTTCACCACTGATCTTCAACTCAGTAATAGAAAGATGGGAACTTCTAATTCCCGATGATGCTGATAGTTTTCCCTCATGCATTAATCTACAGTATACAACAGAAGGAACAAAAAGGGTTAGTGATATAGCAGCTGTATCATGAGTGGAAACATACAAATAAAACTGATGCCCACTGATAGAATAAGGACTTGTCACTTGTGCAATAAAATATTTATCTTTTAGGGAAGCAATAGAATATTTATGATTTGGTGCAGGAAAACAACCATGGCTTAGTAACATAGTCTGACAGGTAACCAATTGACTCGCTGGCGAGCTAAAACACAACAGCAAAACCTTGAACTGATGTTTTTCTTAATTAAGCCAATATTTACCAAAAGAATATTGCCGTGACAGGCCAAGCATACATACCCAGCATGTACTTGTAATAATTTTCTCAATATCAAAATGATGTCAAATATGCATTAAAGGATCCAAAAGGCCAAAAAAAATGTCACTATGGAAATAATAAAAATAGAACAGATGGAGAAAAGGAGAGTTATAAGAACATGCCGTTCAGCATTACCAAAACCATGCTTCGCAATGTTATTGCGTACAGCATCTCGATTTTCATTATATGACCCTTCTATTGAATTCTCACCAATTCCACAATCACCTTTGGTACCAGCGTCACAATTATAGCTGTCACGTCTCTTTTCCGTAACAAACAGTTCATCATGTATTTGTACACTCTGATTGAGTGACGCCTGAACTTCAGAGCCCAACGAATGATCGTCTTTTTTGGTATGAACTTGCAACCCAGATATACCTGGCAGACCCTGGCAGTTTGAAAGGAAACAATATGTTACAAGAAACAAACCCAGTAGTGTATAGCTTCTGAAATTTCAAACAATTATTCCTCTTAAAGTCACTGTATGACTGTCCTAAAGATTCTAACTGCATCCGCTTCAACTGCATTTGGCTATTCATACGGTGAAACTAAAAAAGATTTGGGCTGGCCAAGGTGACATAATCAATGATTGACTCCTTTGAGGAATGACTACAGCATCCCATATAGCAAGATCCACATACATTTGCATATCATTAACCATCTATGCGCGCATCAACCTAGTGATGAAAACCAAGCCGCGGACCACCAAGGATGAATTCTACAACATCTACATGCACGAAGGCTGGTCACTTGATGGGTCTACGAGAGTCATCCCTGTTATAAGCAAGATGTAAATGCTACGTGCCTAGAAGAGAAGACAAAAGAATTGTATATGGTCGGTAACATGTTGCAAGCCTTGACACAAATGCTAGTGAAAATCCTCTGCACCCTCAACCAATTCAGGGACTTGGGTGTGATATTGCGCAAATGAGTATTTAGCACCTAAAGGTGTTCAAGGAAAACCCAATAAGGAGGAAGGTGAGCACCTACCACCCGCACGCGCCAAGTGAGGTTCCAGGGCAGAGATGGGAATACGCAGACATGACCCCGACAAGAAAATTGCACCTTCGACAAGGCAAAGGCTTGCTGCTATAACCGCCAGGACTAAAGAGACTTCATTTAGAAGTTCTGCAACCCGAAGAAGATGGAAAAGGGGCATGCTAATTTTATTGACAACGAACCGGCAATGCAAGATGCACAGAGAGGAGGTGATCAAACAAGAACAAGATTTAGGGGGTGACCTTGTCACAAGTACTTCTAGGTATGTTTAAACTAGCCATGCATGCGTAATTGAGTGTGACATCCTGGCTTAATAGGAATGATAGACTACTCATATAAACAAGGTGTGCCTTCTTTTCTGGGAGCCCAACCGAAAGGAACCTCAAAGTTAAGCGTGTTTGGCTTGGAGAATTTGAGGATGGGTGATTGACCCAGGTGCGCACGAGTGAGGACAAAGTGTGCAGGAAAGACTAGTGTTAGTATGTGGGGCCAGTCTAAATGCCACGTGCAACGGCCAGGAACCAGTGGGTTTTGTCGAGGCGTTACAATTGGTATCAGAGCCGACCCTCGCGGTTACACGGGTGTGTGCGGGTCAGTGATGCATACATGGGGCACATGTGGATGCTGCCATGTAACATTCCTGCTGGGCCAATGGGGACGTCAGTCCCTTGGAGGGGGGGGGGGGGGGGGTATGTGACAACCCAGTTTAATAGGAATGATTCATATAAACAAGGTGCGTCTTCTTTTCCGGGAGCCCAACCAAAAGAAACTCAAAGTTAAGCGTGCTTGGCTTGGAGCAATTTGAGGATGGGTGACCAGCTGGGAAGTTGATTCCGGGTGCGCACGAGTAAGGAAAAAGTGCGCAGGAAAGACTAGTGTTGGTACTTGGTATGTGGGACCAGTCAGATCCCAGGCGCAACGGTCAGGAACTGGTGGGTTTGGTCGGGGAGTTACATTGAGTCTATGCATAAGGTCAGGTTGTGGCGCATGCACATAAGAGTGCTCATGTGTAAACGCTGCAAGCTGGTTGAGTGTAGTCTGCATCAACCTGGTTTGAGGAGTCGATTGCATTACTGTTGGCAGAACCATGGTAGTTGCTCATAATAAGAAGTTTAACATAATTGTGTTCAGTTTGTTTCAATGCATGAGATAAGCACCATACTATTTGCACCACTACGGTGACAATGTGAGCTCGTTCTTCCTAGTGCATCCGTGTCTTTGTTCACAAGTTGAGTATATCATAACTCCTTAATTGAGTTTACTTGACTAAAAATAACATGGCTAGTCTGTCTGGGAAAAGACAACTGAAAATCCATTTAAACTTGATATGCACTAATATATATGTCAGCAAATACATGTTCAAACTTCACGTGATAACACTTGCCTAAGCGCATGGTAATGGACTAATGGTTAAACAAACGAGGGAGTAATAATGCCAGTAAGAGTAAAAGAAAATGAGAATATCTGCTAGGATGCAGAATCAAAATACCTTTGACTGCAAAACGTCTAGAAAGCCATCCATTCGTTTCTTGTTTGCCTCCATCTTACAGTTGGCAATTCTAACAAGGTACCGGATGTACTCGGGAGAAACAACAAGTTCATTTGTCAGACCAAGAGGCACCTCCATGCGAATTGAACATCTTATTGCTACCATTGCCCGTCTTTGCAAGCTTGTGATACCTAAAAAAGGCATCAACATTGCAAGCAAATGGAACACAATAAGTCAATCAAGCACGCCACCTGAACTCTACTACGTAAACCCGAGATGTACAAAACGGCTCACCTGACTCCCGGAACCCCGCCCCGATTGCAGCGGCCACGAGCGCCGCGGCTGCCGCAGCATCCCTGCACTCCACCGCCACGATCATCGGCTCGAACCTGAACACGAGCTCATCCCTCCACCCCTCTCTCCGCATCCAGTCCCACCGAACAGGAGCTCCACAACTGCGTCCGGGTCAGCGGGGTCGTGCGAGATGTACAACCACCCGCCGCCCCGGGCCTTCTTCTTCGGCTTGGGGTCGGCCGCTTGGGACTGCGGCGAGGGCTGCGCGAGAACTGAGATGCGGCCGGAGCAGGAGGACGTGGTGAAGAGATCCGCGTTGGAGTTCAGCGCGTCGAGGAGCGGGGCGATGGGGGCGTCTACACCGCCTTTCGGTGACTTGTCCGGCGCCGGCGAGGAGAGCGCGGCCAGCGCCGCCGCTTTCCGGCGAGCGAAGTCCATGGAGGTGGTTTTAGGGTTTGGGTTGGGCTTTTCCGAGGTTTAGGCTGCGGAAGAGGTTTTTGTTGAAAGATGGTACGTAGAAGATTGGGCCGGCAAATTAATCGGCGCCTTGCCGACGAAATCACTAGTTAAGTTAAGTAGAGTTCAAAAAAAAACTAGTTAAGTTAAGTATTCAAAAAAAAAGTTAAGTCTCCTCTTCTTTTTCCTAAAAAAAAGGTTAAGTCTCCTCTTGGAGTGTACTATGTCAAGGTGCACTTGGGCTCTTGTGGATGACGAATTGGCGCAAACCCTAGCAACTAGTATTACCGAGCCAAAAGCTAAACAATGGTTATTCACCCTCATGAGTTCGTTATCGCATGAGCTTTTTGTGAAGCTTTCGATTATACTATGGGCTATTTGGGCAGCGAGACTGAAAGCTATTCATAAGGGTTTATTCCCAAACCCCCAAACTATCAATAGTTTCATCAACAGGTACCTCCAGAAACTAAATTTGGTGGCTGCACCAGCTCAGGCTCAGAACATGCAAACTGCGCCTATGGCCAATGCAATCGCCCCGCGCCCAAAAGCATCGCCACCGGGCCATGCAAAAATGCACGTCGGTGCGGCTTGTCGCAAGGGACTCGGGGGCTCAGTGGCGGCTGTTTGCCGAGATGCAACGGGAACTTTTTTGGGTAGCTCAGCCCTCGTGATCGGAGGAGTTGATGACCCTGATATTCTTGAAACTATAGCATGCAGGGAGGCGTCTGCATTGGCACAAGATCTCCACATCCATAACCTAGTTGTTGCATCAGATTCTAAGGGGGTAGTTGGAGCTATCAACAACAGGAGCCGAGGAACCAATGGCGCCATTATTGCCGAGATTAATAGTATAGTTATCTCCTTTAATTGTAATTTTATTTTTGAAGGTCGTGTTGGGAAACGCAACATGCAATTTTAAAAAAAAATCCTACGCTCATGCAAGATCTATCTAGGAGATGCATAGCAACAAGGAGGAAAGAGTGTGTCCACGTACCCTCGTAGACCGAAAGCGGAAGCGTTTGACAATGCGGTTGATGTAGTCGAACTTCTTCTAGCTCCGACCGATCAAGTACTGAACGTATGGCACCTCCGAGTTCTGCACACGTTCAGCTCGGTGACGTCCCTCGTCTTCTTGATCCAGCAAGATGTCGAGGTAGTAGATGAGTTCCGCCAGCACGACGACGTGGTGACGATGATGATGAAGTGATCTGCGCAGGACTTCGCCTAAGCACTACAAAGCTATGACCGTGGGAGTAAACGATGGAGGAGGGCACCGCACACGACTATGCGCAATAGTCTGGGGTATGCTAGGGCCCTCCACATACATACATACATACATACATATATATACTCTTCTTTTATACTCCCGGGGTATGTACTCCCATCCGGGATTGCCACGTTTATCACCCACACGCCTAGTAATGAAGCAAAAACCTCCAAGAATTAAGGAATCCGGTGCATGCTTGTTTTCTTTTTTACTTGGCCACCTATTTTTGAAACTTGCGATCAAGTAGCTACTATGACGGATAAGATTATTTGGCTTTATCCTCACAGTTGGAAATCCATTATATTTTAAGTGCACTCATACTCATAGTTTACTTCTGTACGCATGCATGTACTCATTCTGAGTATATACTTCTTAACTTGTTTGAACAACTATATACCACATTTTACTGAGTGTATTTTTTTGGTATACTATATTTTTCTCAATAGTCTCTATGCTGCTTGTCTGTGAGTGAGTATATACCACATTTTAGTTTTTTTTTCAAATGGCCACATTTAAGTTGCAGACGGTATATGCTACTTTTTCTTGAGCGAGTACATATATTCTAAAAAAGGGTATGTAACCTTTTCATGAGCAAGAAGGTATATGCTGATTTTTTGGGTATAATATATAATATATTTTGCTCGATAGTCTATGCTACTTGTCTGTGAATGAGTATATACCACATTTAAGTTGCGGAGAGCGTATATGCTACTTTTCCATGAGTATATACCCCCACAAAAAAATGTACATATATACTCCATTTTGCAGAGGATGCGTACTACTTTTTTATGAGTGGTATATACCCTATGAAGGGAGTATAGACACTATCTTGCGAATAGAGTATTACTCCCTCCGTCCGAGAAAAGTTGTCTTCGTGGCGTTTTTGCAGAAAACCCCTCCCCAAACTCCCGACACAACCCGCAGTCCTCTTCTTCTCCAATCGACAGACCCCGCTGCTCCGACAGGGCGCATGGACGCCGGAGCTCCCCTGCTCAGCTTCACTTGTCCCTGCTCTCCATGGCGTCCTCCTCCATGCCTTCCACGCCGCCGCTCCTCCGGCCTCAGCTCCCCGCCCCTTGCCCGCCTCCCAAATCTCCCTCTTTCACCCCCAAAATCGCTTTCTTCTTCCTCCGCTGCGTCTCACCTATGCTGCGTGGCGACATCGTCCTCGCGTTGCCCCGGAGCCGGAGGAGGCAAGGGGAAAGAAGGTGGCTCGCTGCGCTTGCGCCACCTCAAAGGCGTGGGCCTCACGCCACGGCCGCCTCGGCCATGCGCGCCAACAAGGAGGAGGAAGGGATTCCATTCGCCGCCTCGGCCGTGCTCCTCGAGTCCCCGCTCTTTGGGCCCCTCCTCACCTCCCTCATCAAGAAGCGTAACAACATAGCGAAGGTCCTCCTCCCTTGTCAGCTTTCATTTTATTTGAAATTATTTTGTACAGCAACTCCGTGGTTTGCTTCATTGATTCTGATCTTGTTATGTTGGGGGCAAGAAGATCTTTGCGGTCTGCTTTGTGATCCCCGACCGCCGCAGTAGGTTCTTCCCGAGTACCCTCTCTCTGTACAAGCAAAAGCAGCTATGAGAAACTCTTCATCCTGTCAAGTTCTACTGATTTTTGGTCTCCTTGAATTTTGTATAGTTGAGATAGATGTTCTACTTCTTTCATTCGGTCAGGTTCTCTTGAAACATTTTGCAGAAACAATGTTCTGCTGAAACTGAAAAAGGAACAGAACCACACTGAATAATTGTACTCCTCCTTAATTCTTCAATAGATTTAGAAATGTTCAGACTTTGAATGTTCACTGCATTAGTAAATCTTGTCTTTCCTAAAAACTGAGTTTGTACATTAAGTCTTTGCTAAAGAGAAATTGTAAATCTTATCATAACAAATGTTCATTCAGAAGTGTTCAGAAATCTTCAGTTTTTTATCATGAAATGTTCAGTTTTTTGTTCTCTAAATTGTGTCTTTATTGCTCATTCAGTGCTCAGTCTACTGTAGATAAAATCAATGTCTTGAGTATGAATATTGCCAACTCTATTCAAAGGCTTAATTAGTTCCCAATTTTACTTCCTGTTGTTGTTTTACTTCAGTACAATATTCAGTTTGAGTAAAATTTAGTTCGCTTTTGGTGAGTTGAAGAGCATTGCTCCCTGCCCTACCAATCCTAGTTATGTTAACTACAGTATCATTGTCTACTTTGGGGTCTTTTGTGGTGAAAGTATGGGGTCTTTTGTATGGTGGCAAGATGACTAGATGTATTCAAATAAATCTAGCTAATTCAAATAATTCCAAATTAATACAAATAAACTACAGCTTCCAGTAATGTGAGCTCCTGCACATTTGTCAATTTGTTTTTAACACAACACTTAGTTTCATTTAAACTACAGCTTCACTGTAGATTCACTTAAATTTCAATGTAATGCAAATGAAACTGTTGACTATTAACTGAAACTGTTGTAGTCTGATAAACAGTTAAATGAAACAGTGACTAATTATGCTAATTGACTAATTATGCTAATTGACTAATTATGCAGGAGTAACAACACATGGCAGGGACAACTATGACAGATAAATGAGGAGGAAGCAAGCAAGTTCTGCGAAGGTAATCTTGTAGAGAATAGGAAGAAGCAAGCAAGTTATTCTTTCGGTTTTGGCCTCGGGCTAATGATTGTGTGGATGTAAGGATGCTCGCTAGCACTAGAAACACATTTTGTTCGCGAGTCAGTAACTGGGATGTTTCTCTAATCAGCGATTATTTATATGATAGGTCACTTGGATCATCAACAGTTTGTTTATATTCTTCTGAGTTTTACTGAACTAAAAATTCAGAGAGTACTCTTAGATGAAGACAAAGGCGAGCGCTAACAATCCAATGATGTACCGTGCTTTCGGATGAACTGGTGGGGTAACATTAACAGCATAATGTTTGATCGATTTGTGTAGCAAGAAAACACTGTTATCCAATAATTGGCACGATGAAGGTCAGACTTGTCCACCAATGATATGGGTAGAGCATTGACATGAGCTGTTCTTGCAATGAAACAGGTTCTTGGGGCTAATCCCCTACTTCAAGAAGGGACAGAACAGTTGGGATCCAGAAGGATTTTGCGCTGCAAGGATCAAGAGGATGAAAATGCATGCATAAACAAGGACCTTTCAGCCACAGGAAGGTGAGGGACTTGGATCCAAATGCAGGGGCACAATTTTTTTCTTTCACAATCGTCAATTGCTGGAACAAACTGAGTGGGCATAATGGCTTCTTCAGGCCATGCCACGGGTAATATTCATCGAGGCTTACAGCGTTATAATCTACTGCAATTTGATCTAGATCCGGAGAAGATGCTAGTAGTATCTCTCACAAGTTAATTAGAACAATTGACAACAACAAGACATCGAAACTTCTGTCCTTTCTACATTGATTCAGTTAACTTCAAGTAACATTCAGTTAATCGATGAACTTTGGATATTGAGGGACACATTCAGTTAACTTTTGTGTTAACTGAATCTTTTTGCAACATTTCTGCAGAAAATGCAGCAGGGGAGCTTCTTACGTGTTTGAAATTAATGAACAAGTGCAATGTGTAGAAATTGGAGCTTGTTCTCACCGGAAGCAAGACGAGCAGGGAGCTCCGGCAGCAACACGAGCAGTTCACCGGGAGGAGCAAAGAACTTGCACGAGCAAGCAGTCGAGGAGAGGAGTGGGGAGACGACAGGACCTCGAGGTTGAGGATGAGCTTCAATTCCAGCACGGGAGCTCTGTGTCCAGCGCCTGGAGACTGTGCAGTCTGGGCGGCGGCGCAGCCTGGGGCGGGAGGGGGTAGAGGCGTAGCCTGGGCGGCGTGAAGGGGTCACTGTGGGAGGGTGTAGGCGTAGCCTGGGCGGCGGAAGGGGTCACAATGGGAGAGGATGACGGCGGTGCCCTTGACCGTGGACCCGCCGCCCGTCGAGGTGGTCGCCATGGAGGAGCATGTGGGCCTTCGCCTCAAGGCGGCGCAGTGGGCGGCGGTGGTTCACAATGGCGTGGCTTCGCCTCGGCCAAGCAGCGGGCACGTGACGGGTTCACAACGGCGGCGCAGGCCATGGCCGTCGTCACGCGCTCGGCCCTACGACGGGTGCCGACGGTGGCTTGCGCGGCCGACGGAGAAAGGAGGAAGAAGCAGCCGGGGGCTGATTAGCAAGAGATTTGATGGTGGAAGGGGTTTCTTGCAAATTTGAAAATGAACTAAGCGCTGGACAACTTTTCCCGGACGGAGGGAGTATATATTACTGCAAAAAAAATTCAAATACATACTTCCCAGATAAAGTTTCATCTTAGTAGACACGAATACATTTGCAATAAAAAGGATGGAGCAGGCATATGCACTTTGCTTCTACGTCTCCATAATGTGTACATGACCACTAGAAAATGGAACACCAATCACAGGATGCACAATGTCATCAAAATAGCTAATTCACTGGCGCATCAGCTTGTTGTATGTTCCGATTTCTTGAAAGTACACTGGAAGAAACTGCATGCACGCATCAGCACAAGTTGCGTTAGGACGTCGGTCCGCCGGCGGTCTGGCTTGTGTAACACAGTCTAGACGCGAATCAACCTGTGGTTGAGTTGGTTAGGTGGACAATGGTATCCCCAACCCATCAGGGTTCAAATCCTGGTGCTCGCATGATTTCTGGATTTATTTTAGGATTTCCGGCGATGCGTTTTCAGTGGGAGGAGACGTTCTCGTCGACGACGGCGGTGATGACCGTAGAATCTCAAATGATATCTGATTTCGGTCTACCGGAGGTGTTCATAGGGTTGAGTGTGCGTGTGTGCGTTCATAAGGGTGAGTGTATGCGCGTGTATATGAACGCTTGTGTCTGTACTGATGCTTAAAAAAAAACAGTCTAGACGCCGGCGCCAAATCTCATTATCTCATTTCCGTCGCCATTCCGCCGCCGGTCATGTGCCGCACAAAGCTTTTTTCCATCTTCAACGCCACTGCAAGGACAAATTGTAATGCCACAGAACATTATTCTGTGAGACCCGAACAAAACAAGTGCACAGAAACACATGAAATTCAATGGAAGTACTGACTGATGATCCATAACTGGTTTCAGATGATGAGTCGTCTTCGTCGCCGACTACGTGTCTCGCCGCCGTCTTCGTCGCCAGCTACGTATCTCGCCGTTGTCTTCATTGCCGGCTACGTATCTCGTCGTCGTCATATGACGTTGTCGTAGCCACCGTGTATCTTGTCGTCGTCGTCGGACGTCGTCGCCCCCGCCACAAGATGTCCTACATACGTAAGCGAAGTTGTGATGGCCATAAGAGGAGCCACCGTTAGAATAATGGCCAGAATCCCTATAAACATGGATCGGCAAACAAACTTCACAACAGACGTCACCTCTTCGTGGGATGATGATTTGCTATTTTGTTAAATCAAAAGTTGAATGAGTTTAAGCCCGTAAGGGCATCTCCAGCCGTTGGCCCATCAGGAGGGGCAAAAAATCGCCCCCTGAGACGCACCGGCGCTAAACCGCGCACTGGGGCCGCGATGTCTCCCAGTCGCGGCGCCCACGGTTAGTCAAAAAAGGCAAATACGGCGCAAAAACGACTCAAATTTAACGCAAACATCGGCGAGTTCGTTCAAACTTAAACATATTTTACAAAAAAAAAACTACATGAGCTACCTCGCCGTCTCCTCGCCGCCCGCCTCGCCGCCCGCAGCGGTTCTACATGCCGAGGAGGTCAGAGAACCGCGATGTAGTCACCGTCGTCATCGTCGCCGTCGCCGCCGTCGCCGCTTCGCCACGCCCGCCGCCTCGCCGTCCTGCTGCATCCTCCCGGTTGGCGCGGGCGGGTTGACGGTCCGGGCGTCGTCGTCGTCATTGCCGAGGACCACGACGCCGTGCTCGTCCTCGCGCCCAAGCTTGCGGGTGGCGATCTCCTCCAGGGCCCGGCGCTGCCGGACTATCTCGTCGCGGAGGTAGTCGTCCCGCGCCCACTGCATGGCGTCCTCGTCGGAGAAGCCGCGCCGGGCTACCTCCTCGTCCTACGCGGGCAAGCCGGGCTCGCTTGGGCTCGACGAGGACGAAGCGGCGGTGGTGGAGAGGCGTTGGCGCCCGATGCGGACGCCGGAGCTGCGGGTCTTGTGACCGAAGCGCGCTTCAGGGCTCCGGCTGACGGGCGGAGGCGGGACGAGCAGCCGGGACGAGGAGGAGGACCCCGGTCTCCATGCGCCTCGGGGTCGTGGAGCTTCGGCGGCGTGAGAAGGAAGGGGAGCGGGTACTCGAGGCGCGGCGTGTTGCCGCCCTTGATGTACTCGAGGACGGCCTCCAACGCGGCGCCGGCACGCCCCACCATCGACGCCGCCGGGCGGGCGCGTTGAGCTGCCGGAGGGCTCGACGCCGTTGGTGGCCTCGAGCCGGGCGTGACGGAGGCGGAAGTAGGGGTCCCAGAGCGGGCTGTCGGGACGTGCGGGTTCGCCCTCGCTGCTGCAGGTTCAGCGGATGCGGCGATCTCCGCACGCCGCGCCGCCCGGTGGTATCGGGGCACTGCACGCCCGCTGCGCTGATCCTCCACGCCTGGCACCGCATGTCCGGCGGGACCGGTACTCGGCCTCGTAAGGAGGCGAGCCTCGTCTTCATGAAGATGGCGGCGGCCGTTGCCGTTCGCCGCCGCCGCTCGGGAAGCGTTTCGCCATGGGTGTGAACTGGAGACGGCGAAGAGAGGAGAGGAGAGGGAGGAACGACGACGGCGGGAGAGTGTGAGTCGCCGAGTGCGCCGGGGCGCGTCATATATACGCCGAGGCGCGCGTGCCACCGTGTGTGCGCGTGGCGGGCGAGGGAGGGCGAGGGACGCGCGTCGTCCGGTCTTCACCGCCGCGTGAGCATCAATGGCGGCTGACCGGCGCGGGCAGCTGGCAGCTTTGGCATTGATTCGCCAAGGGAAACGAGGCGATGAGGACGACGAAGGGCCGAGAAGAGAGCTGTCGGCCGACGCGGGGCCCGCGTTTTTTCGCGCCAAAACAGTTCGCCCGGCGCCGGGCGCCCCAAGGCCGGGTTCGGCTGGGTCCGCCGGCTGCTGCCCAAGCCGCGAAAATCGGCCTCGGGACGCGATCGGGCTATTTTTTTCGGCGCCGGCGCGAAAAAAACGCCTGGGGAGGCCTTCCTGGGGGCGCGGCTGGAGATGCCCTAACAAACTGGGCACCCACGCAAAGGAGAGACACCTAGCATAGGAGTACGTACTCCTAGGAGTACTAACCCATTTTCCTATATATATAGGATAACACTATTCTGGGATCAGAATAGTTATTCTAATCACAGCCGGCCCTATTAAGGCCTGATGAGTTCTTCCCGAACTCGAATAAGTTTGTGCAATGTGTTCTACAAGATAGCATCAAAAGTTATTTCGAACCGTCTGAAGCTTGTTTTGCCTGATATTATTTCGGAGGAACAATCGGCCTTTGTGCCAGGGAGACTAATTTCTGATAATATTATTACTGCTTATGAATGTCTCCACTTTATGAAAAGGAATAAGGCAAAGAAAAATCAACATTGTGCTCTAAAACTTGATATGGCGAAAGCATATAACAAAGTTGAATGGGAGTATCTGAAAGCTATAATGCTAAAGTTGGGTTTCAAGGAAAGATGGGTGCAAATAGTTATGGGAATGGTAAGCTAAGTGAAATTTTTGGTTTTGTTTAATGGGAAGAAACTTGAGCAGTTCAAGCCTTCTTGTGGTATTCGACAGGGTGATCCAATTTCACCATACCTGTTCTTGATTGCAGCAGAGGGCCTTTCGTGTCTGCTAAAATCTAAAAGTGAGTTATCAAACCTTCATGGACTGCAAGTGGCACCCTCGGCGCCACCGGTAAGCCACTTATTGTTTGCAGATGACAGCCTGTTGTTCTTCAAGGCTAATGGTATGGGTGCTAATGAGGTGAACCAAGTGTTGGATGCTTATTGTCAGAGTACTGGCCAGAGAATCAACTATGACAAATCATCAATTTTCTTCAGCAAGGGGGTCCCGAAATATGTCCGAGATGAGATTAAAGGGCTACTAAATGTGCCAAATGAGACTCTAAACAAAAAATATTTGGGAATGCCTTCGGACATTGGTGCTTCAAAAAGTGGTGCCTTCAAATACCTAAAGGATCGGCTTTGGAGTAGAATTCAAGGTTGGATTGAGAGCACAATGTCTACGGCAGGAAAGGAGGTTTTGGTTAAAGCAGTTGCTCAAGCAGTTCCTGTGTATTCCATGTCTTGCTTTAAACTCCCACGAGGCCTTTGTGAACACCTTAACATGCTCATAAGGAAGTTCTGGTGGGGTAGCAAGGACGGGCACCACAAACCGCATCGGGTTTCGTGGAAGGAGATGACCCAACCGAAATCTATGGGGGGTTTGGGTTTTAAGGACTTTGAGCTCTTCAATATGGCAATGTTGGCGAAACAGGCCTGGCGTATATTACAACAATCTGAATCTCTAAGTGCTCAGCTACTTCGAAGCATTTACTATCCAAACACCACTATATTGGAGGCGACTTTAGGTAACCATCCGAGTAAAATATGGCGGGCTATTCTAGAAGGAAGAGATGTGATGAAGCAAGGCTTGATAAAGCGTATTGGCAATGGTCAAAGCACAAAGATTTGGGAGGACAATTGGTTACCTAGGGACGAAATGCTTCGACCGTATGGATGTATTTCAGCAAACCCTCCGGAGCTGGTGTCTGAATTGATAGACATGACATCGTCAACATGGAATATAGAGCGCGTGAGGCAAGTGTTTATGCCAATGGATGCAGCGGTGATCTTGAACATTCCTATATGCACGCAAAATGTGGAAGACTACTGGAGCTGGAATTTTGAACGCTCGGGTCTGCTCACCGTGAGATCGACGTACAACATGTTGGTCGCAACAAGACGGAGAAGGGAGGCTTGGCTCGAGGGTACAGCCGGGTCCTCGAGCTCAAACAGAGAAGATGGATCATGGAAAAGGCTGTGGAATACTCAAGTACCAGGGAAAGTCAAGATGTTTCTCTGGCGGTTATCAAAACACTCTATTCCGACGGAGGACGTACGAGCTCACAGACATATGTCGAATACAAGCTCGTGCGCGCTGTGCGGAGGACCTGATTTGTGGAGGCACTCGCTCCTAGAATGCGCGGTGGCAAGGTGTACCTGGGCACTTGTCGATTTGAGGAGGCTACTTAATAGCCTAATTGCAAATTACCGGACCTAATGCAAAGTGTTGGCTATTCTCGCTGATGGAATCGGTACCACATGCGGAGTTCATCAAGATATCAGTTACACTTTGGGCGATTTGGTCTTCGCGAAGGAAAGCAATCCATGAAGGCATCTTTCAAAGCCCACAAAGCACGCACTCCTTCATTCAGAGATATTTGAGTGACCTGGAAATCATAAGAGAAAGAAGCTCAGGCCAAAGGAAAAATACTGCACCTCAAGCGAGTAGGACAACTCGCTCATTAGCACCACCAGCGGGATCAACCAAGATTCATGTTGATGCTGGGTGCAGGTCGTGGGGAGGCACGGCAGCAGCAGTGTGTCGGGATGACCTTGGGAACTACCTTGGGAGCTCTGCAATTGTACTCCGAGGCATTACAGACCCGGCTACGCTTGAGGCAATCGCGTGCCGGGAAGCGCTAGCACTGGCAGAGGATCTGAACATCCATCGGATAGTCATTTTATCTGACACAAAGCAAGTGGTAGGCGATATAAAGTCTGGAAACCTGGGAACATATGGTACGGTCATCAAGGAGATTCATAGTAGAGCTCTTCATTTTATGTGTGATTTCATGTATGAACGCCGTAGATGCAACGTTGAAGCTCATAGTCTAGCAAAACATTCACTCTCTTTAGGCCCGGGACGCCATGTGTGGCTAGGCCAATCCTTTAACCCAAGATGTATACCACAAACTGTGGCTTTTGATCATTAATAAAGCTTGGGTTACACCTAAAAAAAAAAGGCAGAACCAACCGAGTCAACCCCACTCTCCCACGGCCTCCACCCAGCCGAGATCCCGCAGCGCCCGGATCCCACTCCATGAACGGCCACTGACCTCCTCCATGAACGGCCCAGCCACCGCCGCCGTTCCCCGGACCTAACTACCGCCGCCGCCATCCACCATTGCCGTCGTCGCCCCTCGACCCAACCACCACCGCTACCCCTCGTCCCAACAACTGCTGCCGCAGCCCAGGGCACGTACTCCCCTCCGGCGATTCCCTTGCACACAGCTGGAGCAATCCGCTCCCTCGGCAACCCGCCGGAGCCGCCGCGCCTACCCCCCCCCTCTTCTCATTGTCGGCGCGTCGTGCGGCAGGAGCACACCCAGATCGGGTGGTGGAGCTCGAGCTCCCCCTACGCGGCCTTGCCCCTGCGCCACTCCTCACCGGAGTGCGGGCAGCCCCTGCGCGAGCGCCTCCCCCACCGCTGGCTAACTGCCCCGCCACTGCCGTCGGCTACTTGGTCGCCGCCATCGCCCCTGCAGCCTATGCACCCCACTTACTACTCCATCTTCTCCTCCTCCTCTAATCTCCTGCCTCTTTGCTCCTGTGGCGCCCATGAACTTGGTTCCCTTTTCTCTCCCCAAAACGTTGCACATCTGGTTTGCACTTCAAGATGTTCTGAAAAGGTTGGTATTTTTGCTCTCTGTAATGCACCGATCATAGAAGTTCAGAGTAGTAGAACCGTCGACGTGCCTTGCATCCATTCCTTAGTTTTGCGCCTCGGCTTCTGGCAGTGCCACCATGAGAAACCAGCTCGTGCAGCCGGGGATCACACAACGAGTTTGTGAGGGGTACTGAAGTTCAGAGTGAATGGGAGTTAAGGTTCAGAGATGTAACAGCGAGTTTGTCAAGTAGAACCCCCCAGTGTGCCTCGCGTCCTTTACATCGCGTGCTCCTGGTTGCTTCCTCCAAAGCAAGGACGAACAGAGTGATCAGCTGGTTTTCTGCTGCTCTTCTTCTTCTACTAATCCTTTAGATTCGAATAAGTTCAACTTCGCGTCAGATAGAAGTTCAGTTTGATGTTACTCCTCGCTCATTCTCCTGTTTGTTTTCTCCTTGGCTTTCTCTTTGTTGAATCACAGATTCACTAGAGCGGCACATGACCTCCTAACATCAGCCAACCAGTGCGAAGGCCGTGGATGGCATGTTGTGTGTGTGCATGATGTTGCTATTGGTTTCTGCTCTGAGGCGAAATTAGTTGTTGTTGTTCTAAAGTTTCTGTAGTTTAACAGAAAGTTATGAGAGAAAATAACTTGTTGTGCTACTTTAGATGTGTAGCATTTGGCCACCCACGTGGATGTACTTAAGTTGCTGTCCAGCGATGAGCAGAGCAATTGCAGGCAGTAGTTGCAAAAGAACAATGACAGCCCATGTTGCTATCCAGCGAGCTAGCACCACCCATTTGTTTTTGAATGTACTTGAGTTTTGATGTTTGCTCGAACTAAACCATTAAGCTTATCTGAAATTTCGTCGATCTATTCTTCGTGGATAGTACAACATATTTTTGACTAAAATGAAGTTTCGATGTTTGCTTGAACTGAACCTTTATTGTTTGTACAATTAACAACTACTCCTTCGGTACCAAAATACTTGTAGTTAGGAAAAACTGGTACAAGTTTTTCCAACTACAAGTATTTCGGAACAGAGGTAGTAGTAAATTCAGTTTTAGAACCTAGAAAAAGACTGATACCAGTGGCTGCCGCTAGACATCTCTTTTTCTCTGCCAGTGCATTTCTCTTTCTCTGCCCGTGCGTGCGACGCTGTTGCTTCTATTGCTGTTTGCTTCCGGCCATTGCTAGTTGTTGTTGTTGTGCCCAGCCCGCCGCCGCCGTCGCTTTCTGGCTGCTATGTACTCCCTCCGTTCCCAAATAATTGTCTTTCTAGCCATCTCAAATGGACTACAACATACGGATGTATGTATACGCTTTTAAAAGTATAGATTCACTCATTTTGCTTCGTATGTAATACTGTCAAATCTCTAAAAACAATTATTTGGTGAATCGGAGGAGAAGTTGACATGATCAAGTAGAGAGATACTTCTAAGAGAGTTTAGTTGATGCTGGTGTCCGTGGTTAAAGAAAATTACTAAACAGTAAGACTCAGCTAGCTAGGAGCCCTCACAGCGTTTTCAACCTTCCAATCGTCGGATCATGCAAGTCAATGTGCAGGATTGCTCGGGCGTCCACCTTCGTCACACAGTATAGAAAGAAACGTTTCATGGGCCGCTGCTCCACAAAGTTAGCTACAGTTTTTGTCCGTAATTGGGCCGTAATAACATAGCAGGCCCAGATCCAGTTCAACTGCAAAGCAAATACCCCTATCCTTATCCCCAAGCAGGCCTGGTAATCCAGTTTTTCTCGCGCCGCTTTTCCTTATGCCAGACCTGCTCCTTTGTTTTGTCGACGTTGCGCCCGCCGTTCTCCGCCCCGGGCGGCCAGCTTCTCTGAGGGTCTGCTTCGGCGTCCCTGCCCTTCACTCTTCCTCCGCAGACCCCCATCGTGGCCCGCTGCTCCGGCGCGGTGGCGTGGTAGCGAAGCATCGACTGCGATTGGAGCGACTCGTGCGTGATTAAGGACGTAAATGGAGCTGCCATTAATGGCAATCGACTCCCGGCGGCTGTTAACTGCAAACCAGTTGCGATTTCGATTCATATTCTTCCTTTAATCGAGCCCGTGTATATAAATCTCCGTTGTACCTCTGCTCCTTCTCCACTCCCCTCATTACGTCAGCAAATCCTTCACCGTTGGCCATGTTTGACGCTAATTATCTTCCCCATCCTACCAATATTCCCTCCTTCCTACCTCCCATCCTCCACAAATTCTTCATCTGCTCTCTCTACTCCAAAATGAATGCAGGTTCTCAACTGATTCGAGCTCAGTGCTCCTGGGTGGGTACTGGGTTGGTTCTGCTCGGTTGGAAGGTGGGTGTGGGGTCATCAAAAGTATACATCAATATTAGTATTTTCCAGTTCATATGCAAAACTGCCACTATCTAGAATTTTCCTTTTGCATGTACTGGATATGAGAATGTTGTTAGATCATAAAGGGTTTGCTTCATGTACCCAAACTTTGCCTGAATAGATGTTGTTCATTGTACTGTAAGAGGTGTTAACTAATTGAGGGACAAAGCACTTTCCATTTCCTACAAAAATTCAACTTTTCGTTGCCCACTGTATTATTGTCTGCGCAAGAGATGTACCTTATATTCAGTATTAATAATAGTGCACACTGAACCTTGCCAATGATGGTAGCCGCTGCTATATACTTGTACTGTGTTTCAATGTACAGAAGCTTATTATGCTCTTAGCTCTCATGAAAATTGCATTAGTAAAATGGATGCCTGGAGCAGATTTTCCTCCATGCAGTTTCCAAACTTGGACTGAACTAAGAGGTTGAGTTCTTAAACTGATTTGTGTGATTTTATTTAGCACACAGATGCATGTATGAGGGTTCAGTAATTGAGTTTTTTCCACCCATTATTACTCATTATCCTCTACTTTTATTTCGGAAGATAACTAAAACTTACGGGGTGTTTTTACCCGCATGTCATTTCCAATGACTGCTTTGGCATGCGAACAGGACACTGAACACCGGCTATTAACTGGTACAGAGGCGATACAAGATATTTTCTTGTCTTTCATTCTGATTTGGATGGTTATAGTTTCTTGTCTTTTTCCAGCGCCTTATCTCCCGGTAGATTTTCCACGCAGTATACCACTGCATGAAGATGCTTTGCAAGAATGCAAATTCTGATGATGAGATAGTTCAACTTTTATTTAGAGAAGAGCGTAAAAAGGTTTTTTTTTTTACATGATGAGTTATACTCGGTTGTAGGCATATGTAGTTTTGTTGTTGTACTTGATATTGATACTCATTTCTAGCCATCAATAAATTTGCATCAGTGCTTGTGCTTCAATCAATTATTTATAAGTTATTCTTGTGTGTGTGTGTGTGTGTGACGATAACTCACCATTCGAAATAATTAAATCCCTTCTTCAAATTTACAGATGTGAATTAATTTCCGTGGGACTTGCCATATTTATAGATATACCTATTATTCTATTGTAAAAAAAGACGGGCGCGGCAACGCGCGTCATGAGGTGTGTGGGGGGAAATTTATTTCTCTCTCTCGCACTTCTTAGTGCGTGTTTTTTTTACTTGTCCCTAGTGTGTTCTCCGTACAAAGCATAGAGTATGCTTGTTTGTTTCATATACTATTCAATTAGCAATATAAAAAAAGATCAGTTTTCGTATGTATTCCTGTCATGTGAGTTCACCAAAAAAGCATTGGATGTAGTACTCGTATGTATGTTTGTCAGGTAGCACTTGCTCGCATGAATTACCGTTTGGAAGCTGAAAAAAAGAAACCTGTAAGTTCAAGTAGGAAAAAACATAAAATTCACAGAATAAAAAAATAAGTGCGTAAAAAGCCGGGAAGTTCAACCAAAGAAACACAAAAAGTTCAGGAATAAAAATACAATACTTCATTTTCAAGAAAACATGAAGTTTGAAAAAAAAAGAATCAATAAAACAAAATCCATGTGCAAAAAGTACCAGAGATTTTAGTGGAAAAACTCAAAAGATTTGCTGGTATCTAAAACTCTGTGTACTATTTCCCAAGAATTTTGAAGAACAAAAAGATTGTATGCTAAATCCTAGTAATTTGAGACCCACTTCCACCCTCTTCGCACTCGTGTAGGAGAGGGTGGATGCAACACGATCACTGCAACCGCCGGATCCGTCAGCGGCAAATTCCGTCATCATTGTCTAAGTGACATAATTAAATAATAAAGCAACTTCGAAGTTCAAATTAAAATAACATAGCGGTTTAATGTATATTCCAAAACTCCGTTTTTTAGAATATTATAAAAAGGGATTTTAAAAATTCATAAAAACTATTTTCATCATTTTACGTTACAAATGAATAATACCAAGAAGTCCAAATTGAAAAAAAAACAAATAGTTCAATTTTAAAAAATGGAGTAGTTCAATCTATATGAAAAAACCAGCCTTTTCTCGTTACTAAATAATAAACCAAGAAGTTCAATTCCAAACAACGGAGCATTACAAAAATTCAAGTTTTTCCCGTTACTAACGAATAACCAAGGAGTCCAGTTCAAAATAACCAAAAGAGTTGTACGATGTTTATTACAAAACTATGATTTTTTATCTGTTACAAATGAATAACACCAAGAAGTCCAAATTGAAAAAACCAAGAAGTTCAATTTTAAAAAATAGAATAGTTCAATGTATACGACGAATGCAGATTTTCCTCGTTATTAAAGAATGGAAACAAGAAGTTCAAAAATAAAATAACAAGAAGTTCAACTTTTAAAAATAGAGCGCTTCAAATTTTGATAAAAAAGATTTTCTCTGTAAAAATAAACCTAGAAGTTCAAATTTAAAACGGAGCGGCTTGATGTCTATCAGAAAGTAGGATTTTTCCCGTTACTAAAAGAAATAAAACCAGGAAGTACATACTAAAAAGATGGAGAAGTTCGATAATTATAGAAAACTCAGATTTTCCTCGTTATTAAAGAATGGAAACAAGAAGTTCAAAAATATAAAACAAGAAGTTCAACTTTTAAAAATAGAATGCTTCAAAATTTCATAAAAAAAGATTAAGAAATAAAACCAGGAAGCCCATATTAAAAAGATGGAGAAGTTCGATAATTATAGAAAACTCAGATTTTCCTTGTTATTAAAGAATGGAAACAAGAAGTTCAAAAATAAAATAACAAGAAGCTTGACTTTTAAAAATAGAGCGCTTCAAAATTCATAAAAAAGGGATTAAGAAAATCAGATCAAAAATTCATAAAAAAACTCAGATATTTTCGTGTAACCGAGAGAAGTTCAGATTGATAACTGCCAGAAGTTCACGTACTACACGGTGTGCATTTTGTATTAAAAAAATAATAGAAAAGCAAACTCTAAAAGTTTTGTTGTTATAAGTTCAAGTCCTCCGTCGGAGAAATAGTTAAAAAAATTATTGTGAGAGAGGTTTGTACAACACGAATATCATTGTGTAACACGGATGAATGGATGAGAAAATTACAAACGAAAATACGTCACATAAGTTCAACATGAAAACAGCAGGAAGTTCGACTACTATAGTGAATGAATTTCAGATAAAAAACTTTTAAAATCATCACGAATATGAAAAAACGATAAATAAGGGAAAGATGCGTGTTTACATGAGCTTTCCACCGGTATATTACTGGCTCAATTCCGATGGATGGATGGAGAGCTACGGGCAAAAAAAGCACGTGAAAAACAGAGTGAAGTTCAGGTAGACATGCCGAGAAGTTTAGGTTCTTCACGCGGTGCATTTTTGAAGAATCTGTTTCGCGACAAAGACAGAACGCACGATCTCGCCGTTTTCAAAATTACTTGAAAACTGTTAGGAATCATAGAAACCCTTCAACATGAAAAAGTTTCTCATTTTCCTTAGCTTTTCAGGGGTATATTATTTGCCCCATTCCGACAAAATTTGTAGAAATTACGGTTGAAAAACATTTTTAGCCATTTTCGAAATTAACTTAAAATCGTAAGGAATTGGGAGAAATAATAGATACAAAAAAGTTTCGCATTTCCTCAAGCTTCCCAACGCCATATCATTTGTTGCATTCGGATGTATAGTTAGAAAAATAGATCAAAAATATGAACTCAGTGGAACTTGTACCGTTTTCTAAATTCCTCTTAAACAATTCAAAATTAGAAAAACTTTCTACATGAAAGAGTAGCGCATTTTCATGAGCTTTCCAACGCAATATTATTTGCCTCAATTGGATTAGCCGTTTAGAAATGACAGCAAAAATACGAACTCAGCTATTCGGTTTACGAAATTTTACGATTTTCCAAATTACTTTTTAACCGTAGGGAATTAGAGAAAACTTTCAACATGTGGAAAGAGCGTTTTTGCAGCAGTTTTCCAACGCCATATTATTTGTCTCATTCCGATATACGATTTTAAAATGCGATCGAAAATACGATTTACGTTTTTTGTATGAAGAAAAAACGGTTTTCAAAACAGCTCTTAAACCGCTTACATTTTGCCAAAAAATTAACTTGGGTCGTGATACTGGTGTCCATAGCTTTCCAGCAGTATATCGCAAGCCCTATTTGGGCGAAGTTCAACCTAGCACAGGGAGAAGTTCAGGTCGAACAACTCGGGCAGTAAATTGCAAAAACGCAATTTCATCACGACCCGAGAGCAAAATTTGCCAGCGAGCGAGATTCCTATTTAAAACCGGTATTTAGGTTCTAAAAAATGTTTCTAGATTACACTAACATCATATAGAACACTACTAACCAGAATAATTCGCGGGGGAAGCCACGGTTGTGAAGATAGCCCGAAGGTCGGGTTCGCATACAAAGGGAAGTTCATGCCACAGATAAACAAAAAATACGCCACGTAAGTTCAACGTGAAAACAACATGAAGTTCAACTACTACGCTGAATGAATTTCAGATGAAAAACTTTTAAAATCGTTGCAGTATGAAAAATGATCAACACGAGAAAGTTGCGTGTTTACTGACTTTCCATCCAGATATCACTTGTTCAATTCCGGTGAGTGGATGGAGAGCTAGGAGCAGTGGATAGAGATATACGAGCAGAAAAAGCACGTGAAAAACAGAGTGAAGTTCAAGTACACGTGCCGAGAAGTTCAGGTTCTTCACGCGGTGCATTTTTGAAGAATCAGTTTCGTGATAAAGGCAGAACGAATAATCTCGCCATTTTCGCAATTACTTGAAAACGGCTAGGAATCATAGAAAACCATCAATATGAAAAAGTTTCACATTTTCCATAGCTTTTCAGCGGTATATTATTTGCCCCATTTCGATAAAGTATGTAGAAATTATGCCAAAAATACGTTTTTAATTCATTTTCCAATTTGACTTAAAGCTGTAAGGAATTAGGAGAAACAATATATACAAAAAAGTTTTGCATTTGCTCAAGCTTTCCAACGCCGTATTATTTGTTGCATTCAGATGTACGGTTAAAAAATTATCTCGAAAATATGAACTCGGTGGAACTTGTACCGTTTTCTGAATTACTTTTAAACCGTTTCAAATTAGAAAAAACTTTTAACATGAAAAAGTAGCGCATTTTCACAAGATTTCCAATGTCATATCATTTTTCCTCAAATGGATTAGCCGTTTAGAAATTACATTGAAAATACGAACCCGACTGTTTGGTTTGCGAAATTTTACGATTTTCAAAATTACTCTTTATCCATAGGGAATTAGAGAAAACTTTCAATATGTGAAATGAGCGGTTTTGCAGCAGCTTTCCAACGCTATATTATTTACCTCATTCCGATGAACGGTTTAGAAATGCGATAAAAAATACGATTCACGTTTTTAGTATGAAGAAAAAACGGTTTTCAAAACTGTTGTTAAACCGCTTACATTTTGCCAACAATTTAACTTGGATCATGATATTGGTGTCCATAGCTTTCTAACGGTATATCGCAAGCACATTTGGACACTTTTTAGCTGAAGTTCAACTTGGTACTTGGGGAAGGTCAGGCGTGTTACTCGGGAAGTTCATGTTGTGATCAGAATATTATTCTGATCCCGTGATCAGAATAGTGTTTATGTATATATATATATATATATATATATATATATGTAGGTGGGAGGGGGAGGGGAGGTAGCCAGGGTGCACACTACGATTGGCCGCCGCCCCCTAGGGGCCATGCCTTGCCCTGCGCCCCCCTTTCCATGTATGCATGAAGGGGAAGGAAAGAGGGGGTGAGGGAAGGAAGTGGGGATCACAATCCACACTTTCCTTTCCCTTCCCCTTTCCTTATCCTCATCCTATGGCCTTATAGGGCACACCGGCCCCTTGTGGGCTGGTGTATTCCTTCACAAGGCCCATATGGCCCATAGGATTGTCGGGGGTACCCGAAACACCTTCGAGTGACCCGATAAGTACCCGGTACCCTCTGAAACACTTTCGGTGTCCGAATATCATCGTCCTATATATCAATCTTGACCTCTCGACCATTTCAAGACTTCTCGTCATGTTCGTGATCTCATCCGAGACTCCGAACAACATTCGGTCACCAAATCACATAACTCATATAATACTATATCGTCAATGAACGTTAAGCGTGCGGACCCTACGGGTTCGAGAACTATGTAGACATGACCGAGACACCTCTCCGGTCAATAACCAATAGCGGAACCTGGATGCCAATATTGGATCCTACATATTCTACGAAGATCTTTATCGGTCGAACCGTTATGACAACATACGTAATTCCCTTTGTCTATCGGTATGTTACTTGCCCGAGATTCGACCGTTGGTATCTTCATACCTGTTACCAGCAAGTCTCTTTACTCGTTCCATAATACATCACCTTGTGACTAACTCCTTAGTCATTTGCTTGCAAGCTTATGATGTATATTACCGAGAGGGCCCAGAGATACCTCTCTGATACTCGGAGTGACAAATCCTAATCTCGATCTATGCCAACTCAACAAACACCTTCGGAGATACCTGTAGAGCATATTTATAATCACCCAGTTACGTTGTGACGTTTGATAGCACAAAGGCATCCCTCTGGTATTCGGGAGTTGCATAATCTCATAATCGAAGGAATATGTATTTGACATGAAGAAAGCAATAGCAATAAAACTGAACGATCATTATGCTAAGCTAATGGATGGGTCTTGTCCATCACATCATTTTCCTAATGATGTGATCCCGTTATCAAATGACAACTCATGTCAATGGTTAGGAAACCTTTAACCATCTTTGATCAACGAGCTAGTCAAGTAGAGGCTCACTAAGGACACGGTGTTTGCCTATGTATTCACACATGTATTTAGGTTTCCGATCAATACAATTCTAGCATGAATAATAACATTTATCATGAATAAGGAAATATAAAATAACAACTTTATTATTGCCTCTAGGGCATATTTCCTTCGGGTCGTGTCGTCAATGTTGAGGCACATAGATTAGCCAAGTTTGCACTCTCGTTAGGTCCGGGACGACGCATTTGGTCATTAGGTCCGGGATGACGCATTTGGTTGGGCCAATCCCATGACTAGAGATGTATCCCACACTGTGGTTTTTGCTCAAAAAACTTGGTTTACCCCTCAAAAAAAAGTTAAGTCTCCTAAAAAAAGTTAAGTCTCCTATAAAAGTGAAGTTAAGGGATTGAGATCTTCAAAAAAAAAGTAAGGGTTTCAGAGTATATAGGAAGTTCAGTTTTGAGACATATAACCTTGCAAAGTACTCCTTCTGTAAACTTTTATAATGTGATCTTATAAAAGTTTACAGAAAGAGTACGCTTTTTTGTTAGGGGCTCATTTGGTATTTGGGGATCCTCCCATGATCCCCCTCCTTTCCCTGGGTGGGGAAGCCCCCGGCCGAATCGAGCCAGGGGAGCTTGCTGCTTTATTTGGTTCCGCACAAAGGGGAGGGATCTCGACCCTTTCTGCAGCTTTTCCCCGGCTGAGATTTCCACGCCTCCACTAGTCTAGGAGGAAAGCCTCATCTCACTGGCTCTCGCGACTGAGATGTGACGGTGTTCTGTGAAAGCCAGGTTCTCTGTCCGACGACGTGGAACAATGAGGCCCACTACCTCTCCATCGATCGCTCCGACCCTCCAGCGACGACGATGATAAAGGTCCGCCGGTCTTCCTCCTCCTTCATCCAAGCTCCCTTTTGCCTAGAAGGTCCTCTCTTCGCTGGCAGCAAATCGACCATGAGGTTAAGGGGTGACCACCACCAATGGATCTGCACCCGGCAAAGCTTCGAGCCTGCCCCTAGCTGTTGGAACTGTTTCACTGATCTCATGGTGTTCGGCGAGGACAACTTTGCCTCGCACATGCATGCACTGTTACTGTTATCTTTGTGCTCTCAGAAGTTGCATCTTCAGATCCTTCACAAATGGTGACTGATCGGCAGTGACACTATGGCCGCGATTGATGTGTAGGTCGTCCGGATGGAGCGCTATTCCATTTGAAATTTTGCTGCTTCAGCTCTTTGTTCCCAGTTTGGCCTTCCTCTGTGTTGGGGAACGTAGCAGAAATTCAAAATTTTCCTACGTGTCACCAAGATCTATCTATGGAGAAACCAGCAACAAGGGGAAGGAGAGTGCATCTACATACCCTTGTAGATCGCTAAGCGAAGCGTTCAAGAGAACAGGTTGAAGGAGTCGTACTCGTCGTGATCCAAATCACCGGAGATCCTAGTGCCGAACGGACGACACCTCCGTGTTCAACACACGTACAGCCCGGTGACGTCTCCCACGCCTTGATCCAGCAAGGAGAGAGGGAGAGGTTGAGGAAGACTCCATCCAGCAGCAAAGACAATGGTGTGGTGGTGGTGGAGGAGCGTGGCAATCTGCGAGGCTTCGCCAAGCACCAAGGGAGAGGAGGAGGAGGAGGCGGGGCTGCGCCATGGAGAGGTGAAAACTCATGTGTTGGGCAGCCCCTAGACCTCAAGTATATATAGGGAAGGGAGGGGCTGCGCCTCTAATGTTCCCTCCTAGGGGCGGCGGCCAGCCGGATCCCATCTGGTGGGGCGGCCAAGGGGAAGAGGGAAACTTGCCCCCAAGCTGGGTGGGCGCCCCTCCCAAACCCTAGGCGCCTTGGGCCCTTGTGGGCGCACCAGCCCACCCGGGCTGGTACCCTCCCACACTTGGCCCATGCTGCCCTCCCGGGATGGTGGCCCCACTTGGTGGACCCAGGACCCTCCGGTGGTCCCAGACGTTCAAATAAAACCCGAAACTTTTAGGTGACCAAAACAGGACTTCCCATATATAAATCTTTACCTCCGGACCATTCCGGAACTCCTCGTGACGTCCGGGATCTCATCCGGACTCAACAACATTCGGTAACCACATACAAACTTCCTTTATAACCCTAAGCGTCGCCAGAACCTTAAGTGTGTAGACCCTACGGGTTCGGGAACCATCTGAGACATGGCCAAGGGCGTTCTCGGTCAATAACCAACAGCGGGATCTGGATACCCATGTTGGCTCCCACATGTTCCACGATGATCTCATCGGATGAACCACGATGTCAAGGACTCAATCAATCCCGTATTCAATTCCCTTTGTCTAGCGGTATTGTACTTGCCCGAGATTCGATCGTCGGTATCCCGATACCTTGTTCAATCTCGTTTCCGGCAAGTCTCTTTACTCGTTCCATAACACATCATCCCGTGATCAACCCCTTGGTCACATTGTGCACATTATGATGATGTCCTACCGAGTGGGCCCAAAGATACCTCTCCGTTTACACGGAGTGACAAATCGAGTCTCGATTCGTACCAACCCAATGCAGACACTTTCGGAGATACCTGTAATGCACCTTTATAGCCACCCGATTACGTTGTGACGTTTGGTACACCCAAAGCATTCCTACGGTATCCGGAGTTGCACAATCTCATGGTCTAAGGAAATGATACTTGACATTAGAAAATCTTTAGCATACGAACTACGATCTTTGTGCTAGGCTTAGGATTGGGTCTTGTCCATCACATCATTCTCCAAATGATGTGATCCCGTTATCAACGACATCCAATGTCCATGGTTAGGAAACCATAACCATCCGTTGATCAACGAGCTAGTCAACTAGAGGCTTACTAGGGACATGGTGTTGTTTATGTATCCACACATGTATCGGAGTTTCCTATCAATACAATTATAGCATGGATAATAAACGATTATCATGAACAAGGAAATATAATAATAACTAATTTATTATTGCCTCTAGGGCATATTTCCAACAGTCTCCCACTTGCACTAGAGTCAATAATCTAGTTCACATCGCCATGTGATTAACACTCACAGGTCACATCGCCATGTGACCAACATCCAAAGAGTTTACTAGAATCAATAATCTAGTTCACATCACTATGTGATTAACACTCAATGAGTTACGGTTTGATCATGTTTATGCTTGTGAGAGAGGTTGTAGTCGGTGGTCTCGCAATATTCAGATCCCTATGTATTTCGCAAAACTTTATGTCATATCATAGATGCTGCTACCACGTTCCACTTGGAGCTATTCCAAATTGTTGCTCCATTATACGTATCCGGTATCTCTACTCAGCGCTATCCGGATAGGTGTTAAGCTTGCATCAACGCAACTCTTTACGTCGAACTCTTTATCACCTCCATAACCGAGAAACATATCCTTATTCCTCTAAGGATAATTTTGACCGCTATCTGGTGATCCACTCCTTGATCACCTTTGTACCCTCTTGCGGATATGTAGCAAGGCACACATCAGTGCGGTACACAGCATGGCATCTTTGTAGAGCCTACGTCTAAAACATAGGGACGACCTTCGTCCTTTCTCTCTCTTCTGCCGTGGTCGAGCTTTAAGTATTTAACTTCATACCTTACTACTCAGGCAAGAACTCCTTCTTTGACTGATCCATCTTGAACCCCTTCAAGATCATGTCAAGGTATGTGCTCATTTGAAAGTACCATTAAGCGTTTTTGATCTATACTCATAGATCTTGATGCTCAATGTTCAAGTAGCTTAATCCAGATTTTCTATTGAAAAACACTTTTCAAATAACCCCATATGTTTTCCAGAAATTCTACATCATTTCTGATCAACAATATGTCAACAACATATACTCATGAGAAATTCTATAGTGCTCCCACTCACTCCTTTGGAATTACAAGTTTCTCATAAACTTTGTATAAACCCAAAATGTTTGATCATCTTATCAAAACGCACATTCCAACTCCGAGATGCTTACCCCAGTCCTTAGAAGGATCATTGAGCCAAAGATACCTTTTAGCATCCTTAGGATCGACAAAAACTTTCCGATTGTATCACATACAACCTTTCCTTACGAAGACCGGTAAGGAAACTCGTTTTGACATCCATCTGCCAGATTTCATAAATGCAGCTAATGCTAACATGATTCCGACGGACTTAAGCATCGCTACGGATGAGAAAATCTCATCGTAGTCAACTCCTTGAACTTGTGGAAAAACTCTTTGCCACAAGTCGAGCTTCATAGACGGTGACATTACCGTCCACGTCCGTCTTCTTCTTAAAGATCCATTTATCTCAATGGCTTGCCGATCATCGGGCAAATCCACCAAAGTCCATGCTTTATTCTGATACATGGATCCTATCTCGGATTTCATGGCTTCTAACCATTTGTTGGAATTTGGGCCCATCATCGCTTCCCCATAGCTCGTAGGTTCATTGTTGTCTAGCAACATGACTTTCAAGACAGGATTACTGCACCACTCTGAAGTAGCACGCATCCTTGTCATCCTACGAGGTATGGTAGTGACTTGATCCAAAACTTCATGATCACTATCATAAGCTTCTACTTCAATTGGTGTAGGCGCCACAGGAACAACTTCATGTGCCCTGCTACACACTTGTTGAAGTGATGGTTCAACAACCTCATCAAGTCTCCACCATCCTCCCACTCAATTCTTTCGAGAGAAACTTTTCCTCGAGAAAGGACCCGTTTCTAGAAACAATTACTTTTGCTTCCGGATTTGAGACAGGAGGTATACCCAACCATTTTGGGTATCCTATGAAGATGTATTTATCCGTTTTGGGTTCGAGCTTATCACGATGAAACCTTTTCACATAAGCGTCGCAGCCCCAAACTTTTAAGAAACGACAACTTAGGTTTCTCCAAACCATAGTTCAAACGGTGTCGTCTCAACGGAATTACGTGGTGCCCTATTAAAGTGAGTGCGGTTGTCTCTAATGCCTAACCCATGAATGATAGTGGTAATTCGGTAAGAGACATCATGGTACGTGCCATATCTAATAGGGTGCAACTATGATGTTCGGACACACCATCATACTATGGTGTTCCAGACGGTATTTATTGTGAAACAATTTCCACAATGTCTTAATTGCGTGCCAAAGCTCGTAACTCAGATACTCATCTCTATGATCATATCATAGACATTTTATCCTCTTGTCACGATGATCTTCAACTTCACTCTGAAATTACTTGAACCATTCAATAATTCAGACTTGTGTTTCATCAAGTAAATACATTCAGTATCTACTCAAATCATCCGTGAAGTAAGAACATAACGATATTCACTGCATGCCTAAGCACTCATTGGACTGCACACATCAAAATGTGTTTCTTCCAACAAGTTGCTATCTTATTCCATCTTACTGAAACCGAGGCTTTTCAGTCATCTTGCCCATGTGGTATGATTTGCATATCTCAAGTGATTCAAAATCAAGTGAGTCCAAACGATCCATCTGCATGGAGTTTCTTCATGCGTATACACCAATAGACATGGTTCGCATGTTTCAAACTTTTCAAAAACGAGCGAGTCCAAAGATCCATCAACATGGAGCTTCTTCATGCGTTTTACACCAATATGACTTATATGGCAGTGCCACAAGTAAGTGGTACTATCATTACTATCTTATATCTTTTGGCATGAAAATGTGTATCACTACGATCGAGATTCAATAAACCATTCTTTTAGGTGTAAGACCATTAAAGGTATTATTCAAATAATTAGAGTAACCATTATTCTCCTTAAATGAATAACCGCATTGCAATAGACATAATCCAATCATGTCTATGCTCAACGCAAACACCAAATGACAATTATTCAGGTTTAATACTAATCTTGATGGTAGAGGGAGCGCGGCGATGTTTGATCAAATCAAACTTGGAAACACTTCCAACACATATCGTCGACTCACTTTTAGCTAGTCTTCGTTTATTCCGTAGCTCTTTTATTTCGAGTTACTAACACTTAGCAACCGAACCGGTATCTCAATACCACGGTGCTACTAGGAGTACTAGTAAAGTACACATTAACATAATGTATATCCAATATACTTCTATCGACCTTGCCAGCCTTCTCATCTACCAAGTATCTAGGGTAATTCTGCTCCAGTGGCTATTCCTCTTATTACAGAAGCACTTAGTCTCGGGTTCGGGTTCAACCCTGGGTTTCTTCACTGGAGCAACAACTGATTTGCCGTTTCATGAAGTACCCCTTCTTGCCCTTGCCCTTCTTGAAACTAGTGGTTTCACTAACCATCAACAATTGATGCTCCTTCTTGATTTCTACATTCGCGGTGTCGAACATTGCGAATAGCTCAAGGATCATCATATCTATCCCTGATATTTTATAGTTCATCATGAAGCTTCTAGCAGCTTGGTGGCAATGACTTTGGAGAAACATCACTATCTCATCAGGAAGATCAACTCCCACTCGATTCAAGTGATTGTTGCACTCAGACAATCTGAGCACAAGCTCAACGATTGAGCTTTTCTCCCTTAGTTTGCAGGTTAAGAAAATCGTCGGAGGTCTTATACCTCCTGACGCGGGCACGAGCTTGAAATCCCAATTTCAGCCCTCGAAACATCTCATATGTTTCGTGGACGTTTCAAATCGTCTTTGGTGCCTCAACTCTAAACCATTTAAGCGAACTATCACGTAGTTATCAAGACGTGTATGTCGGATGTTCGCAACATCCATGCACGACGCTCGAGGTTCAAGACACCGAGCGGTGCATTAAGGACATAAGCCTTCTACTGTCCGCATAATCGCTACTGTCAACTTTCAACTATATTTTCTCTAGGAACATATCTAAACAGTGGAACTAAAGCGCGAGCTTACGATATAATTTGCAAAGATCTTTTTACTATGTTCAAGATAATTAAGTTCATCTCATGAACTCCCACTCAGATAGACATCCCTCTAGTCATCCAAGTGATTACATGATCCGAGTCAACTAGGCCGTGTCCGATCATCACGTGAGACGGACTAATCATCATCGGTGAACATCTTCATGTTGATCGTATCTACCATACGACTCATGCTCGACCTTTCGGTCTCTTGTGTTCCGAGGCCATGTTTGTACATGCTAGGCTCTTCAAGTCAACCTAAGTGTTTCGCGTGTGTAAATCTGTCTTACACCCGTTGTATGTGAACGTAAGAATCTATCACACCCGATCATCACGTGGTGCTTCGAAACGACGAACTTTCGCAACGGTGCACAGTTAGGGGGAACACTTTCTTGAAATTTTAATGAGGGATCATCTTATTTACTACCGTCGTTCTAAGCAAATAAGATGTAGAAACATGATAAACATCACATGCAATCAAAATAGTGACATGATATGGCCAATGTCATTTTGCTCCTTTTGATCTCCATCTACGGGGCTCCATGATCATCATCGTCACCGGCATGACACCATGATCTCCATCATCATGATCTCCATCATCGTGTCTCCATGAAGTTGTCTCGCCAACTTATTACTTCTACTACTATGGCTACCGGTTAGCAATAAAGTAAAGTAATTACATGCCGTTTGTTCAATGACACGCAGGTCATACGATAAATCAAGACAACTCCTATGGCTCCTGCCGGTTGTCATATTCATCGACATGCAAGTCGTGATTCCTATTACAAGAACATGATCAATCTCATACATCACATATCATTCATCACATTCTTCTTGGCCATATCACATCACATAGCATACCCTGCAAAAACAAGTTAGACGTCCTCTAATTGTTGTTGCATGTTTTACGTGGCTGCTATGGGTTTCTAGCAAGAACGTTTCTTACCTACGCAAAACCACAACGTGATATGCCAATTGCTATTTACCCTTCATAAGGACCCTTTTCATCGAATCCGTTCCGTCTAAAGTGGGAGAGGCTGGCACCCGCTAGCCACCTTATGCTCCAAGTGCATGTCAGTCGGTGGAACTTGTCTCACGTAAGTGTACGTGTAAGGTCGGTCCGGGCCGCTTCATCCCACAATACCGTCGAATAAAGATTGGACTAGTAACGGTAAGCATATTGAACATCATCAACGCCCACAACTACTTTGTGTTCTACTCGTGCAAAGAATCTACATAATAGACCTAGCTCATGATGCCCTTTGTTGGGGAGCGTGGCAGAAATTCAAAATTTTCCTCACGTGTCACCTAGATCTATCTATGGAGAAACCAGCAACGAGGGAAGGAGAGTGCATCTACATACCCTTGTAGATCGCTAAGCGGAAGCGTTCAAGAGAACGGGGTTGAAGGAGTCGTACTCGTCGTGATCCAAATCACCGGAGATCCTAGTGCCGAACGGACGGCACCTCCGCGTTCAACACACGTACAGCCGGTGACGTCTCCCACGCCTTGATCCAGCAAGGAGAGAGGGAGAGGTTGAGGAAGACTCCGTCCAGCAGCAGCACAACGGCATGGTGGTGGTGGAGGAGCGTGGCAATCTGCGAGGCTTCGCCAAGCACAGCGGAGAGGAGGAGGAGGAGAGGCAGGGCTGCGCCATGGAGAGGTGAAAACTCATGTGTTGGGCAGCCCCTAGACCTCAAGTATATATAGGGGAAGGGGAGGGCTGCGCCCCCTCTAGGGTTCCCTCCTAGGGGCGGCGGCCAGCCCAGATCCCATCTGGTGGGGCGGCCAAGGGGAAGAGGGAAACTTGCCCCCAAGCTGGGTGGGCGCCTCCCCAAACCCTAGGCGCCTTGGGCCCTTGTGGGCGCACCAGCCCACTGGGGCTGGTCCCTCCCACACTTGGCCCATGCTGCCCTCCGGGGATGGTGGCCCCACTTGGTGGACCCAGGACCCTCCCGGTGGTCCCAGATGCGTCTGCAAATAAAACCGAAACTTTTCGGTGACCAAAACAGGACTTCCCATATATAAATCTTTACCTCCGGACCATTCCGAACTCCTCGTGACGTCCGGGATCTCATCCGGGACTCCGAACAACATTCGGTAACCACATACAAACTTCCTTTATAACCCTAGCGCCATCGAACCTTAAGTGTGTAGACCCTACGGGTTCGGGAACCATCTGAACATGACCGAGACGTTCTCGGTCAATAACCAACAGCGGGATCTGGATACCCATGTTGGCTCCCACATGTTCCACGATGATCTCATCGGATGAATCACGATGTCAAGGACTCAATCAATCCCGTATTCAATTCCCTTTGTCTAGCGGTATTGTACTTGCTCGAGATTCGATCGTCGGTATCCCGATACCTTGTTCAATCTCGTTTCCGGCAAGTCTCTTTACTCGTTCCGTAACACATCATCCCGTGATCAACCCCTTGGTCACATTGTGCACATTATGATGATGTCCTACCGAGTGGGCCCAAAGATACCTCTCCGTTTACACAGAGTGACAAATCCGGTCTCGATTCGTACAACCCAATGCAGACACTTTCGGAGATACCGTAATGCACCTTTATAGCCACCCGATTACGTTGTGACGTTTGGTACACCCAAAAGCATTCCTACGGTATCCGGAGTTGCACAATCTCATGGTCTAAGGAAATGATACTTGACATTAGAAAAGCTTTAGCATACGAACTACGATCTTTGTGCTAGGCTTAGGATTGGGTCTTGTCCATCACATCATTCTCCAAATGATGTGATCCCGTTATCAACGACATCCAATGTCCATGGTCAGGAAACCGTAACCATCTGTTGATCAACGAGCTAGTCAACTAGAGGCTTACTAGGGACATGGTGTTGTTTATGTATCCACACATGCATCGGAGTTTCCTATCAATACAATTATAGCATGGATAATAAACGATTATCATGAACAAGGAAATATAATAATAACTAATTTATTATTGCCTCTAGGGCATATTTCCAACACTCTATCATCCCCATCATCTCGTCAGCCAAAGGATAATGTAGATTTTCCACGGGGTTAAAGTTTGCAAAAGAAAAAAAATCACCCGAGGCACCTGTTTCATGGGGATGGCTCCCCTAGCATCCAAATGAAGCCTAGGTGTTGGTCGCTATATTTGGCTCGATCTCACTTATGATCCAGCTATTGTACCCTTAAATTGTACTATTTCGGATATCAATAAAGCGTGTGTTTGCTCAAAAAAAATAGTTAAGAGGGTACCTCTTGCAAAGGCCACTCATTCGTCTTCTCTCACTTTGACAAGTGGTGCACTGCATTTGCGCCACTTGTGGCAACTGAGAGTTTTTCATATTTTTTCATACATTCGCATTTTCAAAATGTTTGATCTCTTGAACCGTGTGCCTAAATCATGAACTGTTTTCATATTTTGATTTCTCGCATCTAAAACTTTGAAACTAGATCATGTTAGAACGTGTTTGCAGTAAGAACTTGCATGGCATCTTTTGTCCTACCCTCCCATGGCAGCGGGGTCCTAATGAAAACTAAGGATCATTAAGGCGCTCCTTTTAATAGAGAACTGAAATAAAGCATTAACACATGGTCAATACATGAACTTCTCAAGTTAGAGTCATCCTAGTCGATATCCTAATTCGAGGTCACCTTTGAGGATCTAAGGTTTAGAACGATAACATGTACATAAAACTTGCAGGTAAGATCAAGAACACAGATATATTCATGAAAGTATAACATGTTCGGATCTGAAATCATGGCACTCGAGCCCTAGTGATAAGCATTTAGCATATCAAAGTCATAGCAACATCAATCTCAGAACATAGTGGATACTATGGATCAAGCCCTAACAAATTGACATGATTACATATGAAATCCCATCCATCTCCATCTACCTCCAGTATGCCTACAAGGGAATTACTCACAGATGGTTGTGAGCATCATGAAATTGTTGATGTAGAAGAGTTAGTGATGACGATGGACTCCAGATCAGGGTCCCGACGAAGAACATGAGGTGGTGGCAGCTCCATATTGCAAAATGTGATGAAATTTTCTCTCTGGCTTTTTTGTCGGGAAGACGGAGTTTATAGCGCTAGAATTAGGTCAGCAAGGGGTCCAAGGGACCCACAAGCCTTCCTGACGCGCCCTGGGGGGAGGCGCGCACCCCATAATGTGGGTCTAGGGTGGCCCCCTCTAGCACTTCTTTACTCTAGTATTTTTCGTTTATTCCAAAATAAACCACCATAAAGTTTTGTCCAATTCGGAGAACTTTTTATTTCTGCACAAAAACAACACCAAAGTACTTCCGCTGAAAACAACGTCAGTCCGGGTTAGTTCTACTCAAATCATGCAAATTAGAGGCCTAAACAAGAGCATAAGTGTTTGGAAAAATAGATATGTTGGAGATGTATCACTCGACAACCCCTAGAAAACCCTAAGTTGGCGGAATCAACCAAAAAATGTAGGCAAATCCGTCATCGATCTCTTTGAATCTCATTAAAATCACATTCCAATGCTTTTTTCTACTAAACAGATGTTTTGGATTCGCATTGCCCAATGGCCACGTAATGCATGCCAAGCACTTCTGCATCAAACTTCATGAGGGCTTCAAAGAGAGGGCAATATGTTTGTTACAATGATTTTTTGTAAAACATGATGTGGCTTATTTGTTGTTATTTAGTTCAGCCTACTATGCTAGTAGTCTAGTACTTAAGTGTTTGTTTAGATAGTGACCATGGGCTACATTTAACTGATGGAGTTGCACCTGGAGCCTGACCCCGATACGGTCTAAACAAAAAGCATAACGTGGGTTCTTATGGGCTCTCATATGAGTTTCTCTCATGGGTTTTATCTCGAGTCTCGAGCATGGGTGTGGACATAGGATTAGTTAAGATAATGACTCCACACCTTTTATTCATCACAAAACCCATCTTAATAGTCTTTAACATTCCTATGGCTCAATCATACGCCTCCAAAGTATCTATAATATTTTATATTGTCCCATGCTATTGTAGTATCAATCTTGGATGTTTCATATGCAATTATATATCATTTTTGGGACTAACCTATTAACCTAGTGCCCAGTGTCAGTTGCAATTTTCTGCCTATTTTTTTCCAGGAAATCAATATCAAACAGTCCAAACGGAGAAAAAACTTTGGATTAATTTTTTCTGGACCAGAAGAGACGCTAGAAGGTTCGAGAGAAGACCTGACGAGCCATGAGGGAGCGACAACCTCGGGAGGCGCGCCCCAGGGGGCGCCCCTAGGCTTGTGGGCCCATTGTGGAACCTCTGACCTAATTCTTCCTCTATAAATTCTCAAATATTACCATGACATCACAAAGCCACCCGAAATACTTTTTCCGCCGCCACAAGTTTCTGTCCCCCGAGATCCAATCTGGAGGCCTTCTCCGGTACATTGTCGGAGGGGGAATCAATCACGGAAGGGCTCTACATCAACCTTGCTGCCTACCGATGACGTGTGAGTAGTTTACCACAGACCTACGGGTCCATAGCTAGTAGCTAGATGTCTTCTTATCTCTCTTTGGTCTTCACTACAATGTTCTTCTTGATGTTCTTGGAGATATATTCGATGTAAGGACTTTTTACGGTGTGTTTGTTGGGATCTGATGAATTGTGAGTTTAACATCTGTCGGTGTACAAAAGTAGGGGTCCCTTTTTGTACCCTTTACTTGTGCGCGGGCAGCAGCCCCACGCTCGTGGCCACGCTTGGTGGGGCAGAAGAGGCAAAGATTACCAGAGCCGTGCTCAAGACCGGAAGCATGAAGAGCTGAGGGGCGAGGTGAAACTCCCCCGGCAAGGTCCTTGTCGGGCGAAGCCATGCCCCGGCAAGAACCTTGCCGGGGCAACTTGCCCAACGCCAGCAGGGCTGCCACCCTTGAGCCTAAGAGTTCCGATGCCCTCAACCACATTGGAACCAAAGCTCGGGACGTGCCTCCGTGGTGGCATGCACATCTTTGTGAAGACCAAAAACATACGAGACTGGATGAGAATCAGAAGACGAAGATCCTCGGCAAGATCCTTGCCAAGGATACCTACGAGACCCCCCAGGCAAGACCCCTGCCGGGGACGCACACGACGCCGCGGCAAGACCCTTGCCGGGGCCCCGGCAAGACTCTTGCCGAAGACATCTGCGGGGCCGCAGCTAGGCCCACACCCGCCAAGGCTCCACCGCCGTTCCCACACAGCTGCCAGCCCACCAACTAGGCAGGCACCTATGTGGCCACGTGCGGCTTCCAGGCCAACTCAGCAAGCACCTGCGTGGCGGCATGCAGATCTTCGTGAAGACTCTGCCACCGCACCAACTCAGCAGCCAGCCAGCCAGCATGGCACTACACACCTCGTCAGCTCGGACGCGCGTCGAAGCCAGGCGAGGCGGCGACAATTGGGACGAGCTTCCTTGTCGTCCACGGTAAAGCAAGAAGGGTGATACGTCTCCAACATATCTATCATTTTTTATTGTTCCATGCTATTATATATTCTGTTTTGGATGTTTAATGGGCTTATTTATACACTTCTATATTATTTTTGGGACTAACCTATTAACCGGAGGCCCAGCCCAAATTGCTGTTTTTTTTTGCCTATTTCAGTGTTTCGCAGAAAAGGAATATCAAACGAAGTCCAAACGGAATGAAACCTTCGGGAGAGTTATTTTTGGAACAAACGTGATCCAGAGGACTTGGAGTGGACGTCAAGAAACCGACTAGGAGGCCACGAGGCAGGGGGCATGCCTACCCCCCTGGGCGCGCCCTCCACCCTTGTGGGCCCCTCGTGGCTCCACCGACCTACTTCTTCCTCCTATATATACCTACGTACCCCCAAACCATCGAGGAGCACCACGAAAACCTAATTCCACCGCCGCAACCTTACATGCCGTGAGATCCCATCTTGGGGCCTTTTTGGCGTCCCCGCCGGAGGGGGCATTGATCACGGAGGGCTTCTACATCAACACCATAGCCTCTCCGATGATGTGTGAGTAGTTTACTTCAGACCTTCGGGTCCATAGTTATTAGGTAGATGGCTTCTTCTCTCTCTTTGGATCTCAATACGAAGTTCTCCTCGATTCTCTTGGAGATCTATTCGATGTAATCTTCTTTTGCGGTGTGTTTGTCGAGATCCGATGAATTGTGGGTTTATGATCCAGATTATCTATGAACAATATTTGAATATTCTATGAATTCTTTTATGTATGATTGGTTATCTTTGCAAGTCTCTTCGAATTATCAGTTTGGTTTGGCCTACTAGATTGATCTTTCTTGCAATGGGAGAAGTGCTTAGCTTTGGGTTCAATCTTGCGGTGCTCGATCCCAATGATGAGGGGAAATGACACGTATTGTATTGTTGCCATCGAGGATAAAAAGATGGGGTTTATATCATATTGCATGAGTTAATCCCTCTACATCATGTCATCTTGCTTAAAGCGTTACTCCGTTCTTATGAACTTAATACTATAGATGCATGCTGGATAGCGGTCGATGTGTGGAGTAATAGTAGTAGATGCAGGCAGGAGTCGGTCTACTTGTCACGGACGTGCTGCCTATATACATGATCATACCTAGATATTCTCATAACTATGCTCAATTCTATCAATTACTCGACAGTAATTTGTTCACCCACCGTAATACTTATGCTATCTTGAGAGAAGCCACTAGTGAAACCTATGGCCCCCGGGTCTATTTTCCATCATATTAATCTTCCGTCAACAAGCTATTTCTATCTTTGTTTATTTCGCAATCTTTACTTTTAATCTTTATCATAAAAATACCAAAAATATTATCTTATCATCTCTATCAGATCTCACTTTTGCAAGTGGACGTGAAGGGATTGACAACCCCTTTATCGTGTTGGTTGCAAGGTTCTTATTTGTTTGTGTAGGTGCGAGGGACTTGCGTGTGGCCTCCTACTGGATTGATACCTTGGTTCTCAAAAACTAAGGGAAATACTTACGCTATTTTGCTGCATCACCCTTTCCTCTTCAAGGGAAAACCAACGCAGTACTCAAGAGGTAGCAAGAAGGATTTCTGGCGCCGTTGCCGGGGAGGCTTACGCCAAGTCAAGTCAAGATTTGATCTCCGGACAACGAGCCATTTCTGGCGCCATTGCCGGGGAGTCTACGCACAAGTCAACATACCAAGTACCCATCACAAACTCTTATCCCTCGCATTACAATATTTTCCATTTGCCTCCATTTTCCTCTCCCCCACTTCACCCTTGCCGTTTTATTCACCCTCTTCTCCGTTCGCCTCTTTTTCGCTTGCTTCTTGTTTGCTCGTGTGTTGGATTGCTTGCTTGTCACGATGGCTCAAGATAATACTAAATTGTGTGACTTTGCCAATACCAACAACAATGATTTTCTTAGCACTCCGATTGCTCCTCTTACCGAAGCTGAATCTTGTGAAATTAATGCTGCTTTGTTGAATCTTGTCATGAAAGATCAATTTGCCGGCCTTCCTAGTGAAGATGCCGCTACCCATCTAAATAGCTTTGTTGATTTATGTGATATGTAAAAGAAGAAATATGTGGATAATGATATTGTTAAATTGAAGTTATTTCCGTTTTCACTTAGAGATTGCGCTAAAACTTGGTTTTCATCTTTGCCTAAAAATAGTATTGATTCTTGGAATAAGTGCAAAGATGCTCTTATCTCTAAGTATTTACCTCCCGCTAAAATCATCTCCCTTAGAAACGATATTATGAATTTTAAGCAACTTGATCATGAACATGTTGCACAAGCTTGCGAGAGGATGAAATTAATGATATGTAATTGCCCTACTCATGGTTTGAATTTATGGATGATTATACAAAATTTCTATGCCGGATTGAATTTTGCTTCTAGAAATCTTTTAGATTCGACCGCGGGAGGCACTTTTATCGAAATCACTTTAGGAGAAGCTACTAAACTCCTAGATAATATTATGGTTAATTATTCTCAATGGCACACTGAAAGATCTACTAGTAAAAAGGTGCATGCAATTGAAGAAATTAATGTTTTGAGTGGAAATATGGATGAACTTATGAAATTGTTTGCTAATAAGAGTGTTGCTTCTGATCCTAATGATATGCCTTTGTCTACCTTGATTGAGAATAATAATGAATCTATGGATGTGAATTTTGTTGGTAGCAATAATTTTGGTAACAACACTTATAGAGGAAACTTTAATCCTAGGCCGTATCCTAGTAATTACTATAATAATTATGGTAATTCCTACAACAACTCTTATGGAAATTTTAATAAGATGCCCTCTGATTTTGAGACTAGTGTTAAAGAACTTATGATTTCTCAAAAGAATTTCAATGCTTTGCTTGAAGAAAAATTGCTTAATATTGATGAATTGGCTAGGAACGTGGATAGAATTTCTCTTGATGTTGATTCTTTGAAACTTAGATCTATTCCACCTAATCATGACATCAATGAGTCTCTCAAAGCCATGAGAATTTCCATTGATGAGTGCAAAGAAAGAACCGCTAGTATGCGTGCTAAGAAAGATTGCTTTGTGAAGGCGTGTTCTTCTAATTTTTATGAGAATAAAGATGAAGATCTAAAAGTTATTGATGTGTCCCCTATTAAATCTTTGTTTTGCAATATGAATCTTGATGATGATGGGACTGGAGATGAGTAAACTTTAGTTAGAAGGCGTCCCAAAAATTCGGAGCTTTTAGATCTTGATGATAAATTTGGTAAAAGTGGGATTGAAGAGGTTAAAACTTTAGATGGCAATGAACCCACTATTTTGGATTTCAAGGAATTTAATTATGATAATTGCTCTTTGATAGATTGTATTTCCTTGTTGCAATCTGTGCTAAATTCTCCTCATGCTTATAGTCAAAATAAAGCTTTTACTAAACATATCATTGATGCTTTGATGCAATCTTATGAAGAAAAACTTGAGTTGGAAGTTTCTATCCCTAGAAAACTTTATGATGAGTGGGAACCTACAATAAAAATAAAAATTAAAGATCATGAATGCTATGCTTTATGTGATTTGGGTGCTAGTGTTTCCACGATCCCAAAAACTTTGTGTGATTTGCTAGGTTTCCGTGAATTTGATGATTGTTCTTTAAACTTGCACCTTGCGGATTCCACCATTAAGAAATCTATGAGAAGAATTAACGATGTTCTTATCGTTGCAAATAGGAATTATGTGCCCGTAGATTTCATTGTTCTTGATATAGATTGCAATCCTTCATGTCCTATTATTCTTGGTAGACCTTTCCTTAGAACGATTGGTGCAATCATTGATATGAAGGAAGGGAATATTAGATTCCAGTTTCCTTTAAGGAAAAGCATGGAACACTTCCCTAGAAAGAAAATTAAATTACCATATGAATCTATTATGAGAGCTACCTATGGATTGCCTACCAAAGATGGCAATACCTAGATCTATCCTTGCTTTTATGCCTAGCTAGGGGCGTTAAACAATAGCGCTTGTTGGGAGGTAACACAATTTTATTTTTAGTTTTTTGCTTTTTGGTTCTATTTAGGAATAAATAATTCATCTAGCTTCTGTTTAGATGTGGTTTTGTGTTTTAATTAGTGTTTGTGCCAAGTTAAACCTATAGGATCTTCTTGGATGATAATTATTTGATCTTGCTGAAAATTCCAGAAACTTTCTGTTCACGAAAACAATTGTTAAAAATAACCAGACCGTGATAAAATACTGATTCAAATTGCAGTAGATCAATAAAACATTTATCTAGGTCGTCCTATTTTGGTATAATTTTTGGAGTTCCAGAAGTTTGCGTTAGTTACAAATTACTACAAACTGTTCTGTTTTTGACAGATTCTGTTTTTCGTGTGTTGTTTGCTTATTTTGATGAATCTATGGCTAGTAAAAGATTTTATGAACCATAGAAAAGTTGGAATACAGTAGGTTTAACACCAATACAAATAAAGAATGAGTTCATTACAGTACCTTGAAGTGGTGTTTTCTTTTCTTTCGCTAACGGAGCTCACGAGATTTTCTGTTAAGTTTTGTGTTGTGAAGTTTTCAAGTTTTGGGTAAAGATTTGATGGATTATGAAACAAGGATTGGCAAGAGCCTAAGCTTGTGGATGCCCATGGCACCCAAAGGTAAAATTCAATGATAACCAAAAGCTTAAGCTTGGGGATGCCCCGGAAGGCATCCCCTCTTTCGTCTTCGTCCATCAGTAACTTTACTTGGAGCTATATTTTTATTCACCACATGATATGTGTTTTGCTTGGAGCGTCTTGTATGTTTGAGTCTTTGCTTTTTATTTGACACAAGCATCCTCTCTGTACACACCCTTTGAGAGAGACACACATGATTCGGAATTTGTTAGAATACTCTATGTGCTTCACTTATATCTTTTGAGCTATATAGTTTTTGCTCTAGTGCTTCACTTATATCTTTTAGAGCACGGTGGTGGTTGTATTTTATAGAAATTATTGATCTCTCATGCTTCACTTATATTATTTTGAGAGTCTTAAACAGCATGGTAATTTTCTTTAATTGATAAATTAATCTTCCATATTGAGTTCATTGAATATCATGAGAAGTTAGATACTTGATAAGTGTTTTGAGATATAAAGGTGGTAACATTAGAGTGTGCTAGTTGAGTAATTGTGAAATTGAGAAATACGTGTGTTAAAGTTGGCAAGTCCCGTAGCATGCACCTATGGTAAAATTTGTGTGACAATTTTGACACATAAGGTGTTCTTGTATTGCTTTCCTTATGAGTGGCGGTCGGGGACGAGCGATGGTCTTTTCCTACCAATCTATCCCTCTAGGGGCATGCGTAGTAGTACTTTGCTTCGAGGGCTAATAAACTTTTGCAATAAGTATATGAGTTCTTTATGACTAATGTGAGTCCATGGATTATATGCACTCTCAACCTTCCACAATTTTCTAGCCTCTACGGTACCGCACATTGCCCTTTCTCACCTTGAGAGTTGTGCAAACTTCGCCGGTGCATCCAAACCCCGTGATATGATACGCTCTATCACACATAAACCTCCTTATATCTTCCTCAAAACAACCACCATACCGACCTATCATGGCATTTCCATAGCCATTCTGAGATATATTTCCATGCAACTTTCCACCGTTCCGTTTATTATGACACGCTCCATCATTGTCATATTGCTTTGCATGATCATGTAGTTGACATCATATTTGTGGCAAAGCCACCTTTCATAATTTTTCATACATGTCACTCTTGATTCATTGCATATCCTGGTACATCACGGAGGCATTCACATCGAGTCATATTTTGTTCTAAGTATTGAGTTGTAATTCTTGAGTTGTAAGTAATAAAAGTATGATGATCATCATTATTAGAGCATTGTCCCATGTGAGGAAAGGATGATGGAGACTATGATTCCCCCACAAGTCGGGATGAGATTCCGGACTAAATAAAAAAAGAGAAAAAAAGAGAAAGAGGCCAAAGAAAAAAAAGAGAAGGCCCAAGAAAAAAAGAAAAAAATGAGAGAAAAAGAGAGAAGGGACAATTTTACTATCCTTTTTCCACACTTGTGCTTCAAAGTAGCACCGTGATCTTCATGATAGAGAGTCTCCTATGTTGTCACTTTCATATACTAGTGGGAATTTTTCATTATAGAACTTGGCTTGTATATTCCAATGATGGGCTTCCTCAAAATGCCCTAGGTCTTCGTGAGCAAGCGAGTTGGATGCACACCCACTTAGTTTCTTCTGTTGAGCTTTCATATATTTATAGCTCTAGTGCTTCAGTTGCATGGAAATCCCTACTCCTCTCATTGACATCAATCGATGGGCATCTCCATAGCCTATTGATTAGCCGCGTCGATGTGAGACTTTCTACTTTTTTGTCTTCTCCCATAACCCCCATCATTATACTTTACCCCACCCATAGTGCTATATCCATGGCTTGCGCTCATGTATTGCTTAAGAGTTGAGAAGGCTGAAGCACGTTAAAAAGTATGAACCAATTGCTCGGCTTGTCATCGGGGTTATGCATGATGAGAACGTTTGTGTGACGATATTGAAACATGGCCTAACTATATGATTTTGTAGGGATAAGCTTTCTTTGGCTATGTTATTTTGATAAGACATAATTGCTTGGTTAGCATGTTTGAAGTATTATTGTTTTTGTGTCAACATTAAACTTTTATCTTGAATCTTTCGGATCAAAATATTCATGCCACAATTAAAAGAATTACATTAAAAATTATGCTAAGAAGCATTCCACATAAAAAATTCTGTTGTTACCATTTACCTACTCGAGGACGAGCAGGAATTAAGCTTGGGGATGCTTGATACGTTGTATGCTATTGTATAGTCTATTTTTGGATGTTTAATGGGCTTATTTATACACTTTTATATTATTTTTGAGACTAACCTATTAACCGGAGGCCCAGCCCAAATTGCTGGTTTTTTGCCTATTTCAGTGTTTCGCAGAAAAGGAATATCAAACGGAGTCCAAACGGAATGAAACCCTCGGGAGAGTTATCTTTGGAACAAACGTGATCCAGAGGACTTGGAGTGGACGTCAAGAAACCGACGAGGAGGCCACGAGGCAGGGAGCGCACCTACCCCCCTGGGCGCGCCCTCCACCCTCATGGGCCCCTCGTGGCTCCATCGACCTACTTCTTCCTCCTATATATACCTACGTACCCCCAAACCATCGAGGAGCACCACGAAAACCTAATACCACCGCCGCAACCTTACATGCACCGTGAGATCCCATCTTGGGGCCTTTTTCCGGTGTCTGCCGGAGGGGGCATTGATCACGGAGGGCTTCTACATCAACACCATAGCCTCTCCGATGATGTGTGAGTAGTTTACTTTAGACCTTCGGGTCCATAGTTATTAGCTAGATGGCTTCTTCTCTCTCTTTGGATCTCAATACGAAGTTCTCCTCGATTCTCTTGGAGATCTATTCGATGTAATCTTCTTTTGCAGTGTGTTTGTCGAGATCCGATGAATTGTGGGTTTATGATCCAGATTACCTATGAACAATATTTGAATCTTCTCTGAATTCTTTTATGTATGATTGGTTATCTTTGCAAGTCTCTTTGAATTATCAGTTTGGTTTGGCCTACTAGATTGATCTTTCTTGCAATGGGAGAAGTGCTTAGCTTTGGGTTCAATATTGCGGTGCTTGATCCCAGTGACAGTAGGGGAAACGACACGTATTGTATTGTTGCCATCGAGGATAAAAAGATGGGGTTTATATCATATTGCATGAGTTAATCCCTCTACATCATGTCATCTTGCTTAAAGCGTTACTCCGTTCTTATGAACTTAATACTCTAGATGCATGCTGGATAGCGGTCGATGTGTGGAGTAATAGTAGTAGATGCAGGCAGGAGTCGGTCTACTTGTCACGACTGTGATGCCTATATACATGATCATACCTAGATATTCTCATAACTATGCTCAATTCTATCAATTGCTCGACAGTAATTTGTTCACCCACCGTAATACTTATGCTATCTTGAGAGAAGCCACTAGTGAAACCTATGCCCCCCGGGTCTATTTTCCAACATATTAATCTTCCGTCAACAAGCTATTTCTATCTTTGTTTATTTTGCAATCTTTACTTTTAATCTTTATCATAAAGATACCAAAAATATTATCTTATCATCTCTATCAGATCTCACTTTTGCAAGTGGCCGTGAAGGGATTGACAACCCCTTTATCGCGTTGGTTGCAAGGTTCTTATTTGTTTGTGTAGGTGCGAGGGACTTGCGTGTGGCCTCCTACTGGATTGATACCTTGGTTCTCAAAAACTGAGGGAAATACTTACACTATTTTGCTGCATCACCCTTTCCTCTTCAAGGGAAAACCAACACAATGCTCAAGAGGTAGCAAAGGGCATGTCGGCAGCGCATTAAATGTGTTTGTCCTACGGTGCCAGGAGATAGACTCGACTACTGTACAACATTCCACCTCCTCTGTGCCACTATGGCAGCCCCTTTGACTTTAAAAGGAGGCCCACGGCGTACAGAGAGAGGATTCAGACTTTTTGGACCCTGCACGCTTTGTAGCTAGTCCAAGAACACCAGATAAACATAAACCAGTAGGAGTTGGGTATTACGCATCACTTGCGGCCCGAACCTGGATAATCCCCCCCGTGTTGATCTCTTAAACCCGCTCTTTCCACAGCCCCGCGCCCGCCAACCGTAGGAAAAGGGATTCCTCGTTATCCCGTAGGTGTCGTTTCGCCCCGACATCTTTGGCGCGCCAGGTAGGGGGCGCAAGCCGTGGAAATTTGGTTTTGGAGCCGACGCATCGACTCTTTCATGGGGATGGCTCGAAGGGAGAGGGCGTCAGCAATCAGCCGCCCTCTGGTGCCGTCCGCAGCTTCGACAGCCATCCGCGTGGCCCCGAAAATCATGCAAAATTTTGGCTAGTTTCTTTTATACAAGTTTGTCTTCCTCGAAATATCTCTTTCCTCGTATGGGAAACCTGCACGCAATGGGACCCTTCCGCTATTGGCAACGCCCTTGTCTCTATCTCGAGTCCACTCGACAGTTCATGCGGCCGCGCTGAGAACGGCAAGGTGGCCTACCCACTACTAGCAGCGCTCTTGTCCTGTTTCGAGTCCGCTCGACAGTTCAAGCGACCACGCTGGCAGCGGCAAGGTGGCTTCCCCGGCAGCAAGCGCCCCTTCGGCAGGCTGCTAAGGATCCGTCCTCAAAGCACCCCGGCATGGGTTTACGCGCCGACAACCTTATCCAACCAAGCGTAGGGTGCGAACATACAAAGGAAGATCTAACAGGAAGATAGCATGCTTGACATTTAAGTACTGCGAAGTTATATTACATCAAGTAATCGCTGCGGTTCTAACTTAAGATAAAATTGTCTTGGTCTTGAACTCGCAGCGGCAACGAGAAACGGGGTGCCTAGTCCCGGCGCTGGCCCTCCACCCTCTCGACTCCGTCGACGCAGTCGATGATGGGCTTGATACGCTCCTTGAGCACCGCGAGGTACGCCTCCTCCAGAACGCCACCTTGGTGAGCACCTTGGTCAGGGCACCCCGGCAGAGCCTCCATGCCTTGTTGGCCAGATAAGCTGCCCGGTTGGAGCGGAGCTGCTCCAGGGCTCCAAGAACGCCCTCGAAGAACAGGGTCAGTTTGGCATTGGGACTCATGTTCGGCTCCCGGGAGTACCTGACATTCGGCATCCCCATGGTAGCCAATTTCATGGTGATCCTGCCGGCGACGTCGGTGAGGCGGCTGACCCAACGGTCTGTGCCCTCCACATACTCCTTGTGTTCGGCGACATCATTCCTCCGTAGCTGCCTCTCCTCCTCCAGGTCCTTGGTCAGGGTGTCTTCCCGGGCCCTGACCTCCGAAAGCGTCCCCTCAAGGCCCTCCAGCTTCAGCTTCAGGTCATTGATGGAGCCGTTAGCCTTGGAGAGTAGCTCGGCCTTGCCAAGGAATGTGGCATGCGCCTTCGCCAAAGCGTCGTTGGCCGCGTCCTTCTCCTCCGTCAACTCCAAGACCTGTTTCTTCAGCCCATGCCGCTCCACCTCCAGCTCCTTCACCTTGCCGGCATGGACCAGGGCTTGAGCATTGAGTGCCTCCTTGTGCCTCTCCTCCAGCTCCTGGGTCCGCTGTGTGGCGAGCTCCTCGACCTCCTCATCCTTGCCATGGAGTGTGGCGGCGAGCGCCTCCTCACGAGCGGCAAGGTCCTCCTCCTGGGAGTTCAGCTCGGCCTGGTGCTGGTGCCGGGCGGCCTCGTCCTTGGCGGCATGTTCCTTCGCCACCTCTTGGGCCTTCTCAACGTCAGTCTGCTTCAGGATGAGCTCCTGCTTGCGCTCAGCCAGCAAATGCTAGGCAACCTTCAGTTCATGTGGGCCTGGCGGAACTAGGCCTGCGTCTCAGCGACGTGCCCCTCGAGATCCGCCTTCGCCTTGTCCACCGCCGCCATCTTGGATTTTGCCTTGTCCAGGCGGGCATGGTGAAGCGCCTGGAGCTTTTGGAAGTTGACGCTCATGGCCCGAAGCAGCTGCTCCTCTTGGGAACCGCCATCGCCGGTGCTCGGTTCGTCAACAACCTGAAGCGCGGTGGAGGCGAGCGCCTCGTCGTCGAACACCTCCCCCTCGGTTGGCACTCTGGTGCTTGCCGTTCCTGGGAGGTGGACGAACAGGTCGTCACCCACCTTCAAGTACTTGCCCGAGCCAGAGGCAGCAGAGGAGGAAGGCTGGTCATCAACCACCCCCTCTTCGGCAGCGGCCTTGCCGGCCTCCCCGGCGGGCCCCTTGCCAGCCTCCTCGGCAGCGGCCTAGCCGGCCTCCCTGGCAGGCCCATTGGCGACCTCTTCGGCGGCGGTCTTGGCGGCCTCCTCGGCGGCGATCTTGTCGGCCTCGGCCTCGGCGTCCCTGGCGACCTCCTCGATGACGGTGTCAATGTCCTCCTAGTGTGCCGAGGAAGGGTCTGGATACCAAGCAAGGTAATGAGACGGAGCCAAGGTCAAGGTTCAAGAAGAAGAAGAAAAAACAGGGATGGAAAACAAACAACTAACCCACACCGGGCTGGGAAGAGGTGGCGCCCTCCCGCCAGTGTTTGTTGCCAGGGCAGAACCCCCGGCACCCAAGTTCGCCTCCTCCTCCTCCATATGCGTGGGCTCGGTGGTGGATGCCCTTGCTGGGGACGCCCCTCGGGGCGACGTGTTAGGAGTGGCCCTCGGCGGCTCGTCCTGCTGCCGTTCTTCTCCTGCAAACCCGGCAAGGTCAGCATCAAGGATTCACACCCCAGTGTTCATCAGTGAAGGAGTGAGTGGTGAGCTCACGCTGGGGGCTAGAGTGGGGGCTGCTCTCCACCAGCACCGGTATACGCGAAGTACCCGCCAGGGGCTTGTCGCCCGCCGAGGCCTTGGCCCTCTTCGCCACCCTCTAGGCCAGCGTCTCCATGTCCCTGTGAAGATAACATCAAGTCAAGTGAGGATAACGCAGGCGTAAAGCCAGGAGATGATGGAGGGGCGAAATAGTTACTCGTCCTCCACCTCCCCCTCCGCTGGCTTCCTCTTTTGTCGGCTAAAAGATCCGAGGTCAAATTCGGCCTCCAGGGTGTTGTTCGAGGGAGGGGGAAGGAGATGGGGATCGGCACCGCTTGGACGAGGAGGAGGCAGTCAACGTCTTCTTCGCCACCATTGCCTTCACCGCCTTCTTCGCTGTCGCGGCGTTCATCGCCCTCGTCTGGCGCACGAGCTGCTCCTGAGCTGGTTGCTGCTGCACGGTCCTGTGGGCCAGACCGGCTTGCCGGAGCTGGCCCGCCGCAGGACGCGTGTCTTCCCCATGGGCGGAGGGTCATCCGTTTCCGCTTCCTCTTCGGGCGACTCGTCGCCCACGTCTTCAATAAGGGGGGCCCCGGCCCCGACGCCGCTGGCCTCCCCGGTAGACTCCGCCCACTGGGCGAGCTCTTTCTCCTCCGCGGCTGCGTCGGCCTCATCCTCGACGGCACCGGCGCTGCCGGCCTCCTCGGCAAGTGCTGCCTCCGCCGCCCTGGCGGCGATGTAGTCCAGCTCCTCCTTGGTGGTGTCACGGATGAGCACCGGCTCATTGCGGACGTAGCTCTCCGACAAGTTGTCGAAGAACTCCTGCACCTTCTCTGCTGGTGGCTCGGCCCAGGCCGAGTCGAGGCCGTGCGCGTTGAAGTCCGGCATCATGGCGATGATAGCGGACTCGCGAGAATTGTTGCTCAGCGGGACCACTCCCACCGGCAACCCAAATAGGGGCCCCTTGACGGCCTTGCCGGACTTCGCGGCCCTGCCGATCCTCTCAGCCCAGCCGTCGTCGCCCATGTTGAGCTGGAAGAGCCTCTGGCAAAAATGAGCGTGCCCCGGCACCGTGAAGTTGTGCTTCAGGCCAGGGAGCCTCATGACGTCGGCCGCATTCCTAAAATCCCAGACCGGCCTCCCCTTGTTGTGTAGCGGTGCGATTCGGCGACGGATGAAATCCGCCCCAATCATCTTGAGGGTGAGCCCGACCGTGGTGAGGCGATGGATCCTGGTGGTGGCAACCGAGAGCTTCTTGTCGTTGGCGCCGGGGTCGCTTCAGTCCTTGCAGCGGACTGGCGGGCTCTGACGAACCCTACAGAACTCCTGCGGATCCTCCTCCTTAATCCAGAGCCACCGGCCCCGCCACTCCTCCCACCTCTCCTTCTGGGCAGCCTCCAGGTACGTGCCCTTCTCATGGGACCTCGAGATCCAGGCGACGCTCCCAGAAATGGCATCCCCTAGCTGGATGTGAGGATAGAAGTAGTGGCGGAAGAGCGCCATGCTGGGGAGCACTCCGGCAAAGCCCTAACAGAGATGGGCGAAGAGAGCCATGCACGCCACAACATTCGGTGTGAAGTCGAGGAGGTGAAAGCCGTAGGTGTGCATCATGTCATTGAAGAAATCAGAGAAAGGGGGGCAGAGCCTGCAAGAAAAGTAATCAACGAAGAAGGGGTACCGATTGGGCCAGCCTTGGCGAAATCGGCAGGGATGATGTGCGTGGCTAGGTGCCCTGTCGTCTCCCTCCCCCACAGGGGCTTGAAGTAGTCCCTGAGGTGGACCGCGTCAACCGTCGAAGGGAAGTAGGTGTGCTGTGTCCGAAGCACCGCCAGCTCGCTCTCCGGCGCCTCCTTCTCCCCTGTGTCCTTGGCCGCTCCTTTACCCTTGCTGGTTTTGGGTGCCATGGCGGCTGGAAGAGGGCGAAGAATCAAGAGTAATGGGGGCGCGGCGACGGCGAGAAGAGGCGAGAGCTTCGAAACTTTCGCCTGAGGAAGAAGAGGGGGACGGCGGTTACGAGATTGGGAAGGGCGCAGAGGGTAAATGAGCAGTGCGCCTGCGGTTTTTCCTTTTTATGGGGAAGGCGCAGGCCGCCTCTTTACCATGATGTGATGCATGCGTGCAGCAACCGCCCCACGCACGACCCCCACGTCACGCATTCAACACGGGTCGTGGGGAAGCGCAACGAGCGAGGGAAGTTACTGTAGTAAAAAGTCCGCCGCGCGCGAGCCCGCGCACCATTCTGGGCCTGGCCCAGTAACGCTCCACACTTATATGTGGCCCAGGCCCGGGGGCTCCTATCAGTGTACAAAAGTAGGGGTCCCTTTTTGTACCCCTTTACTTGTGCGCGGGCAGTCGCAGCCCCACGCCCGTGGCCGCGCTTGGCGGGGCAGAAGAGGCAAAGATTACCAGAGCCGTGCTCAAGACTAGAAGCATGAAGAGCTGAGGGCGCGAGGTGAAACTCCCCTGGCAAGGTCCTTGCCGGGGCGGCCTTCGCGGCCCCGGAAAGAACCTTGCCGGGGCAACTTGCTCAACGCCAGCAGGGCTGCCACCCTTGAGCCTAAGAGTAATGACGCCCTCAACCACATTGGAACCAAAGCTCGGGAGGCGCCTCCGTGGTGGCATGCAGATCTTTGTGAAGACCAAAAACATACGAGATTGGATGAGAATCAGAAGACAAAGATCCTCGGCAAGATCCTTGCCAAGGATACCCACGAGACCCCCCCGGCAAGACCCTTGCCGGGGACGCCCACAACGTCGCGGAAAGACCCTTGCCGGGGCCTTGGCAAGACTCTTGCCGAAGACATCCATGGGGCCGCAGCCAGGCCCACACCCGCCAAGGCTCCATCGCTGTTCCCACACAGCTGCCAGCCCACCAACTAGGCAGGCACCTATGTGGCAACATGCGGCTTCCAGGCCAACTCAGCAAGCACCTGCGTGGTGGCAGGCAGATCTTCGTGAAGACTCTGCCACCGCACCAACTCAGCAGCCAACCAGCCAGCATGGCACTACACGCCTCGTTAGCTCGGACGCGCGTCGAAGCCAGGCGAGGCGGCGACAGATGGGACGAGCTTCCTTGCCATCCCCTATAAAGAGAGAAGGGCACATCGATAGCGCATTAAATGTGTTTTTCCTACGGTGCCAGGAGATAGACTCGACTACTATACAACTTTTCACCTCCTGTGTGCCACTGTGGCAGCCCCTGTGACTATAAAAGGAGGCTCGCAGCATACAGAGAGAGAATTCAGACTTTTTGGACCCTACACGCTTTATAGCTAGTCCAAGAACGCTAGATAAACATAAACCAGCAGGAGTAGGGTATTACACATCACTTGCGGCCCGAACCTGGAGAATCCCCCTGTGTTGATCTCTTAAACCCGCTCTTTCCACGGCCCCGCGCCCGCCAACCGTAGCAAAAGGGATTCCTCATGATCCCGTAGGTGTCATTTCGCCCCGACATCATTAGATTATCCATGAATATTGTTTGAGTTTTCTCTTAACTCTTTTATGCATGACTATTATAGCTTTGTATTTCTCTCCGATCTATTTATTTGGTTTGGCCAACTAGATTGATTTTTCTTGCAATGGGAGAGGTGCTTTGTGATGGGTTCGATCTTGCGGTGCTCAATCCCAGTGACAGAAAGGGACATGGCACATATTTGTATTGTTTCCATTAAGGATAAAAAGATGGGGTTTATTCATGCGTGGGTTTAGTTTGTCCACATCATGTCATCTTGCTTAAGGCGTTACTCTGTTATTTATGAACTTGATATTCTAGATGCATGCTGGATAGTGGTCGATGTGTGGAGTAATAATAGTAGATGCAGAATCATTTTGGTCTACTTGTATAGGACATGATGCCTATATACATGATCATTGCCTTGGATATTGTCATGATTATTCGCTTTTCTATAAATTGCCCAACAGTAATTTGTTTACCCACCGTATGCTATTTTCAAGAGAGAAGCCTCTAGTGAAAACTATGGCCCCCGAGTCTACTTTTTTATCATATATTAAAATAAAAAAATACCGTCCTATAATTTTTCTTTCTTTACTTCATTTTATATTTTTTTTCTATCTATCTCTACGAGATTTGATCATTGCAATTAACCGCCGAGGGACTGACAACCCCTTGTTCGCGTTGGGTGCAAGTGTTTGTTACTTTGTGTGTAGGCACTGCTAACGAGGTGTTACGTGGTTATCCTACTGGATTGATAACTGTGGTTCTTAAATGAGGGAAATACTTATCTCTATTGTACTACATCATCCTCTCCTCTTCGAGGAAATCCAACGCAGCTCACAAGTAGGAGGAAGAATTTCTGGCGCCGTTGCCGGGGATACATCATCAAGATCTATCAAGTACCATCGCATAAACTTTCATCTCCTTGTATTTACATTATTTAACATTTGCCTCTCATTTTCATCTCCCCTACTTCTAAAATGTTTTCACAAAAATACAAAAATATTTTCTGTCTGCCTCTTTCGTGTTTTCCTTTTTGTTTGCTTGTTATCTTGTTTGCGTAGTCACGTTGTCTCAAGAAAATAAAAAATCATGTGATTTTTTCAATACTAATAATAATGATTTTATTAGTACTATGATTGCTCCTCCCGCCACTAGTGCGGAGTCTTGTGATATTAGTGCCGCTTTGGTAAATCTCGTTATAAATGAACAATTTTCTGGTAGTCCTAATGAAGATGTCGCGTCCCATCTTAACACTTTCGTTGAATTGTGTGACATACAGAAGAAAGAAGATGCGAATAATGATATTGTGGAATTAAAATTATTTCCGTTCTCACTACGAGATCGCGCTAAAACTTGGTTTTCATCTTTGCCACGAAATAGTATTGATTCTTGGGATAAGTGTAAGGATGCTTTTATTGCCAAGTATTTTCCTCCCACAAAAATATTTCTATTAGAAATCAAATTATGAATTTTAAGCAACTTGATCAGGAACTTGTTGCCCAATCTTGGTAGAGGATGAAATTAATGATAATAAATTTCCCTACTCATGGTTTAAGTTTATGGATGATCATACAATTTTTTTATGCGGAATTGAACTTTGTTTCTAGAAATCTTTTAGATTCCGCCATGGGAGGTACTTTTATGGAAATTACATTAGGAGAATCCACCAAATTTCTTGATAATATTATGGCAAATTATTCACAGTGGCATACTGAAAGAACACCTACTAGTAAAAAAGTGAATTATGTTGAAGAAATTAGTACTTTGAGTGATAAAGTAGATGCGCTTATGAAATTGGTTGCGAGTAAAAATGCTCATATTGATCCTAATGATGTGTAATTTTCTACTTTGATTGAGCAAAACAATGATCCCGTAGATGTGAATATTGTCTCGCAAAACAATTTCAATAGTAATGCTTATAGAGGTAATTTTAATCCTAGGCCGTTTCCTGATAATTCCACTAATTATGGTAATTCCTATGATAATTCTTATAATAATAATGATGATAATAATAATGATAATAATAATAATAATAATAATAATAATAATAACAATAATAATAATAATAATAATAATAATAATAATAATAATAATAATAATAATAATAATAGGATACCCTTTGATCTTGAAAGTAATATCAAAGAATTTATTATTGCTCAAAAAGTTTTCAACACTATGATAGAAGAAAAAATGAGTAAACTTGACAATGTCTAAGAGTATGTATAGAATCGTTCATGATGTGGCAAATCCTAAATCTAAAATTTTGCCACCCAAGCTTGATATTAATTAATCAATTAAAGATCTTTATGTCTTCGTGGATGAAAGTAAAGAAAGAACCGCTAGGTTGAGGGCTAAGCGAGAATTCTTAGAAAAGGCGGTTCCGCCCGGTTTTTATCGTAGTAATGATGAAGACATTAAAGTGGTTGGTGTTTCTCCCACTGAATCTTTGTTTAGTGATATTAAAATTGATGAAAAGGGGACTGAAGAAGATTCAACTTTAGCTACAAGGCGTACCCATAATTCGGAGGGTGACAATCTTAATGAAAAAATTGATGAAAGTGGGGTTGGAGAGGTAAAAACTTTAAATAGCGATGTGCCCGCTCTTTTGGATTGCAAAGATTTTAATTATGATAGTTGTTCTTTTATTGAGTGTATTTCTTTGTTGCAATCCATGCTAAATTGACCCAATGCTTATGAGCAAAATAAGGCTTTTACTAAACATATCGTAGAAGCGATGATGAAAGCTTTAGAAGAAAAGCTAGAATTGGAGGTTTCAATACCTAGGAAATTATATGATGAGTGGGAACCTACCTTCAAAGTTAAAATTAAAAATTATGAGTGCAATGCTTTATGTGATTTGGGTGCTAGTGTTTCCACAATACCAAAATCTCTATGTGATGTGTTAGGTTTTACCAATATGGATGAATGTTCCCTTAATTTGCACTTAGCGAATTCCTCTATTAAGAAACCTTTGGGTAGAATAAAAGATGTTCTTATTCTTGCAAATAGGAATTATCTGCCTGTTGATTTCATTGTGCTTGATATTGACTGTAATCCGTCTTGTCCAATAATACTTCGCATGCCTTTCTTGTGAACCACAGGTGTTGTCATTGATATGAAAGAAGGGAATATAAAATTTCAGGTCCCATTAAAGAAGGGTATATAACACTTCCCTATAAAGAAGATTAGGCCACCATATGAATCCATTATGAGGGCCACCTATGGAATTAATCTAAAGGATGACAACACATGAAACTAAGCATTATGATACGTCTCCAACGTATCTATAATTTTTTATTGTTCCATGATATATTATCATTGTTGGATGTTTTACAATCCTTTTATATCATTTTTTGGTACTAACCTATTGACATAGTGCCCAGTGCCAGTTCTTTTCTGCATGCTTTTACATCGTGGGAAATCAATACCAAACAGAGTCCAAACGCAACGAAACTTTTTCTGAATTTTTTTGACCATAAGACATCTAGTGGGCCAAAGAAGTACCGAAGAGGGAGCCCGAGGTGAGCACAAGACACCAGGGCGTGCCTGGAGGCCCGGGCGCGCCCTGGTGGGTTGTGCCCACCTCAGTGGCCTCCCGCACCGCCTCTTTGCTCTATAAATACCCCAGTATTCCAGAAACCCTAGGGGAGTCGGCGAAAATCAATTCCAGCTGCCGCAAGTTCCAGAACCACCAGATCCAATCTAGACACCATCACGGAGGGGTTCATCATGTCCATTGGTGCCTCTACGATGATGCGTGAGTAGTTCTTTGTAGACCTACGTGTCCGTAGTTAGTAGCTACATGGCTTCCTTTCTCTCTTTTGATTCTCAATACAATGGTCTCTTTGAGATCCATATGATGTAACTCTTTTTGCGGTGTGTTTGCAGGGATCCGATGAACTTTGAGTTTATGATCAGATCTATTTTTTTATGCATGAAAGTTATTTGAGTCTTCTTTGATCTCATATATGCATGATTGCTTATAGCCTCGTATTTCTGCTCTGATATTTGGGTTTAGTTTGGCCAACTTGATCTATTTATCTTGCAATGGGAAGAGGTGCTTTGTGATGGGTTCGATCTTACGGTGCTTGATCCCAGTGAAAGAAGGGGAACCGACACGTATGTATAGTTGCTATTAAGGATAACAAGATGGGGTCTATTTCTACATAAATATATCTTGTCTACATCATGTCATCGTTCTTATTGCATTACTCCATTTCTCCATGAACTTAATACACTAGATGCATGTTGGATAGCGGTCGATGTGTGGAGCAATATAGTAGATGCAGGCAGGAGTCGGTATACTAATCTTGGACGTGATGCCTATATAATGATCATTGCATGGATATCGTCATGAGTATTTGAAGTTTTATCAATTGCCCAACAGTAATTCATTTACCCATCGTTTGCTATTTTTCTTGAGAGAAGCCACTAGTGAAATCTATGGCCCCCGAGTCTCTTCTTTATTATATTTGCCTTCACAATCTATTTTTATTTGCTTTTATTTTCAGATCTATTAAACCAAAAATACAAAAATGCCTTCCTGCACTTTATCTTATTTGCGATCTATCTATCAATCTATTACAACTTTCTCCCGTCAACTTGCCAATTTCTAGCGCTGTTACCCGAAAGGGATTGACAACCCCTTTAACACGTCGGGTTGTGAGTATTTGTTATTGATACGTCTCCAACGTATCTATAATTTATGAAGTATTCATGTTGTTATTTTATCATTCTTGGATGTTTTACAATCATTTTATAGCAATCTTATATCTTTTTTGGGACTAACATATTGACCCAGTGCCAGTTGCTACTTTTTTGCTTGTTTTTTACATCGCAGGAAATCAATACCAAACGGAGTCCAAATGCAACGAAACTTCATGGAGATTTTTATGGACCAGAAGACCAACAGTGGGCCAAAGAAGCACCTGGGGAGGTGCCCCGAGGGGAGCACCAGGGCGCGCCTGGGGGCCCAGGCGCGCCCAGGTGGGTTCTGCCCACCTCGGTGGCCTCCCGCACCCCCTCTTTACCCTATAAATTCACAAATATTCCAGAATCCTTCTGTAACATCCCAAATTTTCAATTTGGTATGTTATACATAGAGCATCATTGCATATCATATTTTTGTTGTTGCATTTTGCTCGATCCTAGAAATTCTACACAACTCAAGGACCCACAGGGAGAGTTGGTGATTTTCGTTATTTTCATATTTGAGTTTTCTCAAATTTTGAAAATAGGATCATTTGATTTTAATTATTTTATCTTCAATTATTTCTATTACAAAAATATGAGAGAGGGAATAAAATGATTTTCCCAAAATAAAGAAATAATAAAGATTTAATAATAAAATCAAATAAGTTTTTATTTCGGAGTTTTTCGCCTTTTTATTTGAATTTAGGAAAAATGCGCGTTTTTCAAAATTGCATTTAGGCCCCAAATAAATGTTCATTAAATCCGGCTTGATTTTAGAAGCCGGGGAAAATTTATTTCGGGATTTTTGGAGTCCGTTTAGTACTTCTTTTGATTTTTTTCTGCGCGTAATTATTTAAAAAAACGGAACCGCCTTTGGGCCATGCCCGAGCGGGACTCCGCTCGGGGGGCGCAATATAAATAGCGGCCGACCGCCCCTGACCCGTCGGCCGCTTGCCTTGACCGCCCGCCGCCCGGCCCGGCCACCCATGGCGAAACCTAACCCTAGCGCCCGCGCGGATCGCCGCCGCCGCCGCCGCCGCCAACCGCCGCTGCCGAGGTTCGCCGCTGCCTCGATCCGCGTGCCACCGGTTTTTTTTAGAAAAACCGGGCGGTTTTTTTTAGTTTTCATTTTTTTAGTTTCGGTTTTTTCCGGTTTAGGTTAATTAGCGGACGTTCATCCGTTAGTTCGTTTTAACGAATGAGTTCGTCAGATTAGTTTAGTTAAAGAACGTTCGTTCGTTAGCCCGTTCGTCGTTTTTTTTTCTCGGATTTAATCCGCGATTTTTCTGATCGCGATTCCAGATCCGATTTTCGTTTTAGTATAACTTTTCACTCGTTTATCGGAATCAGGCGATTCAAGCGCCTAGAGTTTCGTCTCGAAACCCTCTTTCCGAATAACCAACTTAAACATGTTTTTTCTGCTGTAAAATTTGACCTAGATCCAGATTAGTAGAACGAAGCTGTTTTCTTCCGCCATTTGACTTTCGTTGCTTCGTTTGATTTGATTCTTTTTGCAAACGGAGTTCTTAAGTTGAACTATCTGGTTAGATCTATTTGAGTTTTACCTATGCATTAGATGAATATTTATTGTATGCTTGTTTGTTTGTCTGCGATAGATTACCCGGAGTGCGCCGCCTGTTACTTCGAGTCTCTAGGTTTCGCGGATCATCAGCAAGGCAAGTAACACTTTGATCATGCTTTTCTCATACCCAGTTTTTATGTATTAGATCTATCCTCAAACACTTGAATGATTAGGATCTAATTAAATTGTGGGTTATGGGAAGTAGATGAGGTAGTACCTATTACCTGTTTTATTATCAAACCCTTGGGAGTTACTTCTACGTTTGCTTATTATGCCATGCTATGCTAGTAGACGTGGATTGGGTGAGTGTATCCATGACAGATGTGAGATTGTTATTTAATGGTTTATTTAAGGTGGCAACTTAAACACACATCTGGGTGGATTGAGGCACCTAGTTTCTATCAGGACTTTCCTGTATTTCTTCGGACCACCACCCAGGCTCAAAGGGATCATGAGATTATTCAAACTATAAACTTCCGTGTGCAGCCACAAGCCAATATGGGCTCTGGCATAGTTGATTAAGTTGTGCGAACTCTTACGGGTAGAGTAGCAGATGTAGGGGAAAGTAGGTGTACCGGTCTACCCACAAGTAAGGTGCTAGTGCTTCTGAAAGACTATGTCTCGGTCATCCGTTTCTCAAACATCATGTAGTGCGAGAAATCCAACGGAGGCGATCGAGTCTTGTGGGGAAAAGTCATAAACCTCTGCAGAGTGTATAAACTAATCATGGTTAGCCGTGTCCCCGGTTATGGACATCTTGAGTATCTAGTACTTGGATATCATGTGAATCTCATCATGTTACTTCTAATTAATATTGTTGGGTTTGTTAATGAGTACCTTTAATTGGGATTGAGAATGCTGTCAACCATTCTCAATGTTTCACAACCACCACGATAGTTAAATAAATTTATTCCTTTGCAGTAGGGAAAAATTGGCTTTATGCAAAACTGTAACCATAGAGCTTTCCACCAGCCATATATGCATGTAGTATAGGCTTATTCATTCCATTATTCTCTATGTGTTACATTGCCAGCATATTCCATGTGCTGACCCGTTTTCGGGCTGCAACGTTTCATGTTGCAGACTTTTCAAACGACGAGTAAGGTGCTTAGGTCGTGGTTCTATACTCAGTGATGCCGTTGGAGTTGATGGACTCGCTTATTCTTCCAAGACTTCCGCTGTTATCGTTATTAGATGGCCTTAAGCCATATTTATTTTATTAAGTTCTCTCTTGAGACATTCGATTGTAATAAGTGTGTGATTGCTACTCTGTTATAAATCCTTCGAGTATTGTGTGGTGTCAGCATTACTGATCCAGGGATGACACTGAGCACAGAGATCGGACTGTTTGAGGTCTGGTCGCTACACCTTCGGGGTTAACCTAGATCAGAAGTTCCGCCACCGCAAGGCTCTGTAGCCATCGAAAACCAATCTAGACCCTGTTACGGCACCCTGCCGGAGGGGGAATCATCTTCGATGGCCATCTTCATCATCCCGGCGGCCACCACGATGAGGAGGGAATAGTCCACCCTCGGGGCTGAGGGTTTGTACAAGTAGCTATGTGTTTAATCTCTCTCTCTCTCTCTCTCTCTTTCTCTCGTGTTCTTGAGATGTCACAATCTTGATGTATCATGGGCTTTGTTAATATAGTCGGATCATATGGTGTTTTCCCCTCTCTATCTTGTTGTGATGAATTGAGTTTTTCCCTTTGAGATTTTTTTGTTATGGGATTGAATACTTTTATGGATTTGAGAACACTTGATATATGTTTTGGCACTCAACTCGCGGATTCCCGAGGTGACATTGGGGTATTCTATGCATAGGGGTTGATGCACATTCTTGTCTTTGTTTCTCCGGTAGAAATCTTGGGGCACTCTTTGAAGTTATTTGTGTTGGATTGAGTATTATGAATATGAATTTGCTTTGGTGTTATTTTAGTACGAACTCTAGGATAGATCGAACGGAAAGAATAGCTTTGTGTTATTTTAGTACGAACTCTTGAATAGATCAAACGGAAAGAATAGCTTTGAGGTGGTTTCGTACCCTACAAACAATTTATTCTTATGTTCTCCGCTAGATAGGAACTTTGGAGTGATTCTTCATCACACTTTGAGGGATGGTTATATGATCCAATTATATTAGCATTGTTGAGAGGTTGCACTAGCGAAAGTACGGACCCTAGGCCTCATTTTCAAGCATTACAATACCGTTTTTGTGCCCGTTTACTATTTGCTACCTTGCTGTTTTTATTTATTCAGATTATAAAAATATATTTCTACCATCAATATTACACTTTTATCACCATCTCTTCGCCGAACTAGTGCACCTATACAATTTGCCATTGTATTGGGTGTGTCGGGGACACAAGAGATTTCTTGTATTTGGTTGCAGGGTGTTTGAGAGAGACCATCTTCATCCTACACCTCTCACGAATTGATAAACCTTAGGTCATCCACTTGAGGGAAAATTGCTATTGTCCTACAAAACTCTGCGCTTGGAGGCCCAACACGTGTCTACAATAATAAAGTTGCGTAGTAGACATTAGTTATTTGTGTGCAGGTGTTGTGTACGTAGTGTTGCTTGGTTCTCCTACTGGTTCGATAACCTTGGTCTCATCACTGAGGGAAATACCTACCGTTGCCGTGCTGCATCATCCCTTCCTCTTTGGTGAAACCGACGTAGTTCTAGCAGACATCAAAAGGAATTTCTGGCGCTGTTGCCGGGGAGACATCATCAACATCTACCAAGTTCCTAATCACAAATCTTATCTCCTTGCAATTTACATTATTTTCCATTTGCCTCTCGTTTCCTCTCCCCCACTTAACAAAAATTTGCCGTTTTATTCGCCCTCTTTTTCGTTCGTCGTTTTCTTGTAAGAGCTATCTTTTGCTTGCAATCATGAGTGATTTCGGTATGGCAGAAACAAATGATGGCCTAACTCCTAAAATTGGACGATCTGGCAATCTGGATGCTAAAACTTTTGTTTTGGGGCAAGGGAATGTTATGGGAAAAGAGCGTATGCAAGAATTTTTTAATTGTGTTGGAAATTTAAGTCTTGATGCTCCTCCTATACTTAGAAGGACTAGATCTTATGCGGAAGCTATTTCAGCACTAGTTTTGAAACTTGAAAGTAAATTTATCCGTACTCATCCCACTTTGCAAAGATTGTTTTTTGAGCTACCCATTATAAAGAATCCTAAAGCTAAAAAGTTGGCCACTCTTGTTCTTATGAATGAGTTTGACTACATAATACGAGAAGCTAGGGAAATCTTTGATTTTTATGGAATGAATCGTTAAAAGCCCATGATAGATGCAATTCTTTACAATAGCGATTATGCGTTAAGACATTTGCTTGGGGATAATCAAATCTTTCATGAGAATCTTAAAAATGAAGTCCCTGTTTTAGATATAATCCAACAAGTTTTCAATGATGTTAATCAACATTATTCTTGGGTTGTTGCCGGAAATCAAAGGGGTTATGATGATAAGCAACCTGATAGTGCTAAAGTTTTTACGGATAATATGTTTTATGTTGTTTTTACAAAACCTCCCGAAAAAAACACCCCCAAGGAAAATAAGAACAAAGATGACAACACTTAGATCCGTGCTTTATGCCTAGCTAAGGGCGTAAAATGATAGCGCTTGTTGGGAGGCAACCAATGAATAAAATTTATTTTTGTCTTTTGATTTCTGCTCTTGAGTGTTTGCGCATTTATGCTACTGTTATTATTGTTTTTTGTGTGTTTTAGTTAGTGTTTGTGCCAAGCAAAGCCTTTGGGATCATGTTGGGTGATAGTTGCTTTGATCTTGTTGAAAAACAGAAACTTTTGCGTCCAGAAAAACAATTGTTAAAAATCGCAGAAGCGACAAAAAGTTCTGAAGTTTTTGCACAAGATTGATATACAAATTGCCTATGTTTTCCTAATTTTTTAGAATTTTTGGAGTTACAGAAGTATTTGAAATATCCAGATTGCTACAGACTGTTCTTTTTTTGACAGATTCTGTTTTCTTTGCGTTGTGTGCTTGTTTTGATGATTCTCTGGTTTTCTTTGAAGAGTTTTTGCCATAGAAAAGTTGGAATACAGTAGATATAATGCAAGAATAAAATATGAATGGGTTTGCTACAGTACTTGTAGTAGTGATTTGTTTTCTTATACTAACGGATCTCACGAAGGTTTTGTTGAGTTTTGTGTGTTTGAAGCTTTCAAGTTTTGGGTGATATCACAATGGATGAAGGAATAAGGAGTAAGAAGAGCCTAAGCTTGGGGATGCCCATGGCATGCCAAGCTATTATCCATAGAGAAGCAGACAACTAAGCTTGGGGATGCCCGGGTGGCATCCGCTCTTTCTTCTAACGACCATCAATATCTTACATGGAACTATATTTTTATTCGTCACATATTATGAGTTTTGCTTGGAGCGTCTTGTATGATATTAGTCTTTGCTTGTTTTTCCTTTTATTTTAAGTCTTGAATCCTTGCTGGACACACCTATTTGAGAGAGCCAAAATTATGCCATGACTTGTTAGAATTGCTCTCTATGCTTCACTTAAATTTTTATGAGCTATGGAATTGCTCTAGTTCTTCACTTATATCTTTTTTAGCACGGTGTGCTTTGTTATTTTTTTGAAGGAATGCTCTCTTGCTTCACTTAAATTAATTTGAGAGAAAGAAATTTGATGCTCATGATGTTCACTTACATTTTGTTTGAGCTTATTAAAAGCAACATATGAAACTAGTTCCAAAGTGATAGATATCCAAGAAGGTTATAATAAAAAAATTCATGAAGATCATTGGACAAAATAAACTTGATTATTTGTAATAGTTTTGAGATATGATGATATGATATGTGAGTCATGATGAGTAATTATGCTTTAGTAAGAATATTGGTGTTAAGGTTCGTGATTCGAAAGTCAAAAGTTATACAATGAAATTATATCCTACTTGTGGTGCATTATTCAGTGTTAATTATGCTCAACGCTTGCTTATGAGATTTTTTTGTTTCTTGGTTGGTTGCTTCTCAATCTTTTGCTAGCCTTCATTTTGCACTAAGTATGATCACTACTTGTGCATCCAAAATCCTTTAAACCAGTTTTGCCACATGAGTCCACCATTCCTACTTATATGCGATATTATTTTGCCGTTCTAAGCAAAGGTATTAGGGATGCCCAGTCCCAAAATGAAAAATAAATTTACTTTATGTTGTCAAATAATAAATTCCTTGGAAAGTGTTGGCATGGAAGGCACCCGTGGATACGGCTAGCCATGGAAAGTGAAAGTATGGTTGAAAAAGGAATAAACTTTAACTTCTGTTTGGGAACCGCCTATGATACATCTAGCATGGAAAGTATTGGGAACTACTTGATCGTTCTCGTTGACAGGAAAGGCATGCCTGCCAAAATGTTTTTATCTATCTTTTTCGCTTTGAGCTCTAGCACCTCTACAAATCCCTACTTCCCTTTGCAAAGGGCCTTTATTTTACTTTATGCAATTTTTATTTTTTACTTGAGTCTCCATCTTCTCTTATTAAGCACCAACTAAGGGGCACTATGATCGTACTTGAGCATAGGGTGTAGCTATGTGAGTGTGTTTCATGAATGGATCAACGATTGAGCATGATGGGCTAGGGATAACTTGCTTTAGTGTTGATATTTTGAAAGACATGGTTGCTTGTTGATATGCTTGAGTATTAAAGTCCTCATGTGAAAACTAGATTATTGCTTTGAACCATATAAAATTCCAAATGTCCATGCTATAAAGAAAAGAATATGAGATGAACATGTTAGTCAGCATTCCACATCAAAAATTATGTTTTTATCATTTACCTACTTGAGGACGAGCCGGAATTAAGCTTGGGGATGCTGATACGTCTCCAACGTATCTATAATTTTTGATTGTTCCATGCTGTTATATTATCATTCTTGGATTTTTACAATCATTTTATATCATTTTTGGTACTAACCTATTGACATAGTGGCCAGTGCCAGTTGATGTTTTCTGCATGTTTTTACATCGCATGAAATCAAGACCAAACAGAATCCAAACTCAGCGAAACTTTTTGTGGCTTTTTTTGGACCATAAGACATCCAGTGGGCCAAAGTACCAAAGAGGGAGCCCGAGGTGAGCTCAAGACACCAGGGCGCGCCTGGAGGCCCAGGCGTGCCGTGATGGGTTGTGCCCACCTCAGTGGCCTCCCGCACCGCCTCTTTGCTCTATAAATACCCCAATATTCCAGAAAACCTAGGGGAGTCGACGAAAATCAATTCCAGTCGCCGCAACTTCCAGACCACTAGATCCAATCTAGACACCGTCACTAAGGGATTCATCATGTCCATTGGTGCCTCTCCGATGATGCGTGAGTAGTTCTTTCTAGACCTACGGGTCCGTAGTTAGTAGCTAGATGGCTTCATCTATCTCTTTTGATTCTCAATAAAATGGTCTCTTGGAGATCCATATGATGTAACTCTTTTTGCGGTGTGTTTGTTGGGATCCGATGAGCTTTGAGTTTATGATCAGATCTATGTTTTTATCCATGAAAGTTATTTGAGTCTTCTTTGATCTCCTATATGCATGATTGCTTATAGCCTCGTATTTCTTCTCTGATATTTGGGTTTTGTTTGGCAAACTTGATCTATTTATCTTGCAACGGGAAGAGGTGCTTTGTGATGGGTTCGATCTTACGGTGCCTGATCCCAAAGGATGTATGGGGAACCGACACGTATGTATCGTTGCTATTAAGGATAACAAGATGGGGTATATTTCTACATAAATAGATCTTGTCTACATCATGTCATCGTTCTTATTGCATTACTCCGTTTCTCCATGAACTTAATACACTAGATGCATGCTGGATAATGGTCGATGTGTGGAGTAATAGTAGTAGATGCAGGCAAGAGTCGGTCTACTGATCTTGGACGTGATGTTTATATAATGATCATTGCCTGGATATCGTCATGAGTATTTGAAGTTTTATCAATTGCCCAACAGTAATTCGTTTACCCACCGTTTGCTATTTTTCTCGAGAGAAGCCACTAGTGAAATCTACGGCCCCCGGGTCTCTTCTTTATTATATTTGCCTTCGCGATCTATTTTTATTTGCTTTTATTTTCCGATCTATTAAACCAAAAATACAAAAATACCTTGCTGCACTTTATCTTATTTGCGATCTATCTATCAATCTATTACAACTTTCTCCCGTCAACTGGCCAATTTCTGGCGCCGTTACCCGAAAGGGATTGACAACCCCCTTAACATGTCGGGTTGCGAGTATTTGTTATTTGTGTGCAGGTGCTGTTTACGTAGTGTTGCTTGGTTCTCCTACTGGTTCGATAACCTTGGTCTCATCACTGAGGGAAATACCTACCATTACTGTGCTGCATCATCCCTTCCTCTTTGGGGAAATACCGACGTAGTTCTAGCAGACATCACATTACGCCTAGCTAGGGGCGTAAAATGATAGCGCTAGTTGGGAGGCAACCCAATACTTATCTTAATTTTCTTGTTTCTTTATCTGGTTTTTTGTGTGCACCCAATTATGCTACTGTTATGGTTGTGTTTTTGTGTTTTCATTAGTGTTTGTGCCAAGTAAAGCCTTTGGGATGATTTGGATGATATTTGCTTTGATTTTCTGCAAAACGAGAAACTTTTGCATCCAGTGGCAGAATTATTGAGATTTGCTGGAGCATGATAAAATTCTGAATTTTTTACACATGATTTACATACAAATTTCCCATGTTTTCCTATTTTTTGGATTTTTTGGAGTTATAGAAGTATGATCATTGTTCAAATTATTACAAATTGTTCCGTTTTTCACAGATTATGTTTTCGTTGTGTTGTTTGCTTATTTTGATGAATCTATGGATTGTATCGGGGGGCATAAAACATGGTGAAGTTAGAATACAGTAGGTATAATGCAATAATAAAATATAAATGGGTTTGCAACAATACTTAAAGTAGTTATTTGCTTTGTTATACTAACGAATCTCATGAAGGTTTTTGTTGAGTTTTGCGTGTTGAAGTTTTCAAGTTTTAAGTGAGATCATGATGGATGAAGGAATAAGGAGTGGAAAGAGCCTAAGCTTGGGGATGCCCGATGCACTCCAAGGTAATATTCAAGGACTCCCAAGCACCCAAGCTTGGGGATGCCCCAGAAGGCATCCCCTCATTCTTCTACCAACTATCAGTAATTTTACTTTGAGCTATATTTTTACTCATCACATGATATGAGTTTTGCTTGGAGTCGTGTATTATATGATTCTTTGCTTTCTTTGCTTTTTAGTTTGTCACAATCATCTTTGCTGGACACACCTTTTTGAGAGGGACACACATTATTCGTGAGTTGTCAGAATACTCTAGGTGCTTCACTTGTATATTTTGAGCTAGGTTGTTGCTCTAGTGCTTCACTTATATCTTTTAGAGCACGATTGTGGTTCTCATGCTTCACTTATATCTTTTTGAAAGTTGATAATAGTAATGGCAATTAGTATGGGTTATGAATTTGGTCCTAATATGATAGGTATTCAAGAAGGATATGATAAAAACTTTCATGTAGATCACTAAATATGATAAGTTTGATTCCTTGCAATAGTTTTCCGATATAAAGCTGGTAATATGCAGGTTGTGCTAGTGAGTAATTGTGGTTTAGTAAGAATATTGGTGTTAAGGTTTGTGATTCCTGAGGCATGCACGTATAGTCTCGCGTTATGCTAAGAAGTTGGAGCATGATTTATTATCAGTTGTCTTACTTATGAGTGGCGGTCGTGGATGAGCGATGGTCTTTTCCTACCAATATATCCCCCTAGGGGCATGCGTAGTAGCACTTTATTTTGAGCGCTAATAAAATTTTGCAATAATTATGTGAGTTCTTTATGACTAATGTGAGTCCATGGATTATACGCACTCTCACCTTTCCGCAATTTGCTAGCCTCTTTGGTATCGTGCATTTCCCTTTCTCACCTTGAGATGTGGTGCAAACTTCACCGGTGCATCCAAACCCCACGATATGATACGCTCTATCACACATAAGCCTCCTTATATATTCCTCAAAACAGCCACCATACCTACCTATTATGGTATTTCCATAGCCATTCCAAGATATATTGCCACATGCAACTTCCAGCGTTCCGTTTTATTATGACACACATTATCATTTCATATTGCTTTGCATAATCATATAGCTGACATGGTACTTGTGGCTCAGCCATCGTTCATCATTTTTTATACATGTTATGCTAGATCATTGCACATCCCGGTACACAGCCGGAGACATTCATATAGAGTCATATTTTTTCTTTCGAGTTGTAAGTAAATAGAAGTGTGATGATCATCATATTCATTATTAGAGCATTGTCCCAAGTGAGGAAATAAAAAAGGGTGTGGCTAGGTCTCAGTCGACTGAGACTTAACCAAGTCTAAGTCAAGTGATATAGTATAAGAAGAAAAACGAGAAAACTAGAAAGAAAATTTATGTACGAATCTCCATGCAAGATCAAAGAAATATAGCATCGACTGAGACATAACGAAGTCTCAGTGAGCTGAGACTTAGCAAAACTGTAAAAAAGAGAGGCCAAAAAGAGCCCACAAAAAAAGAGTCCAAAAAGAGCCCAACAAAAACAAGAAAAAAGATGAGAGAAAAAGAGAGAAGAGGCAATGTTACTATCCTTTCCACACTTGCGCTTCAAAGTAGCACCATGTTTTTCATATAAAGAGTCTTCTATGCTTTATTTTCATATAACTAGTGGGAAATTTTCATTATAGAACATGGCTTGTATATTCCAATGATGGGCTTACTCAAATGCCTGAGGTCTTCATGAGCAAGCAAGTTGGATGCACACCCACTTAGTTTTATTTTTGAGCTTTCATACACTTATAGCTCTTAGTGCATCAGTTGCATGGTAATCCATATTCCTTGCATTGACATCAATTGATGGGCATCTCCATAGCCCGTTGATTAGCATCGTCAATGCGAGACTTTCTTAGTTTTTTGTCTTCTCCATACAACTCCCAACATCATATTCTATTTCACCCATAGTTCTATATCCATGGGTTGCGCTCATATAATGCGTGAGAGTTGAAAAAGCTGAAGCGTGTTAAAAGTATGAACCAATTTCTCAACTTGTCATCAGGTTTGTGCATGATAAATACTTTGTGTTAAGAAGATGGAGCATGAAAAGGCTATATGATTTTGTAGGTATAACGTTCTTTAGCATTGATATTTTGAAAGACATGATTGTTTGTTGGTATGCCTTATTATTATTGTTTTTTGTCAAACCATAGACTATTACTTTGAATAACTCGGATCTTAATATTCATGCCACAAAGAGAAATTACATGATGAACATGATAGGTAGAATTCCACATAAAAAATTTGTTTTTATCATTTACCTACTCGAGGACGAGCAGGAATTAAGCTTGGGGATGCTTGATACTTCTCCAACTTATCTATAATTTTTTGCTGTTATACTATCAATCTTGGATGTTTTATATGCAATTATATATCATTTTTTGGCACTAACCTATTAACCTAGTGCTGAGTGCCAGTTGTTGTTTTTGGCTTCTCAAGAAATCAATATCAAATAGAGTCCAAACAGAGAAAAACTTTGGATTAATTTTTTCTGGACCAGAAGAGACCGTAGAAGGTTTGGGAGAAGACCTGACGAGCCATAAGGGAGCGACAAGCTCGGGAGGCGCACCCCAGGGGGGCGTGCCCCCAGGCTTGTGGGCCCCTCGCGGCACCTCTTGGCCTAATTCCGCCTCTATAAATTCTCAAATATTCCCCCTGACATCAGAGAGCCACCCGAAATACTTTTTCCGCCACCGCAAGTTTTTGTCCCACGAGATCCCACCTGAAGGCCTTCTCCGGTCTCTGACGGAGGGGGAATCGATCATGGAGGGGCTCTACATCAACCTTGCTTCCCTTTTTATGATGTGTGAGTAGTTTAGCACAGACCTACGGGTCCATAGCTAGTAGCTAGATGTCTTCTTCTCTCTCTTTGATCTTCAATACAATGTTCTTCTTGATGTTCTTGGAGATCTATTCGATGTAATGACTTTTTGCGAGGTGTTTGTTGGGATCCGATGAATTGTGAGTTTATGGTAAGATTATCCATGAATATTATTTGAGTTTTCTCTAAACTCTTTTATGCATGATTGTTATAGCTTTGTATTTCCCTTCGATCTGTTGATTTGGTTTGGCCAAATAGATTGATTTTTCTTGCAATGGGAGAGGTGCTTTGTGATGGGTTCAATCTTGCTGACAAAAAGGGACATGCCACGTATTTGTATCATTGCCATTAAGGATAAAAAGATGGGGTTTATTCATGTGTGGGTTTACTTTGTCTACACCATGTCATCTTGCTTAAGGTGTTCTCCGTTCTTTATGAACTTAATACTCTAGATGCATGCTAGATAGCGGTCGATGTGTGGAGGCAGAATTGTCTCGGTCTACTTGTCTCAAACGTGATGCCTATATACATGATCATCGCCTTGGATATCATCATGATTATTTGCTTTTCTATCAATTGCCCAACAGTAATTTGTTTAGCCACATATGCTATTTTCAAGAGAGAAGCCTCTAGTGAAAACTATGGCCCCCAGATCTACTTTTTATCATATATTAAAATCAAAAATACCTTGCTGTAATTTTTCTTTATTTATTTTATTTTGTATTTTTGTTCTATCTATCTATCACTATGAGATTTGATCCTTGCAATTAACCACCGAGGGATTGACAACCCCTTGTTCGCGTTGGGTGCAAGTATTTGTTATTTTGTGTGTAGGTACTGCTAACGAGGTGTTGCGTGGTTGTCCTCTGGATTGATAACCTTGGTTCTGAATTGAGGGAAATATTTATGTCTACTATACTTAATCATCCTCTCCTCTTCGAGGAAATCCCAACACAGCTCACAGGTAGCACTCAACATGAGATAAAATGCGAGAGTTGAAACAAGACACCTTCTTCTCTTATTTTCTGCCCGGGAACTCCCTAGCCACATGTTCATCAAACACATACGAATAATAAATGTACATTCACTTTGTGAACATCATCCCCTAATCACTTGTCATTTACACAAGGGGCTAAGATGTCCTCTCACCACGATGGATGACCAAAAAGGAAGGGGGAAGGGGATGCAGGATGGAGTGACGAACAAATTGATGATGACTCACATGGGATAGTAAGTAGCATGTGGGGTGGCATGATACATCCATTTTGCATCATGTGTTTCCTACTGTTATTTATAATGTTTTTGACCAATATAATACTTTGTAGTACCATTCTAATGCCTTTTCTCTCTTAATTTGCAAGATTTACATGAAGAGGGAGATTGCCGGCAACTGGAATTCTGGACCTGAAGAAGCTAGGTCAGAGATACCTATTCTGCACATCTCCAAATGAGCTGAAATTTCATGGAGAATTTTTTTTGAATAAATAAAAATACTTGAAGAAAGAAATACCAAAGGGGGCAACCCAGGTGCCTGATACGTCTCCAATGTATCTATAACTTTTTATTGTTCCATGTTGTTATATTATCATTCTTGGATGTTCTACAATCATTTTATAGCAAACCTATTGACATAGTGCCCAATGCCAGTTGCTGTTTTTTTGCTTTTTTTTTACTTCGCAGAAAATCAATACCAAACGGAGTCCAAACGCAGCAAAACTTTTTGGAGATTTTTTGGACCAGAAGACACAAGATGGGCCAAATAAGTACCAAAGGGGTGCCCCGAGGGGGGAACAACCCACCTGGGCGCGCCCTGGTGGGTTGTGCCCACCTCGGTGGCCCCCCGCATGGCCTCTTTGCTCTATAAATACCCCGAAAATCCAAAAACCCTTGGGGAGTCGACAAAACACAATTCCAGCCGCCGCAAGTTCCAGAACCACTAGATCCAATCTAGACACCATCACAGAGGGGTTCATCATCCTCATTGGTGCCTCTCCGATGATGCGTGTGTAGTTCATTGTAGACCTGCGGGTCCGTAGGCAGTAGCTAGATGGCTTCCTCTATCTCTTTTGATTCTCAATACAGTGGTCTCTTGGAGCTCTATTTGATGTAACTCTTTTTGCGATTTGTTTGTTGGGATCCGATGAACTTTGAGTTTATGATCAGATCCATTTTATCAATGAAAGTCATTTGAGTTTTGATCTCTTATATGCATGATTACTTATAGCCTCGTATTTATTCTTCGAATCTTTGGTTTAGTTAGGCCAACTAGATCGATTTTTCTTGCCATGGGAAGAAGTGCTTTGTGATGGGTTCGGTCATGTGGTGTTCTTTCCCAGTGACAGAAGGGGCAACAAGACACGTATTGATCGTTGCTATTAAGGATAACAATATGGGTTCTATTCCTACATGAATAGATCTTGTCTACATCATGTCATCGTGCTTATTGCATTACTCCATTTTCCATGAACTTAATACACTAGATGCATGCTGGATAGCGGTCGATGTGTGGAGTAATAGTAGTAGATGCAGGCAAGAGTCGGCCTACTAATCTTGGACGTGATACCTATATAATGATCATTGCCTGGATATCGTCATAATTATTTGAATTTCTATCGATTGCCCAACAGTAATTTGTTTACCCGCTGTATGCTATTTTTCTCGAGAGAAGCCACTAGTGAAATCTACGGCCCCCGGGTCTATTCTTTATCATATTTGCTTTGAGATATATATTTTTTGCTTTTGTTTTCAGATCTATTATTCCAAAAACCGAAAAATACCTTGCTGCAATTTTTTGTTATTTATTTTATTTCGCGTTTCCGCGACATCTATTTATCCAATCTACTACAAACCAATCTATCTTTTACCCGAGAGGGATTCACAGCCCCTCTTACGCGTCGGGTTACAAGTATTTGTTCTTTGTGTGCAGGTACCGTTTACATAGTGTTGCTTGGTTCTCCTACTGGTTCGATAACCTTGGTTTCATAATTGAGGGAAATACGCAGACTAAGGCATAGCCTAGTGGTGGGAAGGGGCTGATGCCTTCCCACCCACCCAGGTTCAAGGCATGGTACTTGCAATTTGGGTTTGTTGCACCAATTATACTGTAGGGGGTTCCCTTACAGTCTTTCTATCAAAAAAACTGAGATAAATACCTACCGAAGTTGTACTGCATCATCACTTCCTCTTTGGGGAAATACTGACGTGGATACGAGCCATCAGTGCCCACGAGGCAGGAGGGCACGCCCACCCCCTGGGAGCGTCCTGGTGGCTTGTGGGGCCCCTGGCCAGCCTCCGGTGCCCATCTTCTGGTATATAAGACCATTTGCACTAGAAAAAAAAAATAAGGAGAGGAATTTCGGGACGGAAAGCCGTCATCTCGAGGCGGGACTTAGGTAGGAGCACTTTGCTCTACGGCAGAGCGATTCCGTCAGGGAGACCTCCCTCCGGGAGGGGGGAATCAAGGCATAACATTGTCATCACCAACAACCCTCTCATCATGGGAGGACCAATCTTCATCAACATCTTCACTAACACCATCTCATATCAAACCCTATTTCATCTCTTGTATTCAATCTTTGTATCAAAACCTTAGATTGGTACCTGTGGGTTGCTAGTAGTGTTGATTACATCTTGTAGTTGAGCTAGTTGGTTTATTTGGTGGGAGACTATATGTTCAGATCCTTAGTGATATTCAATAACCCTCTGATCTTGAACATGAATATGATTTGTGAGTAGTTACTTTTGTTCTTATGGACATGGGAGAAGTCTTGTCATAAGTAATCATGTGAATTTGGTATTCGTTCGATATTTTGATGATGTGTATGGTGTTGCTTCCTTTAGTGGTGTCATGTGAGCGTCTACTATATGACACTTTGCCATCTTTGGGTCTAAGGGAAGTCATTGTGGATTAGTAATTAGATGATGGGTTGCTAGAGTAATAGAAGCTTAAACCCTAGTTTATGCGCTATTTCGTAAGGGGCTGATTTGGATCCACATGTTTCATGCTATGGTTAGATTTGTCTTAATTCTTCTTTCATAGTTGCTGATGCTTGCGAGAGGGGGTAATCATAAGTGGGAGGCTTTTACAAGTAAGAAAAGCACCGGTCCACCCACATATCAAATTATTAAAGTAGCGAACGCGAATCAAACAAACACTACTGGAATCTGGCACTTTGCCATCTGCCATGGCAGATGGCAAAGGCATGGTCGGCGGATGGCAAAGGCTTTGCCATCTGCCAGCAGATGGCAAATAGTTTTTCTGAAACCCTGCCGGCAAACGCTTCTTTGTCGTCTGCTGGCTGATGGCAAAGAGCCTGTGCCTTTGCCATCAGCTGGCAGATGGCAAAGCCTCTTAACGGGGTTAACCCTGTTAGAAGGCTAACGACATACTTTGCCGCCCCGCCAAATAGATGGCAAAGGCTGCAGGCTCTTTGCCGTACGCCGACAAATGGCAAAGGCTGCAGGGCTCTTTGCCGTCTGCCAACAGATGGCAAGGCTGCATGCTTTGCCGTCTGCCAAATAGAGATGGCAAGAGCTTTGCCATCTGCTTGCAGATGGCAAAGGGCCCAAATAGGCCAGCCCAAATTTTACATGTAGATGACACGTGGCCTCTTTGCCATCTACCAGCTGATGGCAAAGTGCCTATATTGCCCCATTTAATATATTTTTTATTATATCAATTCATTTTCACAGAAAATCAAACACAAATATATTTATATGACAGATATAGCATATTCAACACATATTACCAATAGTCATGAACACATATATATCGAACACATATCCAACACATGTTACCAATAGTAGCAAGTTTCATCCATACATATACATAGTTTCATCAATATTACACAGTTTCATCATAGATAGCAAGTTTCACAAAGTCAAAACAAAAACTAAAGACAAGCACTCCATCAACCCAAGCTTCCGTGATCTGAAGCAAATCTACAAAATGGGAAAGAAGAAAGTTAGAAGAAGACTAGAAGAAGAAGATTATTATGATGCAACTAAAATGTGAAGATTATTATGATGCAACTTATATCTGTAAAATAGGTCATTTTGGAGCTAAGTATGGTTATTATGTCATTTTGAGCTAACTAAGCATACTAAGTCATTTTAATTGTAAAAAATGCTAAGTAAGGTCATTTTGGAACTAATAAGTTTATTATGTCATGTTGGAGCTAGCTAAGCATATGAAGTCATTTTGGAGCTAAAATATGTCATTTCGTAAGTCATTTTAGAGCTAGCTAAGCATATTAAGTCATTTAGAGGAAAAAATGCTAAGTATAGGTCATTTTAGAGCTATCCTAGGTTAAATAGGTCATTTTTGAGCTAGCTAAGCATATTAAGTCATTTTGGAGGAAAAATGCTAAGTATAGGTCATTTTAAAGCTATCCTAGGTTAAATAGGTCATTTTGGAGCTAATTAAGAAAAGCACTAGGCAAAACTTACCGTCAACCCGTAGGTGAAGGATCAAGGTTCTTGCTCGCGGTAGTGGCTGACGAAGGAGGATCAGGGTTCTTGCTCGCGCCAATGGCAGACGTCGATGCTTGTCGGGAGTTATGTTGCACCAAATTAAAGATCATTTGCAATGTCTCGTTAGCATGAACGCACATGGAGGTCGTCGAACACCAGACCCTCATAGCGGCATTTAAACAATCGCACATTTAAATCCACGATCAACACAAATATATTATGATGTTTTTCATAACAAAATCGAAAAATATATGACCTAACTCATAGTTCATAAATATATGACCCGTCGGCATCTTCATATATAATTGAACTTATAACACACATGTATACATGTTGTAATTAGAAGAAGAAAAATACAGTGGTAACTCATCTCAGTTAGTAATTGTAGACCATTTAGTGAAATAGCTTCTCAGATGTTAAATGCTCCAGTACCCTTGCATTCTAGCCGACAATTAATTCTGATTTAAGAAGAAGAAAAATACAGTGGTAACTCATCTCAGTTAGTAATTGTAGACCATTTAGTGAAATAGCTTCTCAGATGTTAAATGCTCCACTACCCTTGCATTCTAGCCGACAATTAATTCTGATTTAACATTGTATGTAACCTAATCGTGGATGTCCACATTCTAAATTTCAGAAGAATTTTTTTTAATGTAGATGTCTGCAACATTAAAATTTATATCTAATATTTTTGTGTGTATGTTAACAAAAATATGAAGGAGTGCACGTTTCATTTATTATTTCAAAATTACGACCCGCACATTAGTCTCATTCGTGTAATGGGAAAAAACAAAGTATTCCATATTCAAATGCTAGTATAAATATTTGCATTAAAGGAAACAAACTCAGGAATTTCTAAAATTTAAAGAGGGATTTGATTGATATTATTTAGTTAAAATTTTATGCTAAAAGAAGTCTGGGAGCAAAATGTTTGCACGATGTGGTCTTATTAGTATATTTTAGGCAAGATAATGAAGACAAAATAACAAATCTATAGGTAGATATGTTTGATTTTTCTTATCACAAATATGTCCTACATACGGTTCCTCTGCCTTAATAACACCATTTCATATTTTTGCATACACCTAATTAAATTGTAAATATGGAAAAACTGTTGCTCAAGCCTAACTTAATTATATGCAAATTATAGGACAGAACTGCTGGCTTTTAGAAAATATGAATAACGTCAATACCCAATCACAGCCTGTTCAAATGAATCCCTGGCCCAATATGCTCTTTAAGGTACAGGGGGAGAGAAAATTTCCATATACATTTAGACATAGCGTAACATGAGCTGAAAGAGTAGCTATGAGCTCAGTTATAAAAGCTGGAAGTTGCTAGTGTATGTATATTTACATACTTATATTTTTCTCATCTCTTCATTGGGAGATAACATGTATAATTTAGCATGTATATCTGCGGACATAGCAATTGGTCAATTACATGATGTTGATCGGAATACAATTGGAAACTTTGATCGCAAGGCATACTATACTTCTAGCCAATTATTTATATCTTCAAATCCTCTAGTCAAGAAATCAACCAAATCATTAATAAATATTATAAGGGAAAGAAACTATGAAATAAAAGGATCTGCAAGATAATGTCTTTTCAACAAAATAGCAGTGCAACACACCATTTGTACAGAAAAAGCATGCGTAGCTATCATGCAAGCATATGATACTTGATCCTTAATTTCATCATAATCCAGTGGAAGAGAGGAAATCATACATCTATGTAGGACGTATATCACTGTCACCCATCTTCCCATGGCATCCAGACACGCTGTTGCCAGCCGTTGCACCACCATCTTGACACATGGGCACCTCACGCCACTACATGAGGATTATTGGTGGTGGAGTCCATAGCAGGCTGCATGTCGATGTCCTCACGGACAAAAACAGTGATATTGTTGGTAGCTAATGTTCTCTAACTGTCTTCCAAATAGAACTACAAAGGTATGACCAGATTGCCTATAAGCGATTGGGATAAATAAATGGAATATGTTTTAGTTTGATCTTTGAAAGACATGGTTGAACTCTAAGAAACCAAATTCATAAATGAGGTTAGAGAGGTCGGCCGGGCTACATAGCTATTCTCTCTAGCAAACAATGTAATCAAAGTAGCAAGTCTCGGTGCACGGATAAGTTCCGAAATAATGACAACTTATTTCCATTATCTAGAACTAAGCATCATTTTCCAAGCTTGAACATTATTAAAGCAATATAAATTTAATCATAGTGCAACTCTATATATGTATAAGAGGCGACGTCAAAATCCCAGCCACTAATTAGCAATTATGTGAAGCTCCAGATGCCCCAAAGGCATGGACGTACTACAAACCTGTTCATATATGCTCATTACGTTTGAGTGGAATCATCCCCGGAATCAGCTCGACACCGGCGTTAGGCTGCGTTTCTCGATCTTCTCTACGCGACCGGTGGAGTGGCAACGGAGAGGGTGTGGGTGGATCTGCAGGACATAATGGTCGAACACATGTCAGCAAGGATACCATGACGGCATGGGAAAAGAGGAGATCAATCGCTCGAGTTGGTGGAGAAGAAGCCACAATAGATGGCGCCCAAGCACAAGCATGGCAGTGGCATGAGGATGACAAAGCCGGCAGACTCGCTAGGCCTCGGCAGACTCGCTAGGGCTTTTGCTTTAGATGATCCACGATCTATGGGATTTTTCTTTACAAACGGTGATCTTATTAGAAAAAAATAACGTGAAGAAGAAGGCTTAAGCCTTGCCGGCGTGGAGTGGCACAGAATCCTCGAGGGAGGGCGAGATATTAGGAGTTCTATTTTTCTACCATACCAAATCAAGCTTGTTACGACAAGGCAGGAATTGCAAAATGTATTTGCCTAGCTACGTGACCAGATTGGACTTGCCTTTTCTAAAAACCAGATTGGACTTTCCTTTTCTAAAACCATATTGAACTTGTTGCCCATATAAGATTGCAGTACCCACATAGCAAAATGCATTAACTTGTGATTCGAGAATTAAACAACCAACAACATGCGCCAGGTAGGATTTTGCACACAACAAGTACTCTGAAAATAAATTGCACACATGTACGAGCAGAGAACATGAGCCAGACAACGATCCATAGGGAAGAAGAGAAGGGACGAGCTCACCTTGTAGTTTAGGCTTGGGCGTGGTCGTCTGGTGCCGCTCCTAGCTTGGGAGCGTCGCTCGGGCATCAATGGCGTCGGGGCTAGCTCCTCTGAGACATGGGGTCGCAGCTCCTTGAAGAAGGCGCGTCGGACGGCGGCAAAGATGGGATCCGGTGGGAAATAGACCGGGCTAACGGGGCGGGGCGGTGGGCAGCCTGGATCCGGAGCAGCGACCGACGGGGACCGGCGCGGCCGGCCTTGATCCTTGGGGTGGCGGGCGGCGACCGGCGGGAGCCTCCTGCGCGCGCCCAGCAGGCCTCCCCTCCTCCTGCTCCTCCTAGTCCTCCTCCTGGGTAGGAGACCTGCACAGTCCATTGCTGGTGAGATCCAAGCCGCCACCTACCGCTACCATTTCAAGTTTTTCAACACTGAATCCCAGACGAAATGAAGCGTAGCGCATAGGCTTATCATCGCCGTGAAGCAAGCTAAAAACAACAAACGATCCTAACAACAGCCAAACAGAGCAGGGGGGAATCCGGCATGAAAAGCGGGCGCGGCACCCGACAGCAGAGATGGGCAGGAGATCCGCGTGAATCAAAACTTCGCGTCAGACGCACGCCCGCCCCAGATCTAGCGGGCGCCACGACAAGGCCCCGGTCCCGGACGGAGATCCGGCCATTCCCGGCCCAGAGCGGCAAAGAAGCGCGGATCCAAAGAAAGAATCGCAAGCAAGCGAGGCAATATCGGTGGGGCGAGGAGGAGCTCTGGACATACCTGGGTGAGGAGGCGGGACGGGCGGTGGATCGGGCGACGCGAGGCAGCCCGCCGGCAGGCGCGGCTGGCGGGCGTCGGCGGGGGCGGCTGGGAGTCAAAGGGGATTCCACGCGCGAGCGCGGGGAGGGAGGGAGCAAGCGAGGAATGGGGGTGGGGCGGGAATGGACCGGCGGGATGGCCTATCCTCCGGCCATGTAGGGGAAACCGACGGCGGCGGCGACCGGTGAGGGCGGCGGCGGCGACCGGTGAGGGCGGGGGCGAACCCTATCCAGCAGCACGCACGGGAGTGGGCTGAGACTGATTCGGGGTGGCTGGGGTTTTTAGGAGGTGGGGTTTCCTTTTCGTTAATTTTTCACTCTTTGCTTTTTTAGCAAGGACAGAGATAGTCCCATCTCTTTGCCATCCGCCGCCAGATGGCAAAAACTTTGCCGTCTGTGGCGGATGGCAAAGAGGTGGGGACGCCGTTGTTACACGCTTGACGGCCACAGATTTGCCAACCTCTTTGCCATCTGCTGGCAGATGGCAAAGATTATTTGCCATCCACTAGCAGATGTCAAAGAATTGGCTGATGGCAACCATGTTCTTTGCCGTCTGTCAGTTCTTTGCCATCTGTTTTTTATAAGCAGATGGAAAAGATGTTCTTTGCCATCAGCTGGCAGATGGCAAAGAGCTGGCTGATGGCAAATTCCCTGTTTCCAGTAGTGAAACATGATGAAAGTGATTAGATGAAATTCACGAGTGCCCTCAAGAACGCTTTGCTTACTATAAGAGACTGTTCCGGCCTGTCCTTTGCTACAAAAAAATTTGGGCTATCTTGCTGCACCTTTGTTACCGTAACTAGTTATTGCTTGTTACAAATTATCTTGCTATCAAACTACTTGTTACCGATAATTTCTGTGCTTAGAAAATACCTTGCTGAAAACCACTAGTCATTTCCTTCTGTTCCTTGTTGGGTTCGACACTCTTACTTATGGAAAGGACTATGATTGATCCCCTATACTTGTGGGTCATGAAGACTCTTTTCTGGCACCGCTGCCGGGGAGTGAAGCGCCTTTGGTGAGTGGAATTCGGTAAGGAATCATTTATATTACGTGCTGAAATTTACCATCACTTGTTACTATGGAAAACAATCCTTTGAGGGTTTTTTCGTGGTATCTTCACCTCGACCGGAATCACAAAGAGTTTCTCCTCAACCTACTACACCTACTGTAAATATTTATTATTAGATTCCTTCGGGTATGATAGAGAAACTGCTAGCTATTCCTTATGCAGGAGATGGAGCAATACATCATGATATGCACCTAATCTATGTGGATGAAGTTTGTGGATTATTTAAGCTTGCAAGTCTATCTGGAGATGAAGTTAGGAAGAAGGTTTTCCCTTTTATCTTTGAAGGGAAAGTCATTCACACGGTATAGGCTATGTGATGATACTGGAATGTGGGATTGGAACCGATTGAGATTGGAATTTCATCAAAAGTTTTATCCTACGCATCCGGTTCATTGAGATTGGAATTATATATATAATTTTTGGCCTCGCGAAGGAGAAAGTACCACTCAAGCTTGGGAGAGGCTTAAGTACATGATGTACACATGCCCCAATCATGAGCTCTCAAAATAAATTATCTTACAAATTTTTTATGCTCGGCTTTCTCTTGATGATCAAACCATGCTCGATTCTTCTTCAATTGGTTCTTTTATGAAGAAAACTATTGAATTCAGATGGGATCTTCTAGAAAGAATTAAACACAACTCTGAAGATTGGGAACTCGACAAAGGTAAAGAGTCAGTTATAATGCTTAAGTTTGATTGTGTCAAATCTTTTATGGATAATCATGCATTTCATAAGTTTAGCACTAAATATGGACTTCACTTTGAGATAGTAGCTTCCTTTTGTGAACCATTTCCTACTCATGTTGATTTCTCTAAGGAGAAGTGGTTTAAATATCATCTACATATTAAATAAAAAATTGAAGAACCCATTATAATTAAAGATGAAACTATCATTTATAATGTTCATGCAATTATGCCTACCGCTTATACTGAGAAACCACCTTTTCCTGTTAGGATAAAGGAAGATGCTAAAGTTTCAACTGTGGTTAATAAAAGTAATATTAGAGCACCTAGACCCTCTGAACAAATTAAAGTTGAACCTAATGTTGCTTCTGTTAAGGATCTCTTGGTCGATAATATTGATGGGCATGTTATTTACTTCCGTGATGAAGCTACTAGAATAGCTAACCCCGCTCCTAAAGATAAGAATAAGCCTGTCGTTGGCATGCCTGTTGTCTCAGCTAAAATAGGAGATCATTGTTACCATGTCTTATGTGATTTGGGTGCTAGTGTGAGTGCTATTCCGTTTACCTGATATCAAGAGATTAAGAATAATATTGCACCTGTTGAGATAGAAGATATTAATGTTACTATTAAACTTGCGAATAGGGATACCATTTCACTGCTTGCGATTGTTAGAGATGTTGAAGTCTTGTGTGGAAAAATAAAATACCCTATTGATTTTCTAGTTCTTGGTTCTCCACAAGATGATTTTTGTCCCATTATATTTGGTAGACCTTTCTTAAATACAATTAATGCAAAGATTGGTTGCAACAAAGAAACTGTCACTCTTAACTTGGTGATGTATCTCATGAGTTTAATTTCTCTAAATTCTGTAGGCAACCTCATGATAAGGAATTTCCTAGTAAAGGCGAAACTATTGGTCTTGCTTCTATTGCCGTACCTCCTACTGATTCGTTAGAACAATATTTGCTAGACCATGGAAATGATATGCACATGAATCAAAGAAATGAAATAGATAAGATGTTCTTTGATCAGCCACCTATCCTTAAACAATTTTCTTGTTGAAACTCTTGGAGGTCCTCCTCCACCTAAAGGTGATCATGTGTTCGAATTAAAACAATTGCCTAATATATTGAAATATGGTTATCTTGACGAAGAGAAGATATATCATGTTATTATTAGTGCTAACCTTTCAGAGCATGAAGAAAAGAGATTACTGAAAACTCTGAGGAAGCACTGTGGTGCTATTGTATATACTCTTGGTGATCTTAAGGGCATCAGTCCCACTCTATGTCAACACAAGATTAATATGGAACCCAATGCTAAGCTAGTTGTTGATCACCAACAACGATTAAATCCTAAGACGAAGGATGTGGTAAGAACTGAAATATTAAAGCTTTTGGAAGCAGGTATAATCTATCCCATAGCTGATAGTAGATGGGTAAGTCCTGTTCATTGTTGTGGCACCCCGGCTCAGAGAGACCGAAAACCCCGTATTCCAGCCCAGAGATCAAGTCTTATGGAATACGACATTGCTTGGCATAGAACAAATCAGCTCTTTATTACAATCGATATGGATATAAGGGTTCCGATATAACATGGAATTACATCGGCATGGCGACACTGCGCCTGCCACGGTTGCTCTATGCAAGCAGTAGAACAACTCGAAGCCACAGAATGACTACTAGCAGCGGAACACCGACGAACGTGATGGACTCCACTCTGCAGGGACTCTGGCTGGGACACGATCTAGCTAGCACGAACGATGACCTCGACAAGCAATCAATCATGGCATCACCTGCAATCTGGCATGACACGCCAGGTCAGTACACTGAATGTACTTGCAAGCTCACAATAACCAAAGAAATAAAGACAAACAACAACATGACATTTACAGGTTAAAGCAATGATGAACATGATACCACTAGAACAACATAAGATGAGCATGGCATAAACATATAGAACATAACACATCTAGCATCATATGAAATGATCATGGCAATGTCACTCATGATATGCACAAGATGATTCTAGCATGCAACATACTTATCATGATTCACTTACTTTGTTCGGGGTTACCTCGTAACCACCACATGCATCAACTTACCATCGCGGACATCACACAACAATCTCAGGTTCAACCAAGCTTGGTATTAATAATACTGTAGTGACCACAAGACCACACGGAGCTTGATCTATACCCGAGATCATCACATGACACCATAGTCAACCAACTTCAGTGTCCATGATACCACTGTGATCTTCTCACGATCACATAAAGGTCAACTAGCTTTTTTCCTCATCGAACCAGGGTTGTTCATTTAATCAGGTTATTATTATTACTGTTGACCCATAGTGTAACATCCCAATTTTCAATTTGGATGTTATACATAGGTCATCATATGCATATCATATTTTATTTGCATTTTTGGTTGTGATCCTAGAAATCTTAAGGAACTCAAGGACCCAAGGAGAGAGTTGGAGGTTTCACAAATTTTCATATTTGAATCTTATCAAATTTGAAAAGAGGATCAATTTGATTTTAATATTTTCTCTCCATTTACTTCCAATATTAAAAATAAAAGAGAGAATATAATATGACTTCTTCAAAAGAGAGGAAATATTGGAGAAGAAATTTTAAAATCAAATTTATAATTTTATTCAGATTTTTATTTGCTATTTTATTTTAATTAGAAAAAATATGCAATTTTGAAAATTGCATTTTAGGCCAGAAAAATGTTCACTTTGTTCTAAATATTATGTTTAGACGGTGAAAATCATTTCTGGTATTTTTAGAATTTATTTAATATTTTATTAGGATTTTCTTCGGGCAAAATTTATTTTAAAAAAAAATCTTCTTCCCTTGGTTGGGCGAAGCCCGGCGGCAGGCAGCCCACTGCTGCGCCACCTCTCTCCTCACATGGAACCCACAAGACGGACACCGAGGGGAGTCCGAGCCGGACTCCACCCCGCGCCGCCCCCTTCCCCAAGGTGCCGCCGCTCCCGGCCTTTATATACCGCCGCCCGCCGCCTTTCTCCCCACCTCGCCCACCGCAGCCGCCGCGCTGTCGCCCGCCATTGTGCCAGTATCGCCGCCAGGCTGCCGTCATCCCTCATGAAAGGCCGCCGCCAGAGTCCCGCCGTCGCCGCTTTGCCTCGCCGCCTTGCCGGGATCCCGTCTGCCGCCGTTGACCCCGCCAACGTCGTGAACCGGTATAAAAACCGCCCCGGTTCGCCATTTTTTCGGTTTTTTCTTCGGTTCTTCGGTTTAGATCGTTTTTTTTGAGTTCGCTAATTAGCGAAAGTTCACTCGAACGTCACTTGAGCGAACGTATTCGCTCATTAGGGTTTCATAGCGAACAATCGTTTGTTAGGATTTTCCTTTTGTTTTATTTTTGGCCAGGGACCTATCTGCAAATACTTTTCTCAAAGATTAGTCCCTGATCTTTAAACCCTCGCAGCTTTTTGCTCGTTCATCCAAGTCAGGTGAAACCAACGCCAGAATCTTCGTCTTGTTCCCCCCTTTCCAGATAACCAACTTGAACATGGTTTTGACAAACTAAAATTTGGTTGCAAGCAGATTTGAATTCGAACTTCTTTTGATCATAGTTTGAGTTTCGTAGCTCCGATTTGATCGATTCTTTTTGCAAATCGAAGCTCTTTAGTTGAAATTTTAGTTTGTATATTTTCATATGAGTTTTACTCTTGCATCTATTTCTTGATTGCTTATGTATGTTATTGTTTGTTCAGGATAGAGTTTCCGGAGTGCGAAGCATGCTACTACGAGTCACTAGGGTTTTCAGATCGTCAGCAAGGCAAGTAACACTTTGATCATATCCCTTATTACCCAGTTTTATGCATTAGTTTCAATCCTCAAACATTGCATGAGTAGGATTTGTTTAACATGTGGGTTTTGGGAGTAGTTGTTGAGGTAGTACCTATTGCCCTTTTATTCAAACCTTGGGAGTTCTACGTTATGCTTTTATACTTTGCTATGCTATGCTATGCTCGTAGACGTGGTTTGGGTTGAGTGATTCATGACAGTTGTGAGTGTTGTTATGAACTAAGGGTTTACTTAAGGTGTCTACTTTAACACACATCTGGGTGGATTGGTTTGTGGGCACCTGGGGAAATCCAGTGTTGTCCAAAGGAGAATCCCCGGGTATCTGTGTGATTTTTCCCATGGTTCGCCACCCAGGCTCAAAGGGATCATTATGTTATTCATGCTGGAAACTTCCGTGTGCAGCCACAAGCCATTATTGGCTCTGGCATAGTTGAGTAAGTTGTGGGAATCCTTTCCATGATGGGCTAGCAGATGTAGGGGATTGTAGGTGTACCGGCCTATCTATCGGTTAAGGGGACCTCTTCGGAAAGACTGTGTCTCGGTCATCCGTTTCTCAAACATCATGCAGTGCGAGAAATTCAACGGAGGAGACCGAGTCTTGTGGGGAAAAGTGCACAAACCTCTACAGAGTGTATAAACTAATCATGGTTAGCCGTGTCCCCGGTTATGGACATCTTGAGTATCTGGTGCTTGAATTACTATGTTGATCTCATCACTTTACTTAATTAATTTGTTGAGTTAATGATTATTAATTTGGGATTGAGATGGGGTTACCATTCTCAATGTTTTCAACAAACTTTGTAGTTAAATAAAATATATTCCTTTGTTGTAGGAAAAAACTAGCTTTATGCAAATGATAACCATAGAGCCTCCACCAGCCATATATGCATATAGTTATAGCTGTTACTTGTTCATTTCTCTATAGTGTTATCTTGCCAGCATATTCCATGTGCCGACCTACACATGCTGCAATGTATTATGTGGCAGAGTTTTCAGACGAAGAGTAAGGTGCGCTAGGTCGTTGTCATGCACTCAGCTATGCCGTTGGAGTTGATGGACTCATTTACCCTTGAAGCTTCCGTAGTATTCTTATATTAGATGGCCTTCATCTATATTATTGTAATAAGTACTCTCTTTGAGTTATTTGATGTAATAAGTGTGTGACTGCACTCTGTTATAATTCCTCGAGTATTGTGTGTGTCAGCATTACCGATCCAGTGATGACAATTATACACAGAGATTTGACCGTTTGAGGTCGGATCGCTACAAGATGGTATCAGAGCACACGCTAACTGTAGGACACGACCACTAAGATAACCATAGGATACACTTCTCTACTCATTCCAGACTCTTCTTCACTTTCTACTCTATAGATGGCAGACTCAAGGAACAAGTTTGCTCAACCAGATGAAGATACCCCTTTTGGACGACACTTGAAGGAAGCCACTAGATACCTGAACATCGGAATACCAAGCTTCACCAGGACCTACACCGCCACTCTACCTGAAGAAGAGCGCTGGACAATTCGAGTACATGTTCTAGGAAGGACTTTCACACCAGTTACTGAGCCCATAGAGTTTTCCTTTGATGCACCAACCTGGAATCTAGGAAAGAGCATGGTAGCTCACATCGCCATGGGACGCATCAGCGAAGTTTACCACCAGGATCTCAAGGACACCATGTACCAGATATGTGGACACCGAGATGAGCAATGGGAGATGATTTGCACCAGGAGGGACAAGTCCATTGCAGCCTACATCCAGGAGTTAAACCAACACATTCATCGTCAGGAGAACCAGATATGCGCCAGCATGATAGACCTGAATAAGGTGATGACCAGGAACATGGATCTAGAAGAGGAACTCAAGTCTGCACGCAATGGATATGAAGAGGAAGTTGCAGTACTACTGGATAAGAATGAAGACCAGAAGAAGAAGCTAGGAGTATTCATGGGAGACCCTGCGTCAGGAGATGACGACCATCCCGAAGATTACATCATCATCAACGACACCGACTCCGACCCCGACATTGATGATGATTATGAAGACGAAGCTAGAGCAGATATCATGGAGTCCTCTTCTAATCAAAATTTCTAATCGACCACCATATTATCAGTAGAATTCCCCCCATGTATATAGTAATAGTCCGAGTATTTTTATAACGGTAGCTAGATCGATTGTATGCCCTTGTTTTGAAATTGAGTGGTGTGATATGAATGTGTTTGTCTCCTGTGCATATGGGTAGTGATTTTCTCCTTAGACCTCACTCTATTCTAATCTCTCCCCTCTAAAACCATCAGATGCCATTGACCATAGGTAGGCATGTCTTCCCCTCAGACCTAATAATTTTGGAGTCACAAGGATTGGATGTGATACTAGGCATGGATTGGCTATCCATGTATGGAGGAAATATCGATTGTGCTAGTAAGTCAATTCTACTCACCACCCCGGAGGGAAAGAGGATCAAGTATGTATCCACGCATGCGCCAAGGAGGACCCAACTGAATTCTCTCTCGAGAGTTGTTCAGGAAGAAGTGCATGTTGTGAAGGATTACCCGGATGTATTTCCAGAGGAACTACCAGGCATGCCGCCAGATCGAGACATTGAATTTTTTATAGAGCTATTGCCAGGCACCGGACCAATATCGAAGAGACCGTATCGGATGCCCGCAAATGATCTGGAGGAAATTAAGAAGCAGATTAAGGTGTTATTGGAGAAAGGTTATATCCGACCCAGTTCATCACCATGGGGACCCTGAGTGCTCTTAGTTGAGAAGAAGGATGGATCTTTGAAAATGGTTGTTTATTATCGGGCTTTGAATGAAGTGACGATCAAGAACAAGTACCCACTACGGATGATCTTGACCAGTTGCAAGAAGCTAAAGTATTCTCCAAGATCGAACTTCAACCAGGATACCACCACTTGAAGATCCGAGAACAGGATATTCCTAAGACAGCTTTTACCACAAGGTACGGGCTATATGATTACATGGTCATGTCATTTGGATTGACTAATGCCCCTGCCTATTTTATGAGTATGATGAACAAGGTATTCATGGAGTTTTTGGATAAGTTTGTTGTGGTGTTCATTGATGATATTTTAGTGTACTCGAAGAATGAAGAGGAACACATGGATCATTTGCGCTTAGTTCTCGAGAAGCTCAGGGAACATCAGCTGTATGCCAAATTTTGCAAGTATGAGTTTTGGTTGAAGGAAGTTGGATTTCTTGGACATGTTATATCAAGAGAAGGTATAGCAGTAGACCCTACCAAGGTTAAATCTGTCACTGAGTGGATGGCACCCACCTTAATAGGAGAGATCCACAGTTTTCTGGGACTCGCAGGATATTATAGGAGGTTCATTGAGAATTTTTCCAAGATTGCGAAACCCATGGCAGAGTTATTGAAGAAGGACACCAAATTCAAATGCGCCGAGGATTGTGAAGCCAGTTTTCAGGAGTTGAAGAAACGTTTGGTTACAGCCCCAGTGCTGATTCTTCCAGATATATGCAAGGATTTCCAAGTTTATTGCAACGCTTCTCGCCTAGGACTTGGAGGTGTACTTATGCAAGATGGAAGAGTTGTTTCATACGCCTCACGGCAGCTTCGACCTCACGAGTTGAATTATGCCACACATGATTTGGAGTTAGCAGCCGTAGTGCATGCGCTCAAGACCTGGAGATATTTTCTGATTGGAAATCGATGTGATGTGTACACATATCACAAGAGTTTGAAGTACATTTTCACCCAGAAGGAGTTGAATCTCAGGCAGAGGAGATGGTTGGAGCTAATAAAGGATTATGATATGAAGTTGCATTATCATCCAGGAAAGGCCAATGTCATAGCAGACGCTTTGAGCCGCAAAAGCTATGTCAATACCCTCGCAAACGGAGGATTACCGCAGGAGTTAGCCGACGAACTCAAGGAACTTCGTTTGTAGATAGTTCCAAGAGGTTTTGTTGCAGCAATGGAGGTTCAGTATACATTATTGGGAAAGATTCGAGAAGCTCAGAAAGAGGATAAGGAAATTGCTGAGATAAAGGAGAAGATAAGCAAAGGAAAAGCCAAGGGTTTTCGTGAGGATGAGCATGAAACTTTATGGTTTGAGGATCGTGTATATGTGCCCAATAACGCGGAGATCAAGAACTTAATACTTCAGGAAGCTCATGACTCGCCATATTCGATTCACCCCGGAAACACCAAGATGTATTTGAATTTGAAGGAACGTTTATGGTGGACAGATATGAAGAAGGATATTGCCGAGTATGTAGCAGTATGTGATGTACGTCAGAGAGTGAAGGCAGAACATCAGAAGCCAGCATGATTATTACAGCCTATGCCGATACCCAAATGGAAGTGGGACAAATTTGGCATGGATTTCATCAACGGATTACCCAGGACCCGATCAAGATATGATTCTATCTGGGTAGTAGTTGATCGCTTGACCAAAGTGGCTCACTTTATCCCCATGAAAACCACCTATACGAGCACAAAGTTGGCCAAGATATATATGGCCAGGATCGCATGTCTGCATGGAGTTCCGAGGACCATCGTATCAGATAGAGGGACACAATTTACCTCGAAGTTTTGGAACCAGTTGCACCAGAATTTGGGTACCAGTCTAGATTTCACTACAACCTTTCACCCGCATATAAATGGACTGACCGAGAGAGTCAATCAGATTCTGGAGGATATATTGAGAGCTTGTACGCTAGATTAAGGATCTAGTTGGGATGGCAATTTTGCCTACGCAGAGTTCTCATACAACAACAATTATCAGGCTAGTTTGAAGATGGCACCTTTTGAAGCTCTGTATGGAAGGAGGTACAGGACACCGTTAATGTGGGATGAAGTTGGAGACTGTCAGTTGTTTGGACCAGATTTGATCAAAGAATTGGAAGAGAAGATTAAGTTGATTCGAGATAGATTGAAGGTAGCTCAGTCCAGGCAAAAGAGTTATGCCGACACCAAACGCAAGGAGGTAGTCTATGAAATTGGAGACAGAGCATATCTTCGTGTGTCACCACTCCGAGGAGTTAAACAATTTGGATTTAAGGGAAAGTTAGCCCCGAGATTTGTAGGACCATACCGAGTTCTGGAACGTATGGGAGAAGTTGCCTACAAATTGGAGTTACCCGAAGGATTATCTGGAGTTCACAATGTGTTTCACGTTTCCCAGTTGAAGAAGTGCCATGCTGAGATGGCTGATATTCCGCTAAGAGATACAGTGCCCCTGGAAGCAATTTAGTTGGAGAGTGATTTGACCTACGAGGAGAAACCTGTAAAGATTCTTGAGTTTGCCAGCCGAGTTACCCACAGCAAGGTTATCAAGTTTTGCAAAGTTTAGTGGAGCCACCATACCGAGGATGAAGCCACCTCGGAAAGAGAAGAAAACCTACGGAAAGACCACCCTCACCTATTTTCTAGCCAACCCGAATCTCGAGGACGAGATTCATCTTAAGGTGGGTAGGTTTGTAACATCCCAATTTTCAATTTGGATGTTATACATAGGTCATCATATGCATACCATATTTTATTTGCATTATTGGTTGTGATCCTATAAATCTTAAGCAACTCAAGGACCCAAGGAGAGAGTTGGAGGTTTCAAAAATTATCATATTTGAATCTTATCAAATTTGAAAAGAGGATCAATTTGATTTTAATATATTTCTCTCCATTTACTTCCAATATTAAAAATAAAAGAGAGAAGATAATATGACTTCTTCAAAAGAGAGGAAATATTGGGGACGAAATTTTAAAATTAAATTTATAATTTTATTCGGATTTTTTTGCTATTTTATTTTAATTAGGAAAAATATGCATTTTTGAAAATTGCATTTTAGGCTATAAAAATGTTCACTTTGTTCTAAATATTAGGTTTAGGTGGTGAAAATCATTTCTGGTATTTTTAGAATTTTTTATATTTTATTAGGATTTTCTTCGAGCAATTTTTTTAAAAAAAATCTTCTTCCCGCCCGACTGGGCCGAAGCCCAGCCGAGCAGGCCGGCCCACCTGCGCGCCGCCTCTCTCCCGCGTGGAACCCCGCCGCCGCACGGACGCCATGGGGAGTCCAAGCTGGACTCCACCCCGCGCCGCCCCCTTCCACAAGGTGCCGCCGCCCCCAGCCTTTATATAATGCCGCCCCCGCCGCCTTCTCCCCACCTCGCCCCACCGCAGCCGCAGCCGCCGCCCGCTTGTGGGCCGCCGCCGTCCCGTGAGCCATTGTCGGCGACGCTTTGCCTCGCCGCCTCGCCGGGATCCCGCCGCCGCCGTTGACCCCGCCGACGTCGTGAACCATATAAATACTGCCCCGGTTTGCCGGTTTTTTTTTGTTCTTCAGTTTAGATCGGTTTTTCCGAGTTCGCTAATCAGCGAACGTTCACTCGAACGTCACTGTTAGCGAACATATTCGTTCATTAGGGTTTCATAGCGAACGTTCGTTCGTTAGGATTTTCTTTTTGTTTTATTTTTGGCCAGGGACCTGTCCACGAATACTTTTCTCACAGATTAGTCCCTGATCTTTAAACCCCCGCAACTTTTTGCTCGTTCATCCAAGTCCAGTGAAACCAGCCCCAAAATCTTTGTTTTGTTCCCGTCTTTCCAGATAACCAACTTGAACATGGTTTTGACAAATTAAAATTTGGTTGCAAGCAGATTTGAATTCAAACTTGTTTTGATCATAGTTTGAGTTTCGTAGCTCCCATTTGATCGATTCTTTTTGCAAATCGAAGCTCTTTAGTTGAACTTTCAGTTTGGATCTTTTCAGCTGAGTTTTACTCTTGTATCTATTGCTTTATTGCTTATGTATGTTATTTTTCGTTCACGATAGAGTTTCCGGAGTGCGAAGCGTGCTACTATGAGTCACTATGGTTTTCAGATTGTCAGCAAGGCAAGTAACACTTTGATCATATCTCTTATTACCCAGTTTTATGCATTAGTTTCAATCCTCAAACATTGCATGAGTAGGATTTGTTTAACATGTGGGTTTTAGGAGTAGTTGTTGAGGTAGTACCTATTGCCCTTTTATTCAAACCTTGGGAGTTCTACGTTATGCTTTTATACTTTGCTATGATATGCTCGTAGACATGGTTTGGGTTGAGTGATTCATGACAGTTGTGAGTGTTGTTATGAACTAAGGGTTTACTTAAGGTGGCTACTTTAACACACATCTAGGTGGATTGATTTGTGGGCACCTGGGGAAATCCAGTGCTGTCCAAAGGAGAATCCCCGTGTATTTGTGTGATTTTTCATATGGTTCGCCACCCAGGCTCAAAGGGATCATCATGTTATTCATGCTGGAAACTTCCGTGTGTAGCCACAAGCCATTATGGGCTCTGGCATAGTTGAGTAAGTTGTGGGAATCCTTTCCATGATGGGCTAGCAGATGTAGGGGATTGTAGGTGTACCGGCCTATCTATCGGTTAAGGGGACCTCTTCGGAAAGACCGTGTCTCGGTCATCCGTTTCTCAAACATCATGCGGGCGAGAAATTCAACGGAGGAGATCAAGTCTTGTGGGGAAAAGTGCATAAACCTCTCTGAGTGTATAAACTAATCATGGTTAGCCGTGGCCCCGGTTATGGACATCTTGAGTATCTGGTGCTTGAATTACTATGTTGATCTCATCACTTTACTTAATTAATTTGTTGAGTTAATGATTATTAATTTGGGATTGAGATGGGGTTACCATTCTCAATGTTTTCAACAAACTTTGTAGTTAAATAAAATATATTCCTTTGTTGTAGGAAAAACTAGCTTTATGCAAATGATAACCATAGAGCCTCCACCAGCCATATATGCATATAGTTATAGCTGTTACTTGTTCATTTCTCTATAGTGTTATCTTGCCAGCATATTCCATGTGCTGACCTACACACGCTGCAACGTATTATGTTGCAGAGTTTTCAGACGAAGAGTAAGGTGTGCTAGGTCGTTGTCATGCACTCAGCTATGCCGTTGGAGTTGATGGACTCATTTACCCTCGAAGCTTCCGCAGTATTCTTATTTTAGATGGCCTTCAGCCATATTATTTTAATAAGTACTCTCTTTGAGTTATTCAATGTAATAAGTGTGTGAGTGCACTCTGTTATAATTCCTCGAGTACTGTGTGCGTCAGCATTACCGATCCAGGGACGACACTTATACACAGAAATTTGACCGTTTGAGGTCGGATCGCTACAAGATGGTATTAGAGCACACGCTGACTGTAGGACGCGACCACTAAGATAATCCATAGGACACTCTTCTCTACTCATTTCTGACTCTTCTCCACTTTCTACTCTATAGATGGCAGACTCAAGGAACACGTTTGCTCAACCGGATGAAGACACCCCTTTTGGACGACATTTGCAGGAAGCCACTAGATACCTGATCATCGGAATATCAAGATTCACTGGGACCTACACCGCCACTCTACCTGAAGAAGAGTGCTAGACAATTTGAGTACATGTTCCAGGAAGGACTTTCACACCAGTTACTGAGCAAATAGAGTTTTCCTTTGATGCACCAACCTGGAGTCTAGGAAAGAGCATGGCAGCTCACATCGCCATGGGACGCATCGGCGATGTTTACCACCAGGATCTCAAGGACACCAACTACCAGATATGTGGACGCCGAGATGAGCAATGGGAGATGATTTGCACCAGGAGGGACAAGTCCATTGCAGCCTACATCCAGGAGTTAAACCAACACATTCGTCGTCAGGAGAACTAGATGTGCGCCAAGGTGATGACCAAGAACATGGAGCTAGAAGAGGAACTCAAGTCTACGCGCGATGGATATGAAGAGGAAATTGCAGTACTACTGGAGAAGAATGAAGACATGAAGAAGAAGAAGCTAGGAGTATTCATGGGAGACCCTACGCCAGGAGATGACGACCATCCCAAAGATTACATCATCATCGACGACACCGACTCCGACCCCGACAGTGATGATGATTATGAAGACGAAGCTAGAGCAGATATCATGGAGTCTTCTTCCGATAAAAATTTCTAGTCGACCACCATATTATCAGTAGAATTTCCCCCATGTATATAGTAATAGTCCGAGTATTTTTGTAAGGTAGCTAGATCGATTGTATGCCCTTGTTTTGAAATTGAGTGGTGTGATATGAATATGTTTGTCTCATGTGCATATGGGTAGTGATTTTCTCCTCAGGCCTCACTCTATTCTAATCTCTCCCCTCTAAAACCATCAGATGCCATTGACCATAGGTAGGCATGTTTTCCCCTCAGACCTAATAATTTTTGGAGTCACAAGGATGGGATGTGATACTAGGCATGGATTGGCTATCCATGTATGGAGGAAATATCGATTGTGCTAGTAAGTGAATTCTACTCACCACCCCGGAGGGAAAGAGGATCAAGTATGTATCCACGCATGCGCCAAGGAGGACCCAAGTGAATTCTCTCTCGGGAGTTGTTCAGGAAGAAGTGCATGTTGTGAAGGATTACCCTGATGTATTTCCAGAGGAACTACCAGGCATGCCGCCAGATCGAGACATTGAATTTTTTATAGAGCTATTGCCAGGCACCGGACCAATATCGAAGAGACCGTATCGGATGCCCGCAAATGATCTGGAGGAAATTAAGAAGCAGATTAAGGTGTTATTGGAGAAAGGTTATATCCGACCCAGTTCATCACCATGGGGAGCCCCAATGCTCTTAGTTGAGAAGAAGGATGGATCTTTGAAAATGGTTGTTGATTATCGGGCTTTGAATGAAGTGACGATCAAGAACAAGTACCCACTACGGATGATCTTGACCAGTTGCAAGAAGCTAAAGTATTCTCCAAGATCGATCTTCAACCAGGATACCACCAGTTGAAGATCCGAGAACAGGATATTCCTAAGACAACTTTTACCACAAGGTACGGGCTATATGATTACACGGTCATGTCGTTTGGATTGACTAATGCCCCTGCCTATTTTATGAGTATGATGAACAAGGTATTCATGGAGTTTTTGGATAAGTTTGTTGTGGTGTTTATTGATGATATTTTAGTGTACTCGAAGAATGAAGAGGAACACATGGAGCATTTGTGTTTAGTTCAGGGAACATCAGCTGTATGCCAAATTTAGCAAGTGTGAGTTTTGGTTGAAGGAAGTTGGATTTCTTGGACATTTTATATCAAGAGAAGGTATAGCAGTAGACCCTACCAAGGTTAAATCTATCACTGAGTGGTTGGCACCCACCTCAGTAGGAGAGATCCGCAGTTTGCTGGGACTCATAGGATATTATAGGAGGTTCATTGAGATTTTTTCCAAGATGGCGAAACCCATGACAGAGTTATTGAAGAAGGACTCCAAATTCAAATGGATTGAGGATTGTGAAGCCAGTTTTCAGGAGTTGAAGAAACGTTTCGTTACAGCCCTAGTGCTGATTCTTCCGGATATACGCAAGGATTTCCAAGTTTATTTCGACACTTCTCGCCTAGTACTTGGAGGTGTAATTATGCAAGATGGAAGAGTTGTTTCATACGCCTCACGGCAGCTTCGACCTCACGAGTTGAATTATGCCACACATGATTTGAGTTAGTAGCCGTAGTGCATGCGCTCAAGACCTGAGACATTTTCTGATTGGAAATCAATGTGATGTGTACACGGATCACAAGAGTTTGAAGTACATTTTCACCCAGAAGGACTTGAATCTCAGGCAGAGGAGATGGTTGGAGCTAATAAAGGATTACGATATGAATTTGCATTATCATCCAGGAAAGGCCAATGTCGTAGCAGACACTTTGATTCGCAAAAGCTATGTCAATACCCTCGCAAACGGAGGATTACCGCAGGAGTTAGCCGACGATCTCAAGGAACTTCGTTTGGAGATAGTCCCAAGAGGTTTTGTTGCAACAATGGAGGTTCAGTATACATTATTGGGAAAGATTCGAGAAGCTCAGAAAGAGGATAAGCAAATTGCTAAGATAAAGGAGAAGATAAGCAAAGGAAAAGCCAAGGGTTTTCCTGAGGATGAGCATGAAACTTTATGGTTTGAGGATCGTGTATATGTGCCCAATAACATGGAGATCAAGAACTTAATACCGCCGTGGATCCGGAAATTAATGCCGCTACAGTCGAAGAATGTTGTACTGGCTGCGTACCGGCCATGAAGATTGCAACCCGGTTCGGCGGCTCGTAGGGGTCCGAAATACTGTCACCATCGGAACAGCCCCCAAGCCGGCCGTCTTGAAGTTGATACAATGACTCAGTTTCATAGGTGGATGACTCGCCATCCGAGTAGATAACCGTCTCACCACCAGATGCCGATCTATCCTCAGGTTCTGCTCCATGGATGAATCCCACGAAGGCACGGTTCATGGCGGGCTAAACTCGGACGGGTCTCGCACGCTGAGTCGTCTCGATGATGTCAGTGCAGATGTTCGGCTTAGGGCCCAGCTCGCCGATCTTGCCGATGAAGACGTGAATTCCGCTGAAGGGGACCCAGTACCCGTACTCAATTGAGCTGGCCTCGGGGCCCCAACCTGCATCATCGATGTAGAGCTTGCCGCGAAGACTCTTGGTCATCCGGCCCATGGTGTATCCCTTGATCCCTTCGAAGTTGCCCTCTAAGAACTTGAAACCATCATGCAGTAGCCCCACGGTGGGCGCCAACTGTCGTGGGTTTGTCACGGCAAATGTCCTAGTGTGAGGACTTAGTCATGGAGCCATCACAACGAAGTTAACTTAAAGGGGTTAAACGGGACAAAGGACACAGGGAGTTATACTGGTTCGGCCCCTTGCGGTGAAGCTAAAAGCCTAATCCAGTTTGAGGTGGTATTGCTAGGGTTTCGATGACCAGGGAGCGAATACGCTTAGCCTGGTTCTCGATCTGTTGTTTCTTGCCCCTAACTCGCCGCCCGGGCCGTCCCTTTATATACTCAGGTTGACGCCCGGTGGCTTACAGAGTCCCGGCTGGCTCATAAACGTGTCCGACTCGGTGACTTAACTACAATTGCCTTATCATACAAGTTATATACATATGGCGATTTACACCTACGGGCCTTAAGCCTCCTTTGGGCCTTAGGCCCTTCATAACTTACCTTCATGCACCGCCATCTTGAATTCCTTCCTGGGCTTTGTCTTTATGAGTCGCCATGAATATAACCCGGCCCCTCTTGGACGGGTTAACTCAATAACTATATCCCCAACATTAGGCCCCGGGTTGATTTGAACCTGTTCACATGAATCTTCAACACTTGGAAAAATCCCTCCTTCATTACCTTCGCAAAACTTGTAACTCGCCATGACGTCATACTCTGGGATCATGATAAGCCGCCGTGATGTCACCTGCCATTAATTTTAGAGAGCCGAAATCTTTAATGTATCTCCTTATTTTTAATGAATCTCCGAAAATCAAGGCGTCTGCACTGTTACAGATCCGTTTTTTAACCTCCTCGATTCCCGCGCTTGCCACTTATCCATTCGCCTTATAAATAGGGTCGGGGGTCCCTTTCACTTTCCCCCCTCGGCCTCTTCATCTTGTCTTCTTCCTTGCAACGCCCGAACGCTTGTGCTCCGCCGCCGCCGGCGACCCTCGCCTCTGCTTCGTCAACGGCCACTGCATCAACCTGTTCGTACCAGATCCCACTTGCGCGCTTCCACCGCTCAACAGCCTTGGTAAGTTCTTCCTCCTCCTTCTCCGTAGATCTCATTAGGGTTTACACGAGTCCATGGAAGCTCATCGTCGTTCTTCACTGTTCTTCGCTATAGCACGGATATTCAACTCAAACTTGATACCTTTCTTGTGCGGCAATAGCCATAGTTCCTTTTTTATCATTAGAACATCTCCTTTTGCATAGAAGATTCAATCTGGATCTTGTGAACTGCTCAAGCTTGCATATTTAGGTCTGAATATATTTGTATTTCCTGACGCACATTAGATCCAAAATTGTAACATCAATCTGTGAACCCTATTTCTCATCACTTAGCAATTTCCATGCGTAGATATGTTCCTTCAACAGTTGTATGGACGACTTAATTTTAAAAATAATAACCCGCCAGGTATCATTAGTCCCCTTTTAAGCCGCCAATATCTTCTCAGTAATCTTGTAATATCCTGCTCCGGCTTAATATCCAATTGCGCTTCATTATTGTTTGTCCTTGAATCATAAGCCGGCCTAACCATGTGATCTTAAACCGGCGTAATATTTTTTCTAGAAATGGCTAAGACATATACTTCCTGCAATTGGGTCAAATCCCGGATTACTGAGGCAGATTTGAACAATCATGTTGCCACTGGCGGTTTAGCCAAAAAGGAGGACATCCACTGGAGAGCTCCTGGTGATGAAGTCCCTCCTCAACCCAAAGAGGGAGAAGTAATTGTTTTCACTGATCACTTGGGTCGGGGGTTCAGCCCTCCCGGCTCAAAAAATTTCCTTGACGTCCTTCATTTCCTTCAACTGCACCCTCAAGACATCGGACCCAACTCCGTGTCTAATATTTGCAACTTTCAAGTATTCTGTGAAGCCTACCTTCAAGAAGAGCCCACGGTTGATTTGTTCAGGGAATTTTACTACTTAAACCGCCAGACTGAATTTGTTGATGGGCCATGCCAAGAACTTGGCGGGGTCATTATTTAGAGAAGGAAAGATGTCAGTTTTCCTCACGCCAAGCTGCATAGCCACCCCAAGGATTGGAACCAGACGTGGTTCTGTGTTAAGGATACATCTCCAACTGGTGAGAACCCTCTGCCGGGTTATCGCGAGCACCGGCTTAACAACAACCACCCGCTTCCTCAACAGCTTGATTCAAAGGAGTGGGCCAAATATGCACCCGCATTTTCAAAGCTCAAAGCCTTTATGGCTAACGGCCTCACTGGCGTCAATTTCTTCCGGTGTTGGCTAACTTGAGGCATCTTGCCATTAAGCCGCTGATCCGGGTTAATGTGCGAATATACTGGTGATGTTAAAGATCCTCAGTGCCACTGTGATATTCAGTTAACTGAAGCAGAAGTTCCTGAAGCCACCAAAAAATTGTTGAATGAGCCCGTCAAAGAGTGCAGCAAAACTGGACTTAGTCCTTTCTATACTGCCAATAAGCCACCATCCGTAAGACTTGCTCAATTCCTACTTAATCCTCATTCTTAATATTCTCTTATGACCTTTCCAATCTTAACAGGTTGATGATCCGTTTTGGAAGAGGAAACCGCAGGATAAGCCGGCCAAAACGCCTCATGTCAAACACAAAGACAATAAGAAGCCCACCAAAAAGAAGACCGCCAAGTCTTCCGAGTTAAACATTGACGATGACGATGATGACCATGAGTCAGAGGTAGAACTTGATTCACTTGGCTCCTTTTTCATGCATCTCATTGACAATGATTGTTATCAGGATGACGCGGAGGCTAGCCATGCGGGCGATGCAGAGGTAATTATTCTTTCCTCCGGCTCAGAAACTCTGCCAACTCCAAAAACTTGACAAGCAAGCCAGAAATAAGCTTTTCTCACCCTCTAGCTCACTTGGATCCAAACTTTCTTTTGAAGAAACAGCAAAATGAAGCTCGCCGCACGACCCGGCATAGCGGCCACGTGATTACTTCTTCCGGTTTACCAGACGCCCCGACTCGCAAACGCCGTCCCGAGGTCTTACATATTTCTGACACATTTTACCCCAAGGCGGGTTATTTTCGACAACCTCTTAACCCGTCTGATTCAAACTATCAGGGGACTTCTCATTCCTCCTCTGGCGATTCAACTGGAACACAAATTCCAGCTTTTAGGACTGTACCTGGGTAAGACTATTTTTAACTAGTCCATATTTCATGCTTGGTCATCATCTTGATTTTATTTTCTTCCTTTTCAGAGGCCAAGCTAAACCCAGTAAAAAGGCAAAGCTGAATAAGCCAGTCAATGACCCCAATTCATCTGAGCTAGAAAAGCAGCAACCGGAGCCTTCTCATCCAATTGCTGATAACCCTGCTGATGATCTATCGCCAGAAGACCATCATGTTGATATTGATCCAATGACTGTTAACCCAACTGATATCAATCCTTCAAGCCCTATTAGAGTCACCAGTCCTGTTAAGCCGGCAGAAAAGGATGATGATGTTACTATTACTGGTCATGGCTTCACAACCCCGGGTCGTCCTACCGCCTTATCTAGGCACAACACAAAAGGAGAAACTTCTACTGAGGATAAAGGCAAATGGAATGTCGATTTGGAACGCTATACCCAGCTCAACGTCCAAGACCTCCATTCTGGCTACTTGAACCGGTTATACACCAGTCGTGATTTTGAAGCCGGCTTAGTAAATATGATGAAGGATCGCTATGAGGTAAACACCGTTACTTCCCTTCATATAAATATATCTTCATTAGCTGCCAAGTTTGTTGGACATGGTAGAATAAGATGTGCTTTAAGCTTCAACGGTTGCATAGATGAAAACCAGTAGCCCCCAAGGGCCGGTTTATACTTTGGATAGGGACTTATTATAATAGTTTCTGCAATTCTGCATATGTAGCCCCCAAGGGCCGGCTTAATAGATACGTTTAAGCCGGGACTTTTGAGGAGTAGAAAGAAACATTGCTTCTGTAGCCCCCAAGGATCGGCTTAACAATGTATGTTAAGTCGAAACTTATCATTGGAAGGAATAATACTATTTATAGTCTTCATAAGCTGGATCATCACCAATAAATATATTCATTTCTTGAAAAGAGCAATGTGCATTAGCCCCCAAGTGCCAAGGATAAGACTTGTGTTGTGCTTGGGACTTCGTAGTATTTGAAGAAGCAATAGACATTAGTCCCCAAGTGCCAAGTATAATACTTGTTATTATGCTTGGGACTTCGTAGAAATTCATTGCCTTCTCACCAATGGTTTACCTCTTGCAGGCTGATCTTAGCAGTAAAGAATCCCAAGTCGCAGACCTTCGGGAAAATATCAAAACTCAACAAGCAGAGACTTCCAAAGCCAAGGATGAACTGACCAATGCATTAGCAGCAATGGAAAAATTGAAGGAAAGCTTTAAGGCTAAAGAAGCAAGTTGGGATACAGATAGGTCAGCCCTGCTGAAGAGAGCTGAGGATGCTGAGGCTGCGCTTAAGCCGGTAACTGAGGAATTATCCGGTTTAAAGCAGCAGATTAACTTTATGTCAGCAGCCATCTTTGGTAAGAATAGACTCCCCTTGCACTTGTAAGAATCATATTAGAAGCTGCTGCCGGTTTACCCATAATGTCATTTATGCAGGTTCTCGGAGCGCGAAGTTGGGCTCAGATATGCGCGTCCGGCTTAAAGCTGTCTACACTCTTGTAGAGCAACTATATACTGGTGCCCAACGAGCCATCGCTGCTACGATGCACAAGAAGACTCCCTCAACACTCATCCAAGATACTTTGAAGCAATTATCAGTACTGCCCAAGAGAATTGACGACTTGAAGCGGGGAGCTGCCAGAGCTGGTGCTTTGACTGCGCTAAGCCGGGCCAAAGCATGGCAGGCCGATCTCGACCCGGAGGATTTGGCCAATGGCTGCCCCAGTGTCAAAGAAGATGGATCAGACTTCAGTGCTGATGACTTTGTAGAGATAGCCAGAGCTATGCGTCCATTAGAAAGCAAACTAGCCGACGAAACTAGCTTATCTACATACCAGGCGGCCTATGATGCAAATAACAAGAAAATTGCTGCACCGGTTCATGAGCCAACAAATCTTATTCCTCCGATTCTTAAGCACACCTTTGCCCCTGACATTGACCCATCAAATCTTATTGACGATGAAGCTGTGTTTAGAGCGTTGACTGGTATCAACTGGTCTACGCCTAACTTCCAGCTGATGGATAAGCAAGGAGGTGAAGATGAGGAAGAGGTGCCAAAAGACCCCGAGCCTTCAACCCACCAAGAATCATAAGCCGGTGTACTTATCAGAAGAATGTGTTGTATTGATAATTTTGATGACTGCTTAATCTGGTTGGGCCATCAGATGCCTTGTAATAGGCTAGCTTAAACTCTTGACCTGCTATGCTATCGTGCATATTTTGCTTTGCATGACACTGTTGATCTGTCAATTGAAGGTCTGCCACTTGTGCTTATAATATCAACAATTTGAATACATTCTCGTATACAAACAAATCACAAGTGCCCTGACAGTTTACCGCAGGACGGGTCATAATGCCCAATATATAATCACTGGAAACTAAAATAGTTTATAACCAGGGCTGGCCTTCAACTATAACCATATATAGTTTAAAATATATCGTACCTGTGATATTTGATCACACTGCTGGTTTGTCAAGCCAGTGTAGTAAGGGTCATAACCCAAAACTTGAGCACTGGTAAGTATCTTTCATTGCCGGCTTATGAACAAAGCCAGACCGGGTTAATAAACACCGGATATTATCTTATCGCATACTGGCGACTTATAGTCGAAAACCAGGCCGAGTTAATAAACACCAGATATTAACTTATCATATACTGACGACTTATAGTGGACAGCCAAGCCGAGTTAATAAACACCGGATATTAACTTATCATATACTGACGACTTATAGTCGACAGCCAAGCCGGGTTAATAAACACCAGTGAATTGTAATCATAAAACCTTATAAGCCTCATTCGATAAACCTCAAAAAATGTTCAAATCAAACAACAACAAAAAGTCAAGGCTTTCATAGGCGGCCAGGCCTAAAACTCAAGTGCTTTCACGGGCCGCACAACCAATGAGTTAAACCTTTATACAAACCTTATAAGCCGGACCTCACACAACCAATCGTCGTTTTAACTTTGACAAGTTCAAGGTCTGTATAAGATTGACTTGTCAAAAGTACAATGGGTCGTTCCAGGATTACCTGGGCGGAGTGGCAGACTTAAAAAAGCAGGATAACCCGGGGTTTTAGGTGAATACACCTGGCTTCCAAGCCTGGCTTTTAAGCCTATTACACGGGTTATAAAAACTCTTGTTCTTTAGAACAAAGAGCCCCCAAGCAATATTTTTGAGCTGTGCTCAATGGGCACCTATGTTTGAGTTGTACTTTTGCAGCAGACTCTCTTTGGTCCCTTTAACCTGGGTAGCAAGCCCCCAAGTTTTTTTATATGTGGCCAATAAGCCAGATCAAAGGGTAATCATAACTTTGCTTTATAAAGCAGAAGCCCCCGAGTGACCAAAAACTTGATATTTAAAGAGAAAACGACAGAGGCCCTGCTTTAACAGGGATGCCGACTTTATTATATTGATCATAATATATACATTGTCAAAATATGTACATCAGAAGAGCCAGTGGCTCAGGTGTAGTAAGGCCGAAGATGAGCAATATTCCACGGCCGGTGGGTCTCCTCCTCCGACTTACGTTAGTCTTTGTGCTCTCGAACATCGATAAGGTAGTAGGACCCATTGTTGAGATTCTTACTGACCACAAAAGGTCCTTCCCAAGGTGGGGATAACATGTGCATATCAGTTTGATCCTGGATAAGCCTGATACGTCTCCAACGTATCTATAACTTTTGATTGCTCCATCCTATTATATATTCTGTTTTGGATGTTTAATGGGCTTTATTATACATTTTTATTATTTTTGGGACTAACCTATTAACCCAATGCCCAGTGCAAATTGCTGTTTTTTTGCCTATTTCAGTGTTCCGCAGAAAAGGAATATCAAACGGAGTCCAAACGGAATGAAACCTTCGGGAGAGTTATTTTTGGAACAAACGTGATACAGAGGACTTGGAGTGGACGTCAAGAAATCATCGAGGAGGCCACGAGGCAGGGGGGCGTGCCTACCCCCCCTGGGCGTGCCCTCCACCATCGTGGCTCCATCGACCTACTTCTTCCTCCTATATATACCTATGTACCCCGAAACCATCAAGGAGCACCACGAAAACCTAATTCCACCGCCGCAACTTTCTGTACTCGTGAGATCCCGTCTTGGGGCCTTTTCCGGCGCTCTGCCGGAGGGGGAATCGATCACAGAGGGCTTCTACATCAACACCATAGCCTCTCCGATGATGTGTGAGTAGTTTACCACAGAACTTCGGGTCCATAGTTATTAGCTAGATGGCTTCTTCTCTCTCTTTGGATCTCAATATAAAGTTCTCCTCGATCTTCTTGGAGATCTATTCGATGTAACTCTTTTTGCGGTGTGTTTGTCGAGATCCGATGAATTGTGGGTTTATGATCCAGATTATCTATGAACAATATTTGAATCTTCTCTGAATTCTTTTATGTATGATTGGTTATCTTTTCAAGTCTCTTCGAATTATCAGTTTGGTTTGGCCTACTAGATTGATCTTTCTTGCAATGGGAGAAGTGCTTAGCTTTGGGTTCAATCATGCGGTTGCTCGATCCGATGTGATGAGGGTAAACGACACATATTATATTGTTGCCATCGAGGATAAAAAGATGGGGTTTATGTCATATTGCATGAGTTTATCCCTCTACATCATGTTATCTTACCTAATGTGTCACTTTGTTCTTATGAACTTAATACTCTAGATGCATGCTGGATAGGGTCAATGTGTGGAGTAATAGTAGTAGATGCAGGCAGGAGTTGGTCTACTTATCACGGACGTGATGCCTATATACATGATCATGCCTAGATATTCTCATAATTATGCACTTTTATATCAATTACTCGATAGTAATTTGTTCACCCACCGTAATACTTATGCTATCTTGAGAGAAGCCACTAGTGAATCCTATGGCCCCGGGGTCTATTTTCCATCATATTAATCTCCCGTCAACAAGCTATTTCTATCGCCGTTTATTTTGCTTTCTTTAATTTTAATATTTATCATAAAAATACCAAAAATATTATCTTATCATCTCTATCAGATCTCACTTTTGCAAGTGGCCGTGAAGGGATTGACAACCCTTTATCGTGTTGGTTGTAAGGTTCTTACTTGTTTGTGTAGGTACGAGGGACTTGCGTGTGGCCTCCTACTAGATTGATACCTTGGTTCTCAAAACTGAGGGAAATACTTACGCTACTTTGCTGCATCACCCTTTCCTCTTCAAGGGAAAACCAACGCAGTGCTCAAGAGGTAGCAAGAAGGATTTCTGCCGCCGTTGCCGGGGAGTCTACGCACGAGTCAAGACATACCAAGTACCCATCACAAACTCTTATCCCTCACATTACATTATTTGCAATTTGCCTCTTGTTTTCCTCTCCCCCCTTCACCCTTGCCATTTTATTCGCCCACTTTTTCCGTTCGCCTCTTTCTCATTGTTTTTCTTGTACCATGGCCGAATCAAAGAGGGCCAAGGGCTTTACCCATGGTTTTAATAATTTGGATAGTCCCTCTGTCCTCTCTAAGCTTATAAATAATGATGCTATGGAAAGACCTACCGGGGTTGTCAGTGAGGGTTTGAATAATTTTGAAGAAGATGATCCCGGAATTTTTCGTTATTTACTTAATGAGTCTTTGGAAGATGCTTGGGATAGGCTTTTAAGGATCTGAGCTAGCTATGTGCCCCAATATCAAATTGAGATATATCTAAAAAGCTTTTATGTTGGGTTGCCCGTTTCGTTCAAGCAAGTTTTAGATTCTATTTTTGAAGAGGGTTTTCTTGAAGGGGATCCCATAGATACCTATGAAAAGATGAAAACTATATTTGGGCACCCTATGAGTGAGAAAGTTGAATCCACCTCTCTTTTGTGCTTTTACCAAAACGAAATTATCAAAGAGATGAAAGCTAGCTTAGATGCGAATTTTCGTAGCGTGCTTAATCTTTCTTCCACCATTAATGGCCACGTGCTTTATCAAAATAGAAATATAAACACTATATATAATAAATTTTCTCTTTTCTTTCCCAACACTAAAGATGGCAACACCTAGATCTATCCTTGCCTTTATGCCTAGCTAGGGGCGTTAAACGATAGCGCTTGTTGGGAGGCAACCCGATTTTATTTTAGTTTTTGCTTTTTGGTTCTGTTTATAAATAAATAATCCATCTAGCTTCTGTTTAGATGTGGTTTTATGTTTTAATTAGTGTTTGTGCCAAGTAGAACCTTTGGGAAGACTTGGGGAAAGTCTTTGCGATCTTGCTGTAAAAAACAGAAACTTTAGCGCTCACGAGATTAGCTACAACTTTTTATTGGAGAGTTCTATTTAGTTGATTCTTTTTGAACATGATTAATAGATAATTTGCGCACGTCCAGCAATTTATTTTAGAATTTTTGGAGTTCCATAAGTTTGCGTTAGTTACAGATTACTACATACTGTTCTGTTTTTGACAGATTCTGTTTTTCGCGTGTTGTTTGCTTATTTTGATGAATCCATGGCTAGTAATGGAGCTTATGAACCATACAGAAGTTGGAATACAGTAGGTTTAACACCAATATAAATAAAGAATGATTTCATTACAGTACCTTGAAGTGGTGTTTTGTTTTCTTTCGCTAACGGAGCTCACGAGATTTTCTGTTAAGTTTTGTGTTGTGAAGTTTTCAAGTTTTGGGTAAAGATTTGATGGATTATGGAACAAGGGGTGGCAAGAGCCTAAGCTTGGGGATGCCCAAGGCACCCCAAGGTAAAAATCCAAGGACACCAAAAAGCCTAAGCTTGGGGATGCCCCGGAAGGCATCCCCTCTTTTGTCTTCGTCCATCGGTAACTTTACTTGGAGTTATATTTTTATTCACCACATGATATGTGTTTTGCTTGGAGCGTCTTGTATGATTTGAGACTTTGATTTTTAGTTCACCACAATCATCCTTTCTGTACACACCTTTTGAGAGAGACACACATTATTCAGAATTTATTAGAATACTCTATGTGCTTCACTTATATCTTTTGAGCTAAACAATTTTGCTCTAGTGCTTCACTTATATCTTTTAGAGCACGGTGGTGGTTATATTTTATAGAAATTATTGATCTCTCATGCTTCACTTGTATTTTCTTTGAGAGTCCTTTAGAACAGCATGGTAATTTGCTTTGGTTATAAAATTAGTCCTAATATGATAGGCATCCAAGATAAAAACTATAAAGTGCATTGAATACTAAGAGAAGTTTGATACTTGATAATTGTTTTGAAATATGAAGATGGTGATATTACAGTCATGCTAGTTGATTAGTTGTGAATTTGATAAATACTTTTTCTAAAGTTTGTGATTCCCGTAGCATGCACGTATGGTGAACCGTTATGTGATGAAGTCGGAGCATGATTTATTTATTGATTGTCTTCCTTATGAGTGGCAGTCGGGGACGAGCGATGGTCTTTTCCTACCAATCTATCCCCCTAGGAGCATGCGCGTAGTACTTCATTTCGATTAATAATAGATTTTTGCACCAAGTATGTGAGTTCTTTATGACTAATGTTGAGTCCATGGATTATACGCACTCTCACCCTTCCACCATTGCTAGCCTCTCTAATACCGTGCACCTTTCGCCGGTATCATATACCCACCATATACCTTCCTCAAAACAGCTACCATACCTACCTATTATGGCATTTGCATAGCCATTCCGAGATATATTGCCATGCAACTTACCGCCGTTCCATTTATTATGACACTCTTCATCATTGTCATATTGCTTGGCATGATCATGTAGTTGACATCATACTTGTGGCAAAGCCACCTCCATAATTATTTCATACATGTCACTCTTGATTCATTGCATATCCCGGTACACCGCTGGAGGCATTCACATAGAGTCATATTATGTTCTAAGTATCGAGTTGTAATTCTTGAGTTGTAAGTAAATAAAAGTGTGATGATCATTATTAGAGCATTGTCCCATGTGAGGAAAGGATGATGGAGACTATGATTCCCCCATAAGTCGGGATGAGACTCCGGACAAAGAAAAATAAAGAAAGAAAAGAGGCCAAAAGAAAAGAAAAATAAAGAAGGCCCAAATAGAAAAAGAGAAAAAGAGAGAAGGGACAATGTTACTATCCTTTTTTCCACACTTGTGCTTCAAAGTAGCACCATGATCTTCATGATAGAGAGTCTCCTATGTTGTCATTTTCATATACTAGTGGGAACTTTACATTATAGAACTTGGCTTGTGTATTCCAATGATGGGCTTCCTCAAAATGCCCTAGGTCTTCGTGAGCAAGCGAGTTGGATGCACACCCACTTAGTTTCTTTTGTTGAGCTTTCATACACTCATAGCTCTAGTGCATCCGTTGCATGGCAATCCCTACTCACTCACATTGATATCTATTGATGGGCATCTCCATAGCCCATTGATACACCTAGTTGATGTGAGACTATCTTCTCCTTTTTTGTCTTCTCCACAACCACCATTCTATTCCACCTATAGTGCTATGTCCATGGCTCACGCTCATATATTGCGTGAAGATTGAAAAAGTTTGAGAACATCAAAAGTATGAAACAATTGTTTGGCTTGTCATCGGGGTTGTGCATGATTTAAATACTTTGTGTGGTGAAGATAGAGCATAGCCAGACTATATGATTTTGTAGGGATAACTTTCTTTGGCCATGTTATTTTGAGAAGACATGATTGCTTTGTTAGTTTGCTTGAAGTATTATTATTTTCATGTCAATATTAAACTTTTATCTTGAATCTTTCGGATCTGAACATTCATGCCACAATAAAGTGAAATGCATTGAAGAATATGCTAAGTAGCATTCCACATCAAAAATTCTATTTTTATCATTTACCAACTTGAGGATGAGCAGGAATTAAGCTTGGGGATGCTTGATACGTCTCCAACGTATCTATAATTTTTGATTGCTCCATGCTATTATATATTCTGTTTTGGATGTTTAATGGGCTTTATTATACACTTTATATTATTTTTGGGACTAACCTATTAACCCAAGGCCCAGTGCAAATTGCTGTTTTTTTTTGCCTATTTCAGTGTTTCGCAGAAAAGGAATATCAAACAGAGTCCAAACGGAATGAAACCTTCCGGAGAGTTATTTTTGGAACAAACGTGATCTAGAGGACTTGGAGTGGACGTCAAGAAATCATCGAGGAGGCCATGACGCAGGGGGTCGTGCCCTCCGCCCTCGTGGGCCCCTCGTGGCTCCACCGACCTACTTCTTCCTCCTATATATACCTGCGTACCCCGAAACCACAAGGAGCACCACAAAAACCTAATTCCACCGCCGCAACCTTACATGCCCGTGAGATCCCATCTTGGGGCCTTTTCGGCGCTACATGCGAGGGGGCATCGATCACGGAGGGCTTCTACATCAACACCATAGCCTCTCCGATGATGTGTGAGTAGTTTACCATAGACCTTCAGGTCCATAGTTATTAGCTAGATGGCCTCTTCTCTCTCTTTGGATCTCAATACAAAGTTCTCCTCGATCTTCTTGGAGATCTATTCGATGTAACTCTTGGAGATCTCAATACAAAGTTCTCCCCACTGTAATACTTATGCTATCTTGAGAGAAGCCACTAGTGAAACCTATGGCCCCCGGGTCTATTTTCCATCATATTAATCTCCCGTCAACAAGCTATTTCTATCGTCGTTTATTTTGCTTTCTTTACTTTTAATCTTTATCATAAAATACCAAAAATATTATCTTATCATCTCTATCAGATCTCACTTTTGCAAGTGGTCGTGAAGGGATTGACAACCCCTTTATCGCGTTGGTTGCAAGGTTCTTATTTGTTTGTGTAGGTACGAGGGACTTGCGTGTGGCCTCCTACTGGATTGATACCTTGGTTCTCAAAACTGAGGGAAATACTTACGCTACTTTGATGCATCACCCTTTCCTCTTTAAGGGAAAATCAACACAGTGCTCAAGAGGTAGCAAAGCCGGAGCACCAGATCACCTTCTTGAAAAGTTCTGGTTTTAACCCGGCGACTGTGATAACGGCGCAGGTCTTGCTGGTAGATCGCCAAACGAGCCGCTGCGATGTCATGCTCCTCATCTAATAGGTCAAGTGCTTCCTGACGTGCCTTCTCATTGTCAGCTTCAACATTAGCCGCCACACGCGGTGAGTCATGATGGATGTCACTAGGGATAATTTCCTCTGCTCCGTAAACCATGAAGAAGGGTGTGTAACCCGTAGATATGTTGGGGGTTGTATTAATGCTCCATAATACGGAAGGTAACTCCTGCACCAACAACTCGGCGTCCTCTGTAGTGGAACCATAAGCCGGGGATTGATGCCTCTGAGGATCTCTTGATTGGCTCTCTTAGCTTGACCATTAGATTGGGGGTGAGCCACTTGCGACACATCAAGCCGGATGTGCTCACGTTGACAAATTTCTTTCATAGCACCCTTGGACAGATTAGTGCCATTATCAGTTATGATACTGTGCGGAAAGCCAAAACGGAAGATCACCTTCTTCATGAATTGAACCGAATTCTTGCATCACACTTCTTGACCGGCTCGCCTCTACCCACTTAGTGAACTTATCAACCGCCACCAAAAGGTGGGTCTTCTTATCCTTGGACCTCTTAAAAGGTCCAACCATATCAAGCCCCAAACTGCAAACGGCCAAGTAATTGGAATCATCCTCAATTCTTGAGCTGGCACATGGGCTCGTCGTGAAAATTTCTGACATCCGTCGCATTTACTAACCAGATCCTCAGCATCAGCATGAGTCGTCAACCAATAAAATCCATGACGAAAAGCTTTAGCCACGAGAGACTTCGAACCGGCATGCTGACCATAGTCCCCTTCATGAATCTCACGCAGGATCTCACGGACCTCTTTTGGAGAAACACAACGTTGAAAGGCCCATGTAACACTACAGTGATGCAGCTCTCCATTGACAATTGTCATTGACTTAGACTACCGAGTTATCTGCCTGGCTAAGGTTTAGTCCTCAGGTAACTCGCCCCGGGTCATATAAGCCAAATAAGGGACTGTCCAATCCGGGATAGCATGAATAGCCGCCACCAATTGTGCTTCCGGGTCAGGAATAGCAAGATCCTCCTCTATAGGCAACTTGACTGAGGGGTTATAATAAAATATCCAAGAAAGTATTGGGTGGCACCGGCTTACGCTGAGAACCCAACCGGCTCAAAGCATCAGCCGCCTCGTTCTTCCTTCGATCAATATGCTCAACCTGATAACCCTTGAAATGACCTGCAATAGCATCAACCTCTCGACGATAAGCCGCCATGAGCGGATCCTTAGAATCCCAAGTACCAGAAACTTGTTGAGACACCAAATCCCAGTCACCAAAGCACCTCACCCGGCTTAGGTTCATCTCCTTAGCCATCCGAAGACCATGGAGCAGGGCCTCGTATTCAGCTTCATTGTTAGTGCAAGGGAACATCAAGCGGAGAACATAACAAAATTTATCACCTCGAGAGGAAGCTAGCACAACTCCAGCCCCCGAGCCCTCCAATTGCCTGGACCCATCAAAGTGAATAGTCCAATATGTGTTATTTGGCTTTTCCTCAGGCATCTGCAACTCTGTCCAGTCATTGATGAAATTCACCAGTGCTTGAGACTTGATGGCCGTGCGAGGCATATACTTCAAACCATGAGGTCCAAGCTCAATGGCCCACTTGGCTATCCGACCTGTAGCTTCTTGCTACCTCTTGAGCACTGCGTTGGTTTTCCCTTGAAGAAGAAAGGGTGATGCAGCAAAGTAGCGTAAGTATTTCCCTCAGTTTTTGAGAACCAAGGTATCAATCCAGTAGGAGGCCACGCACGAGTCCCTCGCACCTACACAAACAAATAAATCCTCGCAACCAACGCGATAAGGGGTTGTCTATCCCTACACGGTCACTTACGAGAGTGAGATCTGATAGATATGATAAGATAATATTTTTGGTATTTTTATGATAAAGATTAAAAGTAAAGAAAGCAACATAAAGACGGCGCTAGAAATAACTTGTTGACGGGAGATTAATATGATGGAAAATAGACCCGGGGGCCATAGGTTTCACTAGTGGCTTCTCTCAAGAGCATAAGTATTACGATGGGTGAACAAATTCTTGTTGAGCAATTGATGAATTGAGCATAGTTATGAGAATATCTAGGTATGATCATGTATATAGGCATCACGTCCAAGACAAGTAGACCGACTCACCTGCATCTACTACTATTACTCGACACATTGACCGCTATCCAAAGATGCATCTAGAGTATTAAGTTCATAAGAACAGTAGTAACGCCTGTAAGCAAGATGACATGATGTAGAGGGATAAATTCACATAATATGATATAAACCCCATCTTGTTATCCTCGATGGCAACAATACAATACGTGCCTTGCTGCCCCTCATCACACCGGGAAAGGACATCGCAAGATTGAACCCAAAGCTAAGCACTTCTCCCATTGCAAGAAAGATCAATCTAGTAGGCCAAACCAAACTGATAATTCAAAGAGACTTGCAAAGATAACCAATAACATAAAAGAATTCAGAGAAGATTCAAATATTTTTCATAGATAAACTTGATCATAAACCCACAATTCGTCGATCTCAACAAACACATCGCAAAAGAAGATTACATCGAATAGATCTCCACAAGAGAGGGGGAGAACATTGTATTGATATCCAAAAAGAGAGAAGAAGCCATCTAGCTAATAACTATGGACCCGAAGGTCTGAAGTAAACTACTCACACATCACCGGAGAGGCTATGGTGTTGATGTAGAAGCCCTCCGTGATCAATGCCTCCTCCGGCGGAGCTCCGGAAAAGGCCCCAAGATGGGATTTCACGGGTACAAAAGTTTGCGGCAGTGGAATTAGGTTTTTGGCTCCGTATCTGGTAGTTTGCGGTACGTAGGTATATATAGGAGGAAAGAGTACGTCGGTGGAGCAACAGGGGGCCACGAGGGTGGAGGGCGCGCCCAGTGGGGTAGGCGTGCCCCCCTACCTCGTGCCCTCCTGGTTGATGTCTTGACGTAGGGTCCAAGTCCTCTGGATCACGTTCGTTCCGAAAATCACGTTCCCAAAGGTTTCATTCCGTTTGGACTCCGTTTGATATTCTTTTTCTGCGAATCTCTGAAATAGGCAAGAAACAACAATTCTGGGCTGGGCCTCCAGTTAATAGGTTAGTCCCAAAAATAATATAAAAGTGTATAATAAAGCCCAATAATGTCCAAAACAGAATATAATATAGCATGGAGCAATAAAAAATTATAGATACGTTGGAGACGTATCACTTCTCTGTTCTGGATAATATCCCCTAAGGGAGCAGAACTTACCACAGTGATAGGTTGGCCCAAAAAATATTGCTTAAGCTTCCAGCTGGCCATGAACACCCCATATACAAGCTTCTGCCAGTGCGAATACCTCTGCTTGGACTCGATAAGCACCTCACTGATGTAGTAAACTGGCCTTTGAACCGGATATTCCTTGCCTGCCTCCTTCCGTTCCACCACAATGGCTACGCTCACAGCCCGGGCATTAGCAGCCACACATAACAGCAATAGTTCCTTATCAACAGGGGCAGCAAGAACGGGCGGCTCAGCCAGCTGTTTCTTCAAGTCCTCAAACGCTGCATTAGCGGCGTCGCTCCAGACAAAATTATCATCTTTTTCATCATCTGATACATAGGGATACCCTTCTCTCCCAACCGTCTTATAAACCGGCTTAAGGCCGCAATACGACCCGCCAAACGTTGAACATCATTGATACACGCCAGCTTAGCTAAAGAAGTGATGGCTTTGATCTTCTCCGGATTAGCTTCAATGCCTCTATTAGAAACCAGAAAACCCAAGAGCTTGCCTGCCGGCACCCCAAAAACGCACTTGGCCGGGTTAAGCATCATATTATAAACCCGTAGGTTATCAAAGGTATCCTTCAAATCATCTATCAAAGTCTCCTTCTTTCTGGATTTCACTACAATATCATCCACATAAGCATGACCATTGCGCCCAATCATATTATGAAGACAGTTCTGCACACAGCGCTGGTAAGTCGCCTGGGCACTCTTGAGCCCAAAAGGCATAGACGCATAGCAGAAGGCTCCAAAGGGAGTTATAAAAGCTATCTTCTCCTGGTCCTTAACTGCCATCTTGATATGATGATACCCAGAATAAGCATCCAAAAAACTCAAATGCTCACAACCCGCCGTAGCATCAATAATCTGATCAATACGAGGGAGAGCAAAAGGATCAGCCGGACAAGCCTTGTTTAAGTCTGTGTAATCCACACACATACGCCAGGTGCCGTTCTTCTTGTGTACCAGCATCGGGTTAGCCAACCATTCCGGATGAAGAACTTCAATAATAAACCCAGCCGCCAAAAGCCGGGCCACCTCTTCACCAATGGCCTTACGCCTCTCTTCGTTGAAGCGATGAAGAAACTACTTGACCGGCTTAAACTTGGGATCAATATTAAGAGTGAGCTCAGCGAGTTCCCTCGATACACCCGGCATGTCAGAAGGTTTCCATGCAAAGATGTCCCGGTTTTCACGGATGAACTCGATGAGCGCGCTTTCCTATTTCGGATCCAGATTAGCACTGATATTGAACTGCCTGGATGAATCGCCAGGAACAAAATCAACCATCTTGGTTTCATCTGCCGACTTAAATTTCAGGGCCGGGTCATGCTCCCTAGTTGGCTTTTTTAAAGATGTCATGTCTGTCGGGTCAACATTATCTTTGTAAAATTTCAACTCCTCTGTTGCACAGACCGACTCAGCATAGGCTGCATCACCCTCCTCGTACTCTAAAGCGATCTTCTGGCTCCCGTGAACAGTGATGGTTCCCTTGTGACCCGGCATCTTGAGCTGCAGGTAAACATAACAAGGCCTGGCCATGAACTTAGCATAAGCCAGTCGTCCAAACAGAGCATGATAAGGGCTCTTGATTTTCACCACTTCAAAGGTCAATGTTTCCGACCTAGAGTCATGATCATCTCCAAAAGCGAATTCTAGAGCTATCTTACCAACCGGGTACGCCGACTTACCCGGCACCACGCTGTGGAAAACAGTGTTCGACGGCTTAAGGATTTTATTAGTCAACCCCATGCAGCGGAAAGTTTCATAATAAAGGATATTGATGCTGCTCCTTCCGTCCATGAGTACCTTGGTGAACTTATATCCTCCAACCTGAGGCGCGACCACCAAAGCCAAGTGACCCGGATTATCAACTCGGGGCGGGTAATCTTCCCGGCTCCACACAATGGGCTGCTCAGACCAGCACAAGTAACGGGGAACAGCCGGCTCAACAACATTGACTGCCCTCTTATGAAGCTTCTGGTCACGCTTACATAAGCTAGTGGTGAAGACATCATACTGTCCACTATCCAACTGCTTTGGGTTGCTCTGATAACCAGACTGTTGCTGCTGTTGACTCCCCTGATTACTCTGCTGATTGTAACCACCCTGGTTTCCGTGATTGCCTTGATTTCCTTGGAATCTAGAGTTAGAGACACCACCACCGTAACCCGGTCCATGAGAGCCGAATCCTGAGCCACCACCGGGCCCATGACTGTCTTGAAAAAGATTGGAATTTTTGTACTCCTTCATAATGAAGCAATCCTTCCAGATGTGACCAGACAGTCTTTCTCGCGTCCCATGCCTTGGGCAGGGCTGATTTAGCATCTGCTCAAGATTAAAACCTGATCCTCCAGTTTGTGGGGCGGTTTACCTTTACGACGCTGGCCATTATTTGTGCGTTGGTGTTAGCCACAAAGTCCAAACTATTATCAGCTTTGCGCTTACCGTTGCCTCCCTTATTCGCCGGGTTATGCTGCTGCCCTCTGGTGCTGCTGCTGCCCTCTGGTGCTGCTGCTCTTCTTTCCCTTTCCTGGCTTATCATCATCAGACTCAGGGTCCTTGGTACCATAAGAGTCAGCGTATTTAACCAGCGCCACCATGAGTGTCCCCGTGTCATTGCAGTGGCGTTTGATCCGTCCTAATTTCTGCTTCAGGGGCGTGAAACGACAATTGCTCTCCAACATTAAGACTGCGGAATCGGCCTTGATGCGATCCGACAAGTGCAGGATCGTTGAGACCCGGTGCACCCAATGAGTTGTCGACTCTCCTTCTTCTTGGACACAGGAGGCTAAATCCACAATTGACATGGGCTGCTTGCCTGTATCTTTATAATTCTGGATAAACCGGGCCTTTAACTCGGCCCATGACCCAATGGAATTGGCGGGCAGCCCCTTCAACCAAGTGCGGGCCGTTCCCTCCAACATCAGGGGGAAATATTTAGCACATCCAGCTTCGCTAACATCTAGAAATTCCATGGCCATCTCATAACTCTCGATCCATGCTTCAGGAGGTAAGTCGGCTATATAGTTAGGCACCTTGAGAGGACCCTTGAAATCCTTGGGCAAACGCTCATTGCGCAGAGCTAGTACCAAACACGGCACGCCCAAATTCCTATAGGTCACACCTGGCTCCACCAAAGTCATCGGACGACCCGGAGAAAGTTGACAGTCCGCATACTGAGCTGCCATCTCGGCCTCCCTACGTGCCCTGCCTTGATCCACTACGTTCTGTGCATCAGCACCACCCCGCCGGGTTATGTCCATGAGGCGGGTTACGGTTCCGTCCACTGCTTGACACAGCCGGCTCATCGATATGCCTGCTATAACTCCGGCTCGGGCGAGGGGTGGAATGAATCCTGTCACGACTGTAAGAATAAGCCTGCTGCTAAACCAAAGCTGTCTGAAGGAGCTCTCTAGCCCTCCATGTCTCAACCGCCGTCGGAGACTCGCCTTCAACTGGGAGAGCCGCCAATCGAGACGCTGCAGCGATCATGTTATCCAAAGGGTTAAAATAATGACCCGGTGGTGTTGGCATGTGCTGTGGCGGGAGATTGTTCTGACGAGGCGGATCCATCGTGCGTGGCTGAACCGGCATTCCCGTCCTAGGCGTTTCAACCCGGTCACCATTGGCGGTTACTGGTTCTTGCCCCTGGCGTGTTAAAGAGATTCCTCGCCTCGTAAGCCGGCGGCAGGCGAGTCTGATGCCTCCTCCTCATGACTTTGTTTGAAGCGTTCTAATCTAGCATGAGCCGATAGGACCCCGACTGAATCCGCTGTGCCTGAGCATCCAATGTAACCCGCTCCGCGGCCATCCTAGCATCTTCAGCCATCAGGTCCTCCTTAGCTTGAGCTATCTGATCTCGCAACTTTGCGACTTCCGCATTGTGTTGATCTTGGTTATCCGGGTTAACCTCCGTCGTCAGCAGTGTTGCCAAGGTGTCTAGTAAATTGGACAAGACCTGAGCCGGCGGGCGCGCAGGGCCTCCTGCCCCGGCTGCCGTCGCCGCTGCGGATCCGGAAATTAATGCTGCTACAGTCGAATAATGTTGTACTGGCTGCATGCCGGCCATGAAGATTGCAACCCGGTTCGGCGGCTCGTAGGGGTTCGGAATACTGTCACCATTGCAACAGCCCCCAAGCCGGCCGTCTTGCAGTTAATACAATGACTCGGTTTCACAGGTGGATGACTCGCCATCCAAGTAGATATCCGTCTCACCACCAGATGCCGATCTATCCTCAGGTTCCGCTCCATGGATGAATCCCACGAAGGCACGGTTCATGGCAGGCTAAACTCGGACGAGTCTCGCACGCTGAGCCGTCTCGATGGTGTCGGCGCAGATGTCCGGCTCAGGGCCCGGCTCGCCGATCTTGCCGATGAAGACGTGAATTCACCAAGGGGACCCAAGACCAGACTCAATTGAGCCGGCCTCGGGGCCCCAGCCTGCGACGTCGATGTAGAGCTTGCCGCGACGACTCTTGGTCATCCGGCCCATGGTGTATCCCTTGATTACTTAGAAGTTGCCCTCTAAGAACTTGAAACATTCGTGCGGTAGCCCAACGGTGGACGCCAACTGTCGTGGGTTTGTCACGGCAAATGTCCTAGTGTGAGGACTTAGTCATGGAGCCATCGCAACAAAGTTAACTTAAAGGGGTTAAACGGGACAAAGGACACAGGGAGTTATACTGGTTCGGCCCCTTGCGGTGAAGGTAAAAGCCTAATCCAGTTTGAGGTCGTATTGCTATGGTTTGGATGACCAGGGAGCGAATACGCTTAGCCTGGTTCTCGATCTGTTGTTTCTTGCCCCTAACTCGCCGCTGGGTCGTCCCTTTATATACTCAGGTTGACGCCCGGTGGCTTACAGAGTCCCGGTCGGCTCATAAACGTATCCGTCTCGGTGACTTAACTACAATTGCCTTATCATACAAGTTATATACATATGGCGGTTTACACCTACGGGCCTTAAGCCGCCTTTGGGCCTTAAACCCTTCATAAGTTATCTTCATGAACCGCCATCTTCAATTCCTTCCTGGGCTTTGTGTTTATGAGTCGCCAAGAATATAACCCGACCCCTCTTGGACGGGTTAACTCAATAACTATATCCCCAACAAGGATCATGTATATGTGCCCAATAACGCGGAGATCAAGAAGTTAATACTTCAGGAAGCTCATGACTCGCCATATTCTATTAACCCCGGAAACACCAAGATGTATTTGGATTTGAAGGAACGTTTATGGTGGACATGTATGAAGAAGGATATTGCCGAGTATGTAGTAGTATGTGATGTATGTCAGAGTGTGAAGGCAGAACATCAGAAGCCAGCAGGATTATTACAGCCTATGCCGATACCCGAATGGAAGTGGGACAAACTTGGCATGGATTTCATCACTGGATTACCCAGGACCCGATCATGATATGATTCTATCTGGGTAGTAGTTGATCGCTTGACCAAAGTGGCTCACTTTATCCCTGTGAAAACCACCTATACGAGCGCGAAGTTGGCCAAGATATATATGACCAGGATCATATGTCTGCATGGAGTTCCGAGGACCATCGTATCAGATAGAGGGACACAACAATTATCAGGCTAGTTTGAATATGGCACCTTTTGAAGCTCTGTATGGAAGGAGGTGCAGGACACCGTTAATGTGGGATGAAGTTGGAGACCGTCAGTTGACCATATTTGATCACAGAATCAAAAGAGAAGGTTAAGTTGATTCGAGATAGATTGAAGGTAGCTCAGTCCAGGCAGAAGAGTTATGCCAACACCAAACGCAAGGACGTAGTCTATGAAATTGGAGACAGAGCATATCTTCGTGTGTCACCACTCCGAGGAGTTAAACGATTTGGAGTTAAGGGAAAGTTAGCCACGAGATTTGTAGGACCATACCGAGTTCTGGAACGTATGGGAGAAGTTTCCTACAAATTGGACTTACTCGAAGGATTATCAGGAGTTCACGATGTGTTTCATATTTCCCAGTTGAAGAAGTGCCATGCTGAGATGGCCGATATTCCGCTAAGAGATACAGTGCCCCTGGAAGCAATTTAGTTGGAGAGTGATTTGACCTACGAGGAGAAACCTGTAAAGATTCTCGAGTTTGCCAGCCGAGTTACCCGCAACAAGTTTATCAAGTTTTGCAAAGTTCAGTGGAGCCACCATACCGAGGATGAAGCCACCTGGGAAAGCGAACAATACCTACGGAAAGACCACCCTCACCTATTTTCTAGCCAACCCGAATCTCGAGGGCGAGATTCATCTTAAGGGGGGTAGGTTTGTAACACCCCAATTTTCAATTTGGATGTTATACATAGGTCATCATATGCATATCATATTTTATTTGCATTTTTTGTAGTGATCCTAGAAATCTTAAGCAACTCAAGGACCCAAGGAGTGAGTTGGAGGTTTCATAAATTTTCATATTTGCATTTTATCAAATTTGAAAAGAGGATCAATTTGATTTTAATATTTTTCTCTCCATTTACTTCCAATATTGAAAATAAAAGAGAGAAGATAATCTGCTATTTTATTTGGAGAGGAAATATTGGAGAAGAAACTTTAAAATCAAATTTATAATTTTATTTGGATTTTTATTTGCTATTTTTTTGAATTAGAAAAAATATGCATTTTTGAAAATTGCATTTTAGGCCAGAAAAATGTTCACTTTGTTCTAAATATTAGGTTTAGACGGTGAAAATCGTTTCTGGTATTTTTAGAATTTTTTTTGTATTTTGTTAGGATTTTCTTCGGGCGATTTTTTTTAAAAAAAAATCTTCTTCCCTTGGACCGGTCAAGCCCACTGAAAGGCCGGCCCACTGCTGCCGCCTCTCTCCTGCTGAACCCCGCCACAAGACGGACACCGAGGGGAGCCCGAGCCGGACTCCACCTGCCGCCCCCATCCCCAAGGTGCCGCCGCCCCCAACCTTTATATACCGCCTCGCCGCCTTCTCCCCACTCGCTTGCTGGCCGCCCGCCCGCGCTAGCCACAACCACCGCCGCATGTCGCCCTCCGCTTTGTGGCCACCCACCGCCGCGCTTGCTTGCGCCGCGTCATGGCAGCTGCCGCCGCCTCGCCAGTCTCGCCATGTTGCTTTGCCTCGCCGCCTCATGGGATCCGCTTGCCGTCTCGCCAGAGTCTCGCCACAGCTGCTTTGCCTCGCCGCCTCGCCGGGATCCCGCCGCCGCCGTTGACCCCGCCGACGTCGTGAACCGGTATAAAAACCGCCTAGGTTCGCCGATTTTTTTCGGTTCTTCGATTTAGATCGGTTTTTTTTCGAGTTCGCTAATTAGAGAACGTTCACTGGAACGTCACTGTTAGCGAACATATTTGTTCATTAGGGTTTCATAGCGAATTTTCGTTCATTAGGATTTTCTTTTTATTTTATTTTCGGCCAGGGACCTATCCATGAATACTTTTCTCACAGAGTAGTCCCTGATCTTTAAACCCTCGCAACTTTTTGCTCGTTCATCCAAGTCCAGTGAAACCAACGCCAAAATCTTCGTCTTGTTCCCCTCTTTCCAGATAACCAACTTGAACATGGTTTTGAAAAATTAAAATTTGGTTGCAAGCAAATTTGAATTCGAACTTCTTTTGATCGTAGTTTGAGTTTCGTAGCTCCGATTTGATCAATTCTTTTTGCATATCGAAGCTCTTCAGTTGATCTTTCATTTTGGATCTTTTCATCTGAGTTTTACTCTTGCATCTATTTATTGATTGATTATGTATGTTATTGTTTGTTCACGATAGAGTTTCCGGAGTGCGAAGCGTGCTACTACGAGTCACTAGGGTTTTCAGATCGACAGCAAGGCAAGTAACACTTTGATCATATCCCTTATTACCTAGTTTTATGCATTAGTTTCTAATCAAGTGATTGTGGGTTCGAGCCCCACGGTGGGCGCCAACTGTCATGGAATTAACACGTCAGATGTCCTCTTGAAAGGACTTAGTCGTGGAGCCATCGCGACTGGTTAGCTTGAAGGGGTTAAACCGGACAAGGGACATGGGAGTTTTTATACCAGTTCGGCCCCTTCGATGAAGGTAAAAGCCTACGTCTAGTTGTGATGGAATTGATTGGGTTTCGATGACCAGGGAGCAAATACGCTTTGCTTGGGTCTCAAGTTGTTGTTTCCTGCCCTCGAACCGCCGCCTGGTCGTCCCTTTATATACATAGGTTGACGCCCGGCCGATCTATAGAGTCCCGAGGCCGGCTCATACAAGTGTCCGCCTTGGTCTCCCCTTTCCTATCTTACAACACAAGTTATACAATCACAGCGGTTTACTACCATGGGCCCTAATCCGCCTTTGGGCTCTGGGCCTCTAAGCTTCATCAGTAAAGCGCCATCTTCTGGGTCTTTACGGGCTTCAATGTAGTTGAGGGTGAACCGGCCCCTCCTGGGCGGTTTACCCTTAGTAGTTATATCCCCAACAAGTACCTATTGCCCTTTTATTCAAACCTTGGGAGTTCTACGTTACGCTTTTATACTTTGCTATGCTATGCTCGTAGACGTGGTTTGGGTTGAGTGATTCATGACAGTTGTGAGTGTTGTTATGAAATAAGGGTTTACTTAAGGTGGCTATTGGCGTCCTGGGAACGAGGGTCCCCAGACTTGCCTGCCTACAGCCCACGGCCCAGTACGGCCCAGTACGGCCCATCTTCACCAGCAAACACTCAAGACCCTCGCGAGGGGCCAAGCCTCGCGAGGCAGACGACGCAAGACCTCCTCGGGGGCAGCCTCGCCAGGCTGGCTCGCAAGGGGCAGAGAGATCAAGGCAAGGGGCACCTCGCGAGGTTCCTATGATGCAAGCCATGACAACCAAGGCAGTAGGCGCCACAAGACAAAGGTCCCTCATTTCCTCTTTGGTGCTAAAGAGGCAAGCGCAGGCGAGGAGTCTCGAGGCATCAGACAAAGGTTTCCATATCGGTGCAACGAGACCAAGACCAGCAGGACGGCAGGATGGAGGTCACCGTGGAGCCCAAGACGGTGTCACCACCAGAGCCTTTGGCAGGTGAAGACCGCCTTTAGTCAGGATAACTTGTACTAGTTGTCTCCCTTTGAATTTGGCCGTTGTGGCATCCCTTCCCGCTCAATATTTGGGAAGAGGACCAGGGCCTCTATAAATAGGACTAGCCACCACCATAGTAGGCATATCATCTTGGAATAGACCCAACCCACCAAGAACACACACACAAGGTCACCAAGCACAAGAGAACCTCTCCTCAGGAGGCTGTTCTTTCCCTTGTAACTGTTCATCCTCAGCCCAAGAGGCAATCCACCACACCACACTGGAGTAGGGTATTACACCACATCGGTGGCCCGAACCAGTATAAATCTTGTGTCCCTTTGTTCTGCGAGTTCGTCGAGCTAGGCCTTGAGATTGCGGTGAGGGCGTGAATTAGGGAGAGGAGAGATCTTCGTGCGCACCCTAGTGTTCGAACCTCAAGGGTTTGCCAGAACCCGTAATCCGACATTTTGCCTCGGGTTACGATCGCGGTCCCATCCAGGAGTGGCGCGACCGGCCTCGCGAGGACCGCTGGCAGGACTAGCCTCGTGAGGATGCCTGGAGAGATCAGCCTCGCGAGGACCGTCCCCAGGGCAACGCCGGTCTTCCTCCGCTGCCACCGCCGCCAAGAAGGAACGGCGACCACCATCAGGACAAGGGGGCTGGGGGCTTCCAGGAGCCGCGCGCCATCGCCTGCATCTTGGGCGGAGCTCAAGCCCCAGCCTCCCAACGCATCTTCAAGCAGTTCTCTCGCGAGGTGAATGCAACCCTTCCCAGGCTCGAAGCCACGCGCCCTCTCAGGTGGTCCAAGTGCGCCATCACGTTCAACTCAGCGGACCAGATCAAGTGTGTGGCCACTGCTGGCGCCCTCCCGATGCTCTGCTCACCCGTCATCAGCAACGTACAAGTCACCAAGACCCTAATCGATGGCGGTGCAGGGCTTAACATCATGTCCGTTGAGACGTTCGACAGCCTCCAAGTGCCGTATGATCAGCTTCAGCCCACCAAGCCCTTCTCTGGAGTGACTGACGACTCCACCACCCCGATAGGGCTGGTCTGCCTCCCTGTCACCTTCGGCCAGCGCGACAACTACCGCACCGAGCTCATCGACTTTGACGTCGCCCACATCCGTTTGCCGTACAACGCCATCCTCGGGTACCCAACCTTGGCCTAGTTTATGGCAGTGACTCACCACGGCTACAACGTCCTCAAGATGCCTGGGAGCGGTGGGATCATCACAGTCCCCTGCGAAGAAAGAGATGCAATGTGCTCCCTCGAGCGCGCATTCCAAGCTGCGGCAATCGAAGACCCCGACAATGACGGCGTGCGGTACCCTCCTGAGGCCATCCCCAAGAAGAAGAAGCAGCTACTCCGCACAGGACCTCAGGGGAGCGGCGCCTCTGCCGGTGCCGCTCCAGGATCAGTGCTCGTGCCTGGGACGCCTCCCTCCCCCGCATAGGAAGGCGCGCCCGGCGCCCTCCTTGGGCAGGGCTCGGGGGCTCTCTTCTGGAGGGCTTCAGACCTAGCCAACATCACGAGGGAGGCGCTCGGGCACCATGTGGAGGCGTGCTTCGCGGCACGTTTCCCTCATGAGGACACCGCGCGTCAGCCGCTCACCCGATGCAGCTCCCCATCCCGACGAGGATGGCGGGCTGCGCGTCTGCATCGACATCCCAGGGCTCAACAGGGCCGCGTCTCAGGAGCTCTTCTGGCCTTCGCACGTGGGGCGTTGCAAGGGCCCATCTCACAGCTATGTTCGGATGCCATTCGGCCTGCCGAGCATGGCGGCCGCCTCCCAGCGCAACCTGCGAAGCATCCTGGCGGCTAAAGAGGCCAGGCATCACGCTGTCCTGGCGGATATGGGGACAGTCCTCAAGGAATCGCCTGGACCCCCAGAGCCTCCCGAGGCTTGCTACCTCTTGAGCACTGCGTTGGTTTTCCCTTGAAGAGGAAAGGGTGATGCAGTAAAGTAGCGTAAGTATTTCCCCCAGTTTTTGAGAACCAAGGCATCAATCCAGTAGGAGGCCACACTCAAGTCCCTCGCACCTACACAAACATATAAAAACCTCGCAACCAACGCAATAAAGGGGTTGTCAATCCCTTCACGGTCACTTACGAAAGTGAGATCTGATAGATATGATAAGATAATATTTTTGGTATTTTTATAATAAAGATGCAAAGTAAAATAAAAGGCAATAAAAATAGCTAAGTGTTGGAAGATTAATATGATGGAAAATAGACCCTGGGGCCATAGGTTTCACTCTTCTCTCAAGAGCATAAGTATTACGGTGGGTGAACAAATTACTGTTGCGCAATTGATAGAATTGAGCATAGTTATGAGAATATCTAGGTATGATCATGTATATAGGCATCACGTCAGATTACAAGTAGACCGGCTCACCGCATCTACTACTATTACTCCACACATCGACCGCTATCCAAAGATGCATCTAGAGTATTAAGTTCAAAAGAACAGAGCAATGCTTTAAGTAAGATGACATGATGTAGAGGGATAAACTCATGCAATATGATATAAACCCCATCTTGTTATCCTCGATGGCAACAATACAATACGTGCCTTGCTACCCTAACACATCCTTTGGGAAAGGACACCGCAAGATTGAACCCAAAGCTAAGCACTTCTCCCATTGCAAGAAAGATCAATCTAGTAGGCCAAACCAAAGCGATAATTCAAGAGACTTGCAAAGATAACCAATCATACATAAAAGAATTCAGAGAAGATTCAAATATTGTTCATAGATAAACTTGATCATAAACCCACAATTCATCGGTCTCAACAAACACACCGCAAAAAGAAGATTACATCGAATAGATCTCCACGAGAATCATGGAGAACTTTGTATTGAGATCAAAAGAGAGAGAAGAAGCCATCTAGCTAATAACTATGGACCCGAAGGTCTGAGGTAAACTACTCACACATCATCGGAGAGGCTATGGTGTTGATGTAGAAGCCCTCCGTGATCAATGCACCTTGACGGGGCCGAAAAGGCCCCAAGATGGGATCTCACGGCATGTAAGGTTGTGGCGGTGGAATTAGGTTTTCGTGGATGCCTCTGTGGGTTTGGGGGTACGTAGGTATATATAGGAGGAAGAAGTACGTCGGTGGAGCAACGTGGGCCCCACGAGGGTGGAGGGCGCGCCCAGGGGGGTTGGCGCCCCCCTGCCTCGTGCTCTCCTGGTTGATTCTTGACGTAGCTCCAAGTCCTCTGGATCATGTTTGTTTCGAAAATCACGTTCCCGAAGGTTTCATTCCGTTTGGACTCTGTTTGATATTCTTTTTCTGCGAAACTCTGAAATAGGCAAAAACAGCAATTTGGGCTGGGCCTCCGGTTAATAGGTTAGTCCCAAAAATAATATAAAAGTGTATAACAAGGCCCATTAATCATCCAAAATAAAATATAATATAGCATGAAGCAATCAAAAATTATAGATACGTTGGAGACGTATCAAGGCTCAGGACCCCGGCGGCTCGTGAAGAGCACCCTTCGCCATGCATCTTCAGCTAGCCCAACATCCCCTCAACAATGGAACCAGGTGACATTTTCCAAGTTTATTTAGCTGGGAGCGCCCCCCGGGCTGCATCATTCCCAGGCCGCGTGGGCCTATCCCCACGGCATGTATCCTTTTATGTCTTTAGCTTACTCTGCTGGGAGCGCCCCCCTGGCCGCATCATCCCCAAGCCGTTTGGTTCCGTCCCGGTGGTATGTATCGTTCTTGCATTTACCTAAGCTAGTTCACTTTCCATGCATGATCTATCTATGGTTATCACTTGCTTGATTATCACCCACCACAGGTGCTCCTCACGCTGGCACGACGCTCGTGCTCGGGTCCGTCCCTACAGCGTCGACAAATCTGAGCGGTCGAGCTCTGACTTGCAGCATGCCCTGCGATGTCACCTCACCAGGCCCCCAGTGCCTTCATCCTCTTGCGGGGCGACCAGTGGCAGACCGGCAATCGTAGTGGCAATCTGTGTTCCTCCTCGCGCTAACCTGCAGGGACCCCCTAAGGACGACAGCAGGCGGTACTACGGGCTCCCCCTTCTCCCATGCGATTCGCTCGCGCGTTAAAAGGGGGGCTCCTGAGCATCACGACTCAGGAGCTCTTACCGTCTCTCCAGCCCTCACCCCCTGGCCTTGACCACGACATCGTGACCTGGCATACCAGCGGCGGCTGAGCTTGCTCGAGGGTCGGGACTTGAGGACGTAGAGCACACAGGAGAGTGTGGAGGAGAGGGAGAGGCTCGCAAGGGCCCGACCTGGCTCCGCTACGGCGCCGACACACGAGTATGGTGCGGCACAAGGAACCAACCCTGGACTACCAAGATAAGTTTCGCGCCCGGGTCGACCAAGCGCTATGGCATAGGATTCCCACGTGTCGCAGCCTTGTTACGGCAATGTCGCCTCCCTTTCTTACCTCACGGTGGCTTCTTGCGCGCTAAAGGGGACCTCTTGAGCATCGCACCTCAGGAGCTCTTACTGGACCTCGGGCCACTCACCTCCTGGCCTTGACCACGGCATCGCGACCTGGCATACCAACAACGGCTGCAGCCTGCCTAGGGACTGGGGCCTGACAGCGTAGAGCACCAAGCTGCCGCGTGGCTGGAAAGGGGAGACTGAGCCGAAACAAGACATGCGTTCGCAAGTTTTCATAATACGGATAATATTAACACAAAAGGCGCTACAGACTCTTTACACACCCCTGTGGGGTTCGTCTCGATTCCTCGCAGGGAACAAAAGAAGGAAGTCTCTAGGAGCCCTATCTATACACGCCAGCGCGGCCGACGCCATCATCAACAGTGGGCCATGAGAGGCTGGCGCCAATCCCATCCAGATCAGCGACGGTGGCGGCCAGACGCTGCGGCCTTGCTCCGGGCTTGACGAGAGCTCGGGCGCACGTAGCTGTCGTCGATCGTCTCCGGAGTCTCTTAGGGCTCAGGAGAGCCACTGGACTCCCAAGCGCCGCCGCTACTGCTGGAAGGGCTGCCAGCGAAGCCTGCGGTGGGGACGGCGGTGGCCACAACGCCGTCTTGACGGCTCCCTTCGGGGTAGTACTCTAGGCGGCGGCCTTCCTCGTCAAAGACCTTGAAGAACATGGTGGAGGCGCCGTCATACTCGAAGTGGATGGCGAGGGCGCCTTCCGCACGGCAGACTCGAGCAACCTCCCTCCAGCCGCGGGTCATGTAGATCTTGCCTGGGAGACGGCCTCAACCTCCGCTCCAGTCGTCAGGGCGTCACAGTCGGCGTGCTGCAGCCAGAGCTCGAGGGGGCCCCTCGGCGGCATCTCGGCGGAGAAGAACTGCAGAAAGTGGATCAAAATGCGCGGGGGCATCGCCGCCCACATCACGAGTTCGCAGGAAGAGTCCGCAGCGTGGGCTTCTGGGGCGACGACGTGCGTCACCACAGCGCGGCGACCACGGCCACGGCATGGACGGCGCCACCTGTCGCCTCTCCCTCCAGAGCCCTCGGCTTGGGCGTACAGAGGCAGCGGATACCCGGGAGGTGGCCTCTCGCACCAAGGCCTCGACACCACCGGCCGCACAACTACGTCGCGGCGGTGGGCTAGCCTCTTCTTCGGCGGTTGTGGCTCGGGCTCGTCGCAGGTTTTTTTTCCCTTTTCTGCAGCCGAGAACCTCCGAATAGGCGCCATGGGTGTCGCTGTTAGCAATGAAGCAAGGGAAAAGAAGCAAGTGGAGCAGGAAGAGATGAGTGACGGGGGCTCCGCCCCCTCCTCATTTATAGCGGGAGAAGGCCAACCGGCGATCCCCATGATCACAAGTAATGATGATTTTTCTCTGCATGCAGCAGGGACTCGTCAAGTCGGGCTGTTGCCGAGGTAGCGTGGGGAAGCGGATGCGCCCACGTCCAATGAATCGTCACGCGTCAACCAAGGCCGCAGGCTGTTGGGGCCATGGCGCTCGGCACTTGCCCTTTGGCCGCCTCGAAGCCAAGCCCGAGCGCCTTGGCCCTGTGGCTCTTGTCGGCGTCCGGGCGGGGTCCCAGACTTGCCTGCCTGCGGCCCATGGCGTGGCTCCACCAGCGGCCCAGTACGGCCCATCTTCACCAGCAAACACTCAAGACCCTCGCGAGGCCGACGACGCAAGACCTCCTCGGGGGCAGCCTCGCCAGGCTGGCTTGCGAGGGGCGGAGAGATCAAGGCAAGGGGCACCTCGCGAGGTTCCTATGACGCAAGCCATGACGACCAAGGCCAAAGCGGGCGCTTGCGCGTGCAAGGCCACAAGCAGTGTCCTTGTTTCCTCTTTGGTGCTAAAGAGGCAAGCGCAGGCGAGGAGTCCCGAGGCATCAGGCAAAGGTTTCCATATTGGTGCAATGAGACCAGGACCAGCAGGACGGCAGGACGGAGGTGACTGTGGAGCCCAAGACGGCGTCACCACCAGAGCCTTTGGCAGGCGAAGACCACCTTTAGTCAGGATAACTTGTACTAGTTGTCTCCCTTCAAATTTGGCCGTTGTGGCAACCCTTCCCGCTTAATATTTGGGAAGAGGACCAGGGCCTCTATAAATAGGACTAGCCACCACCATAGTAGGCATCTCATCTTTGACTAGATCGAACCCACCAAGAACACACACACACAAGGTCACCAAGCACAAGAGCACCTCTCCTCAGGAGGCTGTTCTTCCCCTTCTAACTGTTCATCCTCAGCCCAAGAGGCAATCCACCACACCACACTGGAGTAGGGTATTACACCACATCGGTGGCCCGAACTAGTATAAATCTTGTGTCCCTTTGTTCTGCAAGTTCGTCGAGCTAGGCCTTGAGATTGCGGTGAGGGCGTGAGTTACGGAGAGGAGAGATCTTCGTGTGCACCCCAGTGTTCGAACCTCAAGGGTTTGCCAAAAGCGCTCCTAAGACGCGGCCCTGTTGAGCCCTGGGATGTCGATGTAGACGCGCAGTCCGCCATCCTCGCCAGGATGGGGAGCTGCATCAGGTGGGCAGCAGTCGCTGCGTATGGCTCTTGCTTCTTGTAGTTCTTGAGTGGTCTGGATGATGAACTCCTGAGCGCCGGGCGCTCCTCGCCCGGTGTCCTCCCGAGGGAAAATGTTGGATTACGGGTTCCGGTAAAATGTCGGATTACGGGTTACGGGTAGCGCACACCCATAACCTTCCCTAGTTGGAGGCACCAGCGAGAGGCACGACAGTAAACCCAGTTAGGAGCCCCCATAAAGCAAGTGTGGCTGCACTTTTCAGCTCGATTTTGATGGCACTATGACTCAGCCAACATGTGTTCAAGTTCAATTAAAGCCCGGTTAAACTTGAATGCAAATGATGCTGAGTCATACAATATAGCATTATGAAATAAAAGTGCATATGAGCATTATATCAGCATGAGCATGGGTAGAGCAACATAACCATATGAATCATAGCATCAATAATAATAAAGCACTTAGTCTACTTGATGCAGATGAACATGGCATAGCGATGATCGTACGTAACACAGGTGCTTCATAATAGACGGTAATCATGCATCAGATGAACATCACTATCACCAGTATGTATTGCTACCAAGCATGACATATGATAATAATACTCACAAGTAGTATACACTAACAAGGTGCATAAGAACATATCACGAAGATAAGCATGTAGCCAAAAGCACAACCGAAATGATACTAGCAGTATTAAACAAGCAATCATTTACTAAATATTCAAGTGAAAACTATGGCTACTGCAAATCCATCATGCAAGTGGCTATCGTGTCTTGCCTTGAGATGAAGGAACCATCGGGGAGAAGTGCGGAAGGATCGCGAAAAGATTTACCAGAAACAATTCTCTCTCGATGGGGACTGTTTACGGGCAAGGGCAAAATGGTCATTTTTACAGTGTGAAAACATTATGAAAATGATACCAACATGACAGGCTCGAAGAGAGGAAGAACTGGGCTTTGGAATCACCTCATTTGGAGTCCCGGTTAAAAAGCTACGCCCAATTGAATAATAGGGACTAATCTCTAATTCTATTAAACAAGCAAACATATTGATCGCTAAGTACACCCAGCCTAATCTACATATAACAACCCCGATCAATTACAGCCTCACGATCAACCTCATTTAATTAGATCTAACCATCAAATTAAAACTAACCCTCACCAAAAGTGCCTTTAGCAATTTTAACTCGCGGACGAAAACTTTGCCATCAGAGGAAAAATTCAGCCCCTAGCGTCCGCCTCCCATCAAAAGGAAAGAAAACGCAAAAGAAATCTCACACCGCCGCCGCTGCTGCCGTTTGCTCCAGATGTCCTACTTGCATTACCGTCATGCTTGGCGCCGCTGCCACGCGTGCCCGTGCCGAGGTCAGTTAACCGGGGTTTGCTGAACGGAGAGATCCCAAGGCAAAAGAGTCGTTGCCGTGCAGGAAGCTCTCCTCTGCCCAGCCCGCTGGCGCCGCTGCCTTCAGGTTCAGGCCAAACCGCACGACTTCGGTGATGGCCGCCTCTACTCCCCAATGGCGACGGCCTCTTCTAGGCGGCTACACCACTCCGTCCTCTGCCAGGTCGGCGCCGCGAGGGACGTGGACGCACGCGGGGCGGCCGGCCGCGAGTGAACGATGGCGCGCGTGCGAGTGTGCGGCGCGGAGCACGGATCTCCTCCCCGCCACTGCCGAGTTACCTGCTCCGAGCGATGCCCTCTTGTCTCATCCATAGAGGTCTGCCCCCTGACATCTCTTTCCCTCTCAATCTCTTCATCTCTTGTTTGTTTTCTCAAACTCACATAGATCAGAAAGCTCTGGATCCACCAAAAAGCTGAATCATGTGCGTTGGTTATCCAGTCAGGTTTCTTTCCTTTTATCAACTACTCACTTCTGAGGAACATAAGACAGTGCGACATATCTTCTTCATTACTGCTCACTCCTGCAGTACTGACAAGCATTTCATAGGACAGATAATGTGTTTCCTATAAATCATACATCTATGTGGACTGAACATACCATCATGAACTACATAAACAGGGAAGCGTCGAGGCCTTCAACTAACTTCAGCAAATCATAGAAACAGTACAGTATCCCTGGGCATCAATGACATGTGTTCTTTTGTACTGCTCTCTTGATTGTCGCGTGTCCAGGTTGCCACCGGGAAGAGGTGTGGTGGCGGCCAAGACGAGAACAATGGGACACTGAAGTCCCTTGGATGTTCGTGTTTACCATAGGTGTGCTCTCTTTTCTATCATTCTTTTCCTGTATTTTATTCTAGATTAGTGACTACTAATTTCCATGTCTACTGGGAGGAAGAAAGTCGGCAGGTGAACCTTTGCGACTATGTCAATCACTGCTTTGTTTAAACTCATAATATCATCCCTTTTAAGCTAATAAATCATAAGACATAGTTTTGTTGTTGATTTTTTCTAATTCCCACTTTATTGCTTCACATAGACTATTTAGGGCTTATTTGAAATAACCTGCTCTGATAGTGCAGGAAAACATCATAAATGAAAACAAAAGATTTCATAAGAAGGCATACAATGATTTGGTGGAGAAGCCGAAGGTTTTGTGTGGAAAATTAGGTTTGAAACTCAATTAGATTCTAAACTACTCTTTTTGGCTGCTACTGCTCTATCCTTCAAACTTCTTTTCTGAAAAATTGAAAGATAAATACAATAATGATGCATCTCTGCAGATAAATATAAACTCAGTATTGTTCAGGCCCAAATTCTTGATTGAACTTATGGTCAGTTTCAAATATTAGTTCACGATACACTTGCCAAAGATAAGTAACAACCAACTTGAGCAAATTGGAAACACATTCGGATCAGGAGCAGTAGAAATTCTGAAGGGCATTGGGTTATTGAACTGCATGTACTGATGCGTGTGTTGTTTTTCAACTCAATCTTGCTCTTCCTGATTTTGGAACCGTTGACACACACTGCACACTCATAGGCTCATTTAATCCTCATGGTAAAAGACCAAAAAGTTGTATAGAAATGTCTTCGGGTTCGGGTGATAACGCATATTTGTTCAGTGTTCATGTCGATCCATCCTATTGTTTTATCCCCGTAGGCATACTACTCATCTCTTCTTAATACTGATTTTCTTAATTTGTTCTGACTTTTGTGTTTGCTAAATGCAGCTAGCTTCGGCAGGTTTGTTAGGCTAATATAAGGTAGGGAGGTTTGCTACATGATAATACACAGATGATACTAGAGGATGTTTTGCAATTAGCAAGGTACTTTGTTTACGAGCTGATTGTCAACTTTCTTAAAAAGATACATGGTTGTTGTATCCTATCCGACAATATAAAACTTTTGTCATGATATTTCCTTGTGCAGTTTCAAGGTCACATGGATGCTGATAGCTCTCAGGTGTATGTGATATTTGTTGCTGGGTATTGTTGTAGTTCTTCCTGTTATGCCAATGTATATGGTTTCAGTTTCCATATTGAGATTGATATGGAACTGTCTCATCTTCCAGTGTGAACATTATATATTTTCTCTCTCCAAACCCCATGAGCATTCTGTAAAAACAGTGGCCACTTGCATCACCAGACTAAATTATGTAAGTGTAGTGTAGTTTTCTCTTCTCATTACATACACTTATTGTAATAAAAGTAGCCATTTTCATCAGTGGAGTAAATTATATAAGGCATAATTGGTAATGGATAGACTTACATTTCAGACGAAATAGGTACTTCTTGGCATCTCAATTATTAGTCTCAAAACACTACTTTCCATACTCTTCTATATCTCAAGTATTCATGACTAACTGACTATCATGCTGAAGACAAATCTTTTCTTGCTCCTCTCGATTGACTAAATAAACCAGAACACTGAATTATTGATCTTATCTTGGACTATCATTTGTATTTTAATTTTTAAATCTTCTGCGGACTCTCACAAGAATCAAGTGTGGCAGACAGCTCCTTACTCATCTTCGTTAGAGTTTGTACACTTGGGTTTTCTGAAAGCTAAATATTTCTCCTATGAATTTCAGCATGAATAAAAGTGAATTGCCATGTTGATAGATGTGAGCCACAAGGCACCAGCCACCGCTCGGGGTAGCCGCTGATGCTGTGTACGCTGCCAAAAATCTGCAGCCTGAGACCTCTTCATCACGCCCCGTGGGCATGAACACATGAGATTCACTGTCCATCGTGTCACACGGGTGTCGTCACACCACCATCAACCTGATCCCTTCAGTGTGTGGCTGGTCCCACTTGACACTCAATGCCTTTTGCTGATGACTTGTTGGTTTGTGGTAATACCACAGTTCAGGAAGCTACCCAAATGGCTCATCTCATCAACCACTTCTGTTCCCAATCAGGTCAGACTCCAAATTGGCACAAATCTTCTATTCTTTTTAGTGCTACTGTCTCCCAGTCTCTAGCCCAACATATTAATAATATTTTCCCAGTTACCCTTATTGATAGTACATCAACTCACCTTGGCCACCCTCTCATCCTTCCTGCAAAGGACCGTGCTTCGGCTTACAACTTTGTTTATGATAAATTCAAGAATAAGCTTCCCATTTACAAAGCTGATAAATTATCCCATGCTGCTAGACTTGAGCTTATCAATTCGGTGTTCGCTTCCATACCTGTTTACTATATGTCCAATATCCTCTTTCCAAAAAAATTCCTTGCGAAGCTCACGGCAATCATTCGTAATTTTTGGTGGGTTGGTGTTAGAGAGGAAGCTAGTGCAAGAGCTTTATGTCTCAGGGCTTGGAAAGATATTTGTACTCCTAAAAAGAAGGTGGATTGGGAATCAAAAACATGCTGGCTATGAATCAAGGTCTCCTTCTTGCGGCTGCCTGGAGACTTGCTGAAAATCCAGAAAGCCAAGTCTATCAAGTTCTCTGTGCTAAGTATTTTCCTGATTCTTCCATTTGGAGAGCTACTCCGAATACTCCGAAATCTGCTTTCTGGACTTCTATTCTCAAGGTCTTGCCGATGCTCAAGGACCATTCTTTTTATCAGATCACCCAAGGCAACATTTCTATTTGGAGCTCACCTTGGTGTACCACTTGGGAGAACATATATGATCACCTTATTGTCCAGCATAGTGCTTTTATTTACCCGGCTAAGGTCTCTGATCTTTGGCTACCAGGCCAAAAAGTTTGGAATTCTGAGTTCATTACTAACCTTTTTCAGGAACCGACTGCTTCGGCTATTATTGCAACTCCTATAGTTCTTGATGATAGTAGGGATATCCTTTGTTGGAAGCCCACTCCTTCTGGTAAGTGCAATTCTAAGAGTACATATAAGTTGTGTTTACAACAAATTCATAATTTGCAGGCAAATCAACCAAGACAGGTGAACCAATCAACCAAAGATATTTTGCAGCAGGTCTGGAAGCACAAATTCATGGCTCCAAGGGTTAAAACTTTTGCGTGGCGCTTACTTAGGCATGCTCTCCCAACTGGTCTTAGAGCTGGCAGGTTTTCCTCTCATATTTCTTCTACATGCTCTAGATGTGATTCATATGAAGATGAAATGCATCTTTTCTTTCTTTGCAACTTTGCTAGAGCCTCTTGGTTCGGGCACCCCTGGTATATTAGATCTGATATTCTTGCTCTCAATCATAATTTTGTTCTTGATATTATTCAGGTTCTAATTAACATGAACCATCCGCAAGCATCTATTCCTAATATATTTACCTTCTTGTGGTGTTTGTGGAAAGCAAGAAGCGATGTTCTTTTTGTAGGAAAGAATCACATCCCCATCATGAACACCAAGCTGCTCTAGCCATCGCCTCTGTCCAAGATATGCAAGATCCCCAAGAACACCTAAATAGGGAGCTGCCTTCTTCGAAGGAGAAGCAATCTACAACCATACTCTCTCAAGGGCAAGAACAAGTACAGCAAGGCTCCGCCCTCAAATCTGACTTGGCTATTTCAGGTACCAAAATATATTCAGATGCCTGGGTATGGTGGTAATCCGGCTACTGGTATTGGTGTTCACATCCTCTTCCCCAAAGAGGGTTCTGATTCAAGAATAATGATTCAAGCCTCTACTCATGATGTTTGTTCACCTCTTATTGCTGAAGTTTATGCACTTCTATTTGCTGCTAAAATCTCTTGCAGGCTTCAACTTCAGCAAGGTTCTTTTCTCACTGACAATCTTTCATTAGCAAAGATGGCTGCTTCAAGAGATATCAATAACACCAACATCAGCTGGAGGTGCAGACAACCAATTAGCGAGTTCTTTCAAATCTCCCATTCTCTTAATGCTGTTTATCACATCTCTAGGAATACCAATGGAATTGCTCACAATTGTGCTCATCAGGTTCTCAACTCGAGAGTAGAACCTGTCTTTAGTTGTTCACGTTCTTCTCATGCCAATGTACCTTGCCCTTTTCTGCAGTCCCTTCTCAATTTTCAAGTTCAGGGCTATGTAATTCATGCTGTACATTGTCTACGAGTTGAATGAAATTGTGGCGCTTGATGGCGCCTTCCTTGTGTTCAAAAAAAAGACAGGGGGTTGCTACGGCTCAACGCATCCCGACGCCGCTGTCTGATTCATCACTTTGCTTGTCTCCATCCTGTGAGAGTTTACTACACTTATTCGTTCATTTCCTCTCTCCATGGATATTTCAAATGACACAATGTGATTTGCTCCTCTTCTGCAAATTGGTCATCAACCCCTAGGCGCTGATTCATTTTTAGGAATTACAGTGTTATTAATAGTCGATAGATCAAAAGTACATAAGGCATCCTAAATATTACTTACTACTTTCTATCAAGCAAGTGTTTAAGTAAAGATTCCCCGATGCATGTTGCATGATGTTGAGACAGATTATTTGCTCCATTTATCGATGCCTAGATGATCTCTGCTTCTCTACTAAAGTTGCATGACATCACTAAATGTTAGGCCCTTGGAAATGATATATGAAAACAAGGGCTTGACAAAGATTTTGATGTTTTACTTCATGCATGTGCAATATTACTATTTTCATAATTGTTTGATGACAGTCAAGACGTGTGTTGCACGTGTATACTTACTAGTTTGTAAAATAAACATTCACAGACAGGTACCTAGAGAGTTAGACAGAAAGCGTCTTTCTCTACTTCTATTAAACAAGCAAACATATTCATCACTAAGTACACCCAACCTAATCTACATATAACAACCCCGATCAATTACAGCTAGGGGTGGGCGTTCGGTATAAACCAAAAATTCGGTTTCTACCGTTCGGTTTTTTCACAATTTCGGTTTTCAAATTTACTAACCGAAAATGTCAACCCAAAAGGGCTGACCGAAACTTCGGTTAACCGACTAGTTCGGTTCGGTTTGCGGTTAACACCGAAAAGCATTGCTTTAAGCAATTTGTGCTCACCGCGGCTGCTGCAACCTCTTATATAGCCAAAGCTATGTGCCCCATTCGCTTCGTTCAAGCGAGGTGGGACTAAACGAACGTCATGTCCAGACTTGTCTGGCCGCACACTCGCACACGGGCTGATTTCCATGCATGTGGTCGGCCCACAGCCCACAAAAGGGACGCCCATGGTCTCTCTTTGCTAGTTGTACACGGGCTGGGTTGTCAAGCTCTATTTAGTAGAACGTCCAGGCCTAGTTAGCGTAGAGTTTTCTCGAAAAAAACAAATACTTTAGCATACAGAAGTGGGTGCCTGCATGTGTATGGGAAAACGAGAAATGCTCTTCGTCCATACTGCCAGAGGCCGACAGAGAGTTCGATACTAATATGTCTGCCGATTGACAGGTCCAGCTTCGGTGTTATTTCGTCAACCGAGATATGAACCGAATCAACCGAAGTTAGTTCGGTTATTGCAAGTAGAAACCGAAATTGTCTGTACTGAAATGAAAAACCGAAAATTCGGTTTTTTCGGTTTCGGCTTCGGTCCGGTGTTCGGTTTGTCGGTTTTTATGCCCACCCCTAATTACAGCCTCACGATCAACCTCACTTAATTAGATCTAACAATCAAATTAAAACTAACCCTCACCAAAAGAGTCAGGAGGGGGAGAGGGGTCTAGAGCGAGGGCGGGGGCACAAGCAATCTGTTGGACATGGCAGACACGCTTGAGCGTGTGGCGGGGAGGGCTCGAGCTAAAAGACACGCGGCTCGCATCCATGGCGTGCCAGAGCGGTGGTCACTGCGTGCACGACGCTTACCCGTGCTCTGGTCGGCCAAACCTTGTCTGGGAGATGGACCCTTCTGCCCTTAGTGCAAATGAAGAAATAAATGAGCTCAGGGCCAAAGAAGAGATTAGCACTTGGCTCCAATGCAGATGAACATCGACCTGTTTGTGCTGCGGTGAGGAATCTACAAGAGGGGATAGACTCAGGTTTTTGGCAAGGTGTGATAAATCACTAAGATGAGCATCTATGCAAATTTGCAGCTCATTAGGATGAAGATAAGTGGCACTTGCTATACAAACCACCATTCTGTACAGAAATGCAAACAATGAAGTGGCACTCACATATCAAGTTGTATTGAGCTGAATTTTAGAGCAGACGAGTTATTTTATGATATGAAGTTGCTGTAAAAGTTTCATGCCATTTGAAAATACCAAAATGGTACTTGCTTCACAATGCAGCTCTCTGGACAGAATCTTGGAAAAAATGTAGAGGGAAAATGGCTTGATGAATTGAGCCCAAAATTTGTGGAGGGAGTTTATATTGGTAGGATCATGCCCTGGTAAATTTTCAGAAATAATGAAGCAATATAAAATATAGTTGCTTCACAACCTGAAAATCTGACCAGAAACCAAGATTTGATGTTGAGCTCATATAAAGTGATTACATGAGCCCAAATCTTGAGGATAGTAATTATTTGATCATATGAAGGTCCTTGCAAAATTTCAACTCATTTGGATATGCCTAGCTTGTACTTCCTTCACAAAGGCTACCCTCGGACAGGAACTTTGGCAATTTGCTGAGGAAGGTTAATTAGGAAAATTGAGTTGAATTTTGGCATGGGGCAAAGATATGTACAGGAAAAGGTTTCCAAAAATTTTGGGGTAAATCAAGCGAAGATAAATGACACTTCCTTCTCAAAAAGCCACTTAGGGCAGAATGAGAAAAGGAATATTTGTGAATTATCTTTGATGATGCCAAGAAAGGGTTTTGACATATCTGTGGAAGATATGACCCAAACAATTCATGAGAATTATTTGGGAATTTTAGGAGTGACAGAAATATAGGTTGTTTCACAACCTAGGGCAAAAAAGATTATTCCTTTAATAAAAAATGAATATTCCCAATAAAAAGAATATTGGGATAGGGCTAAGATGAAATTGAAAAGGTCTTGAGATGGTTTTGGGGATGATAAGCCACTTGGGAGCCTGAGAAGATATGCTCTTCCCAGGTTTCAGGACAATAGAGCCACAGAAAAGCAATTCAAATAAAAATTTAAATAAATCCAAAAGAAAAAGAAAGGGCCAAAAATCAGGGTGTGACAAACCTTCCCCCCTTAAAGAAATTTCGTCCTCGAGATTTGGTTGCTCAGGGAACAAGTATGACTATTCTGACTTAAGGAAACCGTTTCCAACTCAGGTATCATTTTTCCTTTATATTATGTTCCCATGAAATTTCATCTGAGTGACTGCCTGACTCTGGGATGGTTTGCTTCATTGTACCCACACCCTGACAGGCCTTACCTCATATGTTACTTTGACTCCCATTTCTTCTATATCTGCCGGCTTAACGGGTGCGGTGGATTATCATGACTGAAATATATGCCCGTCTCACAAGCCCGAGAGTTGTTTCTGATGGATGTGTTACACTGACCACATTACATGGAGTTGTGAACAACTTTCTAGTGAACACCAAATATCTTACTCCTTGCATTGGGTTGCTAAAAAAGATGCATTTCCTCCGGATTCAAAACAGTGTAGTGAATCATAACTGTTCTTCTGACTGATTCTGATTTCTCGCAGGGATTCCTGAATTATCTTGGCTAGCTCCACTGTTGTGAGTATCCAATCCGTACCAAAGATTTGACTATCTTCTGTCGTTACTAGCATAAAGGGGTACGGCCTTGTAACGCTAGTATCCACAGACTTGACTGACGGTGGAGGGCTTGGCCATATATATATATATATATTAACCATGGGTTCTGTCGGGTGCAATATTTCGACAGGCATACTTTTATCCTCGTCTCCTGACATGGTAACATCGTTTAAATGGCAGATTCATCGTCGCTCAATTTTTAACCGTAGGGAAATGAATCAGCAGCCACCAGAACGGTCTTTACAACTCAGATCTGGGACACTACTAAAATAACTCAACCACGGTTCAAGACGGCTAAAAATCAGCTTAGGGCATAGGTCCACTGTCACAAAAAGAAATTCACACTACAAAAAAAGACACATCCGTGACATTTTGGGTCGAACCAATTTTTTTTCTGTCAAGCTTATGACACTTCTATAATGATAATTGTGACAAAATCTGGTATCATCATAGATGTGGTGGGCTCCTACTTCTATGACAAAAAATCATGACAAAAAATGGGTTTTTTGTCCTGGGCGGGCCGGACACGCAGCTGCATGACATTCTTTGGGCCGTCTGTCGTGGAATTGTCACGACAGATGTCCTAGGGCGAGGACTTAGTCGTGAGGCCAACGCATCTATGCGGTAGCTTGAGAGGGTGTAAGGGCATGTTTATCCCCAAGTTGTTTTGGTGATTGATGACAGTGCTTTTGCGGACTAATCATGTGCGTTAAGTTCTTTCAGAGATTCATCCATTGGCACGAGACGATTACCTCCCCTCATCTTGTATTCAAGACGGTGTAGCTCCTTCGCCGTTGTTGGTGGACTAGTTTACAGTAGGAGTCACCGTACTATCAAGAGGGATCCATTGTGGTAAGTCTTGGGTGGAATCAACACGTACACATCCTTCAGTGACCCGTCGTATTCATACGCATCTTTGGAGCTGCCCTTCGTTCTTCCGTTCCTACTCCGTTACGTCCCGGTAGCGATACGGTCAACAGCGGTAGTAATACCGAAGCTCTCTGGTAGTACCGCTCCATGAGCGGTAGTACCGCTGGGGGCTTCGTAGTAATCAAGAGTAGTTCCGCGCTACTACCGCCTAGATTCGAGACCGGTGTTTCTCGTGTCGGGTTTCTTGCGGTATTAGGAGGCGGTAGTAGGCGGTAGTACCGCTCAAGCGGTAGTACCGCTCTCACTACTGCGTAGTACCGCTCTGGGGCAGAGCCTGTCCACCTCGTCGGCCCGTGATCTGCGGCCGAGTGGGGGCGGTAGTACCGCTCTGTCGTGGCTGCTTTCGATGGGAGTAACAGTTGGATTGTTTCCCCACTATATAAAGGGTCTTATTCCCCAAAGTTGACCTACCTCTTTCCCCAAAGCTCCATTGTTGCTCCAAGCTCCATTTTCGCCGATCTCTCTCCCTAGCCAATCAAACTTGTTGATTTGCTCGGGATTGGTTGAGAAGGCCCCGATCTACACTTCCACCAAGAGAAATTTGATTCCCCCTCTTATCCCTAGCGGATCTTGTTACTCTTGGGTGTTTGAGCACCCTAGACGGTTGAGGTCACCTCAGAGCCATACTCCATTTTGGTGAAGCTTCGTGGTGTTGTTGGGAGCCTCCAATTGTTGTGGAGATAGCCCCAACCTTGTTTGTAAAGGTTCGGTCGTCGGCACCAATAGTGGAATCACGGCATCTCGCATCGTGTGAGGGCGTGAGGAGAATACGGTGGCCCTAGTGGCTTCTTGGGAAGCATTGTGCCTCCACACCGCTCTAACGGAGACGTACTTCCCCTTAAAAGGAAGGAACTTCGGTAACACATCCTCGTCTCCACCGGCTCCACTCTTGGTTACTTCGTGCCTTTACTTTTGCAAGCTTACTTATGTTACATCCATTGCTTGCTTATGTGCTAGTTGTTATTGCATCATATAGGTTGCTCACTTAGTTGCACATCTAGACAATCTATTTTATTGTAAAGTTTAATTTGGTAAAGAAAAGCTTAAAAATTGTTAGTTGCCTATTCACTCCCCCCTCTAGTCAACCATATCGATCCTTTCAATTGGTATTAGAGCCTCGTCTCTTTTTAAGGACTTTACCGTCCGAAGAGTATGGTTGACGTCGTAGATGATGTGCGGGAGCACTCCGGTGCGGATCCTGTTGGGGAACGTAGTAATTTCAAAAAATTTCCTACGCACACGCAAGATCATGGTGATGGCATAGCAACGAGAGGGAAGAGTATTGTCCACGTACCCTCGTAGACCGAACGCGGACGCGTTATGCCACCGCGGTTGCTGTCGACGTACGACTTCACGATCCGCCCAATCCAAGTACCGAATGTACGGCACCTCCGAAGTTCAAAGACACGCTCAGCTCGATGACAATCCCGGACTCGATCCAGCAAAGTGTCGGGATGAGTTCCACAAGACGACGGCGTGGTGGCGATGATGATGCTTCATCGCGCAGGCTTCGCCTAAACTCCGCGATGATATGACCGAGGTGGAATATGGTGGAGGGGGCACCGCACACGGCTAAGGAACGATCCGTAGATCAACTTGTGTTGTTGTGCCTAGAGGTGCCCCTGCCCCGTATATAAAGGAGCAAGGGGGAGGCGGCCGGCCTAGGAGGCGGCGCCAAGGGAGTCCTACTCCCACCGGGAGTAGGACTCCTCCTTCCTTGTTGGAGTAGGAGAAGGGGAAAGAGGAGAGGGAGAAGGAAAAGGGGGTTGCGCCCCTTGTCCAATTCGGACTAGAGGGGGGGGGGGGCAAGCCTCCTTCCTTTTGGCCTCTCTCCTCTATTCCCGTATGGCCCAATAAGGCCCATATACTCCCCGGCGAATTCCCTTAACTCCCCGGTACTCCGAAAAATACCCGAATCACTCGGAACCTTTCCGAACTCCGAATATAGTCGTCCAATATATCGATCTTTACGTCTTGACCATTTCGAGACTCCTCGTCATGTCCCCGATCTCATCCGGGACTCCGAACTCCTTCGGTACATCAAAACTCATAAACTCATAACATAAGCATCGCCGAAACCTTAAGCGTGCGGACCCTACGGGTTCGTGAATTATGTAGACATGACCTAGAACTATTCTTGGTCAATAACCAATAGCGGAACACGGATGGCCATATTGCCTCCTACATATTCTCTGAAGATCTTTATCGGTCAAACCGCATAACAACATACGTTGTTCCCTTTGTCATCGGTATGTTACTTGCCCGAGATTCGATCGTCGGTATCCAATACCTAGTTCAATCTCGTTACCGGCAAGTCTCTTTACTCGTTTCGTAATACATCATCTCGCAACTAACTTATTAGTTGCAATGCTTGCAAGGCTTATGTGATGTGCATTACCGAGAGGGCCCAGAGACACCTCTCCAGAGCAATCGGAGTGACAAAACCTAATCTCGAAATCGCCAACCCAACATGTACCTTTGGAGACACCTGTAGTACTCCTTTATAATCACCCGATTACGTTGTGACGTTTGGTAGAACCCAAAGTGTTCCTCCGGTAAACGGGAGTTGCATAATCTCATAGTTACAGGATCATGTATAGGTCATGAAGAAAGCAATAGCAATATACTAACCGGTCAAGTGCTAGGCTAACGGAATGGGTCATGTCAATCACATCATTCTCCTAATGATGTGATCCCATTAATCAAATAACAACACATGTCTATGGTTAGGAAACATAACCATCTTTGATTATGAGCTAGTCAAGTAGAGGCATACTAGTGACTATATGTTTGTCTATGTATTCACACATGTATCATGTTTCCGGTTAATACAATTCTAGCATGAATAATAAACATTTATCATGATATAAGGAAATAAATAATAACTTTATTATTGCCTCTACGGCATATTTCCTTCAGTCTCCCACTTGCACTAGAGTCAATAATCTAGTTCACATCGCCATGTGATTTAACACCAATATTCATATCGTATATGATTAACACCCATAGTTCACATCGTCATGTGACCAACACCCAAAGGGTTTACTAGAGTCAATAATCTAGTTCACATTGCAATGTGATTAACACCCAAAGAGTACTAAGGTGTGATCATGTTTTGCTCGTGAGAGAAGCTTAGTCAACGGGTCGTCACATTCGAGAGCCGTATGTATTTTGCAAATATTCTATGTCTACAATGTTCGCATTGCGGAGCTACTCTAGCTAATTGCTCCCACTTTCAATATGTATCCAGATTGAGACTTAGAGTCATCTGGATCGGTGTAAAAAGCTTGCATCGATGTAACTCTTTACGACGGGATCTTTTATCACCTCCATAATCGAGAAATATTTCCTTAGTACTCACTAAGGATATTCTTGACCGTTGTCCAGTGATCTACTATTAGATCAAAATTGTATTCCTTTGCCAAACTCAGAGTAAGGTATACAATAGGTCTGGTACATAGCATAGCGTACTTTATAGAACCTATGACTGAGGCATAGAGAATGACTTTTCATTCTTCTTTCTATTTTCGGCCGTGGTCGGGCTTTGAGTCTTACTCAATTTCACACCTTGTAACACAGGCAAGAAACCTTTTCTTTGACTGTTCCATTTTGAACTACTTCAAAATCTTGTCAAGGTATGTACTCATTGAAAAACTTATCAAGTGTCTTGATCTATCTCTATAGATCTTGATGCTCAATATGTAAGCAGCTTCTTTGAGGTCTTTCTTTTAAAGAACTCCTTTCAAATACTCCTTTATGCTTTCCGGAAAAATTATACATCATTTACGATCAACAATATGTTACTCACATATATTTATCAAAAAGGCGGTAGTGCTCCCACTCACTTTATTGTAAATACAGGCTTCACCGCAAGTCTCATAAAACTATATGCTTTGATCAACTTATCAAAGCGTGTATTCCAACTACGAGATGCTTGCACGGTCCATAGATGGATCATTTGAAGCTTGCACATTTTGTTAGCTCCTTTAGGATTGACAAAATCTTCTGGTTGCATCATATACAACTCTTCTTTAATAAATCCATTAAAGAATGTAGTTTTTGACATCCATTTGCCAGATTTCATAGAATGTGGCAATTGCTAACATGATTCGGACGGACTTAATCATCGCTACAGTTGAGAAAATCTCATTGTAGTCAACACCTTGAACTTGTCGAAAACCCTTTTTGTGACAAGTCGAGCTTTGTAGATAGTAACACTACTATCAGTGTCCGTCTTCCTCTTGAAGATCCATTTATTTAACATGGCTTGTTGATCATCGAGCAAGTCAATCAAAGTCCATACTTTGTTCTCATACATGGATCCTATCTCATATTTCATGGCCTCAAGCCATTCCGCGGAATCTGGGCTCATCATCGCTTCCTCATAGTTCGCAGGTTCATCATGGTCTAGTAACATGACTTCTAGAATAGGATTACCGTACCACTTTGGTGCGGATCTTATTCTGGAAGACCTACGAGGTTCGGTAGTAACTTGATCTGAAGTTTCATGATCATCATCATTAACTTCCTCACTAATTGGTGTAGGAATCACTGGAACTGATTTCTGTGATGAACTACTTTCCAATAAGGGAGAAGGTACAATTACCTCATCAAGTTCTACTTTCCTCCCACTCACTTCTTTCGAGAGAAACTTCTTCTCTAGAAAGGATCCATCTTAGCAACGAATAACTTGCCTTCGGATCTGTGATAGAAGGTGTACCCATAGTTACCTTTGGGTATTCTATGAAGACGCACTTTTCCGATTTGGGTTCGAGCTTATCAGGTTGAAACCTTTTCATATAAGCATCGCAACTCCAAGCTTTAAGAAACGATGACTTAGGTTTCTTTGCTAAACCATAGTTCATACGGTGTCATCTCAACGGATTTAGATGGTGCCCTATTAAATGTGAATGCAACTGTCTCTAATGCATAACCCCAAAACAATAGTGGTAAATCGGTAAGATACATCATAGATCGCACCATATCGAATAAAGTGCGGTTACGATGTTCAGACACACCATTATGTTGTGGTGTTCCATGTGGCGTGAGCTGTGAAACTATTCCACTTTGTTTTAATTGAAGACCAAACTCGTAACTCAAATATTCATCTCCACGATCGGATCGCAGAAACTTTATTTTCTTGTTACGATGATTTTCCACTTCACTCTGAAATTCTTTGAACTTTTCAACTATTTCAGACTTATGTTTCATCAAGAAGATATACGCATATCTGCTCAAATCATCTGTGAAGGTCAGAAAATAATGATACTTGCCACGGGCATCAACACTCATTGGACCACAAACATCAGTATGTATGATTTCCAACAAATCAGTTGCTCGCTCCATACTTCCGAGAAGCGGCGTTTTAGTCATCTTGCCCATGAGGCACGGTTCGCAAGTACCAAGTGATTCATAATAAAGTGATTCCAAAAGCCCATCAAGATGGAGTTTCTTCATGCGCTTTACACCAATATGACCTAAACGGCAAGTGCCACAAATAAGTTGCACTATCATTATTAACTTTACATCTTTTGGTTTCAATATTATGAATATGTGTATCACACGATCGAGATCCAACAAACCATTTTCATTGGGTGTATGACCATAGAAGGTTTTATTCATGTAAACAGAACAATAATTATTCTCTAACTTACATGAATAACCGTATTGCAATAAACATGATCAAATCATATTCATGCTCAACGCAAACGCCAAATAACATTTATTTAGGTTCAACACTAATCTCGAAAATATAGGGAGTGTGTGATGATGATCATATCAATCTTGGAACTATTTCCAACACTCATCGTCACTTCCCCTCAACTAGTCTACATTTATTATGTAACTCCTGTTTGAGTTACTAATCTTAGCAACCGAACAAGTATCAAATACTCCGGGGCTACTATAAACACTAGTAAGGCACACATCAAACACCTGTATATCAAATATACCCTTGTTCACTTTGCCACCCTTCTTATCTACCAAATATTCAGGTTATTTCTGCTCCCGGTGATCATTTCCTTTGCAGTAGAAGCACTCAGTTTCAGGCTTTGGTCCAGCTTCTTCGTGGGAGCGACAACTTGCTTGTCATTCTACTTGAAGTTCCCTTTCTTTCCCTTTGCCCTTTTCTTGAAACTAGTGGTCTTGTCAATCATCAACACTTGATGCTCTTTTCTTGATTTCTACCTTCGTCGATTTGAGCATCACGAAGAGCTTGGGAATTACTTTTGTCATCCCTTGCATATTATAGTTCATCACGAAGTTCTACTAACTTGGCGATGGTGACTAGAGAATTCTGTCAATCACTATCTTATCCGGAAGATTAACTCCCACTTGATTCAAGCGATTGAAGTACCCGGACAATCTGAGCACATGCTCACTAGTTGAGCGATTCTCCTCCATCTTTTAGCTATAGAACTTGTTGGAGACTTCATATCTCTCAACTCGGGTATTTGCTTGAAATATTAACTTCAACTCCTGGAACATCTCATATGGTCCATGACGTTCAAAAACGTCTTTGAAGTCCCGATTCTAAGCCGTTAAGTATGGTGCACTAAACTATCAAGTAGTCATCATATTGAGCTAGCCAAGCGTTCATAACGTGCGCATTTGCTCCTGCAATAGATACATCACCTAGCGGTGCATTAAGGACATAATTCTTACGTGCGACAATGAGGATAAACCTCGGATCATGGATCCAATCCACATCATTGCTACTAACATTTTTCAATACAATTTTCTCTAGGAACACATATAAAAACAGAGGGAAGCAAAAACATAGGGAAGCAACAACGCGAGCTATTGATCTACAACATCATTTGCAAAATACTACCAGGACTAAGTTCATGATAAATTAAAGTTCAATTAATCATATTACTTAAGAACTCCCACTTAGATAGATATCCCTCTAATCTTCTAAGTGATTACGTGATCCATATCAACTAAACCATGTCCGATCATCACGTGAGATGGAGTAGTTTCAATGGTGAACATCACTATGTTGATCATATCTACTATATGATTCACGTTCGACCTTCGGTCTCTCGTGTTCCGAGGCCATATCTGTATATGCTAGGCTCGTCAAGTTTAACCTGAGTATTCGCGTGTGCAACTGTTTTGCACCCGTTGTATTTGAACGTAGAGCCTATCACACCCGATCATCACGTGGTGTCTCAAAGTACGAAGAACTTTCGCAGCGGTGCATACTCGGGAGAACACTTCTTGATATTTAGTGAGAGATCATCTTATAATGCTACCGTCAATCAAAGCAAGATAAGATGCATAAAGGATAAACATCACATGCAATCAATATAAGTGATATGATATGGCCATCATCATCTTGTGCTTGTGATCTCCATCTCCGAAGCACCGTCGTGATCACCATCGTCACCGGCGCGACACCTTGATCTCCATCGTAGCATCGTTGTCGTCTCGCCAACTATTGCTTCTACGACTATCGCTACCGCTTAGTGATAAAGTAAAGCAATTACATGGCGTTGCATTTCATACAATAAGCGACAACCATATGGCTCTGCCGATTGCCGATAACTTCGGTTACAAAACATGATCATCTCATACAATAAAATATAGCATCACGTCTTGACCATATCACATCACAACATGCCCTGCAAAAACAAGTTAGACGTCCTCTACTTTGTTGTTGCAAGTTTTACGTGGCTGCTACGAAATTTGAGCAAGAACCGTTCTTACCTACGCATCAAAACCACAACGATAGTTCGTCAAGTTAGTTCTGTTTTAACCTTCGCAAGGACCGGGCGTAGCCACACTCGGTTCAACTAAAGTGAGAGAGATAGACACCCGCCAGTCACCTTTAAGCAACGAGTGCTCATAGCGGTGAAACCCGGTCTCGCGTCTGGCGTAATGTCGGTCGGGCCGCTTCATCTCACAATACCACCGAACCAAAGTATGACATCTTTGGTAAGCGGTATGACTTGTATCGCCCACAACTCACTTGTGTTCTACTCGTGCATATAACATCAACGCATAAAACCAGGCTCGGATGCCACTGTTGGGGAACGTAGTAATTTCAAAAAATTTCCTACGCACACGCAAGATCATGGTGATGGCATAGCAACGAGAGGGAAGAGTATTGTCCACGTACCCTCGTAGACCGAAAGCGGAAGCGTTATGACAACGCCGTTGATGTAGTCGTACGTCTTCATGATCCGACCGATCCAAGTACCGAACGTATGGCACCTCACGAGTTCAAAGACACGTTCATTTCGATGACAATCCCGGACTCCGATCCGGCCAAAGTGTCGGGGATGAGTTCCGTCGACCTGACGGCGTGGTGGCGATGATGATGCTCTGGTAGCGAGGCTTCGCCTAAACTCCATGACGATATGACCGAGGTGGAATATGGTGGAGGGGGCACCGCACTGCGGCTAAGGAACGATCCGTAGATCAACTTGTGTTGTTGTGACTAGAGGTGCCCCTGCCCCGTATATAAAGGAGCAAGGGGAGGGGGCGCCAAGGGAGTCCTACTCCCACCGGAGTAGGACTCCTCCTTCCTTGTTGGAGTAGGAGAAGGGGAAAGAGGGGGAGAGGGAGAAGGAAAAGGGGGCTGCGCCCCTTGTCCAATTCGGACCAGAGGGGGGGGGGGCGCAGGCCTCCTTCCTTTTGGCCTCTCTCCTTTATTCCCGTATGGCCCAATAAGGCCCATATACTCCCCGGCGAATTCCCTTAACTCTCCGGTACTCCGAAAAATACCCGAATCACTCGGAACCTTTTCGAACTCCGAATATAGTCGTCCAATATATCGATCTTTACGTCTCGACCATTTCGAGACTCCTCGTCATGTCCCCGATCTCATCCGGGACTCCGAACTCCTTCGGTACATCAAAACTCATAAACTCATAATATAAGCATCGCCGAAACCTTAAGCGTGCGGACCCTACGGGTTCGAGAACTATGTAGACATGACCTAGAACTATTTTTGGTCAATAACCAATAGCGGAACCTGGATGCCCATATTGGCTCCTACATATTCTCTGAAGATCTTTATCGGTCAAACTGCATAACAACATACTTTGTTCCCTTTGTCATCGGTATGTTACTTGCAGAGATTCGATCGTCGGTATCCAATACCTAGTTCAATCTCGTTACCGGCAAGTCTCTTTACTCGTTCCGTAATACATCATCTACGCAACTAACTTATTAGTTGCAATGCTTGCAAGGCTTATGTGATGTGCATTACCGAGAGGGCCCAGAGACACCTCTCCGAGCAATCGGAGTGACAAAACCTAATCTCGAAATCGCCAACCCAACATGTACCTTTGGAGACACCTGTAGTACTCCTTTATAATCACCCGATTACGTTGTGACGTTTGGTAGCACCCAAAGTGTTCCTACAGTGGCAGGAGTTGCATAATCTCATAGTTCACGAGGAACATGTATAGGTCATGAAGAAAGCAATAGCAATATACTAAGCGATCAAGTGCTAGGCTAATGGAATGGGTCATGTCAATCACATCATTCTCCTAATGATGTGATCCCATTAATCAAATAACAACACATGTCTATGGTTAGGAAACATAACCATCTTTGATTAATGAGCTAGTCAAGTAGAGGCATACTAGTGACTATATGTTTGTCTATGTATTCACACATGTATCATGTTTCCGGTTAATACAATTCTAGCATGAATAATAAACATTTATCATGATATAAGGAAATAAATAATAACTTTATTATTGCCTCTAGGGCATATTTCCTTCAGATCCGATATCATCTACGGGAGATGGGGGTACCTCGATCTCTCGTGAGGAATTCAATGTGGCGTTGGACACATTGAAAACCCGCATGACGACCGAGGTCAAGGACATGTTTAAGGAATTCCTAGAAGGGCTTAAACTTTCCACCGCACCCGTGAAAGTGGGTGATCCCGCCAACACGGGAGCGGATGCTAACTCCGATAAGGGGGAAGCTACAAGTGAGAAAGCCCCATCGTCTAGTGGTAGAAATGGCACCGGCATCTTTGCCCATGTGGAACCTCCAGTTTATTGAGGGCCGATTCCTTCAACTCATTTGAATCATGCCGGTCCTCCTCCTAAATATGAAAAGCATGAAGATTTTGATTCTTGGGTTTATCGCTTCAAGCGTCATTTAAAGCATGTGAATACTAACCTTTGGAGAATCATTGAAGAAGGTTTCTATCCTCATGACCCAAGCAACTTCACCCCAGAAGCCGTGGACAATCAATTCAATGAGAGCGCTCTCTTCATCATCCAAGATGCAATTCTTCGAAGATCTCCCTCATCTTCGACCTCATACCATGGCTAAAGAAGCATGGAAATGTGTTGAGTCTCTCTATCGAGGAAGTGCTAGCATTCAACGCTCCAACTATGAAGTGGTGCAAGATGAAGCCGATGAGTTTGCGATGAAAGAAGATGAAGAACCTCGTGAGCTCTTTCGAAGAGTGACCAAACTCGCGGTCTCACTCCGAGATCATGGAAGCAAGGACACGGATGACAATTGGATCAAGCGCAAGTTCCTCAAGGCCATGATGCCCTACAACAAGGCCATGTCCTCCATCATTCGTCAAAGACCGGACTTCCACTCCATGACCTCAAGTGAAGTGTTGGATGAGTTCGTTAGAATGAGCATCTTGGACAAGACCGCCGACAATGCGGTGCTCCGTTCTCAAAGGGCAAAGAAGCCCAACCTTGCATTGAAGGCCAAGGTCATCATAGAAGAAGAGGAAGAAGTGGAAGTTGAGGAGAGCAACCCCGAAGACACCAAGTACGATTATCATGAGCACATGGCCCTTGCTTCAAGACAATTTTGGAGCAAGAAAAATACAAGGCCCAACTTCAACAAGAGCAACCCTAGTGGAGTCAAGGGCAAGCAACGAGTTAGAACCTGCTTCAACTGTGGCAATGTGAGCCATTTTGTTGCGGATTGTCCTTACGAGAAGCGGGAAGACAATGGTGGCAAGTTCATCCGAAAGGACAAAGCCAAGCCCTTCCCCAACAAGAACAACTTCGCCAAGAAGACTCCTACTCGTGGGTTGGTGGTTCAAGAAGAATACCATGAGGATGACTATGATGATGAAAATGAAGAAGCAATGGCCATGGCGTCCGTTGCCATTGCTACTACTCCCCGGGTGTCTCTCTTTGATTCACCCAATGAGAACATCACCGCCAAGTGCCTCATGGCTAAAGCTTCCAACAAGGTAACCCCCAACATCAAAACCACCATCATTACTAATCCCTCCGTGGAGGAGTGCATTGATGATCATGATGGGTCTAATGATAAAGTGAATGAATTTGAGTCTTTTATGAGTAAGCTCAAGGGCAAATCCAAGAAGCACTTTGTGGCTCTCTTGGAACAACTTGGTGAGGCCAATGACATGATCGAGGCTCACGAAGAAACCATCTCCAAGATGGAAGGTCATAGTCGTGACTATGCCGATGAGATATCAGATCTCTCTAATGCTCTTGAGGAAGAGCGTGTGCATCGTTTTTTGAGGAGTCACACAACGATGACCATGCTAAGTTAAAGAAAGATCTTGATCATGCTCTTGTTATGTCTCATGTGTTATCTTCCGAGAAGGCTAAACTTGGAGTTGATCATGCTAGACTCAAAGAGGAGTTTGAGATACTTGACAAGGCTCACAAGGTCTTGAAGGGTGCTCACGCCAACCTCAAAGAGTCTCATGCTCAACTCCAAGTTAAGCTAACCAAGGAAAAGGCCACCTTTCCTCATATGGTATTAATTGACAATGCATGTGCTACTAACCCGTGTTGTGAGCATGTGCATCTTGTGGAGGAGAATACCAAGTTGAAAGATCAACTTGAGAAAGGCCTTGTGTCATGCATTCAAGGTGAGAAGAACCTCAATGACCTTTTGAGCAATCAAAAGGAAGTTGTAACCAAGGAAGGAATTGGGTTTGCACCAAAGTCCAAGAGTAAGAAGAAGAAGAACGACAAGACCAAACATCCTCCTCCTCTCAAGCAAACGTTTGTGAAAGAGGGAGAGGGTGCTCCTAAGGAGAAGAAAGAAAAAGTGAAGGGAGTTGACATCCAAAAGGACAAAAGCGTGTCCTCAAACAAAGCGGGGACTTTAACCCGTCATATGTGTTGTAGTGCTAGTGATGGGCATGTTTATGCTAAATTTGTTGGTTCTTCTTTTGAGTACATTGAATGGTCTATTTGGGTTCCTAAGACCCTCGTTACTACCATCAAAGGACCCATTACCAAATGGGTACCTAAAACCAAGCATTGATCTCTTGTAGGGGTTTGCTTAGGTGGGGATCATGGTTGCTCGATAGTGGAGCAACAAATCATATGACCGGGAGCAAGGACATGGTGGTGGACGTGCAAAGGATCCCATCTATGCCCACCAATGTCGAGTGGGTGATGCATCACATTCGAAGGTATTGGGTCTCGGCAAGGTTGTCATTTCTCATGATCTTACGATCGAGAAAGTCATACTTGTTGAGTCCCTTGCATACAATTTGCTTTCCGTTCGTCAACTTGCAATCATGGGTTTTGCTACCTTCTTTGACATTGATACCGTGGCCCTCTTGTGGAGCAAGACTCTTAAAGTAGCCTTTGTTGGGCATGTTGAGAACGGTCTCTATGTGATTAACTTTTCGAAGCGACCCACTAAGACCGCGACATGCCTAATGGATAAAGTTGACGTGGGATGGCTTTGGCATCGCCGTTTAGCCCACGTCAATATGAGATATTTGCAAAGTCTTCTCAAGGGGGACCATGTCTGTGGACTAACAAATGTTAGTTTTGCCAAAGACCGTGCTTGCAGTGCTTGTATTGAAGGAAAGCTTCATGAGAAGGCTCACCCTCCCACGACCATCATATACTCAAAGAGACCCTTGGAGCTCCTTCACATGGATCTCTTTGGGCCACCATCATTTGATAGTCTTGGAGGTAGAAAGTATTGCTTGGTGATTGTGGATGACTATTCAAGATACACTTGGGTATACTTCTTCAAGAGGAAGAGTGAGACTCAACAAACCGTCATCGACTTTGCAAATGAAGCTCAACGTCAACATAATGCAAAGATCTTGACTATAAGAAGTGACAACGGCACCGAGTTCAAGAACTACACCTTGGATGAGTTTCTTAGTGATGAGTGGATCAAGCATCAATATTCTGCACCATATACCCCTCAACAAAATGGTGTTGCGGAGATGAAGAACCGGACGTTGATGGACGCGGCAAGGACCATGATGGCGGAGTTCAAGTCTCCATACAACTTTTGGGCCGAAGCCATCAACACCGCATGTCATGCATCCAATCGGCTCTATCTCCGCAAAGGCTTGAACAAGACTCCCTATGAGATACTTACGGTAATAAGCCCAATCTCAAGTATTTCCGGGTGTTGGTGTAAGTGTTTCATTCTCAAGAAAGGTGTTCGTTTGTCTAAATTTGAAGCTAGAGCCTATGAGGGCATATTTGTTGGTTATGCTACAAACTCTCATGCTTACCGTGTCCTCAATAAATCCACGGGACTTATTGAGGAGGCGTGTAACGTGGAGTTTGATGAGAATCTTGGCTCCCAAGTGGAGCAAAGTGGCACTTGTGATGTAGGTGATGAAATTCCTCCCCAAGCCATAAGAATAATGGGAGTTGGTTTTATCCTACCCATTGAGGAACCCCTTGTGGCCGAAGGAGAAGGACAATGCTCCACTCAAGTGGAGCCATCACCAACCCAAGGCCCACACGCTTCCGAAGAACAAAGTGAAGGCCCTCAACCTCATGAACAAGACCAAGTGCAAGATCGTGCTCAAGACTATGATGACACTCCAAGTGATGCCCAAGGTCAAGTTCTCTCCCCCGAGCATGCTCAAGATGAAGATCATGCTCAAGACGACGTTCAAGATGATCAAGTGACCCCTCCTCATCTCACCTCCGAGGAGGAATTAGAGCGTCGTGCCGCCAAGATTGCTTCCAAACTTACTACCAAAGGTCATATCATGGAGAATGTGGTTGGAAGCCTAATGAAAGGGGTAAGCACTCGTAGACAATTGGCAAACTATTGTGAACATCACGCGTTTGTCTCTTGTGTTGAACCCCAAAAGGTCTATGAGGCTCTCGAAGACTCGGATTGGCTCAATGCCATGCATGAAGAACTCAACAACTTCGAGTACAACAAGGTGTGGAGATTGGTGCCAAGGCCATCGGGGAACCACAACGTCATTGGAACCAAGTGGATCTTCAAGAACAAGCAAGATGCTCATGGGAACATCATTCGCAACAAGGCAAGATTGGTAGCACAAGGCTACTCCCAAGTCGAGGGTATCGACTACGGTGAAACCTTTGCTCCCGTTGCTCGTCTTGAATCCATTCGTTTGTTGATTGCTTATGCTTCCCATCACAACTTTAAGTTGCAACAAATGGATGTGAAAAGTGCTTTTCTTAATGGTCCTATTAATGAGTTGGTATTTGTCAAGAAACCCCCCGGGTTCGAGGACCCATACTTCCCGGATCACGTGTATCAACTCGATAAGGCACTCTATGGCCTTAAACAAGCCCCACGTGCGTGGTATGACCACCTTACCGAGTTGTTACAAGATCGTGGCTTTGAAGTGGGGCAAATCGATCCCACTCTTTTTACTAAGAAGGTCAATGGGGAGTTGTTTGTATGCCAACTATATGTTGATGATATTATCTTTGGTTCTCCTAACAAAGCTTTCAATGAGGAATTTGCCGCTCTCATGACCTCCAAGTTCAAGATGTCTTCGATGGGAGAGTTGAAGTTCTTACTTGGTTTCGATATCAAACAAAGAAGAGAAGGAACCTTCATCAACCAAGCCAAATACACTCAAGACATGCTCAAAAGATTCAAGCTAAGTGATGTCAAGCCGGCTACTACACCAATGCCTACCAAGTGCCAACTTGACATTGATCCCAATGGTAAAGCGGTGGATCAAAAGGTATATCACTCCATGATTGGCTCCTTGCTTTACCTTTGTGCATCTAGACCGGATATCATGTTGAGTGTGGGAATGTGTGCACGGTTTCAAGCCGCACCGAAGGAAAGCCACTATGTGGCGGTCAAGCGAATCTTTCGATATTTGGCTCATACCCCAAACTTTGGCTTATGGTACCCAAGAGGAGAAAACTTCAAGCTTGAAGGATTTACGGATTCCGATTGGGCGGGAGACAAAGTGGATAGGAAGTCCACTTAGGAGGGTGCCAATTTCTTGGTTGCTCCTTGGTAAGTTGGTCTTCCAAGAAGCAAAGTTGTGTGTCTCTCTCGTCACGAAGCGGAATATGTGGCGGCCGGTAGTTGTTGTGCTCAACTCCTATGGATGAGGCAAACTTTAAAGGAGTACGGTGTCATTTGTGACAAAGTGCCTCTTTGGTGTGATAATGAAAGTGCCATCAAGATTTCTCTCAACTTTGGTGCAACACTTCAAGACGAAGCACATTGAGATTCGGTATCACTTCATCCGGGATCACATTAGGCGAGGGGAGATCGAGCTCAAGTATGTCAACACTCATCATAACCTTGCAGATATCTTCACGAAGCCCTTGGATGAAGCAAGATTTCGTGAGTTAAGGCATGAGCTAAATATCATTGATTTGAGCAATGTGACTTGAACCCTTGCACCCCCCACCACACTCATCTTGTTGTCTAGTTTAGGTGTAGGCATGGACATAGGGGGAGTGTTGTTCTCTCAATGAACTCTTCCTCCCCCCATTATGCATAAAACGATCAACTCTTTCACATTAGCCATTTTTTGATGGTACTTGTGCTTCAAAGACGAGTTTTGGTCATGGGCCCAAGGATAGTTCTTCGCGGTGCCATACCAATTGACTCAAACATAGGTGGCTCCGGCCACCGCCCTCTCTTGAGACAGGCTAGAGCTCGCTCCTCTTTCGTTTTGTTGTCTTGAAGGAGTGGTTTCTGGACCTTTGTTGGTGTGAGTGTTGCCTTTTAGTTCTTTTTTCTTGTCCGTGCCTTCCCTTTCTCCTTGTTGTGCTTGCGTTTTTTTTGTCTAGAGGCCTTTTTGGTTGCTGGCGGTACTACCGGCTCTTTGGCAGCAGTACTACCGCCCTCCAACATGTGATACTACACTGTGAGGCGCGCGGGGGGTTATATCGGGCGGGGAGTTCTCTTCTCCCCATACCCATTCGCCGCCCCTCGCTCTGTTCCTCTCTCTCCAGCAACCGGCGCCGCGGGAGGGCTCCGGCGGATCTCCCTCTCTGGGGCGTTCCTCTCCATTTCCTTCGGTGGAGTCGATCCCCACCTTGTCCTCTTGCCATGGATGCCGGTATTGCCCCCGTTCTCTATTTCTTTTTGTCTAGATTTCCCATCTAGCTTCTTAGGGCGATGTAGTTGCATCTCTAGATTTTTGTCCAAATCTAGGCTTGAGTAGAATGGAGAATGCTTCTAGGCAGTTTGGATTGATGTTTGGTTGGAGTATTTTGAATTTGGTAGGACGGTAGTCTTGGGATCTATCCACAGTAGTAGGAAACCGCTGTTTCCCGTCTCGAGCGGTACTACCGCTCTCTCGAGCAAGATACTACCGCTTGGGCGGTACTACCGCCATCGAGAACGCAGTACTACCGCCCTACCGATTTCCATCATGCTCTTACCTGTCGGTGATCCTTTTGCTCGTGTTTTATGGCTTTTGATCATTCTTTACGGTTGTTTGCGTGTTTTTGTGTGTGGTTCGGTGATGAGCTTCACGAGCATCCGGCTCATCATGTCAACCCCGGTCGTGCCACGTCCAAGTTGCTATGCACCTCTGAGTCACGGAGCTTCCTCAAGTGCTCCACCTCCACCTCCACCTCCACCTCAACTCCAAAAGAAGATTGGTGTCAAGCCGAAGCACTCTGGCAAAACCGTGCCAGAAATGGCACCTAAGGAGTTCTGGGCGAGGCGTCGCCGCAACCCATATGAGGCAGACCAAGATCCCACTATGGTCAACCGTCCGTTCTGGAACAAGTTTCAGTTCGCCATATTCTTTGATGTTCTCAAGGCCAAGAAGAATCTCTTTGTCAGCGTGCACTCCATCGACACCGACCATATGGAAAAGGATCACGAATACTTTGGTGAAGCTCTTCAGATGTGCACTCAACTGAACATTCTTAGGGTCATGCAATTCAACAAAGATTTTGATGCTGATATTGTGGCCCAATTCTTTGCCACGGTTCATCTCGGGACTGATGAGGACATGACATTGACTTGGTTGACCAATGGCAAGTTGCTTTCAGTCAAGTGGAAAGCTTTCATGAATTTGATTGGGGTGCAAGATCTAGGACTTGAGTCTCCTGTCGGCTTTCGCCCACACCGCAACACCAACTCCACTCACAAGCAAGCTCTGTGGCCTTACTGCACTTTGAGGATCAATCCTGAGACGAAGAAGGAAACTTATGAGCTGCCTGCCTATCTGGACATTCTTCACCGTATCTTCAGAGAGACTCTTTTCCCTCGTATCGGGAATCTGGATCAGGTTCACTCCTATCTCGTGGACATGCTTCTCTTTTGCCCGTCGGAAGAGCAGAACAGGAGAGTCCTGGATATTTCCCATGTCATGTGGTCTGAGCTGTTATCTGCTATCTCCGGCGCAAGTGCCCGATTTACGGTCCGTTCATCATGCTGCTTATTGAGAAGGCACAGGCTCGTGTCTATCCCAAGGTGAAATTTGGAGGCTGGAGAGTTGGTGTCTCACGACATCAAGCGTCTGAGGAAGAAGGATAACTGGGGCACTCAGGTCCCTAAGACTGGAGTTCCTTCATCTGCTTCTGCCATGGAGACCGAGGAGGAGACTGGGGCTGATGATGATGATGATGATGACTACATGCCTTTTGAGGCAGAACCCTCTTGGGCAAAGAAGCTCAAGTCTAAGATGATGAAGTTGTTCTGCATGGAGGCTCACGGTCAGTACATAACTCATGTGGCTGAGAAGAAGGCTCGTGGTCGCCACAAGGAGCTCATGCGTCAGTTGGGTGCTACAGTCAACAGTGGATCGGAGGACCAGCTTACTGAGGAGGAGGAGTGGATTCAGCAGCACTGCCCGTGGACCGATTCTATTGCCGAGCACTTCCCGACCGACGACGGTGGCGCAGATGGTCCCGCTGACATATGATGTGTGTGTCCGTCTTCTGCTATCACTGGAGTCAGTGGCGGCCTCCCTCTCCTTTTTGGTGTGTCGATGCCAAAGGGGGAGAGAGTTTAGGGATTTGTGCTTTGTGTCTTCCGTCTTCTGTGTTTGTGCTTTCCTCGCTATTTGCTTTGTTGGTTTGTGTTAGTGAGACCTAAGTTCCCGTCATATGGTGTGAGACATATGCTACCTTTTTATTTCCAGTATCATTATCTGTGTCACCATATCTTATGAGTTGCATGCTTATCTCGTTAGGTTATCTTTGCTCCTCTCATATGGTGTGAGACATATGCTACCTATGCTACCTTTTTATTTCCAGTATCATTATCTGTGTCACCATATCTTATGAGTTGCATGCTTATCTCGTTAGGTTATCTTTGCTCCTCTCATATATCCTGCTTAGGTGTTTGGTCGGTCTCTAAAATGTAGGGGGAGCGTTGATCCTAGTATGTGTGCCGTGCAGTCCAAAGCACTTATCGAGATAGCACACATCTAGGGAGAGCCCATCTACATTTTAGGACGTGGGTTTTTGCGCTTGTCCTTTATCTCTCTTGTTTGCGCAAATCCCGTATTGTCATCAATCCACCAAAAGGGGGAGATTGTAAGGGCATGTTTATCCCCAAGTTGTTTTGGTGATTGATAGCGGTGCTTTTGTGGACTAATCATGTGCGTTAAGTTCTTTCGAGAGATTCATCCATTGTACGAGACGATTACCTCCCCTACGTGTTGTATTCAAGGCGGTGTAGCTCCTTAACCGTTGTTGGTGGACTAGTTTCGTAGGAGTCACCGTACTATCAAGAAGGGATCCGTCAGTGGTAAGTCTTGGGTGGAATCAACATGTACACATCCTTCGCACCCGTCGTCTTCCTTCCGCATCTTTGGAGCTGCCCTTTCGTTCTTCCGTTCCTGCTCCGTTCTGTCCCGGTAGCGATCTGTGATCAGCAATGATAGTACCGCTGAAGCTCTCCAGCGGTAGTACCGCTCCTCGTAGCGGTAGTACCGCTTGGGGGCTTCGGCCGTAGTACTGCAGTAGTTCCGCGCTACTACCGCCTCGATTCGAGACCGGTGTTTCTCGTGTCGGGTTTTGCGGTACTAGGAGCGGTAGTAGGGGCGGTAGTACCGCTCTCACTACCGGTGTAGTACCGCTCTGGGGCCAGGGCCCTGTCCACCTCGTCAGCACGGCAGTACCGCTGAGTGGGAGTGGTAGTACCGCCCTAGAGCGGTAGTACCGCCCTGATCAAGCGGTAGTACCGCTCTGTGCGTGGCTGCTCAATGGGGTAACGGTTGGATTGTTTCCCCCACTATATAAAGGGGTCTTCTTCCCCAAATTTGACCTACCTCTTTTCCCCAAAGCTCCATTGTTGCTCCAAGCTCCATTTTCGCCCGATCTCTCTCCCTAGCCAATCAAACTTGTTGATTTGCTCGGGATTGGTTGAGAAGGCCCCGATCTACACTTCCACCAAGAGAAATTTGATTCCCCTCTTATCCCTAAGCGGATCTTGTTACTCTTGGGTGTTTGAGCACCCTAGGCGGTTGAGGTCACCTCGGAGCCATACTCCATTGTGGTGAAGCTCAGTAGTGTTGTTGGGAGCCTCCAATTGTTGTGGAGATAGCCCTAACTTTGTTTGTAAAGGTTCGGTCGCCGCCTTCAAGGGCACCAATAGTGGAATCACGGCATCTCGCATCGTGTGAGGGCGTGAGGAGAATACGGTGGCCCTAGTGGCTTCTTGGGGAGCATTGTGCCTCCACACCGCTCTAACGGAGACGTACTTCCCCTTAAAAGGAAGGAACTTCGGTAACACATCCTCGTCCCCACCAGCTCCACTCTTGGTTACTTCGTGCCTTTACTTTTGCAAGCTTACTTGTGTTACATCCATTGCTTGCTTATGTGCTAGTTGTTATTGCATCATATAGGTTGCTCACTTAGTTGCACATCTAGACAATCTATTTTGTTGTAAAGTTTAATTTGGTAAAGAAAAGCTTAAAAATTGTTAGTTGCCTATTCACCCCCCCCTCTAGTCAACCATATCGATCCTTTCAGAGGGCTTGAGCGGAATTGAGAGACGCGACACAAGACAGGGATTTAGACAGCTTCGGGCCCCGGGAAACATCATCCGGTAACAAACCTACATGCTGTTTGAGGCTAGGTCTCATTATCATCACGAGGGAGTCCCCGTAAACCGGCTCTCCCAGTTATGTCTAGCCCTAAGATTGTTTCTTCTTGCCTGTCCCTCTTTGGGGAGCCCTGCCCCTCCTTATATAAGTTGAAGGGGCGGGTTACATGTAGAGTCCAACTCAGACTTAAGACTTAACTATTCTGACTTCTCTTTATGGTCTTCTTAACATCTTGGGCTTCATAACGTCTCGGGCTTCATAACGTCTCGGGCTTCATAACCCCTGGCAACCCAGTTATCACTGTTTGCCGGTTTAAGATGGTCTGCCGGTTTATGATGATCTGTCAATTTATGATGATCTGCCGGTTTATGACTTCCTACGGTTTATGAACTGACTTAACACCTGCCGGGTTATCATCTGACTTGACTCCTGCCGGTTTACCACCAGCTGGTTTACCGTCTGTCTTTGCCATCTGTCTTAAGCTATGCATCTTAAGCTATGCATCTTAAGCGTGCGCGGTTTACCAAGTCGGCCGGTTTACAACTCGACCGATCATACATGGGGTATATCCCGACATTAGCCCCAGTTTAGTTTCGATTTATCCATGTTAAATCGATCCTAAGCATCTTTAAATCCTTGTCATTTCCTTCTAGAAAATCCGAATTGATAGGCCAGCTTCATAATCAATTTCTTGACATTGGTTTGTCACAGAAAAATATTGTGAAGAATAACTTCTTTGACTCAGCTCCCAATGCTTAACAAAAATATTGGTCTTTGAAATACTCATCTGATCTTCAGCCGGTTTAAGAATGTAGAACTTTGCCGGTTTAAGAACGTAGAACTTTGCCGGTTTACAAATATTGATGGCACCGGATCATAACTGTTTGTTAACATCAGCTTTTGAAAATATACCTCTTATATGCCTATCACTTGTATCCCTCAAATCTTAAGAAGGTAACGTAGTAACAACTTAAGATTTGCTTCAATATGAATGTCACAAGCTTGAAGAAATCTAGGTTGTTCATCTCAATCACTAGTCGAGGCGAGTATTCCATATATGTAGCCCCCAAGTGCCGGGTTGTCATGCTTGCGACAACACAGGACTTGTAATTCTGATGCTTATTAAAACTTCAACGATTGTAGCCCCCAAGGGCCGGGTCATTATGCAAATAATGAGCAGGGACTTTGAAAATATGATCATGTAGACTTTAACAGCAACGTGTAGCCCCCAAGGGCCGGCTCAGTAAGATAATATTGAGATGGGACTTTATATATACTTTATTGAGAATAACATTATATTATGTAACTCCCATCATGGGGCTTAAACCCACGTCCACAAGGTTGAGAGCTTTGTGCTTTACCAACTGAGGAGTGGATCCTTCAATAATAGATGAAAATTTGTGTACCTTGAATTGTTGACAGGAGCAATTGGTAGCCCCCAAGGGCAGGCTCATTATGATGTGATGAGTCGGGTCTTCAATAAGACTAATAAAAATGACTTTGCATTAGCCCCCATGTGTCATGGTGCATGCTTGCAGCGACATGAGACTTGCATATTTTTGATATAATCTTAAGTTGAATAATGTAGCCCCCAAGTGCCGGGTCGTAAGCCTGCAGCGACTTGGGACTATTCCTTCAATTGTAAAATAAACCATATCCATTGATAATATAATAGCCATTGCACTAAAGCGACTTTGAAAACCTTAATCATAATACTGGTTACTGATAACTATAATAAAATCCAGCCATGTTGGCTATTTGAAGATTTGTATAATATAATCCAATGATTTATGAGCGCATGATTCCAATGGCGCAATCCAAATATATACTGGCGACTTATAGTCGAAACCAGATCGGGTTAATAAGCGCCGGATTATAACTTGATCATGTACTGACAGCTTGGAGTTGACAACCTAACCGGGTTGATGAACACCGGTTTAAAAACATCACAAATCTTATCAAAAGAAAGAAAAACTTAGCAAAAGGCAAATAAAAACCGTTGTAGTCGAGGCTTTTCATGGGCTGCCAGGCCCCAAATTCGAGGCTTTTCATGGGCTGCCAGGACACTGAGTTAAACCATTTTTGCAAAGCCTTTTAAGATGGTCTGCAATCCTTAACCAATCATCGTTTTAACTTGACAAGTTCAGGGTCTACATTTTAGAGTAACTTGTCAAAGTTCGAAGGGTCATACCAGTTTACAGGCGGCGTGACTTACTTAAAGAGGCGAGTTAACCCGGGGTTTTAGGTGTATACACCAGGCTTCCAAGCCATGGCTTGATAGCCCATTACAAGTGTAGATTCTAAGTTAATTGCGATAGCGAAGAATCCCCAAGTAACGTTTTGAGTTGTGCTCAGTGGGTTCCTATGTTTGAGTTGTTGTTTTACAACACTCTCTTTGGACCCGGATTGATTTGGCTTTGAGCCGATCAAGAGGTGTGACTGTGGTTCGGATACGACCAAGCCCACAAGTGATGTTGTGGCATTGCGCTGATCAAGAGGTGTAACTATGGTTTGGATACGACCAAGCCCCCAAGTGATCAATAAATATGATAAGCCAATAAGGCAGAATACCCATGTTTGAACCGCGCATCACGGCAACATGTCCTCTTCGGCAACCTTTAACTTTTTACAAGAGATAAATTCTTCTTGAACCGGATATTGAGAGCGTCAGAGCTTTGCAAGAGATAGTTTCCTCTTAAACCGGATTTGAACCAGATACTAAGGGCTTCAGCGCTGTGTGGGAGACGGGATTCCCCTTAAACCGGACTATAAACCGGAAGCATCACTGTGAGCCGGAATATTTCTGATGGCCTTTAAATTTTCATCAATATAACAGTAGCCTCCGGGACCGGGTTTCCCTTCAACATCCTGGGGCACTTGAATTTGCTGAAACTTGCAAGACTTGCTGCGTCATATCATCGTAGCCCCCGAGTTTTAAGATGACTCAAGGAGTTGTCTTGAGATTCTCCGTACTTGACCATAGCAGAAGGTATATATCATCGGTGTTAATAACGCGATGTAAATCCATAGAAGATTGAGGTGACTGAGGCGGGTTATAAATGATCCCGTATGAGCCGTGTCGACCTTTCGGCCAATGGTTCCTTCCAACTGGCTGTTTGAAGTTGACCAAACTGTAGTGGCAGCAATTTGTGCGCATGTCCATTGATCCATCCAGTGCAGACGGTGGCTGAATGATAATTTGCCTCCAATGTATTGGAAGAAAAACCGGGCTACCCAAGCAGTGACTTGCTCATACTCAATAATAAACTCATGTAGACAGATGCGGCCCGGTGTGTTGATGTAGACCAGACCGCAAGAGACAGATGAAAAAATGACCGCAGCATCAGAGGCGGATCAGATAGATGAGTCGGCCGCGGCATTGTAAGCCGGTGCAGATGGGGAAAATCGGCACCGGTGTCGTAAACCGGCACTGACGGGCGAGTTAATCGTGGGTACGGTCCCAACAAGCTGATGTAAACCGGGCCGTACGGGCGGCGGCTTGTGCGCGTCCATTCAACGGGTAATATGTTACGGACTATCGCCGGGCGGAATATTGTCAGCCCGTGTTCCATACCCATGGTATAAACCATATTTGTAGTGAATGATTGTCCTGTATATAAAAATACACAGATCAAAGTAATTGTTCTTTGACAAAAAAAATAATAATAATACGTGCTAATAAAATAGACTTTAGATGGACAGCACCTATTCGTTTAGGCCGGAAATAATCCGCCATGAAGTTGATGATCACTAGGTGAAACTGAAATCATTCACGGGTGAGTCTGCCGCGGGAGCAGACAGATGAGTCGGCCCGGTGTTGTGGCTTGATGCAGACGAGCAAGTTGTCCTCAGCGTTGTAAACCGGCGAATAGCGTGAACCGGCCGTGAGGCGGGCAGGCGAAGTCGTCGTCGTGGTGTTGTAAAGCGGTGCGACGGCGAGTTGGCGCGCGTTGATTCATCGGACCACAATGTCTGGCGTGTCCGTGAAGCTGCAGCAACCGCGGCCGAGCGATGCCTCCGTGGTATGATACCACCCCTTTTTCTTTTAATAGCCATCACGCATAAAAATATTACAGGCCAGAGTAACTGTTCTCAGACGAATTAACATACTGATAAAATACAGAAGAAAGATATCACCTGATGTACTTTGACCATAGATGATTTGCATGTAGACTACTAACACCAATTAATTCATCTGCTGCGTGATTCCCATACTTTTGTCTAGACATGAATTAATAGTAGTCTTTCAACTCCACGGAGTGTGTATGTAACACTGAAGCATGCCAGCACCTTTTCCTTTTTGTTGACTCTGGTCATTACGTGGTTAGTAACCACTTTTTCCAACGTGACCTCAAAGCCGGATCACTGTCTGATCCACCACTACAGATTGCCCCTCGATCCGCATTATTTGAACCATCACTACAGGCCAGCAAGCGGCCGGTACGGGCAGCTCTCGGGCGGAGGAAGAGTAAACCGGCGATGGCAACTTGTGGCAAGGCGGCTCACTGGGGATCAGAATGGCTCGCAGGCCATGACTTGATGATTTGCGGAAGCAGAGGCAGGGCCGTAGCAGATGAGTCATTCCGGATCGTGACTGTCTTTTTTGTTTACTTCAACATGCAGAATGCAAAGGTAGTGCCCGGTAGATGTATCGACCTTGGTCTTCACGTAGCATCAATCAAGTCTGGAATCCATGCATGGAGCTTTGCACATAACAGCAACACCGATGGTAGTAGTTGTAATAATACCATTAATTCCGTTGGGGTAACTTGATCACATCAATCTCTCTCAAAAATCTGACCGTATCATTACTATGAACTCCCCGGACAGAAGCGGAGACCGCTATGGCGACTCAGCGCAGACGGCGGATAATCAAGCTAATAATGAGTGCGTCCGAAATAGCAGCGACCTTGGAGAGGCAAAGGGTGAACCGGGGTAGTGGCGGCTTGGAAGACGGTGGCTCACGGAAGGCGGCAACTTGAGACCATGCAGCGGAGGAGGTGCGTCGAAGCTGTTTCAACGCAGCGGAGCAGGGCCGGCTCGCGGTTGGGGGCGAAGCGATGACATGGAAAGAGTTGGGCCGGTGAGGCGCGCTGAACCGGCAACGACTCACGGCGCAGGCGGTTTGAGGCAGAGGTGATCGCAATGGCAACTCGGCAATGCGGCAGAAGCGACAGTCGGGGCGGCTCGCAGCGAAGACAAGTGGCAGGTAAACGGGGTGAACCAGTGTGTGGGCGGCTCAGGGCGATCGGAGCGCGGCCATGGGCTGGCGTGAAACCCACGAGCCCACGGCTTAGAGAGGCGAACGGTCTGCACTGCTGGTCGTGGCGAGGCCACACCGGCCGATTGAAAGCGAGGCCACGCCGGCAACTTGCAGGGGTGGCAACGAGGCCAAAACAGAAGCAGTTTCCATGGGTGATGACTCGTGGCGGAGGTTGACGAGGGCGGCAAGCCGGCGAGCATCTTGAGCGCGGAGGCGGCGGTCTGCCGGCGCAGGCGGCTCAGTGCGATGGAAATTGGCTGTAAGCAGTCGGAGGCGAGTCAGCCCGGCTTCATGGAGGAATCCGTGTCATGGGGGGGGGGGGCGACTTGAGGTTCGAGTCGAGGCTGGGGCGGCTCAGGCCGGTCGACGGAGGCATGCGAGCGAGCGGTTGACCCGGCAAGGGGCGACGGCGGTTCTGGCGACTTGCGGCGAAGTGGGTGCGGCGGGTCAAGGCCGTGTTGGCCCCAGGTCTCGAGTCTTGTACTGGGTTTGACTTGGACATAGATTAACTTGATATGCCTTCTGCGGTCACCGGGATCTGCTCATTTTTACGGATCACATGAGGTGGCAGCTTTATTTGGCGAGTCTTGACCCTGGTGACTCGGAGGCGTAGACGACCCGACACGAGACCCTGGATGACTTGGCAACAAAAAAAGAGTCCGGTTTGTGGCAGATTTGACCCGTGCACGTCTGGGTTATGGTACAGCTGCGGCGACTTAACCGCTCAAGGGGCTCAGCGGCCGGTTTTACTCGGATACGAGCTGATTTGATGTGATGGCTTGATGGATCAGTAGATGCAGCGCTCGACAACCATTGAAAGATTCAAAAATATATGAATTATCGTACTCCAGTAGCACTGCCTCTACGTAAGTAGTACTTTTGGTAGATGAACATGTTGGTTTTCACACACAGAGAATATCACAAGCAGCCACGAGTTGATGCCTTGGGACCTGTAGCATGTCCGATCCGCAAAATAGACTATAGTAGAAACCATCTCGGCGACTTGGAGATCTGACGGTCTTGCAGTGAAAATTTGATCCGGTCCGATGAATCGCCTGGTCGCGCATGGCAGCGTACCCAGATACAACCCTAACTCTTGATCCAATCTCGTATATGCCGTTCCAACTGTTGGTCGACGACGCATATCCTTCCATGCCAACAGCAGAAAACTTCGCAGCAAACAACGTCGGCTCTGCATCATCGGGATGATCACGAGCTTCTCGAACCCTAGGAAAAAATCCCTCCAAGAACTCAACACCACCGTGCGCAAGCCCCACGGTGGGCGCCAACTGTCGTGGAATTGTCATGGGAGATGTCCTAGGGTGAGGACTTAGTCGTGAGGCCAACACATCTATGCGGTAGCTTGAGAGGAGTTGAGCGGAATCGAGAGACGCGACACAAGACAGGGATTTAGGCAGCTTTGGGCCCCGGGAAACATCATCCAGTAACAACCCTACATGCTGTTTGAGGCTAGGTCTCATTATCATCACGAGGGAGTTGCCGTAAACTGGCTCTCCCAGTTATGTCTAGCCCTAAGATTGTTTCTTCTTGCTTGTCCCTCTTTTGGGAGCCCTGCCCCTCCTTATATAAGTTGAAGGGGCGGGTTACATGTAGAGTCCAACTCGGACTTAAGACTTAACTATTTTGATTTCTCTTTATGGGCTTCTTAACATCTTGGGCTTCATAACGTCTCGGGCTTCATAACCCCTGGCAAACCAGTTATCACTGTTTGCCGGTTTAAGATGGTCTCCCAGTTTATGATGATCTGCCGGTTTATGATGGTCTGCCGGTTTATGACTTCCTGCCGGTTTATGAACTGACTTAACACCTGCCGGGTTATCATCTGACTTGACTCCTGCCGGTTTACCACTAGCCGGTTTACCATTTGTCTTAGCCACCTGTCTTAACTGTCTGTCTTAACTGTCCGTCTTAGCTGTCCGCCTGTTTACCAAGTCCCAGCCGGTTTACAACTCCGGCCGGGTCATACCGCGGGGTATATCCCCGACACCGTCCATGACGGAAAAACTATGGTAGAAGCGAGGACGAGGCAAATATCAGGGAGTTCCCGGTTACGGTGGGTGGTCGGGGCCGAGCGATGCGTGTTTCTCTCGTACACATAGGCGCGTGGGTGCGAGGCGTTGGGCTCTAACTGAACCCGAGTGAGGCGTTCGCCTATTGAACCCGAGCGATCGATCGATCTGCCTGTTAACTGAACCCGATCGAGAAATTTCTTTGCTACTGCTGCTAACTGAAGCTGGTCAAACCTGCTGCCTCTTGATGAAAAGTGAGCGTTGTTGGGGGGTTGGATGAATAGTTCCCAGTGGGGGTTGGATGAACAGGACCCCGTGGTAGTGGAGGCCGTTGCCATTGGATGAACATGACCCTGATCGAGCCGGTTGGGGGTGGATGAAGAGGACCCATGGAGGGCTGGATGAATAGCAGCCGGTGGAGGGCTGGTTGAATAGTAGCCACCGGAGGGCTGGATGAACAGTAGCCCGTGGAGGGGTGGTTGAACAGGACCCCTTGGAGACGGCTGGTTGAACAGTAGCCGGTGGAGGAGCGGTGGAGGCTGGATGAATAGGATCCTATGGATGAACAGTAGCTGGTGGAGGCAGGAGGGAGACGTCGTGGATGAACAGTCGCATGTGGAGGCTGGAGGAGGTCGACGGTGGATGAACAGTAGCACGTGGAGGCTGGAGTGAGGCAGTAGATGGTGGATGAACAGTAGCCCGTGGAGTCCCGTTTTGCGGTACGCCACACCCCTCCCGATGAACAGGACCCCCATTTCGACCGTAGGAGGTCGAAGAGAAGTCCGTTTCCTCCGTTTTGCGGTACGCCACACCCCTCCCGATCAACAAGACCATGTTTCGACCATAGGAGGTCCAAGAGAAGTCCTTTTCCTCCGTTTTGCGGTACGCCACACCCCTCCCAGTGAACAGGATCCCGTTTCGACCATAGGCGGTCGAACACAAGGCTGTTTCCTCCATTCTGCGGTACGCCAGGCCTCGTTTCGGCTGTTCCATCCAAGCTGGTTGGCTCCCGATGAATACGACGGATTCCGTTGCCTCCCGATGAACACGACGATGCAGTTTCTCCATTTCGACCCAGTCGGTTGGCTGCCGATGAATAGGACACCGTCGCTGCCTCTCCATGTACACGAGCCCTGGCTGTACGTATGCGTGAGTAGGCGTTCGAGACCCCGCTCGTATGTACGTATGTGGCCGTATTTACTTTCTTGCACCCTGGTTGTACGTATGTGTACACGATATTGACGGGACTGCGTGACATGCTACGTCCACGCCTCTACTATGACACGTGCCCTTCCTTACTCAACCACAGTTCATCGCTGTAGCCTGCAGACAGACCGATCAACCAGTATGTGCGTACACGTTCGCGACCAGAATGACAACGCTACGTACGCTTCGACCAGGTGGGTCCCGACTCTCAGGGAGGACAAGGAGGCACTTCCTTGCGTGCGAAGATATAGCTTGTGGGTTCCAACTGTCCGGGGGAGAATTATTATTTTTGCCCGTAATATGGATGCACTTCCTTGCGTGCAAAGATGTAGCTGGTGGGTCCCAGCAGTCAGGGGGGAAACGTTTTTTTCGCGAAAGATGATGGCCCGTCTGGTGGGTCCCTACTGTTAGATGGAGAAATCATTATTTTGCGCGTAATAAGGAGGCACTTCCTTGCTGCGGTCGTGGACCCAGCTGTCAGCCTCTCCATGTACAGTACTCTTTTGATGGAAGTCGTTCCTTGACCACATTGACCACGCTGCGCCGAGAGCACCAAGGCGGTGGACGACGGCGAGGCCTAGGAAGGGGACGACATAGAGCCAGGGAAGACGCGGCAGTGGATGCCCACGTAGAGAGGAGTACGAGGGTTGATTGGTTCGGCTGCGGTGTGAGGCTGCCGTTGCCACAGAATAACAGGGGGTGTGGGTGAGTAGAGGGATGGTCTGGCCAGCGGTAGGAGTAGTAGGGGGCGGTGAGGCCTCTACGGCAGCACAGCCGGCTACGAGAGGCAAGAGCAGGCAACACGATCGGCGCTGGTTTGGGCGGCTGGAGCAAGAAGACCAGAGGTTGAAGAAGCACTACGGCCGTTGGATGGACATCGTACGGTCAGTGGAGCTAGAATCGTTCATATTGACTTAGTAGGCCCACAAGTTAGCCTCCCACTATGGTGGGTCCCAGCTAGCAGGGGGTATTCATTTTTTGCGTAATAAGGAGGCACTTCCTTGCATGCGAAGATATAGCTGGTGGGTCCAAGCTATCAGCGGGAGGAATGTTTTTTTTGTGAAATACATAGGCCCTTCTCGTGGGTCTCGGCTGTCAGGTAGAAGAATCATTATTTTGCGCGTAATAAGGAGGCACTTGTTTGTGTGGGTCCCTACTGTCAGCCTCTCCACTTACATCGCTCTTCCGATGGCTGTTATTTGTTGACCATGTTGACCGCGCCGTGCGGAGAACACAAACGCGATGGACGAGGGCGAGTCCTAGGAAGGAAACGACCCAGAGCCGGCGAAGCCACAACAACGGATGCCCATGCCGAGGGGAGTACGAGCACTGACTGGTCGGCTGCGGGGTGAGGCCGACGTCGCTGGAAAATAACAGGATGTGCGGGTGGGTAGAGGGATGGCCTGGCGGCAGCACAGTCGGCCATGGGAGGAGGAAGCAGGCAGTCCCACCAGCGCTGGTTTGGGCGGCTAGAGCAGGAAGATCAGAGATTGAAGAAGCACGACGACCGTTGGATGGACATCCAACAGTCACTGCTCTGTGTTGACTAAGTTGACAAACCCTTGCGTATGCGTCAAAATATTTTTTAGGACAGCGTCATCTTCAGCCTAGTGGGCCCAAAGGTAAGCCTCCAAATTTGTGGAAAACAGCATACAACCCATTAGCCATTATTTTCAATAATTTACAGCCCATTTGCTAATTCTTAAAGATATTTTGAAGCCCATATTCATTTTATTAGCATTACAGACCATATTCTGGGCACTGCTAAAAAATTCAACGAAATTTTGGATATTTCGGTGGGGTCCAAACTCTTTTAATCATGAAATTTTGAGTCACATTAAAAATAATTTTTTAAAAAATATATCAAAATAAAATTCAAAAAAAAATCTCCAAAAAAAAAGAATGAAATTTAAAATCTTGACTAGCAAGATGCGTATGCTGGTAAAACATCAAGATGCATTTGTATCAGTAGTTTATCTTGTGGGAGAAAAGGATGAACGGGGGAAAGCCTTATCTGCAAATGTGGAGAGGAGTGTGTAGGATCTTGAGAAGAGGTGTCTAGAGGGGGGGGTGATTAGACACTAAGTACCAAAGTTGCAGTTTTTAACCTTATTAAAGTTTAAGTGGAGTTTAGGCACAAGTTTAACTTTTTCAATACATAACAAGCAAGCATGCAATGAGTATATGAGCAGCGGAAAGTAAAGCATGCAACTTGCAAGAAAGTAAAGGGAAGGGTTTGGAGGATTCAAACGCAATTGGAGACACGAATGTTTTTGGCGTGGTTCCGATAGGTGGTGCTATCGTACTTCCACGTTGGTGGAGACTTCAACCCATGAAGGGTAGCAGTTCTTGTGAGTCCACGGAGGGCTCCACCCACGAAGGGTCCACGAAGTAGCAACCTTGTCTATCCCACCATGGCCGTCGCCCACGAAGGACTTGCCTCACTAGCGGTAGATATTCACGAAGTAGGCGATCTCCTTGCCCTTACAAACTCCTTGGTTCAACTCCACAATCTTGTCGGAGGCTCCCAAGTGACACCTAGCCAATCTAGGAGACACCACTCTCCAAGAAGTAACAAATGGTGTGTTGATGATGAACTCCTTGCTCTTGTGCTTCAAATGATAGTCTCCCCAACACTCAACTCTCTCTCATAGGATTTAGATCTGGTGGAAAGAAGATTTGAGTGGAAAGCAACTAGGGGAAGGCTAGAGATCAAGATTCATATGGTAGGAATGGAATATCTTGGCCTCAACACATGAGTAGGTAGTTCTCTCTCAAAAATAGGATGTTGGAAGTGTAGGTTTGTTCTGATGGCTCTCTCCATGAATGAAGAGGAGGTGGAGGGGTATATATAGCCTCCACACAAAATCTAACCGTTACACACAATTTACCAATCTCGGTGGGACCGAATCAACAAACTCGGTCAGAACGATTTTAGTAAACTTAGTGACCGTTAGGATTTTTGGTGGGACTGACTTGCATCTCGGTAGGACCGATATGGTTAGGGTTAGGGCATAACGTAATAACGGTGAGACCGATTACACAAACTCGGTGAGACCGATTTTGGTAATTAGCTAACCAGAGAGTTGGTCAGGCAAACTCGGTGAGACCGATTACTCAAACTCGGTGGGACCGATTTTGGTAATGAGTTAACCAGAAAGTTTGCATTGTAATCTCGGTAGTACCGATTCTCAAACTCGGTGAGACCGATTTTGATAATGGACATACACAGAGAGATTACAATCCCATCTCGGTGAGACCGAGATCCCTATCAGTAGAACCGATTTGCCTAGGGTTTGTGGCAGTGGCTATGACATATGGAATCGGTGGCGCCGGATAGGAAGAATCGGTGAGACCGATTTTGGCTTTAGGTTTAGGTCATATGTGGATGTGAGAAAGTAGCTGAGGGTTTTGGAGCATATCACTAAGCACATGAAGCAAGAGGCTCATTAAGCAACACCTCATCCCTCCTTGATAGTATTGGCTTTTCCTATAGACTCAATGTGATCTTGGAACACTAAAATGTAAAATGAAGAGTCTTGAGCTTGAAGCTTGAGCCAATCCTTTGTCCTTAGCATCTTGAAGGAATTCCCACATCCTTTAGTCCATGCCACTCCATTGTTGAACTTATCTGAAACATACTAGATAAAAGTGTTTGTCCAACAAGAGATATGTTGACATTAATTACCAAAACCACCTAGGGAGCACTTGTGCTTTCAATCTTTTTGGTAATTGATGACAACATACATCAAAGCTTTAGATAAAGATATAAAGAATAGCAAGTAAAGCTTTGGAAAGACATGTAACAGGCATAGGCTCCCCCTACATGTATGCAATCATGTGAATATGGAATATAGAAGCATGTGATAGCATAACCATGATAGAGCAGGCAATGTGTTACGTGTATCTTGGTCATATGCATCAGAGCAAAGAATATTAAAGAAAATACCTTCATGCCCATGAGTCCTTGCAAACAGTATGTACATCAGCAAGAATTCCTCATACACATGATTGTGATGCATATACTTACCTTGTAGTCTTGAGTTGGCTTAGGATGGAATGAACCTGCGTAAACAAGGTTAGATAACACAGATGCACCTACTAGCCAGAGCAAACAAAAGAAACCACAAGAATACTAAGACTGGGATGACATGTTGAGAGTGAGTACTAAGTACTACATTGGATTTGACATGCCCCCAAGAGTAAAGATATGCAATGAATTTGAATGATTTCTTTCCCTTAGATGTCTTGCTCCCCCTAAATCTAGCATGGTATACTGGGAGAAGATAGGGAACAGAAAATCAGAGCTGAAAGATATAAATGAACAGAGCTAATGCAAGCTAGTGCAAATAAGCACATATGAACATGTATTTCCCCTCAAGAAGACATGTGGCATCTCTCCTCTTGAACACCAAGCATCTGGGATCCTTGAGAGATACTTTTATCTAGTATTCTCTCCCCTGGAGATCTCTCTCTCCCCCTGAAGGATCTCTCTCTCCTTCTCTGATGTGATCTCTTTAAGTGATAAGCTTTGATGTGATCTCTCTCTCCCCCTTTGACATCAATTTCCAAGAAGGGCTTGATAAGAAAAATTGAGCTCTCTCTCCCCATTTGGAATTTTTTCGTGAATGGGTTTGATCCTTGAGTCACAACCTAAAGCAATGATAAAAATGTGATGCTTGTAGAGGACAAGATTCATTGAGTGGAGCTGGATCAAGGGAAACACAGAATAAGTGGCAAACCATTTTTCCTGTTGTGAAATCGGTGGCACCGAGTGGTATGCTGCGGTGGTACCGAAAGTTTTCGGTTGGACCAAAAATAACAAACCAGTAGAACCGAGTTCATCGTAGAGAAAACACTTGTCACCTCAGCTCACTTGACTAATAAGATCTCACAAAGATTTGCAAGGAATTTACTGAATGATATGCAATGAATTGGAATGCAGAAAATGCAGAACAAACAGAAAGAAATCTAGATGAAGTTTTTTTTTGAAAGGGGAAACACATATGCATGAGTCAAATGCAAAAACTCGAGAAAAGAACACAAGAGAACTTCATCTAGAGATGGTCGTGACAAAGTCACCTATGTTAGAGTATATTGACTTAGGAGTCAAGTGAGATCACTTGATCATAGGTCATACTCATCGTTTAAGCTCAAAATGGGGTTGCCATTTTCGTTTAAGCATCTTGATGTATTCACATCTTGTTGAGTTGCTTTAACTCATGACTTGGAGTAAAGCTTCTCTAAGATGGAATAACATACCTTGGTTGGTGGTTTCGTCCATGTAGTTGAACTTGTGTGGGTTGCTCAAGGTTGATGTAGCTCATCAAGAATTTGGAGCACCACTTGGAATTTGAGTCCATCTTCCTACATGGGTTAGTTCGTGCAAGGAAGAGCACTTGTATATCCAATAATGACAATCATGAAGCTCAACATAAAATATGTCAAAGGATATGTTTAAATGGTTTTGTGCTTCCTTGGCTTCAACCACCTTGTGTAGAGACTTGGTGATGTAGAGATTGCTCAAGATATGAGTAGGTTACAACCTCATGAAATTTGATTCAACCAAGTACCTACATGAGTTAGGTAACATGCAAGATACAAATATATCCAAGACATAAGATTTCCATCATAGGTGAGATATCAAGGATTAGGCATAAGATCATGTCTTGCATGTATCCAATGGAGTTCATACTCCAAGTTTGAAGCATCAATGATGTTCAATTCTCCTCTTAACCTGCAAAACACTTTCTCATCAAGAGGTTTAGTGAATATATCCGCTAATTGCTTTTCGGTGCGAACATGCTTAAGATCAATGTCACCCTTAGCAACATGATCTCGAATGAAATGATGACAAACTTCAATGTGCTTAGTTCGAGAATGTTGTACTGGATTATGTCCAATTTTGATAGCACTTTCATTGTCACAAAGCAATGGAACATGTTTCACATATATCCCATAATCTTTAAGAGTTTGGGTCATCCAAAGTAATTGAGCACAACATGAACCAGCGGCAATGTATTCCGCTTCGGCAGTGGATAAGGATACCGAGTTTGGTTTCTTGGAGGACCAAGACACAAGAGATCTACCAAGAAATTGACAAGTACCCGAAGTGGACTTTCTATCAACCTTGTCTCCGACATAGTCCGAGTCAGAGTAGCCAACAAGATCGAAAGAGGCCCTCTTAGGATACCAAATGCCAAAATTTGGTGTATGGATTAAGTATCTCACTATCCTTTTCACGACCTTAAGATGACATTCTTTAGGAGCGGCTTGATATCGTGCACACATGCACACACTTAGCATAATATCGGACGTGAAGCACATAGATATAGCAATGAACCAATCATAGAGCGATAAACCTTTTGATCAACCGGTTCACCATCTTTGGTTAAGTCAAGATGTCCACTAGTAGGCATGGGTGTAGACATACCTTTGCATTCTTGCATATTGAACTTCTTGAATAAGTCCTTAGTGTACTTCGTTTGAGAGACAAAAGTACCTTCCTTAGTTTGCTTGATTTGCAACCCAAGAAAGAATTTGAGTTCACTCATCATTAACATCTCAAACTTCTCCGACATTAGCTTCCCAAACTTTTCACTAAAATGAGGGTTAGTTGATCCAAATATGATATCATCAACATAAATTTGGCAAACAAATAATTCTCCATTAACCCTTTTAGTAAAAAGTGTGGAATCAATTTTCCCAATTTCAAAGCCTTTTCAAGAAGAAACTTGGTCAAGCATTTATACCATGCTGTAGGAGCTTGTTTAAGACCATAAAGAGCTTTGTGAAGTTTGTAAACATGATTGGGTTTCTTAGGATTGAGAAAGCCGGAGGTTGCTTAACATAGACTTCCTCCTCTATTTCACCATTTAGAAAAGCACTTTTAATGTCCATTTGGTACAAGGTGATATCATGATGATTAGCATAGGCAAGTAAGATGCGAATGGACTCCAAGTCTAGCAACGGAGCATAAGTCTCACCATAGTCCATACCTTCGACTTGTGTGTAGCCTTGGGCGACGAGACGTGCTTTGTTGCGAACTACTTGTCCATCTTCATCTTGCTTGTTGCGAAACACCCATTTGGTAACAATGATGTTGTGGTTGTTGTCGGGCTTCTCAACCAATGTCCAAACTTGATTCCTCTCAAAGTTGTGTAGCTCTTCATGCATAGCATTTATCCAATCCGGATCTTCCAATGCTTCTTCAACCTTCATAGGTTCAATTCTAGAGATAAAAGAATAGTTTTCACAAAAGTTAGCTAAACGAGTTTTAGAGCGAGTGATTCTCCGGTTTGAATATCATTGTAGATTTGCTCGACGGGATGGTCTTTAGCAATTCTTGCTCGAACTCGTGAAAGCTTTTGCTTGGGTCTTTGTTGAACATCTTCTTCTTCTTGTTCTTCTTCTTGGCCTTCTTCATTGTTGGCGTTGTCGTTCTCTTGTCGTGGTGGAGAAGGAGGTTGTTGACGTTCATCTTGATGCACTTCCTCGTTTTCTTCATCTTGGTGTGTCCCACTTGTGGATGCTTCCGTATTAACTCTTGGTTCACCTTGTCGTGAAGTAGAAGCTTCCACTTGAATAGACGAGGTACTCTCCTTCACCTCCGTTGGACGAACCTTGCCAATAGACAAGTCTTGGATTGCTTCCGAAGGGTCTTTGTCTCCTACATCAATTGGCAATTGCTCTATTTGCGAGCCATTAGATTCATCAAACTTCACATCTACCGTCTCTTCAACCTTTCGGGTGAAATTGTTGTAGACACGGTAAGTGTGAGAGTTTGAGCCATAACCTAGTAGGAAACCTTCATGAGACTTAGGAGCAAATTTAGAGCAGCGATGCTTATCAAGAATGTAGCACTTTTGTGAGGACCGGTTTTCGGGTATTAATTTCGAGAAAATGGCCCTTGTGCTCACCAGCCCAGGATTCTTGTTAGGCGATGAGGCACCAACTTGATCTGTAAATTCCAAGCAAAATACAAAATATGTAGTACAAGACCATTCTGGCCTATGAGTACAACAATCTGCTTCTAGTGGTTGATGGCGGAAGCGGTTTTGGATCATTAGCGTCTATGGGACTCCATTTCCCATAGGAACAGCTGACCAGGATAACTCCTATCTTTGCGAGGCTGCTATCACCATTGCTTAGGTTCCGGGGCTGTCATCACGGTCGCTCCTCTCCAAGCAAGAAATCTGGCCAAGACAATAGCCAGGGACAAGCCAGTGAGTACTTTTGTATGTACTCGCAAACATTATGAACACGGGTATAATATAACAACGATAATTATGTTCTGAAATATTTTATGATCATGACGTCAGTCACAAAAATAAAATCTCTGATGCATGCAAGCAGGTTATTTATATACATGGATATGCAATAACATAGTAGTAATAAAATGCACCGATCGGGTGTCTGAAGCGACGCCTCGAAAGGTTAGTAAACAATGAGAAATGCCTCAGTCGAGCGTCTGAGCGACACCACATAAAGGGCTTATAAAATAAATAACAAGCATGCCACGATCGAGGCGTCTCAAATGACACCACATAAAGGGCTTATAAAATAAATAAATAACAAGCATTCCACGATCGGGCATCTCAAATGACACCACATAAAGGGCTTATAAGGTAAATAAATAACAAGCATGCCACAGTCGGGCATCTCAGCGACACCACATAAAGGGCTTATAAAATAAATAAATAACAAGCATGCCACAGTCGGGCGTCTCAGGGACACCACATAAAGGGCTTATAAATAATCACAGTGAATATCCAGGAGGTAGAACCATCCTAGGGATACTCGATAATTCCAATAATATAACGGGTTAGTCCACAATAATCGTGATCATCACAAGTCTTAAGTCGTGATCCCAGTTCTGGTTTAACAGTTTCTCCTCCGAAGACCGACACTAAGACCGACACTTGACCCATCCCAGACTGTAATCCTTAACCATGGACACGGCTATTCGAATAGGTTTAATCTCTGCAGAGTGTACTCTTTACCCACGAGTAACGGATTCCTTTAGTCCATCGGGACTAATTCCGTCTCTGACCTTTTAATTGAAAACACACCTATCCGCACATTACCAGCTTAACTCTCATCGGTGTCCGAATCACCCACGACACGTTAAGTTTAAACTCTAAGTGGGGAGGCTACAACCTCGACGTAACATGGGATCACAAAATTTATACTGCGCGCAAACTAGGGGAGCTACCCCTTCGGCTACAACCGAAACACCCATGCTCCCGGACCAGGTGGCATGCCTACCAGATGCCTCCGGTATCTTCCACCATGGCCTCTCTGTACGGTGTGTGCTATGAAAGGGGTTGACAACTTACTGAACCGTACCCTACCTACGGAAGGGACAAGTGGCAGCATGAAACGAGTATGGGGGTTACCGGAACAAGACTCGATCTATGGTCGACTTAGGAGGTTTAAATATTCCCTGCATGATTAGCATAACAGTATATATTTCAACCAACAGACAAAAACACCACGCGACATACCCCCTCATGCCATACCGGACACGACCGTCTCGACGGAGGATTAGGGACAAGACCGTGTCTACCCAAGACAGAGGCTTTCTGGATTCCCTTCCGGTATGCATGAAAGGCATATGACGGTGATTACCATCACAACCATATCAAACTCCAATAGCATGAAATCATTAATATGCACTCATGAGTAGGAACACATCATCACATAAAATGATGTATGCCCGTGTCGGGGTGGTGTTGTCACCGTGTCAAATAACACACACAAAATTATTATGCCAGGGTTCAGAATGCTTGCCTTCAAGTCGTGGGGAGGCACGGTGCATTCCAAAACTCTTGATCGCTTTCTCTTCTCTCCAAAAATCCTATTTAAAATATTTTTGAATCAATATGTAGTTTAAAAACAGTACCAAAAAGTTTTCTGATTTTTTTAAAAATAAATCTTAAAATAAACTAGATAATATTTGAGAGAGGTAGGATAAAGAATCAACTCATTTGGAGTTATATTTAAAAAGTTATAGCTAGTCAAAGTTTTGGTAAGAATATGTTTTTAATAAAAACAGAAAAAGAAAACGTTTCAAACGAGATTACGGTTTCGGGCAGAGGAGGCGTACTTGAGGTTTTACGCCTCCACTTATCCAGCCTGGACCGTGCAGGGAGTCACTGACAGTGGGTCCAGGGGGCCCACTAGTCATGTTTGACTAGTCTCCACTCCCTCTTCTTCTTCTGCCCGAGTAGAGGCGGGATTCCGGCGATCATCGCCGGCGAACGACGGTTCCTCGCGGGGAGCTGAGGGTGAGGATGGATCCGCGGATCTGGGGCGGTCCTTCCGGTGGTTGTAGGGTCGTCGGGGATGGAGGGAAACGCCGGCGGCGAGCTCTGCGGCGGAGGGAAGGTTTTGGTGGATTTGAGGGCTCGGGCTAGGGTGATGCTCCGTCGTCGTTTGGGGTCTGGGCGGCTCCACAAGATGAAGAGGAGCCGAGTGGTGGTGACGGGAAGGTGGGGGAGACCCTGGTGGCACCGGGGTGAACCGGGACGAGGCAGCGGCCGAGCTGACCGGAGAGGGTGAAGACGGCCTGCTCCTCTTCAATTGATGGCAACAGGGGCACTAGGAGGACGGCGTGAGGCTGCCTGAGTGCTCGGGGGAGCTCGAGGGCTTCCTTTTATAGCACCTCCATGTCGGTTCGTGGCGGCCGTGGATGAGCTCGTCGGCGGACCGCCCTACTGTGCTGCAGGGTGACGTGGCGGTGGCTGGCTAGCTTCAAGGGCTAACGGTGAACACTCTACTGTCAAGGAGGCGAGCTGGCGCGCTGTGGTGGTTTGGGCGGTGCCGCCCATGGCGTTGGCGGATGCGTCCGCAGGCGTGCCGACAAGAGGCTTGCTGGCGACGCTGCAGGGGGCGAGGAGGCGGTCGGGGCTTCTGGCGTGACGTGGCGAGAGGGAGAGGATCAGGATGAGCTCGGGGAAACTTATCCAGGCGTCTTGGCCGGCGAGCACGCGTGCAAAATCTGCGCCTGCTCGCTCGGCGTACGACACTTGTTCGACAAAATGCCAGGGCGACCAAAGTTGCTAGAGAGTCACTGCAGATCCACAGGCCTAGGTTAGAGACAGTTAGAAGGCTACTAGACAACTTGGTTTGGACAAGGGGGAAGTTCACAACACAAAACCTTCAACCATGCCAAATCTGTCTATGCACACAGGGTGTTTGACAAAATGCCAGAGGCATCTAGGAAGTACCTGGGGTGGTCAAAACTTCCAGAGTGGGGTCTCTTTAGATGCATGAGAGGGTGGTGAGGTTAGTTTGACAAAAGAAGAAACTTGTTAGTGCAAGTTTTGCAAAACTTCAATTCTGGACAGGGGGTAAATGGCATCATTACATGAACCAAAAATGTCCCAATGGGTGCATGCTCCTGGACTTAGGGGTTTTGTAGGGTTGACTACAAGCAGGAGAAAGCACAAGGTCACTAGAGCAAAAATAAATAAGGTTGCAGTAGAAATCACAAGGCTGGACCAGAATGAAAAAGAGGTTGATTCACTCAATTTTTCCAAAGAACATCACTAGGTTTTTGCATAAAGTTGGATTGCATGCTACCACTGACATCCCATAATTTTGGTGGAGGCTTTAAAGAAATATTTAAATAGGTTGTAGTGCAAAACTGCCCACTGGAGCAGATTTGAAAATTAGGTGCAGAGCTCAAAATATTTAATGAATGAAATAAATTTTTGCATAAAAGTGATTTAGAAACATCACATGACATCTCCAAATTTTGGTTGGAATTTTAGTTAAATTACTCAAATGGTTGTAGTTCAAAAAGAGCTCCAAAACTAATGGAAGTCATTTTAAGGAATAAAGCTCAGAGAGAAATAATTAAATAAATAAATCTACTGATTAAGAATTGTTATATTGAGAGAGCATTGAAGTCCAATACATTTTTGGAAAGTTTCCACTTGGGTAAAACTCCTCAATATTAAAGAAAAGGGGTTCTGAGATCAACAGAAAATCCAGAAAGCAAATTTTTTAAACTCCTGGCAAAATTTTAATAACTAAAACATGGTTAAGTTTTTGGGGTGTTACAACTTTGAGCCGAATACTCGAAAGTATCCAACTTGGGGTTAGTTACCGGTGAGGAGCTCGTATGCCGTCTTGCCGAGTAGCTTGTGAAGATACAAGCGATTTGTTGCATGACAAGCTGTCTCAACCGCTTCGCCTAAAAAGTGCTTCTTGTCTTTTACTCATCAAGCATCGTTCTCGCCATTTCGATGAGCGTCCGGTTCTTCCTCTCAACAACTCCATTTTTTTAGGTGTGTACGTAGCCGAGAACTCGTGTGAAATCCCTTCTTCGTCAAGAAAGGTGTCCACATTTGCGTTCTTGAACTCCGTTCTGTTGTCGCTGTGAACCTTCTTGATCTTCACTTCAAATTGATTTTGGGCCTTCCTAGCAAAGTTTTTGAAGATCTTATGGACCTACGATTTATCATCGAGAAAGAACACCCACGTAAATCTTGAAAAATCATTAACTATAACCAGACCAAAAGAATTTCCACCGAGACTCTTGTAGGAGTTGGGACCAAAGAGATCCATGTGAAGTAGCTCGAGTGGCCTCCTTGTGGTCATGATGTTCTTCACGGGACGCCTTCCTCCAACCTGTTTACCTGCTTGACAAGCACTGCAAAATCTATCCTTATCAAATATGACATCGTTAACTCCAAGGATATGATTCCCTTTAATGAGCTTGTCAAGGTTTCTCATGCCAACGTGACCTAATCGTCTATGCCATAACCAACCTTTTGAGGATTTAGCAATGAAGAAAGTTTTTGGTTGAGCCTTTTTAGTGAAATCAACAATGTATAGATCACCTCTACGCACACCGGTAAAGACCATTTTATGATTGTCTCGACGAAACACTTGGCAATCAATTTCAGTAAATAGGACATTGAAACCGAAATCAGCAAGTCTAGATACTGAAAGTAAGTTGTACCCAAGAGATTCAACGAGCATGACATTCTGAATGGAGCTATCACGTGAGATGGCCACCTTACCGAGGCCAACCACCTTACCCTTTGAGTTGTCACCAAAAGTGACAAACTTTCGAGGACTATCATTTTCAAAGAAGCTCACGAAACATGTCTTTATCTCCGGTCATGTGATCGGTACATCCACTATCAAGAACCCATTCCTTTCCTCCCGATACATATCCTCAAGATTTTCCATAAGACCAAAATGTCTCATTGCATCATCAAGATCAAGTCGGTATCATCATCCTCATCATAGTATCCATGTTCAACATCGTCATGTGGTGGATCAAATCCTAGAGAGGGTAATTCATTAGAGCGAGTTTGACAATGATCTTGCTTATGAATTCTTATAGCTTCGGAAATGATATCACTAATAATTCCAACATCTTCTTTGGCACGCATAAGGTTGGTAAGTTCAAATAGACGATCACCAAACATAGGATAATTAGTATTTATTTTACTCAAAGCAATAGACTTATAGAGAACTAGTCATGAACCCGTGCTCCTGCACGGGCTAGCAATTTCTGAAAATTTAGATTTGTACATAGAGAGTTTTTAGAACCATTGTTTTCTTTAAACCTTGTAGAAATAAGATGTACAGAATATTCTATGAATACCTTTTACTACTTATTATCATAGGGTATAATATATACTTCCTTATTTCTTATTATGGACATAGATGTAACATAGTGCATTATATTTTTATATTTTACAAATATTTTTTTCCTTCTCGATTATTACACATATATCATCTCTGATGTTGGTCTCTAGTGGTTACTACTCGCATGGAAGACCGTTGCACTATAGATATTGGAAGGCATCCTTATTTTCAAAGTTCCAACATTGAAATTTTGAGGTTAGTTGAATATTGTTAAGCTCGGCCTATAAAGTTCTTGAAACACAAACTTCTGGAAGAGTTCCCCAAAATGATTTGAAGCTCACCTATAATATATTCAAAGTTTTCTTTTTTAGTCCATGATTATAGCTTTATCCGTCCGAAGCCCATACCGTTTATTTATTTTTTATTAATAAAGTTCTCACATCCATTTCTGATAATCATTGGGTCACTTCAATGGTTTTGTATTTTGAATATTTCATGTAATGTAGGATTATTTATTTATTATATATTCATTTAAAAACTAATTAATGTATATTTTCAGAAAATACTGTGTGTCCAAACAAATATTTTATTTTATATGTAAGCGTGATTCATGGATGTGACTATTCGCACAACACGCACCAATTGGCACTATATATGTATTCTGTGATTGCCATGCAAAAAAATTGTACTATGTTATTTTTGGATAGAAAAAATACTTTAGATACCTAGATGTACGCACACCCACACTGAAGTATTGTAAGGAGTTGTTTTTTCTTATCCAAAAAACGGAGTTGTTTTTTCTTGGGATACTTTATCCAGATTTTAAACAAAGAGAACGAATGTAGTTACATTGGCCCATGATATGCACAGAGTATATTTCTTGCCGTGTCACGTATGCATAGAAAACTGCATTAGTATGTTTCCCCTAACTTTTTTTCATTATGGATTTTGTTTTAGTTTGCATGTAACCTAATTTTTTTAGCGCATGCACATATCCTAGTGTAACACGTATGGAATCTCCTGGGATGTTTCCTAGTGTAACACGTATGTATTCTCATGGGGCGATCGCATCCTGCATTATAAAATAATCTGGACTACTAAACATCATGGCATATAGTTCCCTGTATTATTTAATCCTAGCCGTATAACTAAGATCTAATGGTCATTAGTAGGTAATTTTCAGGATTAACGTGGTGGCTCGATTGGTGCCTCCAATTAGTAAATATAAGATTTCATCTAGATTTTTCAAGGAATAATTTGGAAAGCGTTCCTCAAGAAATTTCCATATAGTGTAGGCACACTCAAAGGTAGGCAAGATTCTAATCAAGTTTCTAGGCAAGCCTCTAGTGATAAGATTAATGTTCTAAGATTCCTAGTCATGTCAATAGATTCATCAAGGGTAGGGTGCATAGGATCAACATGAGGAGCACAAGGGCTAGCAATGTACTTGTTCAAATGATATTGATTGAAAATTACAAGCATCTCATTTTTCCACTCATGAAAATATTCTCCATCAAGAATAGGCACTCTATGACTAAGACTCCCCGAAGTAGACCCATCATCTTCCTCCAATGGTGATTAAACCAAGGCAATGGAGACCAATGCTCTGATACCACTTGTAGGATCTTGAGAAGAGGTGTCTAGAGGGGGGGGGGTGATTAGACACTAAGTACCAAAGTTGCAGTTTTTAACCTTATTAAAGTTTAAGTGGAGTTTAGGCACAAGTTTAACTTTTTCAATATATAACAAGCAAGCATGCAATGAGTATATGAGCAGCGGAAAGTAAAGCATGCAACTTGCAAGAAAGTAAAGGGAAGGGTTTGGAGGATTCAAACGCAATTGGAGACACGGATGTTTTTGGCATGGTTCCGATAGGTGGTGCAATCGTACTTCCACGTTGGTGGAGACTTCAACCCACGAAGGGTAACGGTTGCGCGAGTCCACGGAGGGCTCCACCCACGAAGGGTCCATGAAGTAGCAACCTTGTCTATCCCACCATGGCCGTCGCCCACGAAGGAGTTGCCTCACTAGCGGTAGATCTTCACGAAGTAGGCGATCTCCTTGCCCTTACAAACTCCTTGGTTCAACTCCACAATCTTGTCGGAGGCTCCCAAGTGACACCTAGCCAATCTAGGAGACACCACTCTCCAAGAAGTAACAAATGGTGTGTTGATGATGAACTCCTTGCTCTTGTGCTTCAAATGATAGTCTCCCCAACACTCAACTCTCTCTCATAGGATTTAGATCTGGTGGAAAGAAGATTTGAGTTGAAAGCAACTCGGGGAAGGCTAGAGATCAAGATTCATATGGTAGGAATGGAATATCTTGGCCTCAACACATGAGTAGGTAGTTCTTATCAGAAATAGGATGCTGGAAGTGTAGGTTCAGTCTGATGGCTCTCTCCACGAATGAAGAGGAGGTGGAGGGGTATATATAGCCTCCACACAAAATCTAACCGTTAAACACAATTTACCAATCTCGGTGGGACCGAATCAACAAACTCGGTCAGACCGATTTTAGAAAACTTAGTGACCGTTAGGATTTTCGGTGGGACTGACTTGCATCTCGGTAGGACCGATATGGTTAGGGTTAGGGCATAATGTAATCTCGGTGAGACCGATTACACAAACTCGGTGAGACCGATTTTGGTAATTAGCTAACCAGAGAGTTGGTCGTGCAAACTCGGTGAGACTGACACTCAAACTCGGTGGGACCGATTTTGGTAATGAGTTAACGAGAAGTTTGCATTGTAATCTCGGTAGTACCGATTCTCAAACTCGGTGAGACCGATTTTGATAATGGACATACACAGAGAGATTACAATCCCATCTCGGTGAGACCGAGATCCCTATCGGTAGAACCGATTTTCCTAGGGTTTGTGGCAGTGACTATGACATATGGAATCGGTGGCGCAGGATAGGAAGAATCGGTGAGACCGATTTTGGCTTTAGGTTTAGGTCATATGTGGATGTGAGAAAGTAGCTGAGGGTTTTGGAGCATATCACTAAGCACATGAAGCAAGAGGCTCATTAAGCAACACCTCATCCCTCCTTGATAGTATTGGCTTTTCCTATAGACTCAATATGATCTTGGATCACTAAAATGTAAAATGAAGAGTCTTGAGCTTGAAGCTTGAGCCAATCCTTTGTCCTTAGCATCTTGAAGGAATTCCCACATCCTTTAGTCCATGCCACTCCATTGTTGAACTTATCTGAAACATACTAGATAAAAGTGTTAGTCCAATAAGAGATATGTTGACATTAATTACCAAAACCACCTAGGGAGCACTTGTGCTTTCAGAGTGCGGGTAAATTGTCATAGTTTCATTCCTATCCGTTAGATATAGATCATACGACCTATATTGCAGGATGGCAGGGACACCATCATCACTAACTCTGTTTTTTATAAGAGTAGAGAAATCCAGAAAAAACGATATTTGAATGTAATTGCCGGTTGGCTTTGATTTAAAAATTTACAACCCATTTCTTATAACTTATAGCCCATTTTCTGGGGAAGCTCATTTCTTACTACTTACCCTCCTCGTCTTGAAAGATTTGCAGCTCAGCAGGGCTGAGAAAAGAAAGTAGGCCTCGGTTGTGTATTCTCCAAACAAAAAGAACTGGGCTAGCTATTTTCAGAAAGAAAAAAAGATATCAACTGGGCTCGTCAGTGCTTAAATAAAAGTGTAAGCATGGGCTAGACGGGCCACAGCCAAGACAACGCTGTAGCTTGAGCTCTGCCTCTAAAACTAAAAACAGCCGCAAGTCTTTGGGTCCCCGTGTTATCCGCTTGTTGTGTAATTTTATCGTTTATTGACTACAATGACAATGGCATGGGACCTAGTTGTCAAACAATTAGGAGGAAGTATTTTTTGGCTTGTAATAACGAGGCACCTGCTTGCGTAATGCAATGACCCTGGTGGGTCCCTACTATCAGCCCCTCCACGTACAGTCATCTCCTGATTCCTCTCGGTTGTTGACCATGTTGATAATGCCAGACGGCAGTGGGCACACTGAGCAAACCAAGGCGGAGAACAACGGCGAGGCCTCGGACGGGAACGAACAGGAGCCATGGAAGATGCGGCAGTGTAGTGGCAGGCGGAGGGGAGTACGAGGGCAACAACATGTAACTCAAGCTTACAAACGGTACAAAAATCCCAAGGATTAATTGTTCATCAAATTTAGACAAAACCCATATTGAACATGGCAATAACATCTAACCCAACCACTCTTTTTCGCAGTCACAAACAAATGGATCTGTCTGATCCATAAAATCAACATCCTGTGCAAAAAAAATTATTGGAGGATGACTACAATTTGTTGTAAATAGTAGCCGAGCACGTTTAGAAGCCCATTTGTCCACCTGAAACTTCTTTTTTTGCTGTTCAACGTGTCCGTCCGTGAGAAGTCTCTTGTTGCAAAACTTAAGCCTCATGGACAATAGTAACCTCACATTCAACATGAAGAATGTGACAAAGCTTCTGTTTGCCTGGTTGGATGCATATCCTTCCATCGTTATTGTCCTCAAACGAATGTCATGAGAACTGAGAAAATCCTGGTGCTTATTACACCACCGATTGGTTATATGTTTTTCTCCATGTGTTAGTAGTGCCCAAGTAAACATGAAGATTGAAAATATTAAGGTATGAAAAAAGAGTATGTAGAAAGAGCGACAGCTGAACGGTTAATTCTAGTACAATATATACGGGCTTTCAATGTGCATGAAATCATCACCTTTATATATAAATTCTCCAGAGATAAGCATCGCAACAAGCCAATAATTATGTCTAGATCAAAACTAAACATTCTGATATATAAGATCTTGACAGAATCCAGCAGCATTGATAGGCTATCCATGGACGAACTCTTCATTGGGCATATAACATAATATTAGTACCCAAAGTGTACTCCAAGATGATATAAAACTTATGCGCACAAATGAAAAATGCAGCTTATGATTACAAATGTGTAGATGATAATATATGGTACCTGAAAAAGTGAGGAGCCAAACACCAACTTCATGTGATCGTTAAACGGATCACTAATTACACCCAAGGTCTCTAGTTTGGGTGCAGAGACGATAGTTATTTGTGAAGGTTTATAACAATCATCAAGGAGCAACCTTTGAAGTGAAGGGGCATCTTCGATGATGAGTTGCTGTCCTCCAAAACAAATTCCAATGCTTTTAAGGTGAGGCGACTTTATTTGGACACAACCGATAGGGATTTCTATTCCCAAAACAATCAGGAAGCGCTCTAGGGTAGGGAAACTGGAGTGGATGATGCTGTGCAGTGAGGCCTCTGACAGATAAACCACCACAAGCGAAAGTTTTTTTAGCAGTGGGAGTCGAAGTATTTGTATCAGATCGTCTGGTAGATGGCACCGGGCGAAGGTGGTGGTGTGGAGAGAGGAGGAAAACCACGAGATGGACAACGGTAGTGTGGGCACAAATTCTTGGTGTTCGGTTCGTGGTATGAAACTTTCGTGGTAATGGTAGAACTCAAACTGTTGGAGTTTTTCGAATTCAGGGGATGTCAGCCAAGCCTCCACCGTGCAGGGTATGGACAGCAGGTAGCGTGTCGGGATGCAGAGGCATTGAACGGGGCCCTGCTAGTGAGAGGAGACGATGGCTCTGAGGAGATCAAATTCAGGAAGGACAGATATCTAACGACTGTCGAGATTGAGGGGCGCGGTGTGCCATAGAGGGCACCGCCGAGTTGAGAGGACTTGTGTGCGGCAACAATCCTTGGTGGGGAGAAGCGCTATGATCTCCCCAAGGATGTCGTCCGGGAGGTCGCTGATGCGGTCCACCGGAGATTCTACGGGTTCCTCAGATCCGGGTGGGGGGATCGCCGCTTCTCCCCGTGCTGCCGGGCACGGGATCTACAACCGGCATCACCACTGGTGGGAGCCTCATCTTCTTGGCGCTGGGGCCAACCGACTCCATTTTCCTTGCAGGCGTCGCACGGAGCTCACGGGTTTGAGCAAAGTAGCCAGAGACGAGCCTAGTGGCAGTGCGAGTGGGGAAGAAGGAGGGCTGGGGGTTTTCTGTAGGAGTGGAAGAAAAGGAGCAAAGGCGTTCAGACGCAGTGAGGAAGAAGGTGAGCGGGGTTTTACATGCAGTGAGGAAGATGGGGAGCGGGGAATTGGGGGCGGCAGAGCGGGCGAGTCCAGCGAGCTGTAGTATAAATGGAAGTGATGAGGAAGGAGGGTTTTTCTGGGATCGCCCCCTCTTTAAGAAATATGGGCCTCCCTATGCACGCATTAATTTCCTGGGCATGCTTCTTTCTTCTCAATGTTTTGTGCACTTTGAGCATGTTGGCAACACCACATCTAGCTTGATGGCTCATCTCGCAATTTACGCTGACACATTGCAGCGAACAGAGGAGGCAATAGAGATCACTCAACATCAGGCCATTTTGTGCAGTTCCACTGAAATCATCTTCATTGTCCTGAATGTGAAGAGGTCGGAAAGCGTTGTACTTAAACGGTGTCGCAAAACAGTAGCACATATCAATAGCTCGACATGACACAACACGATCATCTGGACGAAGGGGATACTGACCTGCGTGAGGAATATTATGCATAACTTTATAGGTGGATAGTTGATTTCCACCTTGGGATCTCCTATGATGGCACAGAGGAAATTCTATCCAATCGATGAGCGCAATTCCTTCCGTGTGGCTGTAGAAAATTTGTCCGACTAACCCCAATATCTATTTTGTGCAGTTCCACTAAAATAATGCACCACTATTTGCACGACCCCTACTCACCGGCCAGGCCATCAATGACTCGGTCTCTTTTATCTCGCGTTGACGGCATGGCTGCAATGCTTGTTTGCTCCTCCACACATGACATGCTCATTCCACACCGCAAACATCAAGTCAGCGTATGAATAAGCTTATTTCATCTTGAATTAGTCATTCTACCTAGTTACGAATGTGGGAATACCTGGAGCACCGTGAGGCCAGCTGACAGCAGGTTCCACTAAAATTGAGGTTTGTGCTTCTGTTTGCACAAATAGACACCATATGGAGATAGACAACCCTGTTTGCACAAATATGTAACAGTGTTATTTAAGAAGTGTCATTTTTTTGCAGCGGCATATGATTAACAACAACATCTCATATGTTATCAATGGCATTACAGTGACAGTATGAAGAAGTGCCATTAACTAAGAAGTGCCATCACATCAAATCAACACTGGCACTAGATTAACGGTTAACAGGAACGATCGTTCTAACGAAGGGTGATACGGAAAGGAGAAAAACATCATCGTGTCAACCACTGTGCAATTAAATTTTGTGCAATTCAATGGAGATGAAGCTATTTTACCGGTGTAGAGTTTAGTGAAACGGCCCAAAACACTCTTTATGAGAAATAAAGCAAGACAGAAGAATTTCATAAAACGGTGGTGGCATTTATTCATTTTATCAATGGAAATTGATTGATAGCAGCATTACTTAACAGCGACATCACATTAATAGTGGCATTATTTCATTTTACCTATGATGTTAGATTAACAGCAGTAGTAAGGGCATAGGGACAGGGGAGGCACAAGCATGTTTTACATCCACCGAGGCATAAAGTGGTGAGGTAAAGGTGTTGCCGAGTGCGGGAAACATGCAAAGCATGTCTGGATTTGTGCATTTTTTGTTCTCGTCAGTGACCTTTCCTATGTGACCACAAGAAATTTAGACGTGCTCATTCTCGGTTGCATTGTCGACCCAACACCCCCCACTTTCTGTCCTTTTTCGACCTAGAGACCGGCCAGGCCAGCATCCTTATTTCCCTTTCCAACCAAGAGATCGGTTCGTTAGCCAGTATCTGCAGTACCTTGTTTTCCTCTAATAGTAAAAATTTAGGTGGTGTTCGAGTGTTCGACAAGCCGACGGAGCTAGCTACATGGAGAGCTTTGTAATACTAGAAGAATATCCACATGCAGGATGCAGCGACGTGGGGAGCAATCCTAACTTGATGAAAAAAAGGGATGCAGCAACATGGGGAGCTAGGCCATTAGAACAAGGCCGGTTCTAAAAAAGGTTATACCTCCAGTCGGCGGGATGTGGCGAGGCAGGCGGCGGGATCTGCCAACTCGACGGCAGGGAGCAAGGGTGAGGAGGACCTCCCACGCCAACGCCAGGTCAGAGAAGACGGCACGTGTCGGCTTCCTTCCTCGCCACCGGCGACCACCAGCAGAAGGTATCCGGCCGGATCTATGTCAAACGGAGAGAAGAGGGAGCGAGAGAGACAAAGAGAGTGGACACCACGATCTTGTTTAGATCTGGAGAGGGTGAGAGAGTGAGAAGAAGAGAACAACCCTAGAAAGCAAGTCCCGAAGTGGACTAGTGGAGTAGTAATTGTTTTCCCTCCGTAGTGATCATTTTAAAATGAATACACGCGCAGCCATATATTTTCTTATTTAACGTACCAGTAAAAAGATACTCGATCAATAACCGCGCTACCGCGTTCAGGTCGCACTTGGTACGGCTGACATTTGGTCCCAGACCCCACATTAAGTGGGCGACTGGATGTCTCAAATTGTCACATTACCTTCCTTTTCATGTGCAAAGGCGCTCCACCGTGAGTGTACCTGGGCATGTGCGTGAGGGGAGAGTGAAGTCCGATTTATAAACCTTCAGGTTGTAGAGCTAGTCGGAAACAAACCCTCACCTTTAAATCCTTGAAGTTTGTACACTGTCCTCTGTAATCCCGATCATTTTTAACCTTAATGGCATGTGTGGTTCAAGGGGTTTTAATGGGGATTAACAGGGATTGTGGGGTATTAAGTCATGTACAAGCCAAATTCCCCTCCATTCCTCTCCAAACCCCTTGGGAGGAGGTTGAACCGAACAAGGCCTAAGACTAACCATAGTGGGAGTAACTTAATTCCATACTCAACCCTCTCTTTCTTCATTTAATTCTACGCCACCTCATCAAATTTGCCTACTAGTTGGCATGCATGATACTACTTATGGTACTCCCATTACAACCAGCCTAGTAGAATTAATATACCTAATCTAAATGTTCGCCGGCCGATCTCTTTGTCCTCCTCCAGCATCCGGCTGAAGAAGAATCGTGCAAGACACCAGCTGTATTCGCCGGCGTCGCCTCTGCGGTGGCCTTCATGGGATACAATCAGCGGCGGCCTCCCGTGTTCTACTTCTCCTTGATGATGGTGGCGGGCGGGGACGTGCTAGCTATCACCTCGTCGACATCCGCGTAGCCACTTAGGCGCGTCACTTCGTTGACATCCGCGGCGGCTTCTTTCTCCGCCTGCATGGCGCGGCCATGCGCGCGTCGACGGCGGATGGCGCAGTCGCAGACACGGGAGGCGTTGTACGACGCGGCGACATCGAGGGTAGCGATGATGTCCGTGCCGCCGTGCTCCCCCATAAGCCGGCGTGGAGCAAGTCAGCACTCTTCCTCGAGCTGTATTGGAGCGGCCAGCTGCGGAACCACGCGCTGGCTTAGTGCGGCAACTGCCTCCAACGGGCTAGGCGAGGTAGGTGGAGCAGCGAGCAGCCTTGCTCGTAACTGCCGGGCTCGGTAGGCCACCCAGACGGCTTTTATGCCGGAGAACTGCTCTTCCTGCTCGTCGGATGCCGCCGAAAGAGTGGACAAAATGGTGAAAGAGGAGCTTGGCCGGCGTCCTGCTCCTGAACGGAAGTGTGTGGCCGTAGTGGGTTTCTCGCATTCCACGCAGGTTTAAATGTAGGTTTTTGAATGCAGCGAGGAGGCGGGTACAACTGGGAGTGCAGCGGGCGGCGCCCTGGGCCGGCGCACTGCTTCAAATGGCAGACACAGTGAGAGGTCGCGTCTGTCGTGACCCCTTGACCGTGGACCTTGACGGTGTACGTCACCTTTTGTCCAGATCTGAGATGCCACGTGTACCAGATGAATGACTCCAAGTTCGACCACCGTGATGCTAGGTGCGAGCCGAGGAACACTGTTGGAGACACCCCCCCCCTCATAATTTTCCTATTCCTGCATTTTAATTTCCTACAAAGAGAGTACTTGCTCTAAATGATGTGCTGCTGCAAGAGCCGCCTATATTAATTAACCATGCTCTAAAAAGGTGGACCAGCTTTGGCTATAGTATACTGTACTAGGTTAGTAGGTGACCTTGCGCTTGTCTCTTCGCCTCTTCCGAAAGTCAAACAATAATGATGGTACTACATTAGTACTACTTCTGGCAATCTGACACCAAATGAACTGCTGCACGTCCACCACCTGTAGGCAAAAGTTTCTCCTCATGCTGCGAGCCACCGCGCACGCATTGGCAATGGCAAAGGGAGAAGGCGTAGTAAGCAAGCTTCTTGTGGTTCTGCGAGTTGACGGGACACATCATAGTTATTTAGTACTCTCTCCAAAAAGGGCCGACCATGTCCATGGCTACCATCCCGTGCTCCGTCATTGAGTATGTGCACTATTCACGTGTCGTTGAGGAGAAAAAATATTGCGTAGTACTAGGTTCCATCAAAGTGCACGACTCACTTACGCACTGCTTATCTCCATTTTCTTGCATGACACGTGCACCTTGATGCTAGATGTCCCGCGTGTTGGCAAAAGGATGAACAAAGCTCACATAAAAAGCAGTGGAAGAACATAGATTCCTGACGACCGACAAGGAGCAAGGAACCTCGCGATGGAGCATCTGCGCTCATAATATTTTATATTATTCAGCGATATAAAATCAACCAAATCTCTCGTCTAGCTGGTTCACGCGTTTTCCCCTGTTTTTTGCCACCTACCCACCTATAGAACCGCCTCGCGACGGCTAATTCCTCTCCAAACACCTAGGGAAGCGGTTGAACCGAACAAGTCTAACTTGTTTTTAGTGGGTATATTGATGTGGCATCGAAAGGGTGTGATAGCTGACTCTGGCAAAATAATTGACTACCACGTTGGCCGTGGCTACCATCATGTGCTCTATCATTCAGTGCGTGCACGATTCACGCTCCATTGAGAAAATAACGTTGTTTATGTGCCATCGAATAGAATAACTTAATTTATAAAAAACGTGCCACCGCGTCATGATCATACTTTGATTCTTCCTCGCGTGGTTCCCATGAACAACTACTACACTCGCCAAATTATCCGGTGAGTTGCCTCTTCATACAGAAATGAGCTCACCGTGTACCCGCGCGTGAGTATTAGGGAAAGAGGCAAAGAGTACCTACATCGGTGCCTACACCTCTTCTCTTCATGCTCGTATTCTTTTTTCTCGGGTTATTCATGCACGTACTCGACCTAGGTTCATGACCGTTGGTGAGTCTCTCCTACTATACTTAACTCCATTTTCTTGCATGACACGTGGACCTAGATGCTGGATGTCCCACGTGTCGGCAAAACTTAGAAGAACGCTTTCCAACGACCGAGAAGGAGCAAGAAACCTCGCGGTGGAGTGTCTGGACTCTTTAATATTTTTATTCAGCGATATAAAATCTACCCAATCTTCTCCACAGTAGACCGGAAGAGTCCGAAACACGGCAGCCCAGTGTAGTTACATCGTACATGGCCAACCCACGCTATCACCAGTATTTCTTGGCCTCCGTGCGACACCTAGCTCTAGTAATCCACCAGCTCGTATCGCTTCTCCCTCCTCATCTCTCTCAAAGTGAGGCGGGCAGGCGTTTTTGCCGTCTATTGAGGTTGGTTAACTCATCACATGTTAGTGACATGCCAAGAGCATTCTAAAAAAATTACTGTACTCCATTGTTATGCCAAGAAGAGGACGCGCTTTGATCGACGAACCAAACAAGACAGGTGCGTCGTGCCGTGAGTGGGTCCAGTTTCTCGTTTTGAACTTGTTTGGTGTAGTAGTAACACTTGGTTTTGACTATTGATTAGATTTTATGTAGGGCCTAATGTATTCTTCGAGGTTGCCTTTGACTATTGATAAGATTTTATATAATTTTAAAATTATATCATTCGAAGATCCTTTCATGTTCCAATAAAAAAAGATCCTTTCATGTACTAATTTGACAGTATGCTTTGAGCAAATTACATGTCCTATACTGCTCCTGTTTGGATACTCTAACTTAGCTAGAGGTTAGACTAACTCATGACTAACCCTGAACTAACTCTAGTCAAAGAGGTGTTTGGATGACAGGGTTAGATTAACAATAAATGCACTTGAGGGAGAGAGAAAAGTGATTTTTCAGTTGGCCCCACGAGAACTAGCTCCAATTAGCACCACTTGGCTGGCGGGATAGAGAGAGAAAAGTGATTTTTCAGTGGGCCCAATGAGAACTATCTCCAATTAGCAACTCTTGGGTGGGATAATTTTTTTGGTGGGTTTGGTGCAACTTGCTCCAATTTAACCCTCATGTTTGGATACTTTAGGGCTATTTGAGTCCCAACTAGCTCAAACTAACTCTAACCCATGGATCCAAACAGGGCCGAAGTTAGTCTCAGAAAACACATTAACACTGGTACGCGTCGGTGCTATACAAATGGTTTTTAACCCCTTTCTACACGGCATTTGGAACCGTCGCCTAGTGAGTGACGGCGATAGGGGGGGGGGGGTTCTTCCCACACGACCCAGAAACCGTCGGGGATATGCCCTCCTAGCACACACGCTCGGCAAAATGAGGTCGGGTGCGACCGATGAGCGCTCAAATACGGAAATACGTACAGTAGAGCTAAAAAATACAATTAAACAGACGAAATTGTATCCGGTCGCAAGTACATCCCACACAGTCACTCCCCGCTAAACGTTTCCGTTCGTATGTACATCCCACACAGTCGCTCCAAGGAAAACGTTTCCGTTCACAAATCACACACGATTTTTCCCGTTAAATCGTTTGCGTTATTGAATGCATCACACACGGTTCGTAGAAGAAACTGTGTGGCAAAGGCTGTTGAGGGAGTCCTAGATTAGGGGGTCCCCGGGCGTCCGGGCTATGTGACATGGGTCGGACTGATGGGCCATGAAGGTACAAGATAGAAGGCTTCCCCCCCGTGTCCAGAGGGGACTCTCCTTGACGTGGAAGGCAAGCTTGGCGTTGGATATGAAGATTCCTTTCTCTGTAAACCGACTCTGTACAACCCTAGCCCCCTCCGATGTCTATATAAACTGGAGGGTTTAGTCCGTAGAAGCAATCACAATCATACAGGCTAGACATCTAGGGTTTAGCCATTACGGTCTCGAGGTACATCAACTCTTGTAACCCCTATATTCATTAAAGTCGATCAAGCAGGAAGTAGGGTATTACCTCCATCAAGAGGGCGTGAACCTGGGTAAACATCGTGTCCCTGCCTCCGGTTACCTTCGATCACCAGACACATAGTTCGGGACCCCCTAACCGAGATCTGCCAGTTTTGACACTGACATTGGTGCTTTCATTGAGAGTTCCTCTGTGCTGTCAGCAGAAGGTTCAATGGCTCCGTCAATCATCTACAACAATGCGGCCGTGAAGGAGACTTTTCTCCCTAGCCAAATTTTCGTATTTGGTGGCTTCGCGCTGCGTGCCAACTCGATTGGCCACCTCGAGCAGATCGACAACAACGCCCCTGGTCATTAGATCAGTTTTGGGAACCTAAACTATGTCACGGACATCCGAGGAGACTTGATCTTCGATGGGTTTGCGGCCCCAATTGCCGCTTCGGCCTTAGATCCAGAACGGGTTGTCAGGTCCGAAGATGGGAGTTTAGAGACCGCAGGACTCTGTGCAACTATGGAATCTGCTACCGGAGATCCGGAGGGGACGGCGTCATCGGCCAACCCAAATACGAACCAAACTCCCCTTGGCGCTCAACCGCCGGACACTCCGCCGGACTCCATGTCCGAACTCTCGGGGTCCATGTTAGGCGGGCGCGGCCAGGAAGCTCCGACCCCAGACAGCCCCGCGGACCCTCGTTTCTCTGCCCAAACCTCACTTCTGAACGATGCTCTGGACTTGATGCGATCACTCATCATTACGGAAGGATCGCTTCCGAATCATTCCCAGCCCGGACTAGGGGCTGAGAGCGGGGAATTTTACGCCCCACCCACCACCCACTTCATAGCCACTGTCAAAGGCCTAACCGACATGCTGTACTACGCCTCCGAAGGCATCGATGGTATGGACGACAATGCCGGAGACGAACAAGGCCAAGACCCTTCATTTATCGGACGCTGGACGGCCACTTCCTCATTCGCAATACAGCATCGAACGCCCAGCAAAGAGCTTCCCAAAGCACAAGCTGCTGCCCCAATTCAACGATGAGGCCCTTGAGCCAATACTGCCAAAACGCAAAAATGCTGACAACCCCGATCGACCACTACGTGGACGGGACAGACCGACTACTCATGCACACCAGCCGGCACCACCTCGCCGTATAGGCAGAGAGACAGCGGCTCCAGGATACACCTATGACCTCCGACAGGACCTGGAAATAGAGCCGGGCAGACCAGATCAATCTACGGATCACAGGGATGTGCCCCAGCGCGAGAGGACGGCTATCAGGCCTGGCGCGACAAGCATAACTACACCCGGGCCGAAAACCGCATACGGACTTCATCCGAACTGCGTCGTGATGTGGCCCGATATAGAGGCGCCTGATAACCCACAAGTATAGGGATCGCAACAGCTTTCGAGGGTAGAGTATTCAACCCAAATTTGTTGATTCGACACAAGGGGAGCCAAAGAATATTATCAAGTATTAGCAGCTGAGTTGTCAATTCAACCACACCTGGAAACTTAGTATCTGCAGCAAAGTGTTTAGTAGCAAAGTAATATGATAGTGGTGGTAACGGTAACAAAAGTAAAGACAAGAAAAAGTAATGTTTTTGGTATTTTTGTAGTGATGATAACAAAGAGCAATGGAAAAGTAAATAAGCGTAAACCAAAGATATGGAAAACTCAGAGGCACCGGATCAGCGATGGATAATTATGCCGGATGTGGTTCGTCATGTAATGATCATAACATAGGGTGACATAGAACTAGCTCCAATTCATCAATGTAATGTAGGCATGTATTCCGAATATAGTCATACGTGCTTATGGAAAAGAAGTTGCATGACATCTTTTGTCCTACCCTCCCGTGGCAGCGAGGTCCTATTGGAAACTAAGGGATATTAAGGCCTCCTTTCAATAGAGAACCGGAACAAAGCATTAGCACATAGTGAATACATGAACTCCTCAAACTATGGTCATCACCGGGAGTGGTCCCGATTATTGTCACTTCGGGTTGCCGGATCATAACACATAGTAGGTGACTATAGACTTGCAAGATAGGATCAAGAACACACATATATTCATGAAAACATAATAGGTTCAGATCTGAAATCATGGCACTCGGCCCTAGTGACAAGCATTAAGCATCGCAAAGTCATAGCAACATCAATCTCGTAACATAATGGATACTAGGGATCAAACCCTAACAAAACTAACTCATTTACATGATAAATCTCATCCAACCCATCACCGCCCAGCAAGTTTACGATGCAATTACTCACGACGGCGGTGAGCATCATGAAATTGGTGATGGAGGATGGTTGATGATGACGACGGCGACGATCCCCTCTCTCGAGCCCCGAACGGACTCCAGATCAGCCCTCCCGAGAGATTAGGGCTTGGCGGCGGCTCCGTATCGTAAAACGTGATGAAACTTTCTCTCTGATTTTTTCTCCCCGAAAGCCAATATATGGAGTTGGAGTTGGCGTCGGAGGGCATCCAGGGGGCCCACGAGGTAGGGGGGCGCGCCCAGGGGGAGGGGCGCGCCCCCACCCTCGTGGACAGGGTGTGTGTCGGTGTACTAGAGTAGGGGTACCCTAGTATCCCGCACTGCAGCACGGACACAGGCAGCACCATGCAGGGTTTGCCTCGTCACCGCTTAAGATCATCCATGGTTCCTTTGGAGCCATTCAAGAACAAAGTATTTGATTAAGAAGACAAGGCCCGGCAAGAGGAGCTTGCCGGAAGGCCACTCAAGGCATGCAGAAGACAAGGCCCGGCAAGAGGAGCTTGCCGAGAAGGCTCGAGCGCAACAAGCCTCCGGACGCGACAAGGATTCGCTGCGGCAAGGCGCTTGCGCGCAAGCAACCTCTCTCCATCTCCGCTCCACTCATCCAAAGAACGTGGTCGCCATGGGACCATTCCATGCACGCTGTCGAGAGGTCTGCAACCAGCGGAGAGCAGCGATAAGCGGCGCCGACAAGCTTGCCATCGCGGGCGAAGCGGTGGCGCACTGACGGTCTCTCCAGTAATCGCTTTGGGCGACATCCGACGGGCATTTATTGCTTTTGTCCCTTGCCGCCGAGTTAGGTATTTTGCATCGCATAATCTGCTCGAGTAGGTGTACCAACTCATGTTTTTACATTTGTACCCTCGCCTATGTTGCCACTGTCGGAGACCCCTTGAGCATATAAAAGGAGGCCCATGCGCAATGTAGAGGGGTTCGAGTTTCGGTTCATTCGACTCACTAGAGACCAGACACGCTCATGTTAGGGTTTTGTAGCTCAGATCGCTCCCTAGCAAGAACACAATACATCAAACAAGCAGCAGAGGAGTTTTAGCTCTCCGGAGAGCTCCGAAGCTGGGTAAACTGCTCGTGTGCCTCGCCTCGATCCGCTCTTCATGCGATCTCCGCCCCCCTCCGAACCACAAAGGGGCCTGGTCCGCCGGCCACATAGGTGTTCGTGGGTACGATCAGCCTCCCCGACATCTTTGGCGCGCCAGGTAGGGGGCGTCGAGGCCGTGTGAATCTGATCCGACGTTCACACGAGCAGCGTCCTCAACATCTTCCCCAACATGCCACCGAAGAAGAAGGCTTCGGCGGCAGCAGAGCCGTCCGCATCGTACCCACCCTCACCGCAGCAAACGGGTGGTGGGGCAGACGCCGGCGGAGGAACGAGCGCCGACGATGGTGTTCGCGACGTTGCCAAGTCCGAGGACAAGGCCCCGCAGACCTCGGCGTCCGCGCATCCCCCGCGCCCATCTCAGGAGACGCGGGACCAACAACGTCATGGCATTCACAATGCCATGCGTTCGTTGGATCGAGACCCTCAAGACCAGCATGCGCGCCAACATGCCGGGCACGAGTGAGATACGGTCGCTGGACGGTGCTGCTCCTTCTAACGTAGTTAGAAGTCCGAGCATATCCCGCCTCGCACCGCTCGCCAATGCCACCCACTACTCCAGCAAGGCTGGCGAGCTCACCGCTTCTCGACTACCCTCCAACGGCCAACAAGGTCGACGAGTGGAGGGCCACTATCCAGAGCCTCATTGGCTTTGCCAACGGCGACGCTCCGCGGCAACCAACGCCATCATTGCCGCGGCAAGATGACAAGGCACGAGCCGGTGGCGACGAGACTGTCGGAGGTGCAACCACCATGCACTCTCCGCCACGAAGGCCAAGATCGCCGACTCACCGGATCCACCTCGACAGCGACTCCACCGCGTCATCGGATCCGCGAGCCCGCCGCGATCAGCGCCAAGTTCTTCATGAGCGACAACAAGAGGACGCCGAACTCGTGATCGAGCGCCGGAGAGAAGCGCGACGTCGATCCGACAAGCGCGCTGGGCCTTCTGCTGACGGCGCGCCGGAGGAGCCAGCGACTTGTCAGACGTCTGTAGGTTGCCCTGCGCTCACTCGTGAGCTGCGGCAAGTCCAAAGGGCCCAGCCGTAAAAACTTCAAACCAGACGCGTCGGAGAAGTATGATGGCAGGACGCATCCGTCTGAAGTTCTCAGCATCTACACCATCGCGGTGCAGGCTGCGGGGGACGGGACGACAAGATCTCGCCAACTACTTCCCCGCCGTGCTCAAGCCCAACGTCAGATCTTGCCTCATGCACTTGCCGGACAGCTCCATATCCTCTTGGTAGATCTATGCCATCAGTTTGTTGGCGCCTTCACAGTGGCCACAAGCCTCATGGCCAAGAGAGTGACCTTCATCTGCCGCCTGTAAGGAAGGAGAGTCCCCGCAAGTTCATTCAGAGATTCAGCCGTGTGCACTATAACATCCTGCACGCCCACCCCGCGGCGGTGATCGCTGCGTTTCATCCGAATGTGCGGAACCGCAGGATGAGGGAGGAGATGGCGATGTGCAAAGTCAAGGACGTTAGTGAGTTGTACGCCTTGGCCGACAAGTGTGCACGCGCTGAGGAAGGGAGGAGACTCCCAGGAGAGAATGCGGAAGCAGGATCTGACAAAGGAGGAGGCCGCCCGGCAAAGAAGGGCCGGGCGCAGGCAACAGGAAGAAGAAAGGTAGAGAAGTGCTAGCTGTTGAGCAGTCCGCAACGGAGGTGGCGACAAGAACGCCAAGGCTGGTGGCTCCGGCAAGGAGGTTGTCACGACGCCAACCACTACCGGTGGCGGCCGCCGACAAGGTGACGGCTCGCAAGCAAGATCGCAAGATCCACCGCACCAAGGGCCACGACCTCCAGAGCTGCAAGAAGGTCGAGCAGCTTGTTGAGCAGCAGAAGGCTGAGTACGAGCGGCGCGACAAGGAGAAGGCCCAGGAAGGTGCTGGGGGAGCAAGCAAGAAACGTCCCGGCCGTGGAGGGCGCCGCGGCAAGGCCAAGCAGCGATAAGGAGATAGACCTCCCCGCGGCCGCGACAAGGATGAAGATGATGACGACGACGAAGATATGGAAGACGACGACGCCGATGAGCAGGAGTTTCAGAAGCCACGGAGGTCCTTCTGCGTTGACGGAGGTAAGCTTCTGCATACCTCCCACCGCCAACTCAAGCAATGGATGCGGGAGGTCAATGCAGCGGAACCATCCGTAGAGTCACGCAAGCCTCAAGTGGTCTAGCACGCCTATCGCCTTTGATATTGAGGACCATCCCGATCGCATAAGCTGCGGTCGGGTGCTTGCCGATGTTGGTCTCACCAACCATCCGCAACCTCAAGGTCACCAAGATGCTAGTTGACGGCGGGCCGGCTTGAATCTGATCTCCTCCGCGGTGCTCCGAAGCTTCAAATCCTCGACAAATGAAGCTCGAAGAGACCGCACCTTCCAAGGAATCAATCCGGGAAGGAGCAAGTCAAGGGAAGATTACGTTGCGGTAACATTTGGCAGCGAGCTGAACTTTAGGATCGAGAGGGTCACATTCGACGTTGCCGATTTCCCATTGCCTTACAATGGGATACTTGGCTGTCCGGCACTCGCCAAGTTCATGGCAGCCTCTCACTACGCCTACAACTTACTCAAGATGCCAGGCCCGATAAGCGTCATCTCTGTCCATGGCGACAAGAAGGATGCCCTTATCTGTGCTGCGACAGATTGCCAAACACTTGCCGCTGAAGCTCCCGGGGGGAAGAAGACAAAGTCCAAGTCTGGCAAGGGCTCTGATGCTTACTCCGGCAAGCGCACCTCTTCGGAGTGCTGCGCTGCCGCCGAGGACGCACCATCGAGCTCCACCGGCAAGTGCAAGAAGATGGTAGCTCCGCCAAAGACCAAGAAGGTGCCCGCCAAGGAGGACGGCACTGGTGGTACCTTTACCATCAGTGCCTCTCTCGACCATAAATAGGAAGGCGCGCTCGTTGCTTTCCTGCGGGCGAATGTCGACGTGTTTGCATGGCAACCGTCTGACATCCCCGATGTTCCTAGGAAAGTGATTGAGCACCGCCTGGCCGTTTGTCCTCGCGCGCGCCCGGCCAAGCAAAAAAGTCAGGAAGCAAGCAAAGGAGCGCCAAGAATTCATAGCGTAAGAGATCAAGAAACCGGAAGCAGCAGGCCTTGTCGAGGAGTGCTCCATCCCACGTGGTTGGCCAATCCTCGTAGTCGCGGCAAGAAGGCAAATGGAAAATGGAGGCTTTGTATTGACTTCACGGATGTTAATAAAGCTTGTCCCAAAGATCCATTTCCCTTGCCGTGCATTGACCAGATTGTTGACTCCACGGCTGGATGTGATTTGCTTTCGTTTCTTGATGCATACTCAGGATACCATCAGATCTTCATGGCTGAAGAGGATGAGGAGAAGACCGCATTCATTACACCATGTGGCACATAATCGTTTCATACGGATGCCTTTCGCTTGAAGAATGCTGGTTCAACATTTGCAAGGGTAGTCCATGACGCTTTTGAGCCGCAAATGCATGTAAATGTAGAAGCCTACATGGATGACATAGTGGTTAAAAGCAAGGACAAAGCAACTCTGGTTCAAGATTTGGACGAGACCTTTGCAAATCTGCGCAAGATCAACCTCAAGCTCAACCCCGAAGTGCGTGTTTGGAGTCCCTTCCGCAAGCTTCTCGGTTCTTCGTGGTCTCAACGAGGGATTGAAGCTAATCCCGACAAGATCAAGGCCATTGAGCAGATTGAAGCACCAAAGCGCGTCAAGGATGTACGAAGACTTGCCGTTATGTAGCTGCTCTCAAAGCAGGTTTATTTCTAGGTCTCACGAGCATACCGCCGCTTTTGAAGATTTTGAAAAAGGCAGGTCCAATGAAATGGACTCCCGAAGCGGAGGCTGCGCTGCAGGACTTGAAGAGATACCTGTCCTCCACTCCAACAAGAGAAGTTGCTGCTATATATAGCAGCAACCAATCAAGTGGTTAGTGCTGCGTTAGTAGCGGAGAGGGAGGCGGATGACGAGCCAGCAACCACGGCAAGCACTTCCAAATGACAAGCAGGGGGCTTCGCCAACAAGCTCTGGTCCCGACAAGGACGAATCCACGCAGACGCATGACCAGATGCAGAAAAGGATGGTGCAGCGCCCAGTCTACTTTGTCAGTTCCCTCCTGCAGGGGGCTAGGTCGAGGTACTCTGGTGTGCAGAAATTGCTTTTCGCCTCCTCATGGCCTCGAGAAAGCTGCGCCATTACTTCCAAGCACATGAGATCACAGCTTGTCACTCGCTTTCGCTGAAGAGGATACTGCGTAATCCGTAAGCAACGGGCAGGATTGTTGAGTGGGCATTGAACCGCCAAGCTTTGGTCTCAAGTTTGAAAGCACATCAACTATCCAAAGCAGTAGCGTTGCTGTAATTCATAGCAGAATGGACGCCAACGCCAGATGAAGAGATTCCTGAGACGAGCATTCCCGGCCAAGGAAGCAAGCAAAGAATGGCTGATGTACTTTGATGGTGCCTTCTCGCTGCAGCGCCGGTGCAAGCGTCTTGCTTATCGCACCCACCGGAGAGCACCTCAAGCACGTAGTCCGGATGCACTTTCCCAAGGAGCAAGCAACAAACAATACCGCAGAGTATGAAGGTTTGCTTGCCGGTCTCGTGGATCACATGGACCTTGGGATCAAAAAGCTTATTGTCGGGGTGACTCAGAACTTTGTCGTCCGCCAAGTGAACAAAGATTACCAGAGTCCGTTGATGGAAGCCTTCACGTTGATGAAGTGAGGAAGCTAGAAGAGCACTTTGACGGCCGCAAATGGAACATGTTCCAAGAGCTCGTAATGATATTGTCGACGGGTTTGTCAAAGTGCGCTGCACTTAAGTTGCCTGTGGAACCAGGGATTTTCGTGCTCAAGCCGACTCGACCAACCGTAACACCATCAACTCGGACAAAGCAAGAAGAGGAAGTTGATGTCCGGTGACTACTTTCCAGCAGAGCTTCCCGAAGCCGCTATGCGAAGGTCCCCAAGATCAACACCAGGCCGAGGGGCAGTCTGCTCCGACAAGTCCCACGGTTTGTTTCGTTGAAGCGACGCGCCCCGACAAGTCTTGCTCCGCAAGCTTGCCGGGGAACATCAAGCTCCGGCAGGGCCGCAGGTCCTTGCCGTGGAAGCTGACGTTCCCGCAGCAGCAGATGTGCCTTTAGTCCTTGTTTTCGAGCCACAAGCTCCAGCATGGGTGCAGCAGATTGTCCATTTCCTTCTGCATGTGAGAACTTCCCAAGAGCAAGAAGAAGCGGAAAGAGTAGCCCGGCAGTCAAGTATGTACCAGTTTGTCGACAAAGACATCGCATGTAAGAAGACTCAACGGTGTGAAATTGAAGTGTATTCCCAGGGAAGATGGACAGAAGCTGTTGGCAGAGATACACGGAGGCATATGTGGTCACCACATTGGCAAGAAGAGCACTTGCCGCAAAGCTTCCCAAGCAAGGTTTCTTCCGCCGACAGCCTCCGTGATGCAACCGCACAAGTAACCAAGTGTGAAGCGTGCTGGCCCATTCCAAACAGATACACCACCAGCTCAAGCTCTCCAGACGATCCCTTTATCCTGCCATTTTCGGTCTGGGGCTCGACATCCTCGGCCCCTTCCCCGAAGTTGCCGGGGCTTTGAGTACTTGTACGTCGCCATCGACAAGTTCACAAAGTGGTCGGAAGTGGAAGCAGTGAGGAAGGTGACGGCACAGTCAGCAGTCAAGTTCTTTGAGGTCGATTGTTTGCCGTTTCGGAATCCCTAACAAGATCATCACCGACAACGGCACGCAATTTACGAGTCGCACCTTCATGCAGTACGTCCAAGATCTTGGCGCCAAGGTCTGCTTTGCTTCCGTTGCTCACCCGAGAAGCAACGGTCAAGCAGAGAGGGCAAATGCTGAAGTGCTGCGCGGGCTCAAGACAAGAACTTTCGACAGGCTGCACAAGTGTGGAAGAAACTGGATCGAGGAGCTGCCGGTGGTTCTTTGGTCGATCAGGACGACGCCAAATCGAGCCACCGGCCAGACACCTTTTGCTCTAGTCTATGGAGCAGAGGCAGTTCTCCCCACGGAACTCGTATACAGATCGCCTCGAGTGCTCGCTTATGATGAGCTTGAGCAAGAGCAGCTGCGACAAGATGACGCGCTGCTCCTTGAGGAAGATCGTCTTCAAAGTCAGGCGAGCTGCTCGCTTCTGACAAGCTTTGTGTCGCTACCATAGCCACAAAGTTAGTGCCGAAGTCTCGAGGAAGGCGACCTTGTTCTTCGCCGCTCAGTCCGCCAAGAATTCAAACAAGTTGACGCTTGAAGTGGGAAGGCCCTTATCGGGTGAAACGAGTCACTAGGCCCAAGCGCCGTCCGCTTTGAGACCGAAGATGGCATCCCGTGAGCAACTCTGGAACATTGAGCATCTTCATAAGTTTTACCCATAGGCGTTGTTTGGAACCCGTTCCGGCAACCACCTTTTGTACAAGTCTTGCCGCTGTTGCATGTAATCCTTTGTACAAAGCCGGGCGCAGACCCCGTGCATCAGTAAAGCTCATGTGTTGCGCACGACTTGTCAAATTCATGCTTTCATCATTTTATTGCATGTTTTGACTAACACTTTGTGCAGCAACCACACCCGGTAAGCAAAATCGAGCCGCTAGGCTCCATAACTTTATTTCCTCTTCTTTCTCTTTTCTCAAAGAAAGGAAGGCTCCCTCGCGCACAAGTTAACCAGGGGGGAAGAGGAAGATAATACTATGGACCAGGCACCGCTCGAGGAAGTTTCGCCTCATCGGGAAGCAAGAGACAGAAAAGCTAAGTTGCCAAAGTTTGAGCAATCAATTTCTCATCGGGAAGCAAGAGACAGAAAAGCTAAGTTGCCAAAGTTTGAGCAATCAATTTTTAAATTTTTAAGTTATCTTCCTCGAACGATAGTACTTTGTATGGAAAACCTGTGCGCAGAGGAACCAACTCTCAGGCTAGTCGCGCCCTTACTTTGTTTCGAGTCCGCTCAACAACTTAAGTGAGCTGCAGCTAGTCGCGACAAGGTTGCTTGTCGGAGGCGGCAATCTGCTAGCAGGCTGCCGATGTTCCGCGACTCAGCCATGGCAAAAAGTGCCCGCACCGACAAGTCCCCCAAATGCGTAAGGCGTAAACGCATACAAAGGAAGGAATCAAGTAGAGGAAATAACGTTGCATTGATCGCCTAAGATAGAGTATATTACAAAATAACTTGTCGCTGATCTAACAAAGAGCTCTAAACATGATCAGCAGCGACAAGGGAAAGATAAAATTGGCGGCCTAGTCTACGCGGTCGCCATCGATCCGCTTGATCTTGTTCACCTTGTCCACAATGGGTGCGACAAGGGCTTTGAGCTCCTCCACGTTGGCATCTGGCGGCAAGGATCTGAGGACGCTGTTAAGGTTGAGGCCCGGATTGCGGAAGGCCACCTTTATCAACACCTTCTCGAGGGCTCTTGCACAGATCTGGCGTGATTCCTCGGCCAGCTGCTTTGGGACCTCTTACCGAGTCGGCTGGAGACCCGCCACCACGCCTTTGAAGAATAAACCGAGTTTGGCGCTGGGTTGGAGATGCTCGCTTGAGGAGTATGCAAGGTCCGCCATCCCCAGCTCCATCATTTCGTTGTGGATGTCGGCGGCGTTGTCCACAAGACCTTGATCCAAAGTGCTCCACGCTCTCCCTCAAGGTGCTCGGATGGAGGCAGCATTCGCTAGCAGCTCCTCCTTGGCCTTGATCGTCTCCAACAAACCCACCTCCCGCTCTGGGTGCCGTCCAACGCGTTTGCGTCAGGGGTGGTCACTTCAGCTCAAGATCCGCTTTGAATCCTTGGCGCGCCGAGCTCCTTGCCCCTATCACGAGACGACTCTACAACTCGCCAAGAGTGTAGGCGTCCTTCTCACGCTCATGCTTGAGCGCTGCAAGCTCTTCGCCGCTCTTCTTGAGGCTGGCCTCACCGTGCCACCTTCGCCTTCAACTCTTCCTTGGCGGCCTCGGCGGCTGCGACAGCATCCTTCGCTTCCTTAAGCGCCCGCCAAGTGACTCCTCACGCGCGGCAAGGTCTTCTTCGTGGCTGTCCAGGTTGACCTTCTGCTGCGCCATCTCGCTTTCCTGCGCGGAGAGCCTCTCGGCAGCCAGCCGCTGCTCCTCCTTAGCTGCGGCCTTCTCAAGGATAAAGGACGTGCGCTCTCGCAAGTTGCCCAGCGCTTACGCCACGTCGCGGAGAGCTTCTTGGTTGGCGCTCCGGAGCTCTTCTGCACGCTTCTCCATGTCCGCTCCTGCCCTCGCGACAAGTGCTTCTCGGATCTCCAACTTGGCTTGCCGGGCGCGGTAGAGCGACAGCAGCTGCTCCTCCTCAGACTCGCCGCCGCTGCTGCTTGGCGCGTCCACCAGCGTCGGCCAATGAGGCGAGTAGCTCGCCGTCAAGGTCTCTCCCTCGACCGGCGCCTGGACCTCGGTTCCCGGGGAGCTTGATGAAGACACCCTCGCCGGCCTTGGTAGGCGCTGGTCAGGCTCCTCGGACCACTGCCGCTTGTGGCCCGGGGAAGTCATTTGTCGGTGTAGCGCTGGCGCTCCTGCGGCCTCAGAGCCGTCAGTCACGATCGCCGACCCTCGCCCGGCCTGCGTCGGCAGCCTCGGTGGCCTTCGCCAACAGGCTCATCGGCGACGGCCTCTTCTTCCACAAAGAACGACCTCTTCTTCCTCGACGGCGGCCTCGTCGGTGTTGCCGCTGCTTCCTCGCCGACAGCCTCGACCTCCATCGGCTCTGCGCCGACGAAGAAAGAGCGATCAAGCAAATGTTCAAAAGAGAAACAAAAGAAAGCAAGCCCAAGGGAAATTTTCGTAAGGAAATTACACTGCAACGGGATCCGCAGCCATGGCCTCGACCACCGGAGGGTCACTGCACTGCCCCTTGCCGGGTAGCCTCCCTTGCCGGAGTGGCCTCCTTGTCGGAGGGCGCCCCTTGCCGGAGATTCCTCCCTTGGCGGCGTAGTGGCAGCAGACAGGATTTCCGGGGCGGCTTCCGAGCCCTCCTGATGAGGCTGCTCTGCTCCTACACAAGCAAACAATCAGGTATCAACGAAGAAGGAGCACCCCTGCACACCTAATAGTAAGGAGAAACTGCACACTTACTTTGGGGGCTGTGCTGGGGGCTGCTCTGAGGAAGGGTTGCCGGGTCCGGCAAGGGAGTTTCGGACGCGTCCCCTGTTGCCACGGGAGAATCGTCCTCAACGACGACCGTCGGGATCTTGGCCCTCTTCGACGCTCTTCGGGCGGCGTCACGAAAAGGAAAGAGTCCAGAACGAAGCAAATCAGATTCAAGATGAAGCAATAAAATTGAAGAAATACAAGCACAATCTCAAGAGCTTACTCTTCGCCTTCCTCCTCGGAGCTGGCGCTGGAGAAGTCAAACTCGGCTCGCCTCCCGGTGCGACGAGGCGGGGAGTGAGCTCTCTTGGCCGCTGGCGGAGGCGTCGGCGGTGGCTCGAGAAGATCCCGCCCAGCTTGTCGCAAGGTGTGAGGCGCTCCGCTGCAACCTCACTTGCCGCGGTAGAGCGGCGCTGGGCGCTTCTGTTGTGGGCAGTCTGCCGCCCGACTCGTCTCGGCCTTGCGGAGACGCCTCTTCAGCGGAACCGGGGCTCCGGGCGGCAAGTCGCTGGGTGGTGGAGAAGAAGCGCCCTCGGCGGGTCCACTCGACCAGGCCTCGGGCTCGACAAGCTCGTCCTCGCCGGCGATCTCCTTCGCTCGGCAAGGCTTGCCGCCAGAAGGCCCGCCTCCTCCACGGTATACCCGAAGGCTCGGCAGCGGCTGCTGCCGCCTCCTCCACCCTGGTGGCAATACGCGCCATCTCCTCGTCGGTGGTGTCGCGAGTGAGCCTTTTCTGCTCGTCGGAGCGGACCGGCACTTCTTCCAAGTCGTCGAAGAACTGCTGCACGACCTCGTCGGGGCTCTCGCCAGTTGAACGATCCCATGGGAATCACACAACGGCATCATGGCGCTGGATGCGGTCGAGCGCCGAAGTTGTTGCACAATGGGACGACCCCCTCGGCAACCTAAACCACTCAGGTGATCGGGTCGTTCTTGAACAGCTCGAGCGGCATCGCATCCAACTCCAAGACGGTGAAATTCCAGTTCAGGCCCGGGCGCAGCCTCATGATGTCCGGGCCGCATTTTGGAACTCCCAAGCAGGCCTCCTCCTCTCCTGCAAGGGATGGCGCGGCGGCGAAGGAAGTCTGCGCCAACCGCGCTTACGGTTAATCCGCAAGCCCGAGGCGCAAAATCCGGGTCACAGCTATCTTCAACTTCGCATCCTCCAGCCAAGTTACTCCAATCTCCGCCAAGACTATTGGGGTTTGGCGACGGCAGTGAAGGGCTGCGGTTCTCCTCACGACCCAACACCAATTGGCTCTCCACTCCTCCCACTTGTTGCGGAACTCTCCTTCCAGATAGGTTTCTTTTCTTGCCGATCCCGGAGACCCAAGCTATCCCTCCGCAAGTGGATCTCCTCTCGACGCGGGGCACGAAGAAATGGCGGAAGAGTGCCACATTTGGGTGGACTCCGACAAAGTTTTCGCAAAGATGCGCGAAAACTGCCATGGTCAAGACGGCGTTGGGGGTGAAATCAAGGAGGCGGAGGCCAAATGTGTTCATGATATCGCAGAAGAACTCGGAAAAGGGCGGGCAAAGCCCGCAATAGAAGAAAAGGGCAAAAAGGGGTACCCAGTTGGGGCCAAATCGGAAGCGGAGGCGGGGAGTACCTTCGCGTGGATGCGCACGCCGCTCCGTCGACCAAAAGAGATAGAAGACATCCCGCAGCTCCCTTGCGCCGAGCTGGGGAGATGGCCCGCCTTGCGCAACACCGCGAGCCGCTGCGCCTCGGCCGACTTTACGCCCTTCTCCATGTCGGCTTTCGGAGCCATGGCGAGGGCGGCGGAGGAGGCCGACGGCGGTGAGCGCGCTTGTGGCGAAAGGGGGCGAGCCGCTGCTCTCTTCGCACCGGAGAAGAAGGGGGGAGCGGTGGTGGTTTTCTTGACAAGACAACAATGGCGGAGTGGACGGCCTGCCCCTGTTTCCTCCGCTTATAAAGAGGGGGAGGGGGCGGACGCCCGCTTTTCCTAATAAAGAAACCCCACGACCACGCCCACGATCTCTCGCACGACGCCACGTCCGGTGCATGCTGTTAGTGGGGTCATGGTGGGTCCGGGCGAAGTTGCGACGTGGTCGAGGCCGCGTGTGACTGCAGTTTATTTTGAGCCTGGCCCGACAGCTCGGCAAATGCACGGCCCAGTTCGGGGCTCTGCCGGTGTACTAGAGTAGGGGTACCCTAGTATCCCGTACTCGTGCACGGACAGTTGCAAAGACCAGCTGGCAGTGGTTTGCCTCGTCACCGCCAGGATCCTCCGTGGTTCCTTTGGAGCCATTCAAGAACAAAGTATTTGATTAAGAAGACAAGGCCCGGCAAGAGGAGCTTGCCGGAAGGCCACTCAAGGCATGCAGAAGACAAGGCCCGGCAAGAGGAGCTTGTCGGGAAGGCTCGAGCGCGACAAGCCTCCGGACGCGACAAGGATTCGGCCGCGGCAAAGGCGCTTGCCGCTGCAAGGCGCTTTGCGGCAAGGCGCTGCCGCTGCAAGCAACCTCTCTCCATCTCCGCTCCAGCTCATCCAAAGAACGTGTCGCCATGGGACCATTCCATGCACGCTGTCGAGAGGCCAGAGCCAGCCGGAGAGCAGCGATAAGCGGCGCCGACAAGCTTGCCATCGTGGCGGCGGTGGCGCACTGACGGTCTCTGTTGTAATTGTTTGGGCGACATCGACGGGCATTTATTGCTTTTGTCCCTTGCCGCCGAAAGTTAGGTATTTTGCACCGCATAATCGCTCGAGTAGGTGTACCAACTCCTGTTTTTACATTTGTACCCTCGCCTATGTTGCCACCTGTCGGAGACCCCTTGAGCATATAAAAGGAGACCCATGCGCAACGTAGAGGGGGTTCGAGTTTCGGTTCATTGGACTCACTAGAGACCAGATACGCTCATGCTAGGTTTTGTAGCTGGCATCGCTCCCTAGCAGGAACACAATACATCAAACAAGCAGCAGTAGGAGTTTTATCTCTCCGGAGAGCTCCGAAGCTGGGTAAACTGCTCGTGTGCCTCACCTCGATCCGCTCTTCGTGCAATCTCCGCCCCCCTCCGAACCACAAAGGGGCCTGGTCCGCCAGCCCCATAGGTGTTCGTGGGTACGATCAGCCTCCCTGACAGTGTGGGCCCCCTGGTCTTCATCTTTGGCGGGGATTTTTTATTATTTGTTCTAAGATATTCCGTGGAGTTTCAGGTCATTCCGAGAACTTTTGTTTTCTGCACATAAAACAACATCATGGCAATTCTGAAAACAGCGTCAGTCCGGGTTAGTTCCATTCAAATCATACAAGTTAGAGTCCAAAACAAGGGCAGAAGTGTTTGGAAAAGTAGATACGACGGAGACGTATCAACTCCCCCAAGCTTAAACCCTTGCTTGTCCTCAAGCAATTCAGTTGACAAACCGAAAGAGAAAAAGAAAACTTTTACAAACTCGCTTGCTCTTGTTGTTGTAAACATGAAAAGCCAGCATTCAAGTTTCAGCAATTATTATGAACTAACCATACTCACAATAACACGTAGGTCTCACAATTACTCATGTCAATAATATAATCAGCTAGCGAGCCATAATAATAAAACTCGGATGACAACACTTTCTCAAAATAATCATAACATGATATAACGAAATGGTATCTCGCTAGCCCTTTCTGAGACCGCAAAACATAAATGCAGAGCACCTTTAAAGATCAAGGACTGACTAAACATTGTAATTCATGGTAAAAGAGATCCAGTCAAGTCATACCCAATATAAACCAATCATAATGAATGCAAACAACAGTGTGCTCTCCAGCGGGTGCTTTTTAATAAGAAGGGTGATGACTCAACATAAAAGTAAATAGATAGGCCCTTCGCAGAGGGAAGTAGGGATTTGTAGAGGTGCCAGAGCTCGATTTTGAAATAGAGATAAATTATATTTTGAGTGGCATACTTTCACTATCAACGCAACAACTATGAGATGGCTGTATCTTCCATACTACATGCATTATAGGCAGTTCCCAAACAGAATGGTTAAGGTTTATACTCCCCCTCCTCCACAAGCATCAATCCATGGCTTGCTCGAAACAACGAAAGTGCCTCCAACATTCAACGGGTCCCAAGGGAGTTTTGTTAAATTATTTTGATTTGCTTTGATCTTTTTGGGTCATGGGACTGGGCATCCCGTTGCCATCGCCCTTTCTCGTGAATGAGGAGCGGAGTCCACTCCTCTTGATAATAACCCACCTAGCATGGAAGATATAGGCAGCCCTAGTTGCACATGAGCTGCTCGAGCATACAAAACAAAATTTCATTTGAAGGTTTGGAGTTTGGCACATACAAATTTACTTGGAACGGCAGTAGATACCGCATATAGGTCGGTATAGTGTACTCATATGGAATAACTTTGGGGTTTAAGGAGTTTGAATGCACAAGCAGTATTCCCGATTTCTACTGGTGAAGTATAGCAAAAGACTGTGAAGCGACCAATTGAGAGAGCGACAAAATTCTTAAACATTCATTAAAATTAATTTACAAAGAATATAAGCATGAGTAGGTTATAATCCACCATGAACATAAATATCATGAATGCTATGTTGATTTGATTCAACTACATGCGTGAACATGTGCCAAGTCGAGTCACTCAATTCATTTAAAGGAGGATACCATCCCATCATACCACATCATAATCATCTCAATAGCATGTTGGCACGCAAGGTAAACAATTATAACTCACAGCTAATAAAGCATGGCACAAGCAACTATAATCTCTAAATGTCATTGCAAATATGTTTAATTCATAATAGTTGAATCAGTAAAGATGAATCATCATATATACAAAAACAAGAGTGGTCTAGTTCATACCAGCTTTTCTCATCCCAATAAGTCCATCATATATCATCATTATTGCCTTTTCACTTGCACCCAATCGAACGGTGTGTATAATAATAAGAGTGCACGTGCATTGTACTAAGCTGGAATCTGCAAGCATTCAACTCAAGAGAGAAGACAAGTAATATGGGCTCTAAGTTAAATAAACGATCATGCATATGAGAGCCAGTAAGCATTTTCAATATGGTCTTCTCGACCCCCAAAGAAAGGAAAAGAAAAATAAAAGCTATTTACACGGGAAAGCTCCCAACAAGCACAAGAAGAACGGGAAATATTTTTGGGTTTTCTTTCTTTTTATTACTACTACAGCAGGAAAAATAAACTACTACTAATTTTTTGGTTTTTCTTAAGGTTTATTAAACACACAAGAAGAAAGCAGGAAAAAGAAATTTAAACTAACATGGATATTACAGTGAAAGAGTATGAGCACCGACATCTAGCAATGAGTGTGTGTGAACATGAATGTAATGTCGGTGGGAATACGTACTCCCCCAAGCTTAGGCTTTTGGCCTAAGTTGGTCTATTGCCAGGGATAGCCTGGTTGATACCCGTAGGTGTAGCTGGGTCGCATCATGATGAAGAATAGTTGGGATCATAATGTGATGAAGAGGACTCTGACTGCCACTGACTGGCAACCGCCTCAGGATCCCAAGAATAAATAGACATTCGTGGAGGCTCATCTTGTGGCTCCGGTTCCGGGGCTGGTGCAGGATTTCGATAGGCTTGAACAGCCGCCCACGGAACAATGTAAAGACCTGTAGACAAGTTAAACAAAGAGGGAGCAGGCAAAGTAATAGTCTCTGTGGTGATGTTTATCAAAGTACAATTTATATTTAAGCTCCCCTTAGCGACTCTTAACAAGAAAATCATGCGCTAGCATACTCTTATAATCTAAATAAGCACGGGTAGCGCTTGTTTCTTCTTTCTCCTCATGCCTAATAGGTATTTCAAAATATTCAGCTAGGCGTGAAGCATAAATGCCCCCAAAGATGGGGCCCTTAGTGCGGTTCGAGACTTAACCGTCTAGCAACAATTCCACCCATACTAATAGAGTTATTGCGGTATAAACCATGGAACAAAATAATAATATCAGGAATGCTAAGGTTCCCACAGTTCCCACGACCAATCAAGCAACGACTAGCAAATAAGGCAAAGTAGCGCAAAACAGGAAAATGTATGCTAGTAATTCTTGCATCAGAAACCTTCCTGGTTTCTCCCACAGTGATAGTGTTAATAAAAGCTTCCACTTCATTACGGTGTGGTTCATCTAAGCTGCCCTCAAAGGGTATTTCGCAAACCTCGCAAAATTCAGCTAATGGCATCTCTTTAACAACGTCATATAAATGAAACTCTACTGTTGAAGGTGATTTCTTAGGGAAAAAGTAGAAGTTCTGCACAAAAGTATTTGTGAGTAAGAGATACTGATGACGTTGGTCGCGGAGGAAGTTGGTGAGGCCGGCTTTCTCAATTAACAGATAGAAATCCTCATAAATCCCAGCTCTCCTCAAGAAGTCATCGGAAGGCCATTCACACAGCCGAACCTCCATGATACGAGGCAAATTAAATTTGGGCTTCTGTTCTTCTTCCTTTTGTTTCTCCTTAGAGCTTCGGCTCGACGAGCCCCTCAAAAGTCTCTTCATTATTTCTGAAACAATCTGAAATTTTTAGTAACTTCAAGTAAAAGTGAACCAACTTCAATAAAATTGATAGCAACAACTCCCACAAGTGCCTAGGGCTTTTATCAAGCATTAGAACTACTTAGAACCATATAAATTTGACATGCAAGCTCAAGAACATGGTCACCTATGCAGCACAAATTTGCAAAGAATAAAGCACTAGAACAAAAACTAATTGGACCAATGGAGGAGTCACATACCAAGGAACAATCTCCCCAAGAAGTTTTGCGAGAGGTGCTTTGAGCAAGGAGATCGAAAATCGCAGCAAAAGTTGCTGGAACACGATCTTGAGTTGGTTTTCGGGTTTGTGTGAGACAGAGGAAGAAGATGGGTGTAGGGATAAGTGAAGGAGGGCCACCGTGGGCCCACGAGGTAGGGGGGCGCGCCTAGGGGGGTAGGGCGCGCCCTCCACCTCGTGACTGTGTGGCAGCTCCCCGCATGTAATTTTTGCACTAAAAATTCTCAAATATTCCCGACAAAATCATATTAAATTGGCATGGCATTCTGAGGACTTTATTTTCGGGATATTTTTATATTGCACGGATAAGTCAGGAAACAGACAGAAAAATATTATTTTACTTTATTTTTACTAAAGAACAGAGAATATAAAGAGAGTACAGAAGGTTGTGCTTCTAGTTTCATCCATCTCATGCTCATCAAAAGGAATCCACTAACAAGGTTGATCAAGTCTTGTTAACAAACTCATTCCGATTAACATGAAACCGGAGAAATTTCGAATAACACTATGTTACCTCAACGGGGATATGGACATACCCAATAATAAGTATATCATATTTCTTCTTGATGAGGGAAGAGAAAATTCAAAACCTCCAAATATAATCGATGGAATTTTTCCAATAGAGTTGATACTATAAACTTGAGGTTGTTTCCTCGGAAAGTGTACGGTATGCTCATTACCATTAACATGAAAAGTGACATTGCCTTTGTTGCAATCAATAACAGCCCCTGCAGTATTAAGGAAAGGTCTTCCAAGAATAATAGACATACTATCGCCCTCGGGAATATCAAGAATAACAAAGTCCGGTAAAATAGTAACGCTTGCAACCACAACAGCACATCCTCACAAATACCGGTGTATAGCAGTTGATTTATCAGCCATTTGCAAAGATATTTCAGTAGGTGTCAACTTATTCAAGTCAAGTCTACGATATAAAGAGAGAGGCATAACACTAACACCGGCTCCAAGATCACATAAAGCAATTTTAACATATTTTCTTTTAATGGAGCATGGTATAGTAGGTACTCCTCGATCTCCAAGTTTCTTTGGTATTCCACCCTTAAAAGTATAATTAGCAAGCATGGTCGAAATTTCAGCTTCAGGTATCTTTCTTTTATTTGTTATGATATCTTTCATATACTTAGCATAAGGATTTGTTTTGAGCACATCAGTTAATCGCATACGCAAAAAGATGGGTCTAATCATTTCAGCAAAACGCTCAAAATCCTCATCATCCTTTTCTTGGATGGTTTCGGAGGAAAAGGCATGGGTTTCTAAACCCATGGTTCTCTTTCTTTACCATGTTTCCTAGCAACGAAGTCTCTTTTATCATAATGTTGATTCTTTGATTGTGGGTTATCAAAATCAACAGCAGGTTCAACTTCTACATCATTATCATTACTAGGTTGAGCATCATCATGAACATTATCATTAACATTTTCACTAGTTTCATGTTCATTGCAGTTGTGTTTCAGCATCGGACATAGAGATATCATTTGGATTATCGGTGGTTCGACAATAGGTCCACTAGAAGTTTGCACAGTTCTATCATTTTTCTTTTTCTTCCTTTTAGAAGAACTAGGCATATCAATATTATTTCTCCGAGAATCTTGCTCGATTCTCTTAGGGTGGCCTTCAGGATACAAAGGTTCTGAGTCATTCTACCAGTTCTAGTAGCCACTCTAACAACATAATCATTTTTCTTACTATTCATTTCTTCAAGCACTTCTTTCTGAGCTTTAAGTACTTGTTCTACTTGAGTGGTAACCATAGAAGCATGTTTGTTAACAAGTTTTAAGTTCACCTCTAATATCAGCCATATAATCACTCAAGCGTTTAATCATAAAGGTATTTTGTTTTAATTGTCTACCAAAATAAGCATTAAAGTCATCTTGCTTAAACATAAAGTCATCAAACTCATCCAAGCACTGACTAGCAATTTTAGTAGGAGGGACTTCAGCTTTATCATATCTACAGAGAGAATTTACCTTTACTACCTATGTCAGGATATCGGGAGGTTCTTCAGTAAATAAGTAATTGAGATCATATACTTCTTAAATAGGAGGTAAATTCTTAACATCTTCAGCTTTAATACCTTTTTCTTTCATAGATTTCTTTGCCTCTTGCATATCTTCGGGACTGAGAAATAGAATACCTCTCTTCTTCGGAGTTGGTTTAGGAATAGGCTCAGCAATTGGCTCGAGCTGGCTCGGAGTTGGCTCGGGAGGTGCCCAGTTATTTTCATTTGTCAACATATTATTCAATAAAATTTCAGCTTCATCCGTGTTCTTTCCTGAAAAGAGAACCAGCACAACTATCCAGGTAATCTCTGGAAGCATCGGTTAGTCCATTATAAAAGATATCAAATATTTCAGGTTTCTTAAGAGGATGATGAGGCAAAGCATTAAGTAACTTGAGAAGCCTCCCCCAAGCTTGAGGGAGACTCTCTTCTTCAATTTGCACAAAATTATATATATCCCTCAAAGCAGCTTGTTTCTTATGAGCAGGGAAATATTTAGCAGAGAATAATAAATCATATCCAGGGGACTTTGCACACAACCAGGATCAAGAGAATTAAACCATTTCTTAGCATCACCCTTTAATGAGAACGGAAATATTTTGAGTAAATAAAGGTAGCGCGATCTCTCATTATTAGTAAACAGGGCAGCTATATCACCTAACTTACGAAGATGTGCCACAATAGTTTCAGATTCGTAGCCATAAAAAGGATCAGATTCAACCAAAGTAATTATATCTGGATCAACAGAAAAATCATAATAATCCTGATCAGGAACACAGATAGGTGAAGTAGCAAAAGCAGGGTCGGGTCTCATCCTTCCTCTAAAAGATTCTTTACTCCATTTAACTAGCAACCTCTTATGTTCAAGACTATCCTAGCAAGCAAGAATAGCTTCAAAAGATTCAGCATTAAAAAGATAACCCTCAGGAATAGCAGGCATATTATCATCATTACTAACATCATCGTGTTCAGTTTCAATAATTTCTCTTTCTCTAGACCTAGAAATTTGTTCATCTAGAAATTCACCAAGAGGCACAGTAGTATCAAGCATAGAAGTAGTTTCATCATAAGTATCATGCATAGCAGAATTGGCATCATCAATAACATGCGACATATCAGAACAAATAACAGAAGCAGGTTTAGGTGTCGCTAGCTTACTTATAACAGAAGGTGAATCAATTGCAGAGCTAGATGGCAGTTCCTTACCTCCCCTCGTAGTTGAGGGATAAATTGTTGTCTTAGCGTCTTTCAAGTTCTTCATAGTGTCCAGCAGATATAAATCCCAAGTGACTCAAAGAATAGAGCTATGATCCCCGGCAACGGCGCCAGAAAAAGGTCTTGATAACCCACAAGTATAGGGGATCGCAACAGTTTTCGAGGGTAGAGTATTCAAACCAAATTTGTTGATTCGACACAAGGGGAGCCAAAGAATATTCTCAAGTATTAGCAGCTGAGTTGTCAATTCAACCACACCTGGAAACTTAGTATCTGCAGCAAAGTGTTTAGTAGCAAAGTGATATGATAGTGGTGGTAACGATAACAAAAGTAAAGACAGCAAAAGTAATGTTTTTGGTATTTTTGTAGTGATGATAACTTGAGCAACGGAAAAGTAAATAAGCGTAAACCAGTATATGGAAAACTCGTAGGCACCGGATCAGCGATGGATAATTATGCCGGATGTGGTTCGTCATGTAACAGTCATAACATAGGGTGACACAGAACTAGCTCCAATTCATCAATGTAATGTAGGCATGTATTCCGAATATAGTCATACGTGCTTATGGAGAAGAACTTGCATGACATCTTTTGTCCTACCCTCCCGTGGCAGCGGGGTCCTATTGGAAACTAAGGGATATTAAGGCCTCCTTTTAATAGAGAACCGAACAAAGCATTAGCACATAGTGAATACATGAACTCCTCAAACTATGGTCATCACCGGAGTGGTCCCTATTATTGTCACTTCGGGTTGCCGGATCATAACACATAGTAGGTGACTATAGACTTGCAAGATAGGATCAAGAACACACATATATTCATGAAAACATAATAGGTTCAGATCTGAAATCATGGCACTCGGGCCCTAGTGACAAGAATTAAGCATCGCAAAGTCATAGCAACATCAATCTCAGAACATAATGGATACTAGGGATCAAACCCTAACAAAACTAACTCGTTTACATGATAAATCTCATCCAATCCATCACCGTCCAGCAAGCCTACGATGCAATTACTCACGCACGGCGGTGAGCATCATGAAATTGGTGATGGAGGATGGTTGATGATGACGACAGCGACGAATCCCCTCTCCGAGTCTCGAGCGGACTCCAGATCAGCCCTCCCGAGAGAGATTAGGGCTTGGCGGCGGCTCCGTATCATAAAACGCGATAAAAAAATTTCACTGATTTTTTTCTCCCCGAAAGCCAATATATGGAGTTGGAGTTGGCGTCGGAGGGCATCCAGGGGGACCACGAGGTAGGGGGCGCGCCCAGGGGGGAGGGGCGCGCCCCACTCTCATGGACAGGTGTGGGGCCCCGGTCTTCATCTTTGGCGAGGATTTTTTATTATTTTTTATAAGACATCCCGTGGAGTTTCAGGTCATTCCGAGAACTTTTGTTTTCTGCAGATAAAACAACATCATGGAAATTCTACTGAAAACAGCGTCGGTCCGGGTTAGTTCCATTCAAATCATACAAGTTAGAGTCCAAAACAAGGGCAAAAGTGTTTGGAAAAGTAGATACGACGGAGACGTATCAGCGCCGCACACCCCCTATGCTTCACCGACGAGGTAATGGAGCACCAGTTCCCAGAAGGGTTTAAACCCATAAACATCAAATCATACGATGGCACAACAGGTCCCACAGTATGGATCAAAGATTTTCTTCTCCACATTCACATGGCTCGCGGCGATGATCTACATGCCATCAAATACCTCCCCCTAAAACTTAAGGGACCAGCTTGGCACTGGTTAAATAGCGTCCCAGCAAACTCTATTGGAAGCTGGGAAGACATGGAAGAGGCCTTTAGAGACAACTTCCAAGGCACTTATTGTTGGAAATATGCTCTAGAGGCAATAACAAATTAGTTATTATTATATTTCCTTGTTCATGATAATCGTTTATTATCCATGCTATAATTGTATTGATAGGAAACTCAGATACATGTGTGGATACATAGACAACACCATGTCCCTAGTAAGCCTCTAGTTGACTAGCTCGTTGATCAATAGATGGTTACGGTTTCCTGACCATGGACATTGGATGTTGTTGATAACGGAATCACATCATTAGGAGAATCATGTGATGGACAAGACCCGATCCTAAGCCTAGCACAAAGATCGTGTAGTTCGTATGCTAAAGCTTTTCTAATGTCAAGTATCATTTCCTTAGACCATGAGATTGTGCAACTCCCGGATACCGTAGGAATGCTTTGGGTGTACCAAACGTCACAACGTAATCGGTGGCTATAAAGGTACACTACGGGTATCTCCGAAAGTGTACATTGGTTGGCACGAATCGAGATCGGGATTTGTCACTCCGTGTGATGGAGAGGTATCTACGGGCCCACTCGGTAGGACATCATCATATGCTAATGTGACCAAGGAGTTGATCACGGGATGATGTGTTACGGAACGAGTAAAGAGACTTGCCGGTAACGAGATTGAACAAGGTATCGGATACCGACGATCGAATCTCGGCAAGTACAATACCACCGGACAAAGGGAATTGTATACGGGATTGATTGAATCCTCGACATCGTGGTTCATCCGATGAGATCATCGTGGAACATGTGGGAGCCAACATGGGTATCCAGATCCCGCTGTTGGTTATTGGCCGGAGAGTTGTCTCGGTCATGTCTGCATGGTTCCCGAACCCGTAAGGTCTACACACTTAAGGTTCGGTGACGCTAGAGTTGTTATGGGAAATAGTATGTGGTTACCGAAAGTTGTTCGGAGTCCCGGATGAGATCCCGGACATGACGAGGAGCTCCGGAATGGTCCGGAGGTGAAGATCGGTATATTGGACGAAGGGTATTGGAGTCCAGAATTGTTCCAGGGGTACCAGGTGATGACCAGCGTGTCCGAAAGGGGTTTCGGAGGCCCCGGCAAGCGTTGGGGGCCTTATGGGCCAAGGGGAGAGGGCACATCAGCCCACTAAGGGGCTGAGCGCCCCTCCCACCCCATCTCACGTAACCAGGAGAGGTGGGGGCGCCACCCCTAGGGCAGCCGCCCCTCCCGGCTTGGGGGGCAAGTTTCCTAGGGGTGGGGGCGCCCAAACCCATCTAGGGTTTCCCCTATGGCCGCCGCCCCTCCCCTAGGGAACCCTAGGGCGCCTCCCCCTCCTCCCTTCCCCCTATAGATAGTGAGGGAGAGAGAGGGCAGCCGCACCCTTCCCCTGGCGCAGCCCTCTCCCTCCTCCAACACCTCGTCCTCCTCCGTAGTGCTTGGTGAAGCCCTGCCGGAGAACCACGAGCTCCATCACCACCAAGTCGTCGTGCTGTCGTAGTTTTCCCTTAACTTCTCCTCTCCCCTTGCTGAATCAAGAAGGAGGAGACGTCCCCGGGTTGTACGTGTGTTGAACGCGGAGGTGTCGTCCGTTCGGCACTAGGATCATCGGTGATTTGGATCACGACGAGTACGACTCCATCAACCCCGTTCACTTGAACGCTTCCGCTTAGCGATCTACAAGGGTATGTAGATGCACTCTCCTTCCCCTCGTTGCTAGATTACTCCATAGATTGATCTTGGTTATGCGTAGAAAATTTTGAATTTCTGCTACGTTCCCCAACAGTGGCATCATGAACTAGGTCTATGCGTAGTTTCTATGCACGAGTAGGACACAAAGTAGTTGTGGGCGTCGATTTTGTCAATTTACTTGCCGTTACTAGTCTTATCTTGATTCGGCGGCATTGTGGTATGAAGCGGCCCGGACCGACCTTACACGTACACTTACGTGAGACTGGTTCCACCGACTGACATGCACTAGTTGCATAAGGTGGCTGGCGGGTGTCTGTCTCTCCCACTTTATCGGATCGGATTCGATGAACAGGGTCCTTATGAAGGGTAAATAGAAATTGGCAATTCACGTTGTGGTTTTGGCGTAGGTAAGAAACGTTCTTGCTAGCAACCTATAGCAGCCATCGTAAAACTTGCAACAACAATTAGAGGACGTCTAACTTGTTTTTGCAGCAAGTGTTTTGTGATGTGATATGGCCAAAGGATGTGATGAATGATATATGTGATGTATGAGATGATCATGTTCTTGTAATAGGAATCACGACTTGCATGTCGATGAGTATGACAACCGGCAGGAGCCATAGGAGTTGTCTTAATTTATTTATGACCTGCGTGTCAACATAAACGTCATGTAATTACTTTACTTTATTGCTAAACCGTTAGCCATAGTAGTAGAAGTAATAGATGACGAGACAACTTCATGAAGACACGATGATGGAGATCATGATGATGGAGATCATGGTGTCATGCCGGTGACGATGATGATCATGGAGCACCGAAGATGGAGATCAAAAGGAGCGAAGTGATGATGGCCATATCATGTCACTATTTGATTGCATGTGATGTTTATCATGTTTTACATCTTATTTGCTCATAACGACGGTAGCTTAAATAAGATGATCCCTCCCTAAAATTTCAAGAAAAGTGTTCTCCCTAATTGTGCACCGTTGTGAAGGTTCATCGTTTCGAAGCACCATGTGATGATCGGGTGTGATAGATTCTTACGTTCGAATACAACAGGTGTTGACGAGCCTAGCATGTACAGACATGGCCTCGAAACACATGTGAAACACTTAGGTTGACTTGACGAGCCTAGCATGTACAGACATGGCCTCAGAACACGGAGGACCGAAAGGTCGAACATGAGTCGTATAGAAGATGCGATCAACATGAGATGTTCACCGATGATGGCTAGTCCGTCTCACGTGATGATCGGACACGGCCTAGTTGATTCGGATCATGTAGCACTTAGATGACTAGAGGGATGTCTATCTGAGTGGGAGTTCATGAAATAATAAGATGAACTCAATTATCATGAACATAGTCAAAAGGACTTTGCAAATTATGTCGTAGCTTACGCTTTAGTTCTACTGGTTTAGATATGTTCCTAGAGAAAATTTAGTTAAAAGTTGATAGTAGCAATTATGCGGACTGGGTCCGTAAACTAAGGATTGTACTCATTGCTGCACAGAAGGTTTATGTCCTTAATGCACCGCTCAGTGAGCTGAACCTCAAGCGTCAGTTGTAGATGTTGCGAACATCTGACATACACGTTTTGATGACTACATGATAGTTCAATGCGTAATGCTAAATGGTTTAGAATTGAGGCACCAAAGACGTTTTTGAAACATCACAGAACATATGAGATGTTCCAAGGACTGAAATTGGGATTTCAGGCTAGTGCCCACGTCAAGAGGTATGAGACCTCTGACAAGTTTCCTAAGCCTGCAAACTAAGGAGAAAAGCTCAATCGTTGAGCATGTGCTCAGATTGTATGAGTACAACAATCGCTTGAATCGAGTGGGAGTTGATCTTCCAGATGAGATAGTGATGGTTCTCCAAAGTCACTGCCACCAAGCTACTAGAGCTTCGTGATGAACTATAACATATCAGGGATAGATATGATCCTTAAGCTATTCACGACACCGCGAAAGTAGAAATCAAAAGGGAGCATCAATTGTTGATGGTTAGTAAAACCACTAGTTTCAAGAAGGGCAATGGCAAGAAAGGGATACTTCATGAAACAACAAACCAGTTGCTGCTCTAGTGAAGAAACCCAAGTCGAACCCAAGCCCGAGACTAAGTGCTTCTATAATAAGGGGAACGGTCACTGAAGCAGAACCACCCTAGATACTTGGTAGATGAGAAGGCTGGCAAGGTTGACAGAAGTATGTATTGGACATACATTATACTAAATGTGTACTTTACTAGTACTCCTAGTAACAGAGGGTATTAGATACTGGTTCGGTTGCTAAGTGTTAGTAACTCGAAATAAAAGGCTACGGAATAAACGGAGACTAGCCAAAGGTGAGACGACGATATGTGTTGGAAGAGTTTCCAAGGTTGATGTGATCAAACATCGCACGCTCCTCTACCATCGGGATTGGTGTTAAACCTAAATAATTTTTGTTTGGTGTTTGCGTTGAGCGTAGACATGATTCGATTATGTTTATTGCAATAAGGTTATTCATTTAAGTAGAATAATGGTTACTCTGTTTATTTGAATAATATCTTCAATGGTCTTACACCTAAAATGAATGGTTTATTGAATCCCGATCGTAGTGATACACATGTTCATGCCAAAAGATATAAGATAGTAATGATAGCACCACATACTTGTGGCACTGCAATTTAAGTCATATTGGTATAAAACGCATGAAGAAGCTCCATGTTGATGGATCTTTGGACTCACTTGATTTTGAATCACTTGAGACATGCAAATCATACCGCATGGGCAAGATGACTGAAAGGCCTCGTTTTCAGTAAGATGGAACAAGAAAGCAACTTGTTGGAAGTAATACATCTTGATGTGTGCAGTCCAATGAGTGCTGAGGCATGTAGTGGATATCGTTATATTATTACTTCATAGATGATTTGAGTAGACGCTAAGTATATTTACTTGATGAATCACGAGTCTGAATTATTGAAAGGTTCAAGTAATTTCAGAGTGAAGTTGAAGATCGTCGTGACAAGAGGATAAAATATCTATGATATGATCATAGAGATGAATATCTGAATTACGAGTTTGGCACAGAATTAAGACATTGTGGAAATTGTTTCACAACTAATACAGACTGGAACACCATAGTGTGATGGTGTGTCCGAACATCATAACTGCACCCTATTGGATATGATGCATACCATGATGTCTCTTATCGAATTACCACGATAGTTTATGGGTTAGGCATTAGAGACAACCACATTCACTTTAAATAGGGCACCACACAATTCCATTTGAGTTGACACCGTATGAACTATGGTTCAGAGAAACCTAAGCTGTCGTTTCTTAAAGGTTTGGGGCTGCGACGCTTATGTGAAAAAGTTTCAGGCTGATAAGCTCGAACCCAAAGCGGATAAATGCATCTTCATAGGACACCCAAGGCAGTTGGGTATACCTCTCGTCTCAGATCCGAAAGCAATAGGGATTGTTTCTAGAATCGGGTCCTTTCTCGAGGAAAAGTTTCTCTCGAAAGAATTGAGTGGGAGGATGGTGGAGACTTGATGAGGTTATTGAACCGTCACTTCAACTAGTGTGTAGCAGGGCACAGGGAGTTGTTCCTGTGGCACCTACACCAATTGAAGTGGAAGCTTATGATAGTGATCATAAAACTTCAGATCAAGTCACTACCAAACCTCGTAGGACGACAAGGATGCGTGCTACTTCAGAGTGGTAATTAATCCTGTCTTGGAAGTCATGTTGCTAGACAACAATGAACCTACGAACTATGGAGAAGCGATGGTGGGCCCGGATTCCGAAATTTGGCTCGAGGCCATAAAATCCGAGAGAAGATCCATGTATGAAAACAAAGTGTAGACTTTGGAAGAACTACTTGATGGTCGTAAGGTTGTTAGGTACATGTGGATTTTAAAAGAAAGATGGACAATGATGGTAAGTATCACCATTAAGAAAGCTCGACTTGTCGTTAAGATGTTTTCCGACAAGTTCAAGGAGTTGACTACGATGAGACTTTCTCACTCGTAGCGATGCTAAGAGTCTGTTGGAATTAGCAGGTACTGCATTATTTATGAAATCTTGCAGATAGGATGTCAAAATATTGTTTCCTTGATGATTTTCTTGAGGAAAGGTTGTATGTGATACAACCAGAAGATTTTGTCGATCCTGAAAGATGCTAACAAGTATGCAAAGCTCCAGCAATCCTTCTAAGGACTGGAGTAAGCATCTCGGAGTTGGAATGTACACTTTGATGAGAAGATCAAAGATTTTGGATTTATACAAAGTTTATGAGAAACTTGTATTTCCAAATAAAGTGAGTGGGAGCACTACGACATTTCTGATAAGTATATGTGGATGACATATTGTTGATCCGAAATGATGTGGAATTTCTGGAAAGCATATAGGGTTATTTGAAAGGTGTTTTTCAGTAGAAAACCTGGATTAAGCTACTTGAACATTGAGCATCAAGATCTATAAGGATAGATCAAAAATGCTTAATGGTACTTTCAAATGAGCACATACCTTGACATGATCTTGAAGGTGTTCAAGATGGATCAGTCAAAGAAGGAGTTCTTGCACGAGTTGTAAGGTATGAAGTTAAGACTTAAAGCTCGACCACGGCAGAAGAAAGAGGAAGGACGAAGGTCGTCCCCTATGCTTTTGTCATAGGCTCTATACGGTATACCATGCTGAGTACCGCACCTGATGTGTGCCTTGCCACATGTCTGGCAAGAGGGTACAAAGGTGATCTAGGAGTAGATCACCAGATAGCGGTCAAAATTATCCTTAGAGGAATAAGGATATGTTTCTCGGTTATGGAGGTGATAAAGAGTTATACATAAAGAGTTACGTCGATGCAAGCTTAACACCTATCCGGATAGCTCTGAGTAGAGATACGGATACGTATAATGGAGCAACAATTTAGAATAGCTCCAAGTAGAACAGTTATTTGAAATGGCTCCAAATATAGCGTAGAGATTTGCGAAGTACATACGGATCTGAATGTTGCAGAACCGTTGACTAAAACCTCTCTCACAAGCAACATGATCAAACCCAGAACTCATTGAGTGTTAATCACATAGTTATGTGAACTAGATTATTGACTCTAGTAAACTCTTTGGATGTTGGTCACATGGCGATGTGACCTGTGAGTGTTAATCACATGGCGATGTGAACTAGATTATTGACTCTAGTGCAAGTGGGAGACTGTTGGAAATATGCTCTAGAGGAAATAACAAATTAGTTATTATTATATTTCCTTGTTCATGATAATCGTTTATTATCCATGCTATAATTGTATTGATAGGAAACTCAGATACATGTGTGGATACATAGACAACACCATGTCCCTAGTAAGCCTCTAGTTGACTAGCTCGTTGATCAATAGATGGTTACGGTTTCCTAAGCATGGACATTGGATGTCGTTGATAACGGGATCACATCATTAGGAGAATCATGTGATGGACAAGACCCAATCCTAAGCCTAGCACAAAGATCGTGTAGTTCGTATGCTAAAGCTTTTCTAATGTCAAGTATCATTTCCTTAGACCATGAGATTGTGCAACTCCCGGATACCGTAGGAATGCTTTGGGTGTACCAAACGTCACAACGTAATTGGGTGGCTATAAAGGTACACTACGGGTATCTCCGAAAGTGTGCATTGGTTGGCACGAATCAAGACTGGGATTTGTCACTCCATGTGACGGAGAGGTATCTCTGGGCCCACTCGGTAGGACATCATCATATGCGCAATGTGACCAAGGAGTTTATCACGGGAAGATGTGTTACAGAACGAGTAAAGAGACTTGCCGGTAACGATATTGAACAAGGTATCGGATACCGACGATCGAATCTCGGGCAAGTACAATACCGCTGGACAAAGGGAATTGTATACGGGATTGATTGAATCCTCGACATCGTGGTTCATCCGATGAGATCATCGTGTAACATGTGGGAGCCAACATGGGTATCCAGATCCCGCTGTTGGTTATTAGCTGAAGAGTTGTCTCGGTCATGTCTGCATGGTTCCCGAACCCGTAGGGTCTACACACTTAAGGTTCGGTGACGCTAGAGTTGTTATGGGAAATAGTATGTGGTTACCGAAGGTTGTTCGGAGTCCCTGATGAGATCCCGGACATGACGAGGAGCTCCGGAATGGTCCGGAGGTGAAGATCGGTATATTGGACGAAGGGTATTGGAGTCCAGAATTGTTCCGGGGTACGGTGATGACCAGCGTGTCCGAAGGGGTTTCGGAGGCCCGGCAAGCGTTGGGGGCCTTATGGGCCAAGGGAGAGGGCACATCAGCCCACTAAGGGGCTGAGCGCCCTCCCACCCCATCTCACGTAACCAGGAGAGGTGGGGGCGCCACCCCTAGGGCAGCCGCCTCCCGTCTTGGGGGCAAGTTTCCTAGGGGTGGGGCGCCCAAACCCATCTAGGGTTTCCCCTGTGGCGTCGCCCCTCCCCTAGGGAACTCTAGGGCGCCTCCCCCTCCTCCCTTCCCCCTATATATAGTGAGAGAGAGAGAGGGCAGCCGCACCCTTCCCCTGGTGCAGCCCTCTCCCTCCTCCAACACCTCGTCCTCCTCCGTAGTGCTTGGCGGCTTCTTGGGAGAACCACGAGCTCCATCACCACCATGCCGTCGTCTTTGCCGGAGTTTTCCCTCAACTTCTCCCTCCCTTGCTGGATCAAGAAGGAGGAGACGTCCCCGGGCTGTACGTGTGTTGAATGCGGAGGTGCCGTCCGTTCGGCACTAGGATCATCGGTGATTTGGATCACGACGAGTACGACTCCATCAACCCCGTTCACTTGAACGCTTCCGCTTAGCGATCTACAAGGGTATGTAGATGCACTCTCCTTCCCCTCGTTGCTAGATTACTCCATATATGGATCTTGGTGATGCGTAGAAAATTTTGAATTTCTACTACGTTCCCCAACACTTATATCCAGCCTCCGGATGCCGATGACCTCAGCCATATAGTCCAGCAGCCCGGAGAGTTGGCCAGAAAATTCTGGACCAGGTTCCTAATTAAAAAGAACCAGACTGTCGACTGTCCGGACGCCAATGCCCTAGCAGCCTTTAAATACAACATCCGCGATGAATGGCTCGTTCGATACCTCGGCCAAGAAAAGCCGAAGTCCATGGCAGCCCTTACAATACTAATGACCCGCTTTTGCATGGGCGAATATAGCTGGCTAGTCCGTAGCAGCAACAGTACCAGTGACCCCGGCACTTCCGAAGCCAGAAACGGTAACGGTAGGCCCCGACTCAATAAACAGCGTCGAAGCAACAATGATAATGCAGAGGATACGGCGGTTAAAGCCGGATTCAGTGAAGCCATTCAAACGAAACAAAGATGGTTCATCAAGCCTGGACCGAATAGTTGATCGACCTTGCCAGATCCACGACACTCCTGACAAGCCTGCCAACCATACCAACAGAAGTTGTTGGGTCTTCTAATAGGCCGGCAAGTTAAATGTCGAACACAAGGAGAAAGGGTCGCCCAGCGAGGATGATGATGAGAAGCCTCGCCCACCGAACACAGGGGGACAGAAGAAATTTCCCCCCGAGGTCAAAACGGTGAATATGATATACGTTACTCACATCTCCAAGCGGGAGCGCAAACGCGCGTTAAGGGACGTCTACGCGATTGAGCCAGTCGCCCCAAAATTCAACCCATGATCATCCTGTCCGATCACTTCTGATCGCAGAGACCATCCGACCAGTATCCGTCATGGAGGCTCAGCCGCGCTAGTCCTCGACCCAATTATTGATGGATTCCACCTCACGCGAGTCCTCATGGACGGCGGCAGTAGCCTTAACCTGCTCTATCAGGACACAGTCCGCAAAATGGGTATTGATCCTTCAAGAATCAAGCCCACAAAAAACACCTTTAAGGGATTAATACCTGGTGTAGAGGCCCGCTGCACGGGCTCAATCACACTGGAGGTTATCTTTGGTCCGCCGGACAACTTCCAAAGTGAAGACTTGATCTTCGACATTGTCCTTTCCGCAGTGGCTACCATGCGCTGCTCGGACGAACCGCGTTCGCTCGCTTCAATGTAGTCCCACATTATGCCTACCTCAAACTCAAGATGCCCGGACCCCGCGGCGTTATAACATTCAATGGAAACACGGAATGCTCCCTCCGCACTAAGGAACACACTGCGGCCCTGGCAGCGGAAGTATAAAGCGGCCTTATCATACCAAAAACTGCATCTGCTGTCAAGCCCCCGGACACTATCAAACGAGTCCGGACTATCCCGTAGCATGACAGTCCAGCTCGTCAGGAGCTCAACTAGAAATTTGGCCTCCGTCCCAGCCCCAACCAAATTGTGGCACATGTACCACACGTACTGCTACCACTTTAGCATGCGTTGGTTTTCCCTTGAAGAGGAAAGGGTGATGCAGCAAAGTAGCATAAGTATTTCTCTCAGTTTTTGAGAACCAATGTATCAATCCAGTAGGAGACTACACGCAAATCGCCTAGTACCTGCACAAACAATCAAGAACCTTGCAACCAACACGATAAAGGGGTTGTCAATCCCTTCACGGCCACTTGCAAAAGTGAAATCTGATAAAGATAATAAGATAAATATTTTTGGTATTTTTGTTGTATAGATTGGAAAGTAAAGATTGCAAAATAAACGGCGATAGAAATTGGCAAGTTAATGGGAAACTAATATGATGTAAAATAGACCCGGGGCCATAGATTTCACTAGTGGCTTCTCTCAAGATAGCATATATTACGGTGGGTGAACAAATTACTGCCGAGCAATTGATAGAGAAGCTCATAGTTATGAGAATATCTAGACATGATCATGAACATAGGCATCACGTCCGTGTCAACTAGACCGAAACAATTCTGCATCTAGCATCTAGAGTATTAAGTTCATAAGAACAGAGTAACGCATTAGGCAAAATGACATGATGTAGAGGGATAAACTCAAGCAATATGATATGAACCCCACCTTTTTATCCTCGATAGCGACAATACAATACGTGCCTTGTTGCCCCTGCTTTCACTGGGAAAGGACACCGCAAGATTGAACCCAAAGCTAAGCACTTCTCCCATTGCAAGAAAGATCAATCTAGTAGGCCAAACTAAACCGATAATTCGAAGAGAGTTGCAAAGATATCAAATCATGCATATAAGAATTCAGAAAAGAACCAAATATTGTTCATAGATAATCTTGATCATAAACCCACAATTCACCGGATCTCGGCAAACACACCGCAAAAAGTATTACATCGAATAGATCTCCAAGAACATCGAGGAGAACTTTGTATTGAGAACCAAAGAGAGAGAAGAAGCCATCTAGCTAATAACTATGGACCCGAAGGTCTGTGGTAAACTACTCACACACCATCGGAGAGGCTATGGTGTTGATGTAGAAGCCCGCCGTGATCGAATCCCCCTCCGGTAGATCGCCAGAAAAGGCCCCAAGATGGGATCTCACGGGTACACAAGGTTGCGGCGGTGGAAAACTGGTTTCGTGTCTCTCCTGGGTGTTTTCAGGGTATAAGAGTATATATAGGCGAAAGAAGTAGGCCGGTGGAGCTACTAGGGACCCACGAGGGTGGGGACGCACCTACCCCCCTGGGCGGGCCCGCCTACTTTGTGGCCGCCTCGTTGCGTCTCTGACTTCCACTCCAAGTCTCCTGGATTGCATTTGTTCCAAGAAAGATCCTCGCGAAGGTTTCGTTCCATTTGGATTCCGTTTGATATTCCTTTTCTGCGAAACACTGAAATAGGCAAAAAACAGCAATTTGCACTGGGCCTTCGGTTAATAGGTTAGTCCCAAAAATAATATAAAAGGGCATAATAAATCCCATCAAACATCCAAAACAGATAATATAATAGCATGGAATGATCAAAAATTATAGATACGTTTGAGACGTATCAAGCATCCCCAAGCTTAATTCCTGGTCGTCCTGGAGTAGGTAAATGATAAAAACTAAATTTTTGATGTGTAATATGCTAGCTAACATAATTTTCAATGTAATTATTATTGTGGCATGACTGTTTAGATTCAAAAGATTCAAGACAAAAGTTTAATATTGACAGAAAAGTAATAATACTTCAAGCATACTAACCAAGCAGTTATGTCTTATCAAAATAACATAGCCAAAGAAAGCTTATCCCTACATAATCATATAGTTTGTCCATGCATCATTTTCATCACACAAAATGCTCCCATCATGCACAACCCCGATGACAAGCCAAGCAATTGTTTCATACTTTAGTATTCTCAAACTTTTTCAACTTTGACGCAATATATGAGCGCGAGCCATGGACGAAGCGCTATGAGTGGAATAGAATATGATGATGGAGGTTGTGTGGAGAAGACAAAAAAGGAGAAAGTCTCACATCGACGCGGCTAATCAACAGGCTATGGAGATGCCCATCAATTGATGTCAATGCGAGGAGTAGGGATTGCCATGCAACAGATGCACTAGAGCTATAAATGTATGAAAGCTCAACAAAAGAAACTAAGTGGGTGTGCATCCAACTTGCTTGCTCACGAAGACCTAGGGCATTTTGAGGAAGCCCATCATTGGAATATACAAGCCAAGTTCTGTAATGAAAAATTCCCACTAGTATATGAAAGTGACAAAATAAGAGACTCTTAATCATGAAGATCATGGTGATACTTTGAAGCACAAGTGTGGAAAAAGGATAGTAACTTTGTCCCTTCTCTCTTTTTCTCTCATTTTTTTGTTTGGGCCTTCTCTTTTTTTATATGGCCTCTTTTTTGGGGGGCTTCTTTGGCCTGTTTTTTATTATTCGTCCGGAGTCTCATCCCGACTTGTGGGGGAATCATAGTCTCCATCATCCTTTCCTCACATGGGACAATCTAATAATGAAGATCATCACACTTTTATTTACTTACAACTCAAGAATTACAAATCAATACTTAGAACAAAATATGACTCTATGTGAATGCCTCCGGTGGTGTACCGGGATATGCAATGAATCAAGAGTGACATGTATGAAAAATGAATGGTGGCCTTGCCACAAATACAATGTCAACTACATGATCATGCAAAGCAATATGACAATGATGAAGCGTGTCATAATAAATGGAACGGTGGAAAGTTGCATGGCAATATATCTCGGAATGGCTATGGAAATGCCATAATAGGTAGGTACGGTAGCTGTTTTGAGGAAGATATAAGGAGGCTTATGTGTGATAGAGCGTATCATATCATGGGGTTTGGATGCACCGGCGAAGTTTGCACCAACTCTCGAGGTGAGAAAGGCCATTGCACGGTACCGAGGAGGCTAGCAATGATGGAAGGGTGAAAGTGTGTATAATCCATGGACTCAACATTAGTCATAAAGAACTCACATACTTATTGCAAAAATCTACAAGTCATCAAACCCAAAGAACTACGCGCATGCTCCTAGGGGGATAGATTGGTAGGAAAAGACCATCGCTCGTCCTCGACCGCCACTCATAAGGAAAGCAATCAAAGAACACCTCATGCTTCAAATTTGTCACACAACAGTTACCATACGTGCATGATACGTGACTTTCAAACCCCAACACAAGTATTTCTCAATTTCACAATTACTCCACTAGCATGACTCTAACATTACCATCTTTATATCTCAAAACAATTATCAAGTATCAAACTTCTCATAGTATTTAATGCACTCTATATGGAAGTTTTTATTATACTCATCTTGGATGCCTATCATATTAGGACTAATTTTATAGCAAAATAAAATTACCATGCTGTTTTAAAAGACTCTCAAAATAATATAAGTGAAGCATGAGAGATCAATAATTTCTATAAAATAAAATCACCACCGTGCTCTAAAAAGATATAAGTGAAGCACTAGAGCAACATTATCTAGCTCAAAAGATATAAGTGAAGCACATAGAGTATTCTAATAAATTCCGATTCATGTGTGTCTCTCCAAAAGGTGTGTACAGAAAGGATGATTGTGGTAAATTAAAAAGCAAAGACTCAAATCATACAAGATGCTCCAAGCAAAACACATAACATGTGGTGAATAAAAATATAGCCTCAAGTAAAGTTACCGATGAAGCGAAGGCGAAAGAGGATGCCTTCGGGGCATACCCAAGCTTAGCCTTTTGGTTGTCCTTGAATTTTAACTTGGGGTTCCTTGGGCATCCCCAATCTTAGGCTCTTGCCACTCCTTATTCCAAAATCCATCAAATCTTTTCCCAAAAACTTGAAACCTTCACAACACAAAACTTAAACAGAAAATCTCATGAGCTCCGTTAGTATAAGAAAATAAATCACCACTTTAAGGTACTGTAATGAAATCATTCTTTATTTACATTGGTGTTAAACCTAATGTATTCCAACTTCTCTATGGTTCATACCCCCCTGATACTAGCCATAGATTCATCAAAATAAGCAAACAACACACGAAAAACAGAATCTGTCAAAAACAGAAAAGTCTGTAGCAATATGTATCAAACGTATACTTCTGAAACTCCAAAAATTCTGAAATCTATTGGTGGACGTGAGGAATTTGTCTATTAATCATCTTCAAAAAGAATCAACCTAAAATCACTCTCCAGTAAGAAATGGCAGCTAATCTCGTGAGCGCTAAAGTTTCTGTTTTTTACAGCAAGATCGCAAAGACTTCACCCAAGTCTTCCCAAAGGTTCTACTTGGAACAAACACTAATTAAAACATAAAACCACATGTAAATAGAGGCTACATGAATTATTTATTACTAAACAGGAACAAAAAGCAAGGAACAAAAATATAATTGGGTTGCCTCCCAACAAGCGCTATCGTTTAACGCCCCTAGCTAGGCATAAAGCAAGAATAGATCTAGGTATTGCCATATTTGGTATTTATCTTTTTAATGGAGTTATGCTCGGATCCGGGAGGTTCCTTACGTTTCCCTTCATGCTTGGAGATTTTTAGATCTAGAGCATACAACCGCTTATTGCAAAGTGTGATCAACGTATTCATGCGGTGAAGGTTGCCGCCAACATTTTTAAGAGGTTCAATAGATTTTTGCAATTCGCATAATTTCTCCAAAACTTGGGTTCCTTCTTGAGTAAGGGGTAGCCCCTTTTGTGGGGGTGGTACTCCCACTATTCCCTCTATAATTTCATAAGCAATACTGGGATCAATTTCGATAAAATTCCCTTTAGTGGCAAAATCCAAGAGTTGTCTATGGGATATGGTTAGCCCAACACAAAAATCACGAATTAAAATCTTGAAATCCCCTCTATAGTGCAACTACGATAGGATTATATCATCCTATAGCAAGCATCTTTTAAGTTTTCTCCTTTGTCTTTGTTTGAAGTGAAGAACTTCAAAATCAGGAGACAAAGGAAGGGAGAGAGGGCTAGCCATGACGGCGGAACAAACGATCAAACACACAAGCACACAAGAAACAAGCGAAAAGAGGTGAACGGAAAAGGGCGAATAAAACGGCAAAGGTGAAGTGGGGTAGAGGAAAATGAGAGGCAAATGTCAAATAATGTAATGTGAGGGATAAGAGTTTGTGATTGGTACTTGGTATGTCTTGACTTGAGCGTAGATCTCCCCGGCAATGGCGCCAGAAATCCTTCTTGCTACCTCTTGTAACATCCCAAATTTTCAATTTGGAATGTTATACATTAAGTCATCATGCATATCATATTTTCTTGCATTTTGTCGATCCTAGAAATTTCACGCAACTCAAGGACCCTCGGAGAGAGTTGGAGATTTCATTATTTTCATATTTGGGTTTTCTCAAATTTTGAAAATAGGATCATTTGGATTTATTTATTTTATCTTCAAATATTTTTCCAATAAAAAATAAGAGAGGGAATAATATGACATTCCCAAAATTTAGGAAAAAATGAAGATTTAATAAATAAATCAAATTTTGGGTTTTCGAGGTTTATTTGCTTTAGGGAAAAAATGAGTATTTTAAAAATATGCATTTTGGCAGTATTAAAGTTCATTTTGTTAGACTCATTTTTAGGAGTCGGGAAAATTTATTTTATTAAATTTGGAGTTCGTTTAGATTTATTTTAATTAGTTTTCGGTTTAAAAAACCCGCGCCCGCTTTGGGCCAAGGCCGGCTAACCATGCCGGCCGCCCCCTCCCTCAAGGCCTCCCGCCGGGAGGAGTCCCCGCCGCCGCCCGAGTCCGGCTCGGCCACGCCGCCACCGCTGTTGCCCCCTCCCAAGGCACCCCTCCTTATATACCCCACGCCTCTCTCCTCCCCACCCAGTTGCCGCCTAACCCGCAACCCGTCGCCGCCGGTGCCCGTCAGTGAGCCCCCCCGTCGCCGCCGCCCAAGCCGACTTGGCGACCTCGCCGGAGGTAGCCGCCGCGCCACACCCCCCGGTCCGGTTTTGTTTCAAAAACCATCCGGTTTTCCTTCGTTCTTCGGTTTTTTTTAAAACCTAGATCGGTTTTTTTTCTCGGTTTAGTTAATTAGTGAACGTTCACCGATCCGTTCGTTTTAACGAACGCGTTCTCCGGTTAGTTTACATTATGAACGTCCGCTCGTTTAACCGTTCGTCGTTTTTCTTTTAAATCGGATTTAATCCGTTATTTTCCGATTTCAATTTCAGATCCAATCTTCGAATCAGTTTATCTTCTCGCTCGTTTATCGGAATCAGGTGATTCAAGCGCACAGGTTTCGTTTGAAACCGCCGTTCCGACTAATCCACTTAAACAAAGTTTTGCTACTGTAAAATTTGACCTAGTTTCAAATTGCTAGAACCGAGTCGTTTTCTTTCGACGTTTGACTTTCGTTGCTTTATTTGATTCGATTCTTTTTGCACCCAGGGTTCTTAAGTTGAACTTTATGGTTAGATCTTATATACGAGATTTACCTGTGCATTAGATGAGTACTTATTGTATGCTTGTTGTTTGTCTACGTTAGATCACCCGGAGTGCGCCGCTTGTTACTTCGAGTCTCTAGGTTTCGCGGATCGTCAGCAAGGCAAGTAACACTTGATCATATCTCTTCTACTACCCAGTTTTTATGCATTAGATCAATCCTCAAACACTTGCATGATTAGGATCTAATTAAATTGTGGGATGGGAAGTAGATTGAGGTAGTACCTATTACCTGTTTTACTTATGAAACCTTGGGAGTTACTTCTACGTTTGCTTATTATGCCATGCTATGCTAGTAGACGTGGATTGGATGAGTGATATCCATGACAGATGTGAGATTGTTAATTAATGGTTTATCTAAGGTGGACTCTTAAACACACATCTGGGTGGATTGAGGCACCTGGTTTCTATCAGGACTTGCATGTATTTCTTCGGACCGCCACCCAGGCTCAAAGGGATCATAAGATTATTCAAACTAGAAACTTCCGTGTGTAGCCACAAGCCATTATGGGCTCTGGCATAGTTGACTAAGTTGTGCGAACTCTTACGGGTAGGCTAGCTGATGTAGGGGATGTAGGTTGGTACGGTCTACCCACATGTAAGGTGCTAGTGCTTACGAAAAGACTGTGTCTCGGTCATCCGTCTCTCAAACACCATGTAGTGCGAGAAACCGAGCGGAGGCGATCGAGTCTTGTGGGGAAAAGTGCATAAACCTCTGCAGAGTGTATAAACTAATCATGATTAGCCGTGTCCCGGTTATGGACATCTTGAGTATCTAGTACCGGATATCATGTGAATCTCATCATGTTACTTCTAATTAATATTATTGGGTTTTTAATGAGTACTTTTAATTGGGATTGAGGATCTTTGTCAACCATTCTCAATGTTTAACAACCACCATGATAGTTAAACAAATTTATTCCTTTGCGATGAGGGAAAAACTAGCTTTATGCAAAATCAGAATCAGAGAGCTTTACCACCAGCCATATATGCATGTAGTATAGGCTTATGTTTTCATTTCTCTCTATGTGTTACATTGCGGCATATTCCATGTCTTGACCCGTTTTCGGGCTGCAACGTTCATGTTGCAGACTTTTCGAACGACAGTAAGGTGTTTTAGGTCGTGGTTCTATACTCGGTGATGCCGATGGAGTTGATGGACTCACTTATCTTCCAAGTCTTCCGCCGTTATCGTTATTAGATGGCCTTAAGCCATATTTATTGTAATAAGTCCTCTTTTGGACAACGCTGTAATAAGTGTGTGATTGCTACTCGCTATAAATCCTTAGAAGTACTTGTGTGGTGTCAACATTCTTGATCCAGGGATGGCCTTTGAGCATAGAGACTTGATCCATTCGGTCGGGTCGCTTCTGAGAGATAATGTCGAGCACACGCCGACCGTGAGGACACGACCACTAAATTAAAGCCATAGATCACTACTCTCTTCTCATTTTCTAACTCCTCATCTTTTCTACTCTTTTAGGATGAAGGACGCAAAGATCAAGTACACCCAACCGGACGAAGGCACACCTTTTGGATTTCACTTAAAGGAAGTCACCAAGTACCTGAACATTGGACTACCAAGTTTCACCGGGCCGTTCAACGCCACTCTTTGAAGAGGAGTATTTGGAAGATTCAAGCTCATGTACCGGGAAGAACATTCGCCCCAATCACCAAGCCTATAGATAGTGTTTTGATTGCACCAACCAGAGTGCAGGAAAGAGCATGGCAGCTCATATCACCATGGGACGCATTGGAGAAGTTTCTCAAGAAGACCTCAAAGACACCATCTATCAGTTGTGGACGCCGAGATGAACAATGGGAGACAGTCGGCACCAAGAAGGATAGATCCATTGCAGCTTTTATCCAGAGTTAAACCCGGCACATTCGGCCTTGGAGAACCAGATGTGCAATGATATGCTCGAGTTGAAGAATGCGAAGGGAAGGATCATCGAACTTGAAGAGGAATTAAAGTCTACACGCAAGGACTATATGGACGAGATCATAGCTTTAGCAAGACACAACAACGATCTTAAGTATGAGATTGAAGAACTCAAGAAGAAATTGGCACTCAAGAATGAAGACCATTAAATCGGCTGTCCAAGCGACTACATCAACATCGATTTACACCGACTCGCACCCAAGTGAACCCGACTTTGAAGATGAAGCGAGGCGAGACATCATGGAGTCTTCCACGGTTCAAATTAGTAGATGACCCCACATATTAGTAGTATTTCCTCCATGTAACATTTTAGTACACGCACTTTTGCGATAGTTAGATCGTTGTAAGCCCTTTGTTTAAATTGAATGAAGTGATTTTGTGTGCTTTTGCTCATATACATTTGGGTAGTGTTTCTCCTTAGACCCCACTCTATTCTTAATTTCTCGTCTTTTCTAAACCCACGGATGCCTCCGAGACGCGACCCGGATTTGTTTTCCGCCAGAGATCACCCAGTTGATTCAGACAGTAACACTTTGATCCAAACACTAGTGCAGAATCAAGGCAACAACAACAACAACCCACCGCCACCACCACCACTGCGGATCATTTGACACGTTTCTTAAGACTGAATCCGCGAAGTTTTCCAAAGAGCACCGAGCCTATAGTAGCGAGATGATTGGCTCCGTAAGATAGGAAGGGAGTTGACCACTGCGGGATGTACAGATGGAGAGAAGGTGAAGTTTTTGCACACCAACTTGAAGGACCCGCAGATGACATGGTGGGAGAATTTTACAGCCACTTACCCTATAGACAACCTTTGTCACATGGGATCGGTTTGACAAGCTTTCCGCCTTGCCCATGTCTCGGCGGGAGCTATGGCCATGAAGAAGCGTGAGTTTTGCAATTTACGCCAAGGAGGAAGGACTGTTGGCGGTATGTGGATGATTTTAGTAAGTTAGCACGTTATGCCCGGATAGCGTTACTACAGATGCAGACTAAGCGGGAGAAGTTTACGGAAGGACTGAATGATGAGTTAAGCATGCAGTTGATGGTAGCAAGTTTCAATAACTACCAGGAGTTGGTAGACCGAGCCCTCATGATTGAAGGAAAGCTGACAAATTGAGAACCGCAAGAGGAAGTATGGGCAGGGAAGTATAACTCTGGAGCCCAATGAAGCCCGTTATACCCCTAAATAGGGAGTTCGGTTTGACATACCCATGGAGGAGGTAATTCACATAACCATAATGGCACCAAGAATGGGAGCAGGGAATGGAGGAAGCAATGGATGAACCGCACTAACCCGTCAACACCATCCAAGGTAGACTGAGTCACATCACTTGCTTTAAGTGCCGCATAAGGCGGGCATTATGCAAATGATCGCCCGAAGGCCGTAATGGAAATGGCAATCGAAGCTCTGGAAAGAAGCCAAACCCTTTCAACAGGGGGCAGGTGAACCACATTGATGTGGAGGAGGTTGAAGATCGGCCCGATGCGATGAATCGGTAAGTTTTTGGTTAAGTCATTTCTGCGGTTGTTCTTTTTCGATCTTTGGTGCATCGCATTCATACATATCAAGGGGATTTGTGGATAAGTACAAATTACCGACCCAAGCCCTTAGGTCACCCATGCTAGTAACCTCCCGGAGGCGAATACATGGCTAGTATATGGTGTGATCGGCGCCATTAAGGATTGGACATTATGTTTTCCCTCGGACCTAATAGTTCTGGAATCCCAAGGATTGGATGTGATATTAGGCATGGATTGGTTATCGAAGTATGGAGGGAACATAGATTGCACCACCAAGTCAATTTTGCTCACCACACCAGAAGGAAGAAGGATCAAGTATGTATCACGGCACGAGCCGAGGAGAGCGCAAGTAAATTGCCTATCAGGAGTTGTGCAGGAAGAAGTGCCAGTGGTGAAGGATTTCTCTGATGTATTTCCGGAAGAGTTGCCGTGAATGCCACGGATAGAGACATTGAGTTTTTGATTGAACTTTTGCGAGAGCAGGCCCAATATCGAAGCGACCATACGGGATGCCCGCTTACAGGATTTGGCGGAAATCAAGAAGCGATTAAGGAGCTATTGGATAAAGGTTTTATACGCCCAAGTTCTTCGCCTTGGGGATCACCCGTACTGTTAGTGGAGAAGAAGGATGGATCGTTAAGGATGGTTGTTGATTATCGTGGATTGAATGAAGTAACAATCAAGAACAAGTACCCACTACCAATGATAAATGATCTGTTTGATCGTTTGCAAGGAGCTAAAGTGTTTTCCAAGATCGATTTGCGATCAGGGTACCATCAATTGAAGATTCGAGAGCAGGACATACCTAAGACAGTATTTACCACGAGATATGGATTGTATGAGTACACCGTTATGTCATTTGGACTGACTAACGCGCCTGCCTATTTCATGAACCTGATGAACAAAGTGTTTATGGAGTTTTTGGATAAGTTAAATCATTGGTGTTCATAGATGATATTTTGATTTTCTCGAAGAATGAAGAGGAACATAAGGAACATTGCGATTGGTTTTGGAGAAACTAAGGGAACATCAGTTATATGCCAAGTTCAACAAATGTGAGTTTTGGCTAAAGGAAGTTGGATTTCTTGGACATGTTATATCCGGAGAAGGAATAGCGATTGACCCCACAAAGGTTGAGACCGTAACCAAATGGGAAGCACCCACGGCAGTTGGAGAGATTCGGAGTTTCCTTGGACTCGCAGGATACTACCGAAGATTCATTGAGAATTTCTCAAGGATTTCAAAGCCTATGATGTAATTGTGAAAAAGGATACCAAGTTCATTTGGGTGAGGACCTGTGAGACAAGTTTTCAGGAGTTGAAGAAAAGATTGGTTACCTCACCGGTGTTAATTTTGCGGATCGGACCAAGGATTATGAGGTGTATTGCGACGCTTCACGCCGAGGACTTGGAGCGGTGCTTATGCAGGAAGGAAGAGTTGTTTCGTATGCTTCACGATGACTTAAGCCTCATGAGTTGAATTATGCCACACATGATTTGGAGTTAGCAGCCGTTGTGCATGCATTGAAAACACGGAGACATTTTCTCATTGGAAATCATTGTGAGGTGTACACGGATCACAAGAGTTTGAAGTACATCTTCACGCAGAAGGAATTAAATCTCGAGGCAGTAGCAGATGGTCGGAGCTTATTAAGGATTATGATATGAGATTGCATTATCACCCGGAAAGGCTAATGTTGTAGCAGATGCATTGAGCCGTAAGAGCCACGTCAATACCCTAATGATGGGAGGAATACCCAAGGAGTTAGCCGAGGAGCTTGAGAGCTATGTTTAGAAATAGTTCGAGAGGCTTTGTGGCAGCATTGGAGATTCGATCTACAGCGATGGACAAAATCGAGAGAAGCCCAAAAGGCAGATAAGGAAGTTGCCTCTATAAAGGAGAAAATGAGCAAAGGAAAGGCTAAAGGATTTCGTGAGGATGAGCACGATACCCTATGGTTTGAGGACCGTGTTTATGTGCCAAATAACCCGGAGATCAGGAAGTTGATTTTGCAAGAAGCCCATGATTCACCCTATTCGATTCACCCAGAAATACCAAGATGTATTTGGATTTCAAGGAAACATTCTGGTGGACCGGAATGAAGAAGGATATCGCAGAGTATGTAGCAGTTTGCGATGTATGTCAGAGAGTGAAAGCAGAACATCAGAACCCAGCAGGATTGTTACAACCATTGCCAATACCCGAATGGAAGTGGGATAAACTAGGCATGGATTTCATCACAGGTTTGCCAAAGACTCATTCAGGATATGTCTCGATTTGGGTTATAGTCGACCGCTTGACGAAGGTAGCTCATTTCATTCCAGTTAAGACTACCTACAGCAGTGCTAAGTTGGCAAAGATATACATGACCAGAATTGTGTGTTTACACGGAGTTCCGAGGAGTATCGTATCAGATAGAGGAACCCAATTTACCTCAAAGTTTTGGAATCAGTTGCACGAAACATTGGGAACCAGGCTGGAATTTAGTACAGCTTTTCACCCACAGATGAATGGATGGACCGAGAGAGTCAATCGGATTTTGGAGGATATCTTTGAGAGCTTGTGCACTAGTTTATGGATCTAGTTGGGATGATAACTTGTCGATGCAGAGTTTTCTTATAACAACGATTACCAAACCAGCTTGAAGATGGCACCTTCGAGGCTCTGTATGGAAGGAGATGCAGGACACCGTTGTCATGGGACTAAACCGGAGATCATCGGTTGTTCGGACCAGATTTGATTAATGAGTCTGAACAGAAGGTTAAGTTGATTCGCGATAGGCTCAAGGTATCCCAGTCCAGACAGAAGAGCTATGCGGATTCAAAAGCAAGGCGATAGAATATGAAGTTGGAGACAGAGTATATCTTAGAGTATCCCCACTTCGAGGAGTTAAGCGATTTGGAGTTAAAGGAAAATCAGCACCACGTTTCGTTGGACCGTATAGGATCTTGCAACGCATGGGAGAAGTTGCTTATAAACTGGAATTGCGGAGGGACTGTCGGGAGTTCATGATGTATTCCATATTTCTCGATTGAAGAAATGTCACGCCGAGATGGCGGAAGTACCGTTAAGAGATACAGTGCCACTTGAAGCAATTAAGTTGCAGGATGATTTGACATATGAGGAAAGACCAGTCAAGATTCTCGATTATGCCAGCAGAGTTACTCGCAGCAAGGTTATCAAGTTTTGCAAGGTTCAGTGGAGCCACCACACTGAGGATGAAGCCACCCGGGAAAGAGAAGAGGATTTGCTCAAGGACCACCCTCACCGATTTTTTAGCCAACCCGAATCTCGAGGGCGAGATTCATCTTAAGGGGGTAGGTTTGTAACATCCCAAATTTTCAATTTGGAATGTTATACATTAAGTCATCATGCATATCATATTTTCTTGCATTTTGTCGATCCTAGAAATTTCACGCAACTCAAGGACCCTCGGAGAGAGTTGGAGATTTCATTGTTTTCATATTTGGGTTTTCTCAAATTTTGAAAATAGGATCATTTGGATTTATTTATTTTATCTTCAAATATTTTTCCAATAAAAAATAAGAGAGGGAATAATATGACTTTCCCAAAATTTAGGAAAAAAATGAAGATTTAATAAATAAATCAAATTTTGGGTTTTCGAGGTTTATTTGCTTTAGGGAAAAAATGAGTATTTTAAAAATATGCATTTTGGCCCCGTATTAAAGTTCATTTTGTTCGACTCATTTTTAGGAGTCGGGGAAAATTTATTTTATTAAATTTGGAGTTCGTTTAGATTTATTTTAATTCGTTTCGGTTTAATAAAAAACCCGCTTTGAGCCAAGGGCCAAGGCCCAAATGGCCCGGCCCCCTCCTCGCGCTCGGGAGGAGTCCCCGCCGCGCCGCCGCCGCCGTTGCCCCCTCCCCAAGGCACCCTCCTTATATACCCCACCCCCCCTCTCTCCTCCCCACCCAGCGCCGCCCAACCCGACCCCTTGCCGGAGCCGCCCGTGCCCATTCGCCGCCGCCGGTGCCCCATCATGAGCCCCCGTCGCCGCCCCAAGCCGACCCATGAGCCCGGTACCCTTGGCGACCTCGCCGGAGGTAGCCGCGCGCCACACCCCGGTCGGTTTTGTTTCAAAACCGTGCTTTTCCTTCGTTGTTCGGTTTTTTAAAACCTAGATCGGTTTTTTTCGGTTTAGTTAATTAGTGAGCGTTCACCGATCCGTTCGTTTTAACGAACGCGTCACGATTAGTTTCTATTAACGAACGTCCGTTCGTTTAACCGTTCGTTGTTTTTCTTTTAAATCGGATTTAATCCGTTATTTTCCGATTTCAATTTCAGATCCAATCTTCGAATCAGTTTATCTTCTCGCTCGTTTATCGGAATCAGGTGATTCAAGCGCACGGAGTTTCGTTTGAAACCGCCGTTCCGACTAATCCACTTAAACAAAGTTTTACTACTGTAAAATTTGACCTAGTTTCAAATTGCTAGAACCGAAGTCGTTTTCTTTAGACGTTTGACTTTAGTTGCTTTATTTGATTAGATTATTTTTGCACCGGTGGTTCTTAAGTTGAACTTTCTGGTTAGATCTTCTATCCGAGATTTCCTGTGCATTAGATGAGTACTTATTGTATGCTTGTTGTTTATGTCATGTTTAGATCACCCTTGAGTGCGCCGCTTGTTACTTCGAGTCTCTAGGTTTCGCGGATCGTCAGCAAGGCAAGTAACACTTGATCATATCTCTTCTACTACCCAGTTTTATGCATTAGATCAATCCTCAAACACTTGCATGATTAGGATCTAATTAAATTGTGGGATGGGAAGTAGATTGAGGTAGTACCTATTACTGTTTTACTTATGAAACCTTGGGAGTTACTTCTACGTTTGCTTATTATGCCATGCTATGCTAGTAGGCGTGGATTGGGTGAGTGATATCCATGACAGATGTGAGATTGTTAATTAATGGTTTATCTAAGGTGGCAACTTAAACACACATCCGGGTGGATTGAGGCACCTGGTTTCTATCAGGACTTGCATGTATTTCTTGGACCGCCACCCAGGCTCAAAGGGATCATAAGATTATTCAAACTAGAAACTTCCGTGTGTAGCCACAAGCCATTATGGGCTCTGGCATAGTTGACTAAGTTGTGCGAACTCTTACGGGTAGGCTAGCTGATGTAGGGGATGTAGGTTGGTACGGTCTACCCACATGTAAGGTGCAAGTTACGAAACTGTGTCTCGGTCATCCAATCTCTCAAACACCATGCGGTCACGAGAAACCAAGCGGAGGCGATCGAGTCTTGTGGGGAAAAGTGCATAAACCTCTGCAGAGTGTATAAACTAATCATGATTAGCCGTGTCCCGGTTATGGACATCTTGAGTATCTAGTACACGGATATCATGTGAATCTCATCATGTTACTTCTAATTAATATTATTGGGTTTTTAATGAGTACTTTTAATTGGGATTGAGGATCTTTGTCAACCATTCTCAATGTTTAACAACCACCATGATAGTTAAACAAATTTATTCCTTTGCGGTAGGGAAAAACTAGCTTTATGCAAAAGCTGAATCAGTAGAGCTTTACCACCAGCCATATATGCATGTAGTATAGGCTTATGTTTTCATTTCTCTCTATGTGTTACATTGCGGCATATTCCATGTCTTGACCCGTTTCGGGCTGCAACGTTCATGTTGCAGACTTTTCGAACGACAGTAAGGTGTTTTAGGTCGTGGTTCTATACTCGATGATGCCGATGGAGTTGATGGACTCACTTATCTTCCAAGTCTTCATTTGTTATCGTTATTAGATGGCCTTAAGCCATATTTATTGTAATAAGTCCTCTTTTGGACAACGCTGTAATAAGTGTGTGATTGCTACTCTGCTATAAATCCTTCGAAGTACTGCGTGGTGTCAGCATTACTGATCCATGGATGACGCCTGAGCACAGAGACTTGATCCATTCGGGTCGGGTCGCTACACCTCTTGAGCATGCATTGGTTTTCCCTTGAAGAGGAAAGGGTGATGCAACAAAGTAGCGTAAGTATTTCCCTCAGTTTTTGAGAACCAAGGTATTAACCCAGTAGGAGACTACATGCAAATCTCCTAGTACCTGCACAAACAATCAAGAACCTTGCAACGAACGGGATAAAGGGATTGTCATTCCCTTCACGGCCACTTGCAAAAGTGAAATCTGATAAAGATAATAAGATAAATACTTTTGGTATTTTTGTTGTATAGATTGGAAAATAAAGATTGCAAAATAAACGGCGACAGAAATTGGCAAGTTAACGGGAAACTAATATGATGTAAAATAGACCCGGGGGCCATAGGTTTCACTAGTGGCTTCTCTCAAGATAGCATATATTACGGTGGGTGAACAAATTACTACCGAGCAATTGATAGAAAAGCGCATAGTTATGAGAATATCTAGGCATGATCATGAACATAGGCATCACGTCCGTGTCAAGTAGACCGAAACGATTCTGCATCTACTACTATTACTTCACACATCGACCGCTATCCAGCATGCATCTAGAGTATTAAGTTCATAAGAACAGAGTAACACATTAGGCAAGATGACATGATGTAGAGGGATAAACTCAAGCAATATGATATAAACCCCATCTTTTTATCCTCGATGGCAACAATAAAATACGTGCCTTGCTGCCCTGCATCCTTTGGGAAAGGATACCGCAAGATTGAACCCAAAGCTAAGCACTTCTCCCATTGCAAGAAAGATCAATCTAGTAGGCCAAACTAAACCGATAATTCGAAGAGACTTGCAAAGATATCAAATCATGCATATAAGTTCAGAGAAGAACCAAATATTGTTCATAGATAATCTTGATCATAAACCCACAATTCATCAGATCTTGGCAAACACACCGCAAAAAGTATTACATCGAATAGATCTCCAAGAACATCGAGGAGAACTTTGTATTGAGAACCAAAGAGAGAGAAGAAGCCATATAGCTAATAACTATGGACCCGAAGGTCTGTGGTAAACTACTCAGACATCATCGGAGAGGCTATGGTGTTGATTTAGAAGCCCTCCGTGATCGAACCCCCCTCCGACCGATCACCGGAAAGGGCCCCAAGATGGGATCTCACGGGTACGGAAGGTTGCGGCGGTGGTAAAGTGGTTTCGTGGCTCTCTTGGATGTTTTCAGGGTATAAGAGTATATATAGGCGAAATAAGTAGGTCGGTGGAGCTACGAGGGGCCCACGAGGGTGGGGGCGCGCCCTCCTGCCTCGTGGCCGCCTCGTTGCGTCTCTGACTTCCACTCCAAGTCTCCTGGATTGCGTTTGTTCCAAGAAAGATCCTCGCGAAGGTTTCGTTCCGTTTGGATTCCGTTTGATATTCCTTCGGTTAATAGGTTAGTCCCAAAAATAGGCAAAAAACAGCAATTTGCACTGGGCCTTCGGTTAATAGGTTAGTCCCAAAAATAATATAAAAGGGCATAATAAAGCCCATTAAACATCCAAAACAGATAATATAATAGCATGTAACGATAAAAAAAATTATAGATACGTTGGAGACGTATCACGTACATCACTACGCGTTGAAGATACGATGGGAAAATATGGAGGCATAGTAAAGATAAAATCCAGAATACGGCTCGACCCTATCTGCACCCTCATATTTCTCTTCTCTTATTTTATTTTTTCCAGGTTCCTTACAACCCACATCACCTTTCGACGGTACCAAGGGCCCTTTTTTAAGACCCTCATGAAAACCCGATCGTTGAATCCTTTCGAAGGACGATACGCCAAGGAGAAAATCAACGTAGACATCTAGTAGAGCATCTAAAGGATCTTTAAAGATCACTGCTTCCTTCTTTAGGACCCGTACACAGTTTTCCCTTGTGCTCGGCATGTAAAATAGCCTCGATGCTTATCGCATTATTTGTAAAAATATATTTTGACGTATCAATCAGACTATAATGGAAACAGTTTCTCGCCCAACCTATTCGGTACTGGCTTATTTCTTAACCCGTACTCCCTTTTCTTCGTCTGATTGCCATGTACACCTCGGTACGACTTAAATCACCCGGGGCTCTATCCGGCCACATACATTTCTTTAAAATAAGCCCAAACACCTTTATAGTACAATTCGGCGTCACGAATATAGCACTATATGCATCGGCTCCGAATCATGTCTTTGGTCAATAGTTGGGTTGCCCGGCTCCTGTGGTTGCTGCCTTATGTTACGCTTGTTCGGCTAAAGGCGGTAAAGGAGAACTCTTGTGATTGTGTTTCGGTTTATCCGGATAAACACCTCGAGAGAAAGCCGAAATCGATCATTATGTGCGGCGAGAGCTGGTCAGCTATTCGGAGAGCAATTACAAATCTCTTATGATTTTTCTGCATTATGCGAGGGACCGGTCTTCACCCAGTCAGGCATCCACAGCACCCAAGTTCAGATAATCGAATAATACCAGGGGCTACACCTATAATCTCATTGTCAAACTCTTATGGCTAAGTGTGAGCGATAAAGCCACATAGTTTGATTTCCTGGTTCGCCGCACTAACACCTCCTTCAAGGACCAAATTGATGGGTCAAGTGTGTTCAGGTGCTATTTCGAACACCCCTGTACTACCTACGTGGGGGGCTAAAGCCGATGACTGACCAACTCTCAGATACCGGAAAACGGCCGCACAGGAGGAAAAGAATTTGAGGCAAAATCAGCAACATATTATACATCAGCCTTGTTTCATAATACAGAGTTTGGACAGCAGGGATACATTCATTCAAAAATAATGTCTTTCGAGCATTGGCCCTCTACAATGCAGGCTCCTTCGAGGACATCGTCAAAATACCGCTCCGGCGTGCGGTGCTCTTTGCCCGCGGGCGGTCCCTCGGTGGCAAGCTTGACGGTGTTCATCTTCTCCCACTGCACTTTGACACGGGCGAAGGCCATCCGTGCACCTTCGATGTAGACCAACCGCTTCACGACATCGAGCCGGGGGCAGGCACTGACCAGCCACTTCACGAGCCCGAAGTAGCTACTGGGTATGGGTTCGGCAGGCCAAAGACGGATTATAACATCCCTCATGGCCAATCCGGCCACCCTATGCAGTTCGTTCAACTGCTTCAGTTGATCGCTGAGGGGCACGGGATGCTCTGGCGCAAAATGCTGCGACCGAACAACTTTTCCATCACGCTCCCCTCTTGGCTCGGAAGAACTCCATGACATCGGTAATACTCTAGGGCAGGTCATAAATGCTCTGGAGAACTCCAAATCGAATTGACAAGATATACTTTCTTCTCTCAAATTTGCTCTGCATGTTAAAAGTCTTACTCGCCACAATCTGCTTCGCCTCTTGGATCTCCCGACAGGCCCTTTGGGCTTCGGCCCGGGCCTTCTGTGCACTTTGGAGGGCCTTAGCAAGTTCAGAATTTTGATCCGAAATCTTGCGCTCTAAGGACTCACATTTTCTTATAGCATCCTTGAGCTCTTGATGGACTTCCTCCACCCTAGATTCATGTTTTAGGCGAGCGGCTCGTGCCTCCTCCGCCTCCTTCTTGGCTTCAGCCAACGCGCTCTTGAGGATCTCGACCTCAGATGCATCAGCTATGAGCATAATTATAAAACTCATTCAGATACCAAATCGGAGCTGATATCATTTCATACGTGTTTTCATATCACATACCTTGCTTTTCCTCTAACTTCCGCCTCAGCTCGGACGCTTCAGCGGCATGGAAAGCTAAGCCTGCCTCACAGCCTGTTTTGTTCAAATAGATATGTATGTTAAATCTCCTGCGCAAGTTATTAGATCCTCTGTTCCGCCTTTCTTTGCGAACACCAAACAGAGTCTCAGGGGCTACTATCCATACACAGGCATTCCTCTTATACGGCTAAAAGGCATTATATCACATACCTCAAAGCCTCTCAGAAGGCTAATGTAGGCCTCGTTCAATCTGCTTTTAGCGGACCGAACCTTTTCAACCACCGTACCCATAAGGGTACGATGTTCTTGCACAATGGTGGCACTTTGAAGCGCTCCCACCAGAGTATCCGGCGCCTCCGGATTGACAGAGGTCGTCGGTGGAGTGGGCGCGCCCCCTTCTTTTGAAGGAGGCTGCGCATCTGACTCCGGAGCCGTGTGGGTCTCCGGAATGACATTTGGTTGGGGGCAAAATTGTACTTGGCCCCCGTCTCCAGTCTCCATGGGGGTCGGTTCCCCCGTGTTCTCGGCAGCAGGGGTATCACCCTTTGGCGCCGTCTCGGCAGCCTCCCGCACCTCTCCCTGTCCGGGAAGGTTCCTTCAGGACAACACCTTCGTGTTATCCGTAGCAGGGGGAGGCTGGTGGGGGCGACTCGCTCTCCGTCATGTTCAGACCCAGCGAATTCCCAGAAGATGAGGATCGCTGGGGGAGGTCACAAGCCGGACTGCAGCATGCAATTCATCGTGTTAAAACCACAAGGCGAAAGGCTAGATATATATATATATATATATATATATATATATATATATATACATATACAGTACCTTTGAATACTTACGATCCGGCCGGGGGCTTCGGCCTGGAGCTCCACTCGTGGATGTCGTCGGCATCCGTCTCGAAATCATCCGTAAGGGAGATTCTCCCTTTCTTAGATGCCTCCGCATCTAGATCCACGGAGGCCGCTCTCTTCTTCTTTCCCCCCTTAAGGGGGGAATTGCTTTCTTCCTCCTCCTCTTCATCTTCGTCATGAGAGGACAGAGTTTTGGTGTATTCGGACACTACATCCGAAGCGCCTTTATGGTGGAGGCCACCCTTGGCCTCCTTGCTCTTCTTCTTGGCCTTCTTTTCTGCCGCCTGATACGGCGCCGGGACCAGCATCCTCATCAACAGAGGAATGGCTGGGTCTTCGGGTAGCGGAGCCGGACAGTGAATCCGTTCCGCCTTCTTCGTCCAGTCCTGTGGGTAGAATGGGAAGCTTAGTATGCTCCTTGGATTTAAAAATAAAGGTTATCAAAAAACATACGGGAGTTGCTGCATGAGTGCAGTCATGGCCGAGGTCTTCGGTCATCTTCGGCCACGTCTTTTGGGTCTTGAAAAGCAGCTTCCACATGTCTTCGTGCTTTGTGCCGAAGAACCGCTGCAGGGTCCAGAGACCTGCCGGGTCGAACTCCCACATATACTGAGTCAGGCGTTGGCAGGGGAGAATCCGGCGAAAGAGCATCACCTGGATCACGCTGGCAAGACTGATATTCTTTTCTACCATGCTCTTGATGCCTCTACAGCGTCATCACCTCGTCGGACGATGCCCAGTCCAGGCCCTTGTTGAGCCAGTATGTCAGCCGCATTGGAGGCCCGGACTTGAACTTGGAAGGAGCGGCCCATGTGGAGCCACGAGGTTCCGTGACATAGAACCACTCCTGCTGCCATCCCTTAACAGTCTCCATGAAGGTACCCTTGGGCCATGTGATGTTGGGAAGCTTGCTCACCATGGCGCCACTGCACTCCGCATGTTGGCCATCCACCACTTTCTACTTCGCATTAAAGACCTTGAGCCATAGGCCGAAGTGGGGGCGGGGGGGGGGAATGCAAAGGAATGCCTCGCATACGACGATGAACGCCGAAATGTTGAGGAAGGAATTTGGGGCTAGATCATGGAAATCTACCCCGCAGTAAAACATGAGACCGCGGACGAAAGGATGAAGGGGAAATCCTAGTCCACGAAGGAAATGGGGGATGAATACTACCCTCTCATTGGGCTCCGGAGTGGGGACAATCTGCTTCTTGGCAGGAAGCCGGTGGGCGATTTCCTTGGCTAGGTACCCCGCTTCCCGGAGCTCCTGGATGTTCCCCTCCGTGACTGAGGAGGCCATCCATTTGCCCTGCGCTCCAGATCCGGACATGGTTGGAATGTTTGTGGGGAACGAAAGAGGTTGAGACTTGGGCGCTAGAGCTCGAGGGTGGGTAGGCTGAGGAGGAAGAAGGCGTGGGGTAAAAAAGGTGGATCCTTATCTCCTTATAAAGGCAGTGAATCAAGTGTCCCCCCACGAGCCTTCAAGCTCGCCTATTCCCAAGGGGCCATGCGAACGGCACGGTTGGGTTTCCCAAACCCGTATTGATGAGAATCCCATAATAAGGGGACACGATCTCTGCTTTGATAAGACGTGTCGCCGGATGCTGCGTCTCGAAATGCGAAACGGGAGGTCGAAAAATGATTCAAAATAATGAAGTGGCCGGACGTAACGTCCCACCAGTAAAGTTGTCAGAAGACAGAACTTATTTTTGCTTAAGTATTTTGCCCTTGTGATTCAGGGTTGTGACTATTGTACAGAGCCGGATATAGTTCTTTTGATCAACTACTTTGGAGTATTTGGAGGAGGAACCTGCCTTGCAATGCCGAAGACAATCTGCACGCCGGACACATCGTCATTGAAACCTGATTCATGGACTACTGAGGGAGTCCTGGATTAGGGGGTCCCCGGGCGTCCGGGCTATGTGACGTGGGCCGGACTGATGGGTCGTGAAGGTACAAGATAGAAGGCTTCCCCCCGTGTCCAGAGGGGACTCTCCTTGACGTGGAAGGCAAGCTTGGCGTTCAGATATGAAGATTCTTTTCTCTGTAAACCGACTCTGCACAACCCTAGCCCCCTCCGGTGTCTATATAAACCAGAGGGTTTAGTCCGTAGAAGCAATCACAATCATACATGCTAGACATCTAGGGTTTAGCCATTACGGTCTCGAGGTAGATCAACTCTTGTAACCCATATATTCATCAGTCAATCAAGCAGGAAGTAGGGTATTGCCTCCATTAAGAGGGCCCGAACCTGGGTAAACATCGTGTCCCTGCCTCCTATTACCTTCGATCCCCAGACGCACAGTTCGGGACCCCCTACCCGAGATCTGCCGGTTTTGACATCGACAGCTGTCCATCACACACAGTTTTTATGTGGTAAACGTTTGCACAAGGTGGCCTAACGCAAACAGTTTTCTAGAGAAAGTCGTGTGTGATCGTTCATTGATCCAACACGGTTTATTCCTAGAAACTGTGTGCGTTGCCTAAGGTCATCACCCACGGTATTTTTTCAATAACTGCTTGCAATAGCAAAACCCAATTAGTAGGCTAATTCGCCATTAGCAGGCTAATTGCCTATTGTTAATAATCCATTTATTAATCTAATTGACATTCATATTAAGCACATAATATATTTCATTTCCATATTAACGAAGCATAATTTCATAACTGAAATACATCAGAGTACAACATGATATAGCTTCAGCACTCATCTACCACATTACACAACTGCACCAGCACCAAGTTTCACATGCAACATATAGAACCTTTCAAAATTAGCATCATAGACGGTATATAGACAGATGCATCTCATCTGGAAAACTGCTGAAGCGGAAGGCGAATATTGATCCTTCATTCATGTTGAAGGTCTTTGCAACTTTAGGCCAGTGCATGTGGATGATTGACCGTCCGTCCTTTGTCCTCTTCCGAAACACTTGAATATTGAATCGTGGGTGTTGTACCAAAACCTTCCTCGCCTCCTGACCATAGAGATGGTTTGAGAGGTAATCATCAGTGAACTGCTTTGGAAAGGCCTGAAAACAAGGATGTGCATAAATATCTTCTCTATATTGGAAATGGGGCAAAGGAATAAAAAAGGCAAGGTATAATAGTTAGTACCATCTTATAGTGAACCGATATCTTCTTCATTGTGCAGACAAAGATCTTGTTGTTTTTTGTCTCTAATATCTTTATCCTAACAATCTTTCGAGTTTCTTGACTTGGTGATATTCATGGACAACTCATTTCCCCATATGCAAAAAGGGTCTAACAGGTGGGTCAAAACCTCTGACAACAGGACCTACATGTGCAAGACCAGATTGTTAAAAACCTAAATATTAGAATGGTTCCTGCAATTGCACAATAATGTGCTATTAGACAACGGACCATGCATGTGCAGTTAATTAAACACCACAACAAATGAACCAAACGTTAACTGAGCACCACATTGCACAATATAACATACTCCTAATAGAAGATCGGACAGTTAACCAAACCAAGCATGCTTAACAACTTGGAAATATAGCAATTGTATTTGTTTCTCATGTATCTAGTACAGCCAAATTCGATTTATTTCTCACATGGTATACAATAATGTAATGCAGCCACAACAATTGAACATTGCATTGTAGAATTGAACCATGCGATTAAGTAAACACCACAACAAATGAACCAAATGTTAATCGGCACCACATTGCACAATATAACATACTCCTAATAGAAGATCAGACGGTTAACCAAACCAAGCATGCTTAACAACTTGGAAATATAGCAATTGTATTTGTTTCTCATGTATTTAGTACAGCCAAATTCGATTTATTTCTCACATGGTATACAATAACAGAATGCAGCCACAACAATTGAACATCACATTGCAGAATTGAACCAAACAGTTAACTAAACACCACAACAAATGAACGAAACGTTAACTGAGCACCACATTGCACAATATAACTTAATCCTAATAGAAGATCAGACAGTTACCCAAACCAAGCATGCTTAACAACTTGGAAATATAGCAATTGTATTTGTTTCTCATGTATTTAGTACAGCCAAATTCGATTATTTCTCACATGGTATACAATAACATAATGCAGCCACAACAATTGAACATCGCATTGCCGAATTGAACCAAACAGTTAACTAAACACCACAACAAATGAACCAAACGTTAATTGAGAACTACATTGCACAATATAACATAATCCTAATAGAAGATCAGACAGTTAACCAAACCAACCATGCTTAACAACTTGGAAATATAGCAATTGTATTTGTTTCTCATGTATTTAGTATAGCCAAATTCGATTTATTTCTCACATGGTATACAATAACAGAATGCACCCACAACAATTGAACATCGCATTGCAGAATTGAACCAAACAGTTAACTAAACACCACAACAAATGAACCAAACATTAACTAAGCACCACATTGCACAATATAACATACTCCTAATAGAAGATCAGACAGTTGACCAAACCAAGCATGCTTGACAACTTGGAAAATTGCACCTTGAAGAATTGAACCAAACTGTTAACTGAACACCACATTGCACGACATATAGAACATATACTCTAGAGCAGAAGATTGCATGGTAAAAGTAGATAGCACAATTCACTAGAATTTGTTAAGGAAAGGCAGTAGCTAGCAAACTGAACATGGGTCCTTATAGTGAGCTAATAAGACAAGCTACTCCTCATTGTCGGAGATATCGATGATGATTGGCTCCTTGGACATGGAAGAGGGCGAGGCCTCTCCTTCATGGGTGCCCTCATCGTAGTGGTGAGTTGCCTGAGCCGCTCAGGGCACCAACCTGCTGGCTCTCGAGATGAGGTAAGCACGTGCATGTTGAGAAAACACCTCGTAGTCTTTGTTGAAGGCACCGACGGTGGCCTCGAGAAAACGCCATGAGCTGTCGTTTAAAGCAGCCAACCACGTCGCGGTGTCGGTGCGTGAGGCGTCGACGGTGGCCTCGACGGCGAGGTTCTCCTCCAAGATCTGGGGGTCGGCACGGAAGGCAGCCATCACGACCTCATCCGAGCGTGCGGCTGCGATTTGCTTCTCCGCTGCCAAATGCTCCTTGAGATCCTGGCTATACTGCGTGCACCATGGCTTAGGGCGGCACTTATTTGGTGGAGGGGTCGGTGATTTGGGTGGAAGGTAGTGCGCTCATGCCGACGGTCGGGGCATGTGGGATGTGGAAGGAGGAGGAGGATGGGGGTCGGGTGTGGATTACCTGACTGGATAGGCGAGGCCGAGCAGCGTGAAGGAGGGTCGCTGGGGAGGAGGCAGCGATGCAAGCAAGGAGTGAAGGTTTCAAATTGGAAAGGAAGGAGGAAACAGTAGAAATGTGGCTTTTGGTAAGGGGGAGGGGGCGGGGAGGTAGATATTTCCGCGCAAGCCGAAAATTTGGAATCGCTTCAGCGAAAGCTGGCGCGGAAAGTGTCATCAGACATGGCCCCTTATCCAGAGTGGGTTGTGGACTGCAGCCGTCACACCTTCTCGCATAAGCCGTATGCGTACTGTAATCCAACGGTTCTCCAAGATATTTTGTGTTGCATCTCACACGGTTGGTGATAATAAACTGTGTGGGATCTACTTGATTTTTCATCTTGATTTGTATTACATAATGGGGCCACAGCGGCAATGGACGGTGTTTGAATTGCCAGACCTTTTATCTGCGGTGAACCTGCAACTATATGTGTGTCGTAAAAAATTGGAATTATTCAGGGTTCGTTAGGAAATTTTATACATTAAATTGGTTTTCTAGCCATTTCAGGTGCACAATTCTAATTAAAGCACATGCACATGGTCCGGTGCACCAACATGGGTTGTAAAATCATATATGTCTCCATGGGTTTATGCTTATGTCCCATGCAAGAAATGGGGATGAATTTTGAACACCACAACACTGTGGCTCTCCGACAAATGTTGAGGTACTTGCTTTTGTAATTCTAGTAAATCCAAAACCCGTATGAAATTCATGAACCTTGGCATGCTATCATGGAATGGCATCAACATGTTGGGGTAAAAAATATTGTACCATTTGGGGCAGGTTGTGGTATAAGCTTCTCACAAACCAGAGCTTCTCACAAGAAAGCCTCATGATTCCGTTAGGGAAACGTGTCACCTTTGTGGACAAAACGATATTCGTCGCCTCTTCTTCATTTCAATTTTCTTCCTAGTGTCAACATAGAACAACAGGAGTGTCGTGTTAAATTTTGGATTTTTCGGGGATCGTTTGGACATTTTCATACGTTAATTGAGTTTTCTAGGCATTTATGTGCATAATTCAAAATTGAACTACATGCACGTGCTCCATCCATAAAAACGTGTTGCAAAATCAAATGTTTGTCCTTGGTTGCAAGATTAGGTCACATGCAAGAAATGAGAATGAATGTCAAACACCTTGACACTGTCGCTCGGCTGCTAACATTGAAATACATGGTTTTAAAATTCTTGTAAATCGAAAAATCGTCTGAAATGCATGAAACTTGACATGATATGATGGAACTAGCGACATGTCGTGGTAAAAATATTGCCCTATTTGGGGCAGGTGTGGGTATAAGCTTCTCGCAAACCAGAGCTTCTCTCACAACAAGCCTGATGGTTTCGATAGGGTACGTGCCACCTTGGGGGACGAAACGATATTTGTCGCCTCTTATTGCTTTCAAAAAATTTCTCGTGTCAACATAGAACAACATGAGTGTCGTGTTAAACTTTGGATCTTTTCAGGGATCGTTTCGACATTTTTATACGTTAATTGAGTTTTCTAGGCATTTATGTGCATAATTCAAAATTGAACTACATGCACGTGCTCTGTCCATAAAATGGGTTGCAAAATCAAATGTTTGTCCTTAGTTGCGTGCTTAGGTCCCATGCAAGAAATGGCAACGAATGTCAAACACCCTGCCACGGTCACTCGGCTGCAAACATTGAAATACCTAGTTTTTAAATTTTTGTCCCATTTGGGGCAGGTTTGGGGATATGCTTCTCACAAACCAGAGCTTCTCACAACAAGCCTGATGGTTTCGGTAGGGAACGTCCCACCTTTGAGGATGAAACGATATCCATTGCCTCTTATTGCTTTCAAAAAAATTCTCGTGTCAACATAGAACAACAGGAGTGTTGTGTCAAATTTTGGGATTTTTCGGGGTTCGTTTGGACATTTTTATGCATTAATTGAGTTTCCAATGCATTTATGTGCATAATTCAAATTTGAACTACATGCGCATGCTCTAATGCATATAAATTGGTTGAAAATTCAAATTTGTGCCCTTGGTTGCATGGTTAGGTCCCTTGCAAGAAATGGGAACAAATGTTAAACACCCTACCACAGTCACTCGGTCGCAAACATTGAGATACCTAGTTTTTGAATTCTAGTAAATCCAAAGCTCGTTTGAAATTCATGAAACTTGGCATTCTATCATGGAGCGGCATCAACATGTTGTGGTAAATTTTTTGTCCCATTTGGGGCAGGTTTGGGGATATGCTTCTCACAACAAGCCTGATGGTTTCGGTAGGGAATGTCCCACCTTTGGGAACGAAACGATATACATTGCCTCTTATTGCTTTCAAAAAATTTCTCGTGTCAACATAGTACAACATGAGTGTTGTGTCAATTTTTTGGATTTTTCAGGGTTCGTTTGGACATTTTTATGCATTAATTGAGTTTTTAATGCATTTATGTGCATAATTCAAATTTGAACTACATGCACATGCTCTAATGCATATAAGTTGGTTAAAAAATCAAATATGTGTCCTTGGGTGCATGCTTAGGTCCCATGCAAGAAATGAGAATGAAATTCAAACACCAGGGTACCATTGATTGCCGGCAATACATTGAGATACTTTGCTTTTAAATTCTAGTAAATCCAAAACTCGTCTGAAATTCATGAAACTTGGCATGCTATCATGGAATGGCACTCGACATGTTGTGCTATTTTTCGTGTCCATTTTGAGAGAAGGCGCACTCGAATAACAGCCAACAAAGGCATTTTGAAAAAATGAATGCCACTTTAATATCTCAAACGTTTGTATAATTCAAATCGTGTGCGTTCGTTAACCATTCATGTGACGCCACGTATCTTCGTCTTAATGGCTATAGGAGGTGCCATGCGGACAGCTGCTTGACCTTGACTGAACGGGAGGCGTGTGAGCAGCGTCCGGTGCGTAGGCTGACCGAGAGGCGTGCAAGCTGTCCTCTAATGCGCAGGCTGACCGAGAGGCGTGCAAGCTGTCATCCAATGCACAGGCTCGTCGGGAAGCGTGCGAGATGTACGCTACACAGGCACACTGGGAAGCGAGCCCTTTGACTTCCATGGCCGCCCGCCTTCCTCTCCATTAATGGCGCCCGAGCTGTTGTTTATTACGGGCGGCCTTACTGTTCTTCTCCCATTCCCCTCCCTCCCGCAGACCTCCACCAACGCCATGGCGCAAAATGATCATCTGCCACTAGTCTTCAAGTTTGGCGAAGTCGACTCCGAGCCGGAGGAGATAGAAAATAAGGAGGAATGGGGCCTCATGGACATGGCCCAGAACAAGCTGGCCGCGACGGTTGCTGCCCCAGCTCCCGTCCCAACTTCCATCCCCATGCCCGTGCCAACGACCATCCCCGTAGCATTGACGAGCTGGTCGCGGAGCACTATCACAGATCTGGAAGCCGCGAGCGTCAGCGAGGTCTCCGCGGACCCGCGCGAGCTCGTGTACATGCCAGCGCCCGCGCCCGTGTCCGTGCCCATGCGAGCCCCTCCACCCACCGTGGCACCGGCCCCCGTGCGTTTGGCTGCACCCGTCGCGCCCGTGCCCCTGTCCATGCTCGCCCCTCCACCCATCGCGGCGCCGGTCCCCGTGCGTTTGGCTGCACCTGCCGCGCCCATGCCCGTGTGTGCGCCCCCCTCAGCAGCATGGGATGCTCCGTCGACCGCTACCTCTCAGCGGCACCAGTTGTCGTCCTCTCGCGCCCCGCCCATCGATCGCGCGACGACCTGATGTTTCATTTACAAGTGAAGAACATTCTATGCTACCTTGAAGACTTCAACAACGGCGTCCCAGAGGACGACAACGACAACGATGGCACGGCATGCCGCCTCCGCCGCCGCCGGAAATAGTTTTTTTGGGTTTTAATATTGTATCTCGAATTCTCGATCATATGAATATAAATTCGTAGTGTGACTGAATGAAAGATATGGTTTGAACGAACTTGCGCGTTTTTCTCTCTTAATGTACAGACTTATCAAACGATCTTCTTTTGAAAAAACATCAATGGTTTTTAAATATAAAACACTCATCGCAAACGTTTTAATTAGACCACCCGTATGCAAACCGACAGCTTCCCCAGGAAGCCAAGGGAAAATGTGCCGAGCAGGATTTGTGCAGCTCTTGATCGCATTCGTTTTAGTTAGAACACCCGTATGCAAACCGACAGCTTCCCCAGGAAGCCAAGAGAAAATGTGCCAAGCAGGATTTCTGCAGCTCTTGATCGCAAACGTTTTAGATAGAACACCCGTATGCAAAGTGAGAGCTATGGTCTTCCCCTTTAAGTCGAGGGAAAATCCGCAGCGCAGGATTTGTGCATCCCTTCAACACAAATGGTTGTTTTGGATGACCCATGTGCAACCACGTACAAACAATTTGGTAAGATTTGCATCTGTCATATTGGGTATGTTGCCATTTGTCAAACTGGAAAGATTGACATTTTTTGATCTAGTAACATTGCCATTTGTCAACCTTGTAACACTGCGATTCGTCAAAATATGAAGCTAAAAATCACTAGCAATATCTAATTTTTGCGACTAAAATTCAGTAATTAAGCATAGATGGAGCCGAGGAGGCGTGTTCAGCCGGGCGTGCAGCAAGTGGTGCAGTACTATTCGATTTGACAGCGGGAGGCGTAGTTCCGGAAACGGCTTTAATGCAGATGAGGGAGAGGGTAGAGGTTCCCGAAATGTTGAACGACCAATGATGCATCCTCCTTCAATTAGCACCGTGTGAATGCATGACGGAAGTAATGGGAGGAGGGCCGGGAAAAGAGGCTGCACGATGTGAATGCAACATAGTTTGCACTCATATAAAGGCGCCCCTCCATTCCAATGCATCTACCACATCATACGCACCTAAGCATTTGCCTAAGCACCTACACTAAAAAGCACAAAAGTTCTCACTCCAGACCCATGGCGGCGATGCACGCGAGTGGCCAGCGGCTGTACCAGATGGTCCACGACGTCGGCCTGCGGCATGGCACCATGGATTGTCTCCAAACGGTGTTGGCGACCAGCCACCGTCGACGCCAGCTACGACTCTCAGTTGGACCAGATGACCGTTCGCACCACCAACAGGTTCACAGTCATCAAGAAGCTCGCGGACGACATCGTTGTACTCCTCCAGCCCGCGCGCCCGGGCTCCTTATTGCCTGCCTCCCTAATCATCCTCCATAGTCGAAACCTCTTTCAAGCACTGGTGGCCCTGTGACTGCCCGCTGACGCCACGAAGAATGTCCACCTGGAGGTCTCGCTCACCGCAACGCGCCTCACCTTGCAAGAATCTGTTGACCTACACATCCATGTGTACAAGCAAATTGTGTACATAGGTATCTACAAGGCCAGTGAGGACGCTACGACGTTGGCCTTCTTCAGCCGGCTGAAAGCCGTGGATGCCTTTGCTGAGAAGCACCTTGACCTCGCCACAAAAGCTGCCGCTCCTTAGCTGCCGGTCGGTGGCCCGGCGCACTGAGTTGAGGAGGAGGAGGTCGTACGTTGATGGATGCATCTTCTGTAACCACCACTGTGATCGCATCATCGTGGCCTTAATTCTTATTCTTCTATTGCATTCTCGTTCCAGTCAATACAGACATGTGCGGTCCCTTTGCTTAATTATATGCATCATTGTAACTAGTCACTACTGCAGGATGCTGCTAACACGACACTACGATCAGAGACCCTTCGAGAAACTGTGTGTGATGCCATAATCGCAAACGGTGTTGTATGAAAACCGTCAGAAATGTGTAAAACGTTTGCGCTGATGGATGCATCAAACACAGTTCAGGTTTTAGTTGCGTGTGCGATGAAGGGCATACCGTTCAGTTCAATGAATTGTTTGCGATGAGGAGGAACAAAAGAAACGGGCAGCCAGATGGAGGCGTGTGCGATACACAGCATACGGTTCACTCAGATGAACTGTTTGTGATTAGGCAACACAAAAGAAACGGTCAGCCAGATCAAAGGTGTGTGCGATATACGGCATGCGGTTCACTCGGATGAACTGTTTGCGTTGAGGCATGAGAACAGAAACGGTTCAACTTAACAAGATGTGTGTGATACACAGCAAACAGGTCTATAATAAAAAATGTGTCTGAAGACCAATAAGAACACAAACGGTTGCTGCTAATAAGACATGTGTGTTGTGCGATGGAATTGCATACAGAACAACAACATATATATATATACACACACTTATAAGGACATGCTTGCATAACCAAATTAAACATCCACTTACATAGGTGGCTACTACAACCATGGCATTTGCACACACCAAAGTAAACTATTACATGCATAATTACATAGGTGGCTACTACACACATGACATTTCCACACACACCAATAAATTAAACTATATATTACATGCATGATTTACTAACATAAACGATCATCTCATCATCATCTACTTCTTGTGACGCTTGCTCTTCTTGTGGCTCGATCCGGGCTCGTCAATTTGAGTAACGAGGCACTTCCTCATGTCAACGATCCGCCTGTGCATCTCGTAGCATGTGTACACGCTCTTGGCCGCGAACCTGAGGTGAGGTTCATCCAGTTGCCGCTCCAGGCCTTGTGCTAGGATACAGGACTTGTTCTCTGGGCATCCTTCTTCATCTTTTCGTAGTAGGGGTCGATGATGGGTTCGACCAGGGAGTTCTGCTTCGTGTTGCCCCAGACCCTATAGTGGTCACGGATTTTGACAAGGTTCTTGCAAGCCAAGCCCATAACACTGAGCGCTTTTACATCGTCTTTGGTATCCACCATGGCGAACTTGTAGTCGGTGCTGTTGACAAACATGTTGAAACGGTCGCAAGGCTCTGTGGCCATGCAAAGAGTGGTTGATGAGGACATGATGGCGCACGACGCTGGCTGGCGATGACAACCTTCTGATCTATGCCGGGACGACTAGCGGTGTACTGGAGGTCGATGCCGACCACCTTGTACTTGTCTCCAGCAAGCAACTGCTCAACGTTGTTGATGTAGTCGTCCACCACGGCCGGGTCGATGGTGTACAGCACCGATAGATCTGTCTCCCTCGCATGGGTCTCCACTCTATGCTCGCCGAACTCCATTGGAGTGCCGCCGGACATCCCCTCTCTATGTGTCATCGTGGGTGTGCTTGTTGTGTTGTGGGGCGCGATCAAAAGGTTGAAGAGACTAAGGTTATAATGGCCGCAGGAATTAAAGGGGAAGCCGGACGGCCATGAATATCGGCAGGCCTTGATGGCAGTTCTAATTTGCAGCGTGTAACTCCAGTGTGCCGCACGTAACTACATCACGTGGCAATGCGTGCGGCGCAACCGCATGCATACGGGGCCCCCGACGTGATCGTGCGCACGCCCAACCGTTAGGCGGAAGCGCTGAGCGAGGATGCGCAGCAGAGCACTCATGTCGCCTCAACGGCGAGCAACCATATATATATGCATATAGCAGTCGAACATGCAAGGAAAAGTTGTCCACAAGCCGAGCGCGCCGACGGACGCGAGCAGAGTGCGCCAACGGATGCGAGCAGAGCGCGCCGCGGTGCCTAACGGCGAGCACATCACGTTGCGGCGCCTAACGGCAGATAGACCTTCATTCAAGCCAATCAATGTAAGACTGGAACGGACATGTCTCTATTGATCAAAGGGATCGCACATGTCTGTATTGACTGGAACGGGAATGCAATAGAAAAATAAGAATTAAGGCCACGATGATGCGATCGCAGTGGTGGTTATAGGAGGCAAGAAGAAAGATGCATCCATCAACGTCGACCTCCTCCTCCTCAACTCGGTCTTGGCCGACCACCGACCGGCAGCTAAGGAGCAGCGGCTTGTGTGGCGAGGTCAAGGTGCTTCTGAAAGTGCAACTATCCCTAGGTGGTTTTGGTAATTCATAACAACATATAGCTCATTGAGCTAATGCTATTCCAAGACAAATATTTCAGGAAAGCTCAATGAATGGCATGGCATGGATGATGAAAGTGGATTCCTCAAAATATTAAGGACAAAGGATTGGCTCAAGCTCAAAAGCTCAAGACTCTACATTTTACAGTTTAGTGATCCAAGATCACATTGAGTCTATAGGAAAAGCCAATACTATCAAGGAGGGATGAGGTGTTGCTTAATGAGTTTCTTGCTCTACAGTGCTTAGTGATATGCTCCAAAACCCTCAACTACTTTCTCACATCCACATATGACCTAAACCTAAAGTCAAACTCGGCCCTACCGATTCTTTCTATCCGGCGCCACCGAGTTCAAATGTCATAGGCATTGCCACAAACCCTAGGCAAATCGGTCTCACCGATAGGGATCTCAGTCTCACCGAGATGGGATTGGAATCTCTTTGTTTCCCTTACTGCTTCGTTTCGGTCTAACCGAAGTGAGCGATCGGTCCCACCGAGATTGCAATGTAAACTCTATGTTTCCCTTTCGTAACATTTCGGTCTCACCAAAAAGAGCGAATCGGTCCCACCGAGTTTACCTGACCAACTCTTTGGTTAGCTAATTACCAAAATCGGTCTCACCGAGTTTGTATGTCGGTCTCACCGAGATTACGTTATGCCCTAACCCTAACCATATCGGTCCTACCGAGTTGCATGTCGATCCACAAAACCCTAACGGTCACTAGGTTTACTAAATCGGTTTGGCCGAGTTTTATGATTTGGTCCCACCGAGTTTGGTAAATTGTGTGTAACGGTTAGATTTTGTGTGGAGGCTATATATACCCCTCCACCTCCTCTTCATTCTTGGAGAGAGCCATCAGAACAAACCTACACTTCCAACTTACGGTTACGAGAGAGAACCACCTACTCATGTGTTGAGGCCAAGATATCCCATTCCAACCATATGAATCTTGATCTCTAGCCTTCCCAAGTTGCTTTCCACTCAAATCTTCTTTCCACCAAATCCAAATCCTGTGAGAGAGAGTTGAGTGTTGGGGAGACTATCATTTGAAGCACAAGAGCAAGGAGTTCATCATCAACACACCATTTGTTACTTCTTGGAGAGTGGTGTCTCCTAGATTGGCTAGGTGTCACTTGGGAGCCTCCGACAAGATTGTGGAGTTGAACCAAGGAGTTTGTAAGGGCAAGGAGATCGCCTACTTCGTGAAGATCTACCGCTAGTGAGGCAAGTCCTTCGTGGGCGACGGCCATGGTGGGATAGACAAGGTTGCTTCTTCGTGGACCCTTCGTGGGTGGGGCCCTCCGTGGACTCGCGCAACTGTTACCCTACGTGGGTTGAAGTCTCCATCAACGTGGATGTATGATAGCACCACCTATCGGAACCACGACAAAAACATCCGTGTCTGCAATTGCGTTTGAATCCTCCAAACCCTTCCCTTTACATTCTTGCAAGTTGCATGCTTTATTTTCTGCTGCCTATATACTCTTTGCATGCTTGCTTGAATTGCGTGATGATTGCTTCAATTGTTCAAAGATAGCTAAAATCTGCCAAAGTCTAAAATTGGGAAAAGGTTAAGTTTTTAATTGGTCAAGTAGTCTAATCACCCCCCTCTAGACATACTTCAAGGTCCTACAAGTGGTATGAGAGCTTTGGTCTCCATTTGCTTTGATTTCCATAGCTTTTGGTGGTCATAGCCTTGGTTTCACAACCTAGGAGAGTATGGCGTCTAGCGAGAAATTATCGCCGAGAGGTCCTTACTTTGATGGCACTAATTTTGCTAGTTGGAAGCATAAGATGAAAATGCATATTCTCGGACATAACCCGCCGTTTGGGCTATTGTGTGTATTGGTTTGCAAGGTGAATTCTTTGATGGGAGAGAACCGAACCATGAAGCTAGTGCGGAAGAGTTGAAGATGTTGCAATACAACGCTCAAGCTTGTGATATCCTCTTCAATGGCTTGTGCCCGGAAGAATTCAACAAAATCAGCCGTCACGAGAATGCAAAGGAAATTTGGGATACTTTGATTGATATGCATGAAGGTACCGACTCCGTCAAGGAATCGAAGTTGGATGTGCTCCAAAGTCACTTGACAAGTTCAAAATGAAGGATGGTGAAGGTGTCGCTGAAATGTACTCTAGGCTTGCTCTTATCACAAATGAGATTGCCGGCTTAGGAAGTGAAGAAATGACCGACGGATTCATCATCAAGAAGATCCTAAGATCATTGGATGGAAAATATGATACCGTGTGCACATTGATCCAAATGATGCCAAATTACAAAGCTCTCAAATAGCGGAAGTCATTGGAAGAATTGTTGCTCATGAGATGTCACTCAAGGATAAGGAGGAACTTCACAACAAGTCAAGTGGTGCTTACAAAGCCTCATGTGAAGCCCCCACATCATCAAGTGAGAAACAAACCTTCAATGAAGAATTGAGCTTAATGGTGAAAAACTTCAAATTCTACAAGAGTAGAAGCAAAGAAAGAAGCTCCAAGTCAAGGTCCTACAATGACAAAAGATCTTCTAGTCGAGAGCGCAATTGCTACAATTGTGGGAGACCCAGACACTATTCCAATGAGTGTACGGCACCCTACAAAAGAAGAGAAAATTCTCCCAAGAGAATAAGTAGAAGAGAAGAATCACCACCAAGAGAGAGAAGGAGTAGAAATGATCGTTATGAACGAAGACCCTCACGGAGAAGCAAGGATTCGGAAAGGAAGGATAAGTCATCAAAGAGCTACACAAAACGAAGACATCAAGCTCATGTTGGTGAATGGGTATCCGGCTCCGATTCCGACCATCACTCCGAGAGAAGTTATCACTCCGACTCCGAATACACTCAAGATGAAGGTGTTGCCGGTTTAGCACTTGTGTCAACCAACTCCTACGACATATTTGAATCACCAAATGAAGGAATTGGAAGATGCTTCATGGCGAAAGGTCCTAAGGTAACACACCCTGAGTATGTTGATTTTAATAGTGATGAAGATGACTTGCTAGGTGATGATGATTTACTTATTGACAACTCTAGTGATGAATACTATGATGAAACGTCAATTAATCATGCTAATCAAGATGAAACGAATGACAATGATAAGGAGAAGATTGAGCGTCTAACTAAAGAACTAAACACTCTTAAGTTAGCTCATGAAACTATCTTGAAGATCATCGAGAACTTTTAAGGGCTCATGAAAAGTTACACTTTGAAAAGCTCAATCTTGAGCAAGATCATGAGTTCCTAAAAGCGATCAATGATGATCTCCGTAAGAAAAGTTCTTCTTATATTGCCAAGCGTTTACTCTTATCTACTTACATGCCTCAAGTCAAGTCTAGCAACAAGAACAAGAAATATTCTTCTTCTAGTAGTAACAATAACAATGCTAAATCCAATATTGTTGCTTCTAGTAGCTCTCTTGATTCCACTAATGATTCTCTTAGACAAGTTACACTTGAGCAAGAAAACAGCTTATTGAAGGGAATTATAGAGAAAGGTGTATACAAGAGCCTTGCCGGAGAATGCATAATTTGAGGAAATTGTGCATAAGCAAGGAAGGCACCGGAAGAATCAAGGTGTTGGTTTTGAGCGAAAGTTCAATGCCAATGGAGTTGAGTGGGAAGAAGATCAATACCCCAAGACGAAGTTTGTTCCTCAACAAGAGAAGTATGATCCTACTTCCTTCAAGGGAACACAAGCACAAGATGATCTTCCACCACAAGACCACAAGAACAAAGGCAAGGACAAGCTTCAAGAGGAGATTGATGCATTTGAAGAAGCACCTAAGGCCTTGGTCAAGTGGGTTCCCAAGACTACGTCAAGTTCTACTTCATCAAGCACAACTACTACACTAAGGATTCCCATCAAGATGATGTGGATCCCGAAGAATAAGAACTAGAGAGTTCTTGAGGGTGACTCCGCCAACATTTTTCACTCATATCATTATGGCAAAGACAAGTGCAATCAACTTCCATATCTTGCACTAGTTCAAGGAGTCACAAAACCCTCATGTTGGTAAGGCAAGGGACAAGGTAACCTAAAGTTTTCATGGACATCATTTTGTGTGTGCATCACTCTATGTCTATGGATATTATTGTTTGTTCCTTGTGGGACTAACCCATGTAGGTATTGAAAGCGCAAATCACTCCAAAGGATTGTTCCAAAAGATCTACATCAACATTGACCATCCACATCTTCAACACCTACATGAAGTCATCATCGACAAAACCCAAGGTTAGTTTATCCCTCTAAGGGGGGTTCTCACATCTAGGGGGAGCTTAACTCTAAGAATTGAGTCAAAGCAACTCTAATGATGTGAACACATAACTGCTTTATGTAAAAGTGGTAACCCCACTTGAGCTTAAACGATGAGTATGACCTATGATCAAATGTTCTCATTTGACTCCTAAGTCAATTTACTCATATATAGATGACCTAGTCATCACCAATTGTTCGATAGATGCTAGAATTGGTTGTGCATGCTTTGGTACATACTTCACTTGTCATTTTATTGTGTGAGCATGTTGGTTGCATATTTTACTCATTCGAGGACATCCACTTGTTGTTTTGATTGTTTGGCTTCTCTTTCTATGGCCAAGTGGATGGACAAGAATGCCTAAGAACCTTCTCTAGCTATCTATGCTTTTCTCGTCTCAAACTCTATTCATGCTACATCACAAAATTTGATCAAGTCGATTCGAACCACTCTATGTGAGGAGCACTCGGAGTCCCCGATTCGTCATAGACTTAAACTTCCAAAACTTCTTTGTGATTTTCGGTCTGACCGATTCCTCCATTTCGGTCATACCGAGATCACTAAGTCGATCTAGGTTTTCAATCTCGGTGCAACCGATTTAAACTTTTTGGTCACATCGAGTTGCTGTAACTGTTAACAGTTATGCATCTCGGTGCCACCGAGTTGTTCAACTCGGTCCCACCGACAGTGTCGGGCTATATATTCACACGGTAAAATTTTGGAAAACTTTTTCCGAAACTCCTCGCCCGCGCATAGTTCGCTCTGCCTACTAGGTCTACGGATCGTTGACTTCGTCGCCAGCCGCCTCCAGCCGCTGGTCTCCGGCGCCGTCAACGAAATCCTCCTCTGCCGTTGCCGCCGTAGCGAGTTCACCGCCGAACTAGGGTATGAACTCGATCACAGTGCTATCCTCGTCTGATTCTCAGCACATTGTGTTCATAATGCATCTTGCCACAATTGAAACACTTCTATCCAGTCAAAACAATCCTTAGAATAGTTGTGATTCGAAAATTTAGGGTTAGGTTTCGCCGAAACCATTTCGGACCCACCGAGTTGAAAAACTCGGTCCCATCGATTTGGCTAACGCCATTGCACTAGTAAGTCTCGGTCTAACCGAGAATTACAAATCGGTGTGACCGATTTTAGAACTTTGTGAAACCCTAGCAGACTCGGTGCCGCAAGCTGTGACTCGGCTGACCAAGGTTCACTAGTTTAGATTCAAAACTGCTTCGGTATCACCGAATTTGAAAACCGGTAGATCCGAAATTCTTTACGTGGAAACTAAAACTAAGTTTTTGAATCATTCGTTTGCAAAAATCTACGCATTTTGTGATGCTCATCCACTCTACCTCATCTATAACTATTCACTGTGGTCAGCGATGATCGGTGTGTGCAGCATGTCGGACTAAAGTGATGCATGAATAGGTCAGAAGAGCAGATTCACATGAGTGAGGGCACTAGTCCCTCAAGCAGCTCAGATGAGGGGAGCAGAAGCACTCCCAGTAATTTGCCCAAGGCTGCCACAAGGATAATGAAGAAGAAGACCTCAGAGTCTGAGGATGAAGATTATGTGGCAGTTGAGGATGAGGCCAGTTCAAAGAAGAAAGTGCTCAAGAAGGAGTACAGCTCAACAACAGTTAAGCCTGGATTGAAGATCAAAAGGCCAGCAGGAAGACAACCAATGTCCAAAGCAAGAGTCTCCACTCAAGCTTCTTTGGAATCCCAACCCAAAGAGCCTGCTGCTGCTGAAGGAAAGAAACGGAAAGAAAGGGTCAAGAAGACCATGGCCAGAGTGATTGGGAAGCCTTCTATGATGGAGGAAGAGGAAGAAGAAGAGGTTCTTGAGCCACACCCAAGGCACAAAAGGCGATGGGTGATGCCATAAAATCGAGGGCTGCAACTTCAAAGCCCAAATCTGCCCCTAAGCCCAAGAGTGCACCAAAGAGGAATACCAGGAGTATACGGTAATTTGAGAAGAACAAGGCTCCAATGCACGAAGTTGATCTTGAGGAAGATGAAGAAGGGCAGGTCCTAAGGAAGCTCAAGCCCAAGATTCCAGACCACAATGATGCTCATCCTGTGGTGAGAACATGAAGATCGGGGAGAGATCAAGGGTTGAGGCTATGGAGAGAGTCAGATCCATATGCCACCACGAGAAGGACTGCTTTGTAGATTACGGGTTCCACACCAAGGAGCAGCGGGACTTCTATGAGACCATCTTATTGGATAAGAAGCCCATAGTTTGTGATATGAGGTGGGTCATTTGGACCTACATTCGGAGAACGCAGAACACTATCTGGAGTATATAGCGGCTTGATTGCATGTGGAGTTGCAGATTTTGTTGGGCAGAAGCTCACAAACTAGAATGACGAGCTCATTATGCAATTCTACTCCACAGCACATTTCTATCCAGATGGCGGGATAGTTTGGATGTCTGAAGGAACGAAATATCAGTCAACCATAGAGGAATGGGCAGGTCTGATCAATTCCCCCAAGGAAAGTGAAGATGACTTGGACATTTATGCCAAGAAGAAGATGGGTCACAACTCAATGTCACAGATGTACAAGGAGATCCTAGATGATGCACTTGAGACTTTCAAGTTTGGATCAGTTCATTATCTTCTGTCAGGGCTACCTACGATCAACTGGATCCTAAGGCACACTTTGTTGCCCAAATCAGGTGACCATAACATGATTAGAGGGCATGCAATCAATTTGCTTCACATATTTGATGTGCCTCGGAAATTCAAAGTCATGATCCTCATAGTTGAAACTATCAAGAGGACAGACGAGACGAGAAGAGGAGCCGTGGATATGCCCCATGATTAGTGGAGTTGATAAACTCAAATATGGGCACGAGGAAGTATCTCATTGGATAAGGAACACATGGTTCTCTATCTCGACTTTGAGGACAATCAAGTTGTCTCGACCGAGAATGAACCATCATCGGTGCAAGCGCAAGAGAAGAAGGAGAAGGCAAGGAAAGTGAAGGCTGCCAAGATGCCAACTCAAGCGGAGGCATCGATTACTTTACGAAGAGCAAGCAGGAGCAGCTTGGTTACTTGATAGCATCAACTACGTGGATTGAGAAGGGGTTTGGCCACCCTAACTCAAAACCAGAGAGCACGGAAAGAATCATGGAACAAAAATTCTATGATCTTGATGTCAAGGTAATGGCGAGATTCCGTCGGTTGTGGAGCAGCTACAGGATGACATGCAGGAGAGGAAGGGCAGAACTACAAGCGATGCATTTGCAGAGTGCCACGAGCTCGGAGATCACCGCAGAGCCGGGCCACCGAGTCACTTCATCAGCTCCAGCTACAGCTCCAGCGCAACCAGCTCCGGCACCAACTCCTTCACTCCTTCCACATCTCATCGATGCCTTCGTCCTTGGAGTCCTATCTACACCACCACCGGAAGGCCAAGCACGAGAGACGATATAGTCCTATGCATTTTATAGGAACTTTTGGTAACTTGTTGCCAAAGGGGGAGAAAAATGTATAGATCATAGGCTTCGAGAGAGAGAGAGAGATTTGCTTTTGTTCTCTCTTGTCTTCTTGGTTGAACTTAGTTTGCTTTGATTGCTTGAGATACTATGCTTTTACATGTGAGACATTGATGATCATGTGTTTGATCATAAGCTACACTTATGCTTGTTATGATATCATCTTACTTATCCTTATATGATCATTCACTGTGCTTGGTGATGAGTGCATGTATTCAATCTTTATTATTTTGAGCGCTCCACCAAGATGTATGTGACATGGAAGAGTAACCCATGAGCCTAATTCCTTGTGCATTTGCAGTCCAAAGCAAATCTTAAAATATGCACAAATTTAGGGGAGCTCTTGCTTATCACATACTTCTCAAAGCGACGATGTTTTTCAATTTTATTATCATTTGTCGAAGCTTTGATCTACATGTTGTCATCAATTACCAAAAGGGGAGATTGAAAGTGCAACTATCCCTAGGTGGTTTTGGTAATTCATAACAACATATAGCTCATTGAGCTAATGCTATTCCAAGACAAATATTTCAGGAAAGCTCAATGAATGGCATGGCATGGATGATGAAAGTGGATCCCTCAAAATATTAAGGACAAAGGATTGGCTCAAGCTCAAAAGCTCAAGACTCTACATTTTACATTTTAGTGATCCAAGATCACATTGAGTCTATAGGAAAAGCAATACTATCAAGGAGGGATGAGGTGTTTCTTAATGAGTTTCTTGCTCTATAGTGCTTAGTGATATGCTCCAAAACCCTCAACTACATTCTCACATCCACATATGACCTAAACCTAAAGTCAAACTCGGCCCTACCGATTCTTTCTATCCGGCGCCACCGAGTTCAAATGTCATATCCACTGCCACAAACCCTAGGCAAATCGGTCTCACCGATAGGGATCTCGGTCTCACCGAGATGGGATTGGAATCTCTCTGTTTCCCTTTGTAACGTTTCGGTCTAACCGAAGTGAGCGATCGGTCCCTTAAGATTGCAATGTAAACTCTATGTTTCCCTTCGTAACATTTCTCGGTCTCAATTTGAAAAGAGCTTAATCGGTCCCACCGAGTTTACGACCAACTCTCCGGTTAGCTAATTACCAAAATCGGTCTCACCGAGTTTGTGTATGTCAGTCTCACCGAGATTACGTTATGCCCTAACCCTAACCATATCGGTCCTACCGAGTTGCATGTCGATCCACCGAAAATCCTAATGGTCACTAGGTTTACTAAATCGGTGCGACCGAAGTTTTATGATTCGGTCCCACCGAGTTTGGTAAATTGTGTGTAGCAGTTAGATTTTGAGTGGAGGCTATATATACCCCTCCACCTCCTCTTCATTCTTGGAGAGAGCCATCAGAACAAACCTACACTTCCAACTTACGGTTAGAGAGAGAACCACCTACTCATGTGTTGAGGCCAAGATATCCCATTCCAACCATATGAATCTTGATCTCTAGCCTTCCCCAAGTTGCTTTCCACTCAAATCTTCTTTCCACCAAATCCAAATCCTGTGAGAGAGAGTTGAGTGTTGGGAGACTATCATTTGAAGCACAAGAGCAAGGAGTTCATCATCAACACACCATTTGTTACTTCTTGGAGAGTGGTGTCTCCTAGATTGGCTAGGTGTCACTTGGGAGCCTCTGACAAGATTGTGGAGTTGAACCTGTTGGGGAACGTAGTAATTTCAAAAAATTTCCTACGATCACGCAAGACCATGGTGATGGCATAGCAACGAGAGGGGAGAGTGTCCGTCCACGTACCCTCGTAGACCGAAAGCGGAAGCGTTATAACAACGCGGTTGATGTAGTCGTCGTCTTCACGATCCGACCGATCCAAGCACCGAACGTGACGGCACCTCCGAGTTACGCACGTTCAGCTCGATGGCGATCCCGGACTCCGATCCAAAGAAAGTGTCGGGGATGAGTTCCGTCGACGACGGCGTGGTAGCGATGTTGATGCTCCACCGACGCAGGCTTCGCCTAAGCTCATGACGATATGACTTCTCCGTGGCAGGCTTCGCCTAAGCTCATGACGATATGACCGAAGTGGAATATGGTGGAAGGGGCACCGCACACGGCTAAGGAAAGATCCGTAGATCAACTTGTGTCTGGGGTGCCCCCCTGCCTGTATATAAAGGAGCAAGGAGGAGGTGGCGGCCAAGGGAGGGCGCGCTAAGATGTGGAGTCCTACTAGGATTCCAAGTCCTAGTAGGAGTCCACCAAGAGGGGAGGAAGGGAGAAGGAAGTGGAGGAGAAGGAAAGGTGGCCGGCCCCCTTTTCCCTAGTCCAATTCGGACTAGAGGGGAGGGGGGGCGCAGCAGCCCCTTGGCCCTTTCTCCTCTTTCCACTAAAGCCCATCAAGGCCCATTGCTTCTCCCGTAACTACCCGGTACTCCGAAAAATACTCGAATCATTCGGAACCTTTACGAACTCCGAATATAGTCGTCCAATATATCGATCTTTACGTCTCGACCATTTCGAGACTCCTCGTCATGTCCCCGATCTCATCCGGGACTCCGAACTCCTTCGGTACATCAAAACTCATAAACTCATAATATAAGCATCGCCGAAACCTTAGCGTGCGGACCCTACGGGTTCGAGAACTATGTAGACATGACCTAGAACCATTCTCGGTCAATAACCAATAGCGGAACCTGGATGCCCATATTGGTTCCTACATATTCTCTGAAGATCTTTATCGGTCAAACCGCATAACGATATCGTTGTTCCCTTTGTCATCGGTATGTTACTTACCCGAGATTCGATCGTCGGTATCCAATACCTAGTTCAATCTAGATTCTTTGGTAAGTCTCTTTACTCGTTCCGTAATACATCATCTCACAACTAACTCATTAGTTGTAATGCTTGCAAGGCTTATGTGATGTGTATTACCGAGAAGGCCAGAGATACCTCTCCGACAATCGGAGTGACAAAACCTAATCTCGAAAATACGCCAACCCAACAAGTACCTTTGGAGACACCTGTAGTACTCCTTTATAATCACCCGATTACGTTGTGACGTTTGGTAGTACCCAAAGTGTTCCTCCGGTGGCAGGAGTTGCATAATCTCATAGTTACGGGAACATGTATAAGTCATGAAGAAAGCAATAGCAACATACTAAGCGATCAAGTGCTAGGCTAACGGAATGGGTCATGTCAATCACATCATTCTCCTAATGATGTGATCCCGTTAATCAAATGACAACTCATGTCTATGGCTAGGAAACTTAACCATCTTTGATTCAACGAGCTAGTCAAGTAGAGGCACACTAGTGACACTATGTTTGTCTATGTATTCACACATGTATTATGTTTCCGGTTAATACAATTCTAGCATGAATAATAAACATTTATCATGAAATAAAGAAATAAATAATAACTTTATTATTGCCTCTAGGGCATATTTCCTTGATCTCCCACTTGCACTAGAGTCAATAATCTAGTTCACATCATCATGTGATTCAACACTGATATTCACATCTGTATGTGATTAACACCCATAGTTCACATCGTCATCGACCAACACCCAAAGGGTTTACTAGAGTCAATAATCTAGTTCACATCGCTATGTGATTAACACCCAAAGAGTACTAAGGGATGATCATGTTTTGCTCGTGAGAGAAGCTTAGTCAACGGGTCTGCATCACATTCAGAGCCGTATGTATTTTGCAAATATTCTATGTCTACAATGCTCAAAGCAGGGCTACTCTAGCTAATTGCTCCCACTTACGATATGTATCCAGATTGAGACTTAGAGTCATACGGATCGATATAAAAAGCTTGCATCGATGTAACTCTTTCTGACGGGCTCTTTTATCACCTCCATAATCGAGAAATATTTCCTTAGTCCTAACTAAGGATGTTCTTGACCAATGTCCATGATCTACTCCTAGATCACTATTGTACTCCTTGCCAAATTCAGAGCAAGGTATACAATAGGTGCAGTACATAACATAGCATACTTTATAGAACCTATGGCTGAGGCATAGGGAATGACTTTCGTTCTCTTTCTATCTTACTGCCGTGGTCGGGCTTTGAGTCTTACTCAATTTTACACCTTTGTAACACAGGCAAGAACTTTTCTTTGACTGTTCCATTTTGAACTACTTCAAAATCTTGACAAGGTATGTATTTATTGAAAAACTTATCAAGCGTCTTGATCCATCTCTATAGATCTTGATGCTCAATATGTAAGCAGCTTCACCGAGGTCCTTCTTTGAAAAACTCCTTTCAAATACTCCTTTATGCTTTGAGAATAATTCTACATTATTTCCGATCAACAATATGTTATTCACATATACTTATCGGAAATGTTGTAGTGCTCCCACTCACTTTCTTGTAAATACAGGCTTCTCCAAAGTCTGTATAAAACCATATGCTTTGATCACACTATCAAAGCGTTTATTCCAACTCGAGATGCTTGCACGGTCCATAGATGGATCATTTGGAGCTTGCACATTTTGTTAGCTCCTTTAGGATTGACAAAACCTTACTGGTTGCATCATATACAACTCTTCTTTAATAAATCCATTAAAGAATGTAGTTTTGACATCCATTTGCGGATCTCATAAAATGTGACAATTGCTAACATGATTCGGACAGACTTAAGAATCGCTACTGCTTTGAGAAAATCTCATTGTAGTCAACACTTTGAATTTGTCGAAAACCTTTTTGCGACAAGTCGAGCTTTGTAGATAGTAACACTACTATCATCATCTGTCTTCCTCTTGAAGATCCATTTATTTAACTTGACTTGGTCGATCATCGAGCAAGTCAACCAAAATCCACACTTTGTTCTCATATATGGATCCTTTCTCGATTTTATGGCCTCAAGCCATTTCGCGAATCTGGGCTCATCATCGCTTCCTCATAGTTCGTAGGTTTATCATGGTCTAGTAACATGACTTCCAGAACACGATTACCGTACCACTGCAGTGCGGATTTTGCTCTGGAAGACCTACGAGGTTTGGTAGCAACTTGATCTGAAGTTTTATGATCATCATCATTAACTTCCTCACTAATTGGTGTAGGAATCACCGGAACTGATTTACGTGATGAACTACTTTCCAATAAAGGAGAAGGTACAATTACCTCATCAAGTTCTACTTTCCTCCCACTCACTTCTTTCGAGAGAAACTTCTTCTCTAGAAAGGATCCACCTTAACAACGAATAACTTGCCTTCGGATCTTGTGATAGAAGGTGTACCCAATAGTTACCTTTGGGTATTCTATGAAGACGCACTTCTCCGATTTGGGTTCGAGCTTATCAGGTGAAAACTTTTTCACATAAGCATCACAACTCCAAACTTTAAGAAACGACGTACTTAGGTTTCTTGTTAAACCATAGTTCATACGGTGTCGCCTCAACGGATTTAGATGGTGCCCTATTAAGCGTGAATGCATTTGTCTCTAATGCATAACCCCAAAAGCGATATTGGTAAATCGGTAAGAGACATCATTGATCGCACCATATCAAAATAAAGTACGATTACGATGTTCGGACACACCATAACGTTGTGGTGTTCGGTGGTGTGAGCTGTGAAACTATTCCACTTTGTTTTAATTGAAGACCAAACTCGTAACTCAAATATTCATCTCCACGATCAGATCGCAGAAACTTTATTTTCTTGTTACGATGATTTTCTACTTCACTCTGAAATTCTTTGAACTTTTCAACTATTTCAGACTTATGTTTCATCAAGAAGATATACGCATATCTGCTCAAATCATCTGTGAAGGTCGAAAATAATGATACTTGCCACGAGCATCAACACTCATTGAATCGCATACATCGGTATGTATTATTTCCAATAAGTCGTTAGCTTGTTCCATTGTTCCGGAGAACGGAGTTTTAGTCATCTTGCCCAAAAGGCACGGTTCGCAAGCATCAAATGATTCAAAATCAAGTGATTCCAAAAGTCCATCAGCATGGATTTTTCTTCATGCGCTTTACACCAATATGACCTAAACGGCGATTGCCACAAATAAGTTGCACTATCATTATTAACTTTGCATCTTTTGGTTTCAATATTATGAATATGTGTATCATTATGATCGAGATCCAATGAACCATTTTCATTGGGTGTGTAACCATATAAGGTTTTATTCATGTAAGCAGAACAACAATTTATTCTCTTACTTAAATGAATAACTGTATTGCAATAAACATGATCAAATCATATTTATGCTCAACACCAAATAACACTTATTTAGGTTCCACACTAATCCCGAAAGTATAGGGAGTGTGCGATGATGATCATATCAATCTTGGAACTACTTCCAACACTCATCGTCACTTCCCCTTCAACTAGTTTTTATTCTTTAACTCCTGTTTCGAGTTACTAATCTTAGCAACCGAACAAGTATCAAATACTCAGGGGCTACTATAAACATTAGTAAAGCACACATCAATAACCTGTATATCAAATATACCCTTGTTCACTTTGCCATCCTTCTTATCCGCCAAATACTTGGGGTAGTTCCGCTTCTAGTGACCAGTTCTATTGCAGCAAAAGCACTTAGTCTCGGGCTTAGGTCCAGACTTGGGCTTCTTCACTCGAGCAGCAACTTGCTTGCCGTTCTTCTTGAAGTTCCCCTTCTTCCCTTTGCCTTTTTCCTTGAGACTAGTGGTCTTGTCAATCATCAACACTTGATGCTCTTTCTTGATTTCTACCTTCGTCGATTTCAACATCATGAAGAGCTCGGGAATCGTTTTCGTCATCCCTTGCATACTATAGTTCATCACGAAGTTCTAGTAACTTAGTGATGGTGACTAGAGAATTCTGTCAATCGCTATCTTATCCGGAAGATTAACTCCCACTTGATTCAAGCGATTGAAGTACCCGGACAATCTGAGCACATGCTCACTAGTTGAGCGATTCTCCTCCATCTTTTAGCTATAGAACTTGTTGGAGACTTCATATCTCTCAACTCGGGTATTTGCTTGAAATATTAACTTCAATTCTGGAACATCTCATATGGTCCATGACGTTCAAAACGTCTTTGAAGTCCCGATTCTAAGCCGTTAAGTATGGTGCACTAAACTATCAAGTAGTCATCATATTGAGCTAGCCAAATGTTCATAACGTCTGCATTTGCTCCTGCAATAGGTCTGTCACCTAGCGGTGCATTAAGGACATAATTCTTCTGTGCAGCAATGAGGATAAACCTCAGATCATGGATCCAATCCGCATCATTGCTACTAACATTTTTCAATACAATTTTCTCTAGGAACACATATAAAAACATAGGGAAGCAACAACGCGAGCTATTGATCTACAACATAATTTGCAAAATACTACCAGGACTAAGTTCATGATAAATTTAAGTTTGATTAATCATATTAAAACTCCCACTTAGACAGACATCTCTCTAGTTATCTAAGTGATTACGTGATCCAAATCAACTAAACCATGTCCGATCATCACGTGAGATGGAGTAGTTTCAATGGTGAACATCACTATGTTGATCATATCTACTATATGATTCACGTTCGACCTTTCGGTCTCCGTGTTCCGAGGCCATATACATTATATGCTAGGCTCGTCAAGTTTAACTTTGAGTATTCGGCGTGTGCAACTGTTTTGCACCCGTTGTAGATGGACGTAGAACTTATCACACCCGGTCATCACGTGGTGTCCGGGTACTACGAACTTTGGCAACGGTGCATACTCAGGAGAACACTTCTTGATAATTTTAGTGAGAGATCATCTTATAATGCTACCGTCAATCAAAGCAAGATAAGATGCATAAAGGATAAACATCACATGCAATCAATATAAGTGATATGATATGGTCATCATCATCTTGTGCTTGTGATCTCCATCGCCGAAGCACCGTCATGATCACCATCGTCACCGGCGCGACACCTTGATCTCCATCGCAGCATCGTTGTCGTCTCGCCAACTATTGTTTCTACGACTATCGCTACTCCTTAGTGATAAAGTAAAGCAATTACATGGCGTTTGCATTTCATACAATAAAGCGACAACCATATGGCTCCTGCCAGTTGCCGATAACTTCGGTTACAAAACATGATCATCTCATACAATAAAGTATAGCATCACGTCTTGACCATATCACATCACAACATGCCCTGCAAAAACAAGTTAGACGTCCTCTACTTTGTTGTTGCAAGTTTTACGTGGCTGCTACGGGCTGAGCAAGAACCGTTCTTACCTCGCATCAAAACCACAACGATACTTCGTCAAATAGACTCCGTTTAACCTTCTCAAGGACCGGGCGTAGCCACACTCGATTCAACTAAAGTGAGAGAGACAGACACCCGCCGGTCACCTTTAAGCAACGAGTGCTCGGAGCGGTGAAACCAGTCTCGCGTAAGCGTATGCGTAATGTCGGTCCGGGCCGCTTCATCTCACAATACCGCTGAACCAAAGTATGACATCTTTGGTAGGCGGTATGACTTGTATCGCCCACAACTCACTTGTGTTCTACTCGTGCATATGACATCAACGCATAAAACCAGGCTCGGATGCCCTTTGTTGGGGAACGTAGTAATTTCAAAAAATTCCTACGATCACGCAAGACCATGGTGATGGCATAGCAACGAGAGGAGAGTGTCCGTCTCACGTACCCTCGTGAGACCGAAAGCGGAAGCGTTATAACAACGCGGTTGATGTAGTCGCACGTCTTCACGATCCGACCGATCCAAGCACCGAACGTCACGGCACCTCCGAGTTACGCACACGTTCAGCTCGATGACGATCCCGGACTCCGATCCAGCAAAGTGTCGGGATGAGTTCCGTCGGCCTGACGGCGTGGTGACGATGTTGATGCTCCACCGACGCAGGGCTTCGCCTAAGCTCATGACGATATGACTTCTCCGGCGCGAGGCTTCGCCTAAGCTCATGACGATATGACCGAAGTGGAATATGGTGGAAGGGGCACCGCACGGCTAAGGAAAGATCCGTAGATCAACTTGTGTCTGGGGTGCCCCCTGCCCCGTATATAAAGGAGCAAGGAGGAGGTGGCCGGCCAAGGGAGGAGGCGCACCAAGATGTGGAGTCCTACTAGGATTCCAAGTCCTAGTAGGAGTCCACCAAGAGGGAGGAAGGGAGAAGGAAGTGGAGGAGAAGGAAAGGTGGCGGCCCCTTTTCCCTAGTCCAATTCGGACTAGAGGGAGGGGGCGCAGCAGCCCCTTGGCCCTTTCTCCTCTTTCCACTAAAGCCCATCAAGGCCCATTGCTTCTCCGTAACTACCCGTTACTCCGAAATATACTCGAATCATTCGTAACCTTTACGAACTCCGAATATAGTCGTCCAATATATCGATCTTTACGTCTCGAACATTTCGAGACTCCTCGTCATGTCCCCGATCTCATCCGGGACTCCGAACTCCTTCGGTACATCAAAACTCATAAACTCATAATATAAGCATCGCCGAAACCTTAAGCGTGCGGACCCTACGGGTTCGAGAACTATGTAGACATGACCTAGAACCATTCTCGGTCAATAACCAATAGCGGAACCTGGATGCCCATATTGGTTCCTACATATTCTACGAAGATCTTTATCGGTCAAACCGCATAACGATATACGTTGTTCCCTTTGTCATCGGTATGTTACTTATCCGAGATTCGATCGTCGGTATCCAATACCTAGTTCAATCTAGATTCTTGGTAAGTCTCTTTACTCGTTCCGTAATACATCATCTCACAACTAACTCATTAGTTGTAATGCTTGCAAGGCTTATGTGATGTGTATTACCGAGAAGGCCCAGAGATACCTCTCCAGCAATCGGAGTGACAAAACCTAATCTCAAAATACGCCAACCCAACAAGTACCTTTGGAGACACCTGTAGTACTCCTTTATAATCACCCGATTACGTTGTGACGTTTGGTAGTACCCAAAGTGTTCCTCCGTTAGCAGGAGTTGCATAATCTCATAGTTACAGGAACATGTATAAGTCATGAAGAAAGCAATAGCAACATACTAAGCGATCAAGTGCTAGGCTAACGGAATGGGTCATGTCAATCACATCATTCTCCTAATGATGTGATCCCGTTAATCAAATGACAACTCATGTCTATGGCTAGGAAACTTAACCATCTTTGATTCAACGAGCTAGTCAAGTAGAGGCACACTAGTGACACTATGTTTGTCTATGTATTCACACATGTATTATGTTTCCGGTTAATACAATTCTAGCATGAATAATAAACATTTATCATGAAATAAAGAAATAAATAATAACTTTATTATTGCCTCTAGGGCATATTTCCTTCAGAACCAAGGAGTTTGTAAGGGCAAGGAGATCGCCTACTTCGTGAAGATCTACCGCTAGTGAGGCAAGTCCTTCGTGGGCGACGGCCATGGTGGGATAGACAAGGTTGCTTCTTCGTGGACCCTTCGTGGGTGGGGCCCTCCGTGGACTCACAAGAATCTGTTACCCCACGTGGGTTGAAGTCTCCATCAACGTGGATGTATGATAGCACCACCTATCGGAACCACGACAAAAACATCCGTGTCTGCAATTGCGTTTGAATCCTCCAAACCCTTCCCTTTACATTCTTGCAAGTTGCATGCTTTATTTTCCGCTGCCTATATACTCTTTGCATGCTTGCTTGAATTGCGTGATGATTGCTTGAATTGTTCAAAGATAGCTAAAATCTGCCAAAGTCTAAAATTGGGAAAAGGTTAAGTTTTTAATTGGTCAAGTAGTCTAATCACCCCCCCCCCCTCTAGACATACTTCAAGGTCCTACAGCTTCTCAACTAAGGCATCCAAGGCTTCCAGCCGGCTGAAGAAGGCCAACGTCGTAGCGTCCTCACTGGCCTTGTAGATATCTATGTACACGATTTGTTCGTACACATGGATGTGTAGGTCAACGGTTTCTTGCAGGGCGAGGCGCCATGCGGCGAGCGCGACCTCCAGGTGGACATTCTTCGTGGCGTCGACGGGCAGTCACAGGGCCACCAGTGCTTTCATACGTCTCCAACGTATCTATAATTTTTTATTGTTCCATGCTATATTATATTCTGTTTTGGACATTAATGGGCTTTATTATACACTTCTTTATTATTTTTGGGACTAACCTATTAATCGGAGGCCCAGCCATTGTTGTTTTTGCCTATTGAGTTTCGCAGAAAAAGAATATCAAACGGAGTCCAAACGGAATGAAACCTTCGGGAACGTGATTTTTGGAACGAACGTGATCCAGAGGACTTGGACCCTACGTCAAGAAAGCAACCAGGAGGGCACGAGGTAGGGGGCGCGCCTACCCCCCTAGGCGTGCCCTCCACCCTCATGGGGCCCACGTTGCTCCACCGACGTACTTCTTCCTCCTATATATACCTACGTACCCCCAAACTACCAGATATGGAGCCAAAAACCTAATTCCACCGCCGCAACCTTTTGTACCCGTGAGATCCCATCATGGGACCTTTTCTGGAGCTCCGCCGGAGGGGGCTTGATCACGGAGGGCTTCTACATCAACACCGTAGCCTCTCCGATGATGTGTGAGTAGTTTACCTCAGACCTTCGGGTCCATAGTTATTAGCTAGATGGCTTCTTCTCTCTCTTTGGATCTCAATACAAAGTTCTCCATGATTCTCGTGGAGATCTATTCAATGTAATCTTCTTTTGTGGTGTATTTGTTGAGACCGATGAATTGTGGGTTTATGATCAAGTTTATCTATGAACAATATTTGAATCTTCTCTGAATTCTTTTATGTATGATTGGTTATCTTTGCAAGTCTCTTGAATTATCAGTTTGGTTTGGCCTACTAGATTGATCTTTCTTGCAATGGGAGAAGTGCTTAGCTTTGGGTTCAATCTTGCGGTGTCCTTTCCCGATGTGATGAGGGGCAGCAAGGCACGTATTGCATTGTTGCCATCGAGGATAACAAGATGGGGTCTATATCATATTGCATGAGTTTATCCCTCTACATCATGTCATCTTACTTAAAGCGTTACTCTGTTCTTTTGAACTTAATACTCTAGATGCATCTTTGGATAGCGGTCGATGTGTGGAGAAATAGTAGTAGATGCAGGCAGGAGTCGGTCTACTTGTCGCGGACGTGATGCCTATATACATGATCATACCTAGATATTCTCATAATTATGCTCAATTCTGTCAATTTCTCAACAGTAATTTGTTCACCCACCGTAATACTTATGCTTTCGAGAGAAGTCACTAGTGAAACCTATGGCCCCAGGGTCTATTTTCCATCATATTTAATCTCCCGACAACAAGCTATTTCTGGCGCTGTTTTTATTTTGCTTTCTTTACTTTGCATCTTTATCATAAAAATACCAAAAATATTATCTGATCATATCTATCAGATCTCACTTTCGTAAGTGACCGTGAAGGGATTGACAACCCCTTTATTGTGTTGGTTGCGAGGATTTTATTTGTTTGTGTAGGTGCGAGGGACTCGTGCATGGCCTCCTACTGGATTGATACCTTGGTTCTCAAAAACTGAGGGAAATACTTACGCTGCTTTACTGCATCACCCTTTCCTCTTCTAGGGAAAACCAACGCAGTGCTCAAAAGGGAAGCAAGAAGGATTTCTGCTAGGGAGGTCTACGCAAAAGTCAACATACCAAGTACCGATCACAAACCCTTATCTCCCGCATTACATTATTTGCCATTTGCCTCTCATTTTCCTCTCCCCCACTTCACCTTTGCCGTTTTATTCGCCCTCTCTCTTTTCCGTTCGCCTCTTTTTCGCTTGCTTGTCGTTATGGCTAGTTCCCTATCTTCTCCGTTGTCTCCCGAGAATGAAGTTCTTACTTTTAAGCAAAGAGAGGGAGAAAATATAAAAGACGCTTGGTTTAGAATTTGCAATGCTCAAAATAGATCTACCAGGAAGCAATCTACTTCCGTTCTTCTCCGAAATTTTTATGTAGGCGCTACTCCTTGGTACAGATATATCCTTGATACCATTACCGGAGGGAATTTCTTGGGTAGCCATACTTTTGATTCTTATAATGCTATGATAGATTTGTTTGGCTCACCACCTCTTTTGGTTAATGGAACTATCTTAACTTTGGAGCATGTAATGCAAAGACTTGAAATTATTGAAAATAAAGTTACTACCGTAGAGTTAATTGAAAATTTGGATAAAAATATCCACAACCAAATTACCCAATATGGATCTAAAGTAGGAGTCACTTTGATAAATATTAAGGAGAAGGAACCCATAGTTAATGAAAGAATAAATCAGGATTCCACTAGAATCGATAAACTTGAGGGTATCATTACCAACTTGGGAACCGCTTTTTCTTCCGCAAAGAATACTCCAAGTCCTCCAACTAAAATTGCCAAGCTTATGTATGTTCCTAAAAATAAGGGTGAATCCTAAGAAAACTGCGGATCTCAAATCTATAAGTATTCATCCCAATCTTTTTGCTATCATTAAGGAACCATTTGCTACAAATGAATTTTTCGATTTTGTGCCTAGAAGTTTGATAATTAATAAAAAGAAAGAAACTCCTAATGGTTATAGATGTCTCATTAAAGAATTGCCTACCAAAGATGGTGATACTTAGATCTATCATTGCTATTATGCCTAGCTAGGGGCGTTAAACGACAGCGCTTGTTGGGAGGCAACCCAATTTTATTTTTAGTTTTTTGCTTTTTGCTTCTGTTTAGGAATAAATATTTGATCTAGCCTCTGGTTAGATGTGTTTTTATGCTTTAATTAGTGTTTGTGCCAAGTTTAACCTATAGGATCTTCTTGGATGATAGTTATTTGATCTTGCTGAAAAATCCAGAAACTGTCTATTCACGAAAATAATTGTTAAGAATCACCAGAACATGATAAAATATTGATTCCAATTGCTGCTGATAAATAAACAAATTTTCTAGGTCGTCCTATTTTGGCTGAATTTTTGGAGTTCCAGAAGTTTGCGTTAGTTATAGATTACTACAGACTGTTCTGTTTTTGACAGATTCTGTTTTTCGTGTGTTGTTTGTTTATTTTGATGAATCTATGGCTAGTAAAATAGTTTATAAACCATAGAGAAGTTGGAATACAGTAGGTTTAACACCAATATAAATAAAGAATGAGTTCATTACAGTACCTTGAAGTAGTGTTTTGTTTTCTTTCGCTAACGGAGCTCACGGGATTTTCTGCTGAGTTTTGTGTTGTGAAGTTTTCAAGTTTTGGGTGAAAGATTTGATGGATTATGGAACAAGGAGTTGCAAGAGCCTAAGCTTGGGGATGACCATGTCACCCCAAGATAATCTAAGGACACCTAGAAGCCAAAGCTTGGGGATGCCCCGGAAGGCATCCCCTCTTTCGTCTACTTCCATCGGTAACTTTACTTGGAGCTATATTTTTATTCACCACATGATATGTGTTTTGCTTGGAGCGTCTTGTATTATTTGAGTATTTATTTGTTAGTTTGCCACAATCATCCTTGCTGTACACACCTTTTGAGAGAGACACATGATTCGGAAATTGTTAGAATACTCTATGTGCTTCAGTTATATCTTTTGAGTTATATAGTTTTTGCTCTAGTGCTTCACTTATATCTTTTAGAGCACGATGGTGGTTTTGTTTTATAGAAACTATTGTTCTCTCATGATTCACTTAGATTATTTTGAGAGTCCTACAAAACAGCGTGGTAATTTTCTTTAATTATGATAGGTATTCAAGATTAGTAAAAAAAATCTTATGAGTGTGTTGAATACTATGAGAAGTTTGATACTTGATAATTGTTTTGAGATATGGAGATGGTGATATTAGAGTCATGCTAGTTGAGTAGTTTTGAATTTGAGAAATACTTGTGTTAAAGTTTGTGATTCCCGTAGCATGCACGTATGGTGAACCGTTATGTGATGAAATCGGAGCATGATTTATTTATTGATTGTCTTACTTATGAGTGGCGGTCGGGGACGAGCGATGGTCTTTTCCTACCAATCTATCCCCCTAGGAGCATGCGCGTAATACTTTGCTTCGATAACTTGTAGATTTTTGCAATACGTATATGAGTTCTTTATGACTAATGTTGAGAACATGGATTATACGCACTTTCTACCTTCCACCATTGCTAGCCTCTCTAATACCGCGCACTTTTCACCGGTATCATACACCCACCATATACCTTCCTCAAAACAGCCACCATACCTACCTACCATGGCATTTCCATAGCCATTCCGAGATATATTGCCATGCAACTTACCACCGTTCCGTTTATTATGACATGCTCCATCATTGTCATATTGCTTTGCATGCTCATGTAGTTGACATTGTTTTTGTGGCAAAGCCACCATTCATAATTCTTTCATACATGTCACTCTTGATTCATTGCTGTGACGCCCCCGACTCGACCGTACACTAATCATACACAGAAATGTGTACGATCAAGATCACGGACTCACGGGAGGATATCACAACACAACTCTAGACACAAATTAAAATAATACAAGCTTCATATTACAAGCCAGGGGCCTCGAGGGCTCGAATACAAGCTCGATACACAAGAGTCAGCGGAAGCAACAATATCTGAGTACAGACATAAGTTAGCAACACGATCGGCAAGGCCTCCTGCCTGGGACCTCCTAACTACTCCTGGTCTTCGACGGCCTCCGTGTAGTAGTATCTGTCGGCGGTGGCATCTAGCTCCAAGGATCCACCATCTGGTTGCAACAACCAGAAAGAAGAAAGCAGGTGGGAAAGGGGAAGCAAAGCAACCGTGAGTACTCATCCAAAGTACTCGCAAGCATCAGATCTAAACTAAGTATGCATTGGTATCAAATGGAAGGGTTGTATCTGTGGACTGAACTGCAGAATGCCAGAATAGAGGGGAAGGCCTAGCCTATCGAAGACTAGCATCTTCAAGCAGCTCCAAGCATCTTGCAGCATAAGGAAGAGTAAAGAATAGCAGTTTAATTATAAAGCATGTTGTGGCAATAATGCCCAGAGATCCTTCCTCGACCCCCTGCGAGAAAGCAATCCCGGAGCCACATAACTTAAGTATCCATTTCTAGTTGTATTAGATCAAGATATAAGTCTGAACGTCCATTACCATGGACACGGTATTCGAATATGTATCTTCCCTGCAGGGGTGCACCACGTTTTCCAACACGCTCGATCACTCTGGCCGGACACACCTTTCTGGGGTCAATGCCCGGCCTCGGAAGATCAACATGCCATAGCCCTACCTAGGCTCAGCAGAGAGGTCCCCGCCGGTCTACATCCTAAGGACCCCGGGGTCTGGGCCCATCGCCCGTAGCACTCCGGGTCGTTACATGCAGGGCGGACCTAGGAACCACCTCTGGGGTGCCGGCCCAGCCGTGCCGCAATGCTGAACTGGACGTCTGACAAAGCTTCGGCTGATATTGCGACGTCGAAGCCCATAACTATTCTCACGTGGTGGTTGGTGCGTAAAGCCCAAAGGCCAATTCAGAACAAATACCCAAACCATAGCGTGTTATTAGTTTGCAGAGACGAGCAGAGACTCACGATAATGTGACCCCGTCGCCGCGTCTCGAGGAAATACGGCAAGGGAAAGCCCAGTCCACTCGAGGGCTGCCTGACTTCCCGGTCGTGCCTCGTAACCATCTTGCGGGTGCTCTCCGGGCCCGCCCGACTTTCACCAAGGTCTCAAGTAATGTCAAGGTAACCGTGTGTCCATACACCAAGGGGAAAACCCAAGGAATCACCCCCGGTGGATTCCACTCAATGTAATCATCAAGGTGAACGTAAGAGGGACCACCCTCAAGGTGCACACTTGAGGTGTTGAGCGACAGAGCTGTATCGGAAATGGTGAAAGAGGAAATCACCCTCGATGACGACGACCGAATAGCTACACTATATAATTATCATTAGGAGTGCGTTATGAGGGATCACCCTCGGCACTCGATAGTACCTCTGTAGAGTCGAGCATCAAAAGGGGTGTGATGTGATGTGAGGTGTCGGGCTCTGGTTGTCGATCATGTAGCTCGAGTCGTCGATGATGAAGCAGGGGCAACAAGGACAAGTGGGGGGTCACTGATGGATCACTAACCAATCTATACTAAGCAATTTAGGGTAAGCAGGTAGGTAACAATAGCAGGTACAAAAGCAGGCTATGCATCAGAATAGGAGCAATCAATAACAGTAGCAAAATCTAATGCAAGCATGAGAGAATGGAATGGGCGATATAGGGATGATCAAAGGGGGGGCTTGCCTGGTTGCTCAGACAAGAAGAAGGGGTCGTCGTTGACGTAGTTGATCACAATGACATCTTGGCGATCTCGGGGTCTACCGGGAGAGAAGAGGGGAGAAACTTGATAAATACATAGCAAGCAAGAGCATAACAGGACAACATGCAGAGCTAGACGTGTTCTAACGCGGTGCTACACATTACCGACGAAGGGGGATAACATCCGAGAATGTTTCCCCAGGTTTAGCATTTTTGGACAGATGAAACGGAGGGGAAAAGTTCCATGTTTGCTATGCTAGGGACGTGTGGCGAACGAACGGACCGCGTATTCGGATTTGTCTCGTCGTTCTGAGCAACTTTCATGTACAAATTATTTTCATCCGACATACGGTTTTTTCTATGAATTATTAAAGTTTTAGCATTATTATGAAATTATTATTAATTCTAAAATGGGGTTATTGCATTAGCATGATGTCAGGATGACATCAGCAGGTTGACTAAGTCAAACCTGGCACATGGGGCCCATCCGTCATTGACTTAGTTAAGTAAACAGGTTAAACTTAACTAATCTAGTTCATTAGGCTAATTAAGCGAGGTTAATTAACTTAATTAATACCTAATTAATTAACTAATTAAACTTTTTATTTTTATTTCTAAAATCTTTTTTAACAGGGGGCCGGGCCCCACATGTAAGTGACCCGGGAGGGCTTAGCAGGCGACGGGTTAACGGGTCATGGAAGCGGCACCGCCGAACGGGCGCAGGCAGGACGCTAGCTCACTGGCCGTGGCGGGCACTACCGAGCGGGCGCGACCTCGTGTTGCGGGAATGGCTGGGCGAGGCCGGGCGGCGGAGGTGCGCCGGCGAAGGGGAAGGGCTGTGGGCGCGACCCTAGGCCCGCAATGGGGGAATCGGCGGCGAGGGGAGGCCGGCCACGAGCGACGGGCGGCGGCAGGGCGCGGCCTAAGACGAGTGGCGGGCGGAGGCGGGGCACCGAAGCGTGAGGAGCTGTGGGTCTGAACGGCGAGCGAGGCGAGCGGTGGTGCGCGGGAGCATAGATGAGCAAGCACGGCGAGGAGCGAGGCGGAGCAGAGCAGGGCGCGGGCTGTGGCAAGGTAGCAGCAGCGGCAGTAGGAAGCAACAGCAGTAGCGCAGCAGGAGAGCAGCCGAGCAGCATCGCAAGTAGCAGGCAGGGCCACGAGCATGAGGGGTGGGCGCGGTGACCGCGGGGGACGAGCTTACGGGTGGTGGTGTTGCCGGTGCTAAACATGAACAGAGGGAGAGGTGAAGGATGCATCTCGCATGGTGGCTCACATAGAGGTGCGTAGGGGTCGGCAGCGGGCTCGGGGAGGGTCGAGGTGGCCGGAGACGACGACAAGGGCAGCGGTGTTCGAGAAGGGAGACGAGTCGGGGAGGCGTCGATCCGCTTGATGCGCCGACTCCGAGCTCCATCCAGGGATTGTAGCCGACGTGGAGGAGGCCGTTGGAGCCGTTGGACTCGTCAGCGTGGTGAGGGAGGGGTCGAGGCCGCGGCAACGGCGCCGATGGCGCTCCGGCAGAGAGAACCGAGAGGAAGAGAGCCGAGCAAGGGGGGAAATATCTGGGGCTGACGAGGCCGAGGCCGAGGGGGAGACTTATCCCCTCGGCGGCGTGGGTGGTTCGAGTGGGCCGGCCTGGCCGACCAACTGGATGGCCGCTGGGCCACGACGCCCACTAGGGGGGTGGCCTTTTCTTTTCTTTTATGTTTTTGATTTGCCTCTGTTTCCTATTTAAAAGAGCTACTGAATTATTTTTGTTAAATGTGGCACTTTGCACAAAAATAGATAGGAACGAAGTGAAGTTGCATAAAAAGTTTGGGGTCAGAAGGAGTTGGCTAACCATTTTTAGAAATTGGAAAGGCCAATTTAATTATTGTTGGACCACAAGATGAAACCCTAGGGGCATTTTGGGAACTCAAATGAGGTTGGTTCCAACATGACAAATATCCAGGGATTATTTGTCACACTTTGAACATTTCAGTTTTCATGTTTGGCAATTTGAATTTTGGACTTTGATTTGAATTTGAAATTTGAACCGGTTTCGAACCAACGTGAGTTTAACAACAGTAATCATGATGATGTGGCATCATTAGGAGGGAATTACTGTAGCTTAATTATCCGGGCGTCACAATTCTCCTCCACTACAAGAAATCTCGTCCTGAGATTTAAGGGGGAGTAAGGAGGGAAAGACACGGGAAGGACGGAGCTCAACACAAGGTAGGTACCAGGGGGCTATCTTAGTGAACCTGGCATAGAGGCATCTCTCGAGTTTGAAATTTAAGAAAGTCATCGAGAGCAAGGTAAGAAGGTGCAATAAGAAGTTTCAAATGGGTAGGCAATTGTTCGATGTCTGAAACAGAGTGTGAAAGGGGCTCAGAGCATCGAGAATAAGTATTGCATCAGATACTAGAACAGATCACAAGGAAGCTGGCTCGCGGATTACATACAAAGCCAAGCGCGAGGGATATTTCGAAGGCAAGGTTGTACAGGAGAGTCAGGTTTCGATCCTGTGGAATTGTGGGTTATGAGCCCACCATGTGGGTTAAAAGCAGGAAGGGTGGCAACATGTGCACGGTCATGATAGCAAGTCAGGTCAGAGGATAGCTTGTCAGTTATGTTGGCAACAACGTTGGTACCAAGGGTGAGGGACGAAGAGAACCATTTTCCTGCTCGTCAAGACGAGGCGGACCTATAGGCAAAGTTCTCGTCCATCGGTGGCTACCGTAATGTCATCAACAATAGTAACAAGGTCTTACTGACAGAGTTTATACATTGAGGTGTCTACATAAGCAGGGAATTATCATTGCTCCGATATGTTAGGTAATAAGAAAGGTTAAAAAAAACAAGGGAAAGGAAAGTGTAGACTCGAATAAGTTATTGGCGTTCTCGAGTGTCTAACAACTCAGAACTCGTGGAAACTTGGAATCGGCGAGAATAATAGTTGATGAAGAACTCATAAGAAGTATAATTCGGTGATATTCTCGAGATACTAGAAGGTAATACTCGAATGTAGATCAAAGTAGAGGTTGGACAGGTGAAATGATCTGAGGAAGACAAGTACTTTAACTTGTCTGAAAAATGGAATCCAAGGAAAACAATCATGGTCAGAACCACAGTTGCAAAGGACCAAATATAGATACAAGATGAACTTATCACAAGGGGATTATTATTATTACAAGAAGCTTCAATGATAAGTTCCACATCGGGTCCATGGGCATGAACACAAAGGTTCAAGGTCGACTCCCACTTCATCAATGCACAACCTTCCATTCACTTCTCGCATTCGAAGAAGTTGTAGCGTTGAAATCTTACCTGGCGAAAAGCCAGTAGAGTATAACCCGCATAACTTTCGAGTTCGCACGGATTTAGGGAAGACATAGATTCAACCCATCGCGGCATCATAGGGACATATACCACAAACTTTAGGAATAAATAACTCAAGCTCGGAAGCAGAGCATGGTTGACAAGAGCGGGGGATACAATTTACCAAAGGCATTATGTATCCGATGAAAGGCTCACAAGGTGATTGAATATGAAGGACGTTGTCGGATAAAATCCAACAAAGGACCTTGTGGTCCGCAAGGGATCTAATCTGAGTATTGGTACTCACCCAGAAGAAGAAAGAATGCAAGGAGACCCGATTATAGAAACAACTGACTAATTCAAAGCTCAAATGTAACGGAATTACGAATTCCAAATTGGGGGATCAAAAGCAGAGGCTCTGATCAAAGACAAGTAAGTTGAATAGTCATAGATCGACAATCAATCAAGGTTTGATTTGTCGAACACCAGTTCATGTCCGGGGTGACGTCTGAGCCGAAGGGGAGATTTCTAATTGTGATTGTAGATTGCGAGCATTCACAAACACATAGAATCAAATGCTCAAAATTATGATGACAAAGGTTGCTATAGCACATTGCTAGACATATGGAAGTAACCATAATGTAAGCAGGTAAGGAGGAACAAGAGTAATAGGCCACGGAGGAGTTTCGGAAGATCGAATAGCATTCCAAAGAATTTTGTGAAACACATGAACAACTGTGGATGACCGGATACTTGGCAAGCGCGAGTAATTATCCATAGGGGTATTCATGTGGCAAGGAACTGCAAGGCAATACGCATAAAGGATTATCGGAACATCGAAGAGTATTTCAGGACATCTTGTAATAACAAGAGCAACTGGGGATGAAGGTATGAACGACATCGTAGGTAGTTATGCATAAGGATTTATCGGTGGTAGGGATCGCAATGGCGAAGAGTATAAGGGTCTGGCGAAAACATCGAAGAGTATCTTCAGAATCTTTTGGTGCACCAAGCAATCATCTGGAGTGAGAGGCTCTCCGGGAGAAAGTATTTACGAGAACCTAGATTTAGAGTTAACAAAATCATTTAACCCGAATAGAAGAGAGATCAGATTCCCAGAGTATAGACGAGGAATAAAAGATCATAATACCACCCCATGGCGATGTGGGCCGATAAGCCACACAGCCATGTTAGTACAACAATTTTTCATTGACTAGACTCAACTTCGGCCAAGGAGTTGGAAAGGGGGATCCTTCAGGCAATGGCTCGATACCAACTTAGACGCTTCGACTCGACCGTACACTAATCATACACACAAATGTGTATGATCAAGATCACGGACTCACGGGAGGATATCACAACACAACTCTAGACACAAATTAAAATAATACAAGCTTCATATTACAAGCCAGGGTCCTCGAGGGCTCGAATACAAGCTCGATACACAAGAGTCAACGGAAGCAACAATATCTGAGTACAGACATAAGTTAGACAAGGATGCCTTAAGAAGGCTAGCACAAAAGCAACACGATCGAAGAGGCATGGCCTCCTGCCTGGGACCTCCTAACTACTCCTGGTCTTCGGCAGCCTCCGTGTAGTAGTATCCGTCGGCGGGGTATCTGGCTCCAAGGATCCACCATCTGGTTGCAACAACCAGAAAGAAGAAAGAAGGGGGAAAAGGAGAAGCAAAGCAACCGTGAGTACTCATCCAAAGTACCCGCAAGCATCAGATCTAAACTAAGTATGCATTGGTATCAAATGGAAGGGTTGTATCTGTGGATTGAACTGCAGAATGCCAGAATAGAGGGGAAGGCCTAGCCTATCGAAGACTAGCATCTTCAAGCAGCTCCAAGCATCTTGCAGCATAAGGAAGAGTAAAGAATAGAAGTTTAATTATCAAGCATGTTGTAGCAATAATGCCCAGAGATCCTTCCTCGACCCCCTGCGAGAAAGCAATCCCGGAGCCACATAACTTAAGTATCCATTTCTAGTTGTATTAGATCAAGATATAAGTCTGAACGTCCATTACCGTGGACACGGTATTCGAATATGTATCTTCCCTGCAGGGGTGCACCACGTTTGCCAACACGCTCGATCACTCTGGCCAGACACACCTTTTTGGGATCAATGCCCGTCCTCGGAAGATCAACACGTCGTAGCCCTACTTAGGCTCAGCAAAGAGGTCCCCGCCGGTCTACATCCTAAGCACTCTGGGTCTGGGCCCATCGCCCATAGCACTCCGGGTCGTTACATGCAGGGCGGACCTAGGAACCACCTCTGGGGTGCCGGCCCAGCCGTGCCGGAATGCTGAACTGGACGTCTGACAAAGCTTCGGCTGATACTGCGACATCGAGGCCCATAACTATTCTTGCATGGTGGTTGGTGCGTAAATGCCAAAGGCCAATTCAGAACAAATACCCAAACCATAGCATATTATTAGTTTGCGGAGATGAGCAGAGACTCACGATAATGTGACCCCGTCGCCGCATCTCGAGGAAATACGGCAAGGGAAAGCCCAGTCCACTCGAGGGCTGCCTGACTTCTCGGCCGTGCCTCGTAACCATCTTGCGGGTGCTTTCCGGGCCCACCCGACTTTCACCAAGGTCTCAAGTAATGTCAAGGTAACCGTGTGTCCAGACATCAAGGGGAAAACCCGAGGAATCACCCCCGGTGGATTCCACTCAATGTAATAATCAAGGTGAACGTAAGAGGGACCACCCTCGAGGTTCACACTTGAGGTGTTGAACGACAGAGCCGTATCGGAAATGGTGAAAGAGGAAATCACCCTCGATGACCACGACCGAATAGCTACACTACAGAATTATCATCAGGAGTGCGTTATGAGGGATCACCCTCGGCACTCGATAGTAGATCTGCAGAGTCGAGCAACAGAAGGGGCATGATGTGATGTGAGGTGTCGGGCTCTGGTCGTCGATCATGTAGCTCGATTCGTCGATGATGAAGCAGGGGCAGCAAGGACAAGTGGGGGTCACTGATGGATCACTAACCAACCTATACTAAGCAGTTTAGCGCAAGCAGGTAGGTAACAATAGCAGGTACGAAAGCAGGCTATGCATCAGAATAGGAGCAATCAATAACAGTAGCAAAATCTAATGCAAGCATGAGAGAATGGAATGGGCGATATCGGGATGATCAAAGGGGGGGCTTGCCTGGTTGCTCAGACAAGAAGAAGGGGTCGTCGTCGACGTAGTTGATCACAGCGGCATCAGCGGCAGTCTCGGGGTCTACCGGAGAGAAGAGGGGGGAGAAACAGTAAATACATAGCAATCAAGAGCATAAGCGGACAACATGCAGAGCTAGACGTGTTCTAACGCGGTGCTGCACGTTACCGGCGAAGGGGGATAACATCCGGGAATGTTTCCCCAGGTTTAGCATTTTCGGACAGATGAAACGGAGGGGAAAAGTTCCATGTTTGCTATGCTAGGGACGTGTGGCGAACGAACGGACCGCGTATTCGGATTCGTCTCATCGTTCTGAGCAACTTTCATGTACAAATTATTTTCATCCGGCATACGGTTTATTTTCTATGAATTATTAAAGTTTTAGCATTATTTTGAAATTATTATTAATTTTAAAATGGGGTTATTGCATCAGCATGACGTCAGGGTGACGTCAGCAGGTTTACTAAGTCAAACCTGGCACATGGGGCCCATCCGTCATTGACTTAGTTAAGTAAACATGTTAAACTTAACTAATCTAGTTCATTAGGCTAATTAAGCGAGGTTAATTAACTTAATTAATACCTAGTTAATTAACTAATTAAACATTTTTTTTAAATCTTTTTTTAACAGGGGGCCGGGCCCCACGTGTAAGTGACTCGGGGGGCTTAGCGGGCGATGGGCTAACGGGTCTGGAGCGGGCGGCCGCCAACGGGCGCCGGCGGGGGCGCTTAGCCGTGGCGGCACGACCGAGCGAGCGCGACCTCGGGTGGCGGAATGGCGGCGAGGCGAGGCCGAGGCGGCCGAGGGGAAGGGAAGGCCGGGCGCGACCGTAGGCCCGCATCGGGGAATCGGCGAGCGAGGGAGGCCGCTGGGTGGACGGCGGCGGCCGGGCGCGAGTGGCGAGTGGCGGAGGCGGGCATCGCCACAGCGGAGGAGCTGCAGGGGACGGCAGCGGCAAGCGAGGCGAGCGGCGGTGCGCGTGGAGCATAGATGAGCGAGCACGGCAATGGGCGAGGCGGCGGAGCATGCTGGGTCGCGACAAGGTAGCAAAGAATGGCAGAGGGACGCACAAAGAATAGCGTAGCAGGAGAGCAGCTGAGCAGCATCGCAAGTAGCAGGCAGGGCCACGAGCACGAGGGGTGGGCGCGGTGACCGCGGGCGATGAGCTTACGGGTGGTGGTGTTGCCGGTGCTAAACACGAACAGAGGGAGAGGGGAAGGACGCATCTCGCATGGTGGCTCACATAGAGGTGCGTAGGGGTCGGCAGCGGGCTCTGGGAGGGTCGAGGTGGCCGGAGACGACGACGAGGGCAGCGGCATCCGAGAAGGGAGACGAGTCGGGGAGGCATCGATCCGCTTGATGCGCCGACTCCGAGCTCCATCCGGGGCTTGTAGCCGACGTGGAGGAGGCCGGTGGAGCTGTTGGACGCGTCGGCGTGGTGAGGGAGGGGTCGAGGTCAGCCAACGGCGCTTAACGGCGCTCCGGCAGAGAGAACCGAGAGGGAGAGAGCCGAGCGAGGGGGAAATATCTGGGGCTGACGAGGACGAGGCCGAGGGGGAGACTTATCCCCTCGGCGACGTGGGTGGTTTGAGTGGGCCGGCCTAGCCGACCAACTGGATGGCCAGCTGGGCCACGAGGCCCACTAGGGGGGGTGGCCTTTTCTTTTATTTTATTTTTTTGATTTGCCTTTGTTTCCTATTTAAAAGAGCTACTGAATTATTTTTGTTAAATGTGGCACTTTGCACAAAAATAGATAGGAACAAAGTGAAGTTGCATAAAAAGTTTGGGGTCAGAAGGAGTTGGCTAACCATTCTTTGAAATTGGATAGGCCAATTTAATTATTGTTGGACCACAAGATGAAACCCTAGGGGCATTTTGGGAACTCAAATGAGGTTGGTTCCAACATGACAAATATCCAGGGATTATTTGTCACACTTTGTACATTTCAGTTTTCATGTTTGGCAATTTGAATTTTGGACTTCGATTTGAATTTTAAATTTGAACCGGTTTCGAACCAACGTGAGTTTAACAACAGTAATCATGATGATGTGGCATCATTAGGAGGGAATTACTGTAGCTTAATTATCCAGGCGTCACAATTGCATATCCCGGTATACCGCCGGAGGCATTCACATAGAGTCATATTTTGTTCTAAGTATTGAGTTGTAATTGTTGAGTTGTAAGTAAATAAAAGTGTGATGATCATCATTTTTTAGAGCATTGTCCCAAGTGAGGAAAGGATGATGGAGACTATGATTCCCCCACAAGTCAGGATGAGACTCCGGACTAAATAAAAAAAAGAGGCCATAAAAAAAAGAGAAAAGGCCCAAATAAAAAATGAGAGAAAAGGAGAGAAGGGACAATGTTACTATCCTTTTACCAAACTTGTGATTCAAAGTAGCACCATGATCTTCATGATAGAGAGTCTCCTATGATATCACTTTCATATACTAGTGGGAATTTTTCATTATAGAACTTGGCTTGTATATTCCAATGATGGGCTTCCTCAAAATGCCCTAGGTCTTCATGAGCAAGCGAGTTGGATGCACACCCACTTAGTTTCTTTTGTTGAGCTTTCATATACTTATAGCTCTAGTGCATCCGTTGCATGGCAGTCCCTACTCACTCACATTGATATCTATTAATGGGCATCTCCATAGCCCGTTGATACGCCTAGTTGATGTGAGACTATCTTCTCCTTTTTGTCTTCTCCACAACCACCATTCTATTCCACATATAGTGCTATGTCCATGGCTCACGCTCATGTATTGCGTGAAGATTGAAAAAGTTTGAGAACATCAAAAGTATGAAACAATTGCTTGGATTGTCATCGGGGTTGTGCATGATTTAAATACTTTGTGTGGTGAAGATAGAGCATAGCCAGACTATATGATTTTGTAGGGATAACTTTCTTTGGCCATGTTATTTTGAGAAGACATAATTGCTTAGTTAGTATGCTTGAAGTATTATTATTTTTATGTCAATATTAAACTTTTGTCTTGAATCTTTCGAATCTGAACATTCATGCCACAATAAAGAGAAATGCATTGAAGAATATGCTAAGTAGCATTCCAAGTCAAAAGTTCTGTTTTTATCATTTACCTAATCGAGGACGAGCAGGAATTAAGCTTGGGGATGCTTGATACGTCTCCAACGTATCTATAATTTTTGATTGTTCCATGCTATATTATATTCTGTTTTGGACATTAATGGGCTTTATTATACACTTTTATATTATTTTTGGGACTAACCTATTAACCGGAGGTCCAGCCCAGAATTGCTATTTTTTGCCTATTTCAGAGTTCTGCAAAAAAAGAATATCAAACGGAGTCCAAACGGAATGAAACCTTCGGGAACGTGATTTTTGGAATGAGCGTGATCCAGAGGACTTGGACCCTACGTCAAGAAAGCAACCAGGAGGGCACGAGGTAGGGGGGCGCGCCCTCCACCCTCGTGGGGCCCATGTTGCTCCACCGACGTACTTCTTCCTCCTATATATACCTACGTACCCCCAAACTACCAGATACGGAGCCAAAAACCTAATTCCACCACCGCAACCTTTTGTATCCGTGAGATCCCATCTTGGGGCCTTTTCCGAAGCTCCGCCGGAGGGGCATTGATCACGGAGGGCTTCTACATCAACACCGTAGCCTCTCCGTTGATGTGTGAGTAGTTTACCTCAGACCTTCGGGTCCATAGTTATTAGCTAGATGGCTTCTTCTCTCTCTTGGGATCTTAATACAAAGTTCTCCACGATTCTCGTGGAGATCTATTTGATGTAATCTTCTTTTGCGGTGTATTTGTTGAGAACGATGAATTGTGGGTTTATGATCAAGTTTATCTATGAACAATATTTGAATCTTCTCTGAATTCTTTTATGTATGATTGGTTATCTTTGCAAGTCTCTTCGAATTATCAGTTTGGTTTGGCCTACTAGAATTATCTTTCTTGCAATGGGAGAAGTGCTTAGCTTTGGGTTCAATCTTGCGGTGTCCTTTCCCGATGTGATGAGGGGCAGCAAGACACATATTGTATTGTTGCCATCGAGGATAACAAGATAGGGTTTATATCATATTGCATGAGTTTATCCTCTACATCATGTCATCTTACTTAAAGCGTTACTCTGTTCTTTTGAACTTAATACTCTAGATGCATCTTTGGATAGCGGTCGGTGTTTGGAGTAATAGTAGTAGATGCAGCAGAGTCGGTCTACTTGTCGCGACGTGATGCCTATATACATGATCATACCTAGATATTCTCATAATTATGCTCAATTATGCCAATTGCTCAACAGTAATTTGTTCACCCACCGTAATACTTATGCTCTCGAGAGAAGTCACTAGTGAAACCTATGGCCCCCGGGTCTATTTTCCATCATATTTAATCTCCCGACAACAAGCTATTTCTGGCGCCGTTTTTATTTTGCTTTCTTTACTTTGCATCTTTATCATAAAAATACCAAAAATATTATCTTATCATATCTATCAGATCTCACTTCCTTAAGTGACCGTGAAGGGATTGACAACCCCTTTTATTGCGTTGGTTGCGAGGATTTTATTTGTTTGTGTAGGTGCGAGGGACTCGTGCGTGGCCTCCTACTGGATTGATACCTTGGTTCTCAAAAACCGAGGGAAATACTTATGCTGCTTTACTGCATCACCCTTTCCTCTCTAAGGGAAAACCAACGCAGTGCTCAAGAGGTAGCATGCTTCAAAGAGGTTTCGACCATGGAGGCCGATTAGGGTGGCAGGCAATGAGGAGCCCGGGCGCGCGGGCTGGAGGAGTGCGGCGATGTCGTCCACGAGCTTCTTGACGACGGTGAACCTGTTGGTGCTGCGAACGATCATCTGGTCCAACTAAGAGTCGTAGCTGGTGTCGACGGCGGCCATCCACCAGTCGGTCGCCAACACCGTATGGAGACGATCCACGGTACCATGCCGCAGGCCGGCGTCGTGGACCATCTGGCACAGTAGCTGGCTGCTCGCGCGCATCGCCTCCATGGGTCTGGAGTGGGCACTTTTGCGCTTATTAGTGTAGGTGCTTAGGCAAATGCTTAGGTGCGTACGATGTGGTACATGCATTGGAATGGAGGGCGCCTTTATATGAGTGGAAACTGTGTTGCATTCATATCATGCTGCCTCTTTTTCCGGTCCTCCCATTACTTCCCTCATGCATTCACACGATGCTAATTGAAGGATGATGCATCATTGGCCGTTCAACATTTCGGGAACCGCTACCCTCTCCCTCGCTCGCATTAAAGCAAAGATCGGAACCGCGCCGCCATTGCCAAATCAAATAGTACTACGTCGCCCCGCTAGTGATTCACACGGGTCATCCGAAAGAATCGTTTGTGTTCAAGAGATGCACAAATCCTGCTCTCACTTTGCATACGGGTGTTCTATCTGAAACCATCATGCTTGTTGTGAGAAGCTCTGGTTTGTGAGAAGCATATACCCAAACCTGCCCCAAATGGGACAAAAGCTTTATCATGGCATGTTGATGCCCCTCCAAGATAGCATGCCAAGTTTCATGAATTTCAGATGAGTTTTGGATTTACTAGAATTTAAAAACCAAATATCTCAATATTTGCGGCCGAGTGACGGTGGCAGGGTGCTTGACATTCATTCCCATTTCTTGCATGGGACCTAAGCATGCACTCAAGGACCAAATATTTGATTTTTCAACAAATTTATATGCACCGGAGCATGTGCATGTAGTTCAAATTTGAATTATGCACATAAATGCATTGAAAACTCACTTAATGCATAAAAATGTCCAAACAAACCCTGAAAAATCACAAAAAATAACACAACACTCCTGTTGTTCTATGTTTACACGAGAATTTTTTTAAAGCAATTAGAGGCAATGGATATCATTTCGTCCCCAAAGTTGGGGCGTTCCCTACCGAAACTATCATGCTTGTTGTGAGAAGCTCTGGTTTGTGAGAAGCATATACCCAAACCTGCCCCAAATGGGACAAAAACTTTACCACGCCATGTTGATGCCGCTCCATGATAGCACGCCAAGTTTCATGAATTTCAGATGAGTTTTGGATTTACTAGAATTTAAAAACCATGTATCTCAATGTTTGCGGCCGAGTGACGGTGGCAGGGTGCTTGACATTCATTCCCATTTCTTGCATGGGACCTAAGCCTGCACTCAAGGACCAAAGATTTGATTTTTCAACCAATTTATATGCACCGGAGCACGTCCATGTAGTTCAAATTTGAATTATGCACATAAATGCATTGAAAACTCACTTAATGCATAAAAATGTCCAAACGAACCCCGAAAAATCACAAAAAATAACACAACACTCCTATTGTTCTATGTTGGCATGAGAATTTTTTTGAAAGCAATTAGAGGCAATGGATATCGTTTCGTCCCCAAAGTTGGGGCGTTCCCTACCGAAACCATCATGCTTGTTGTGAGAAGCTCTGGTTTGTGAGAAGCATATACCAAACCTGCCCCAAATGGGACAAAAACTTTACCACGCCATGTTGATGCCGCTCCATGATAGCATGCCAAGTTTCATGAATTTCAGACGAGTTTTAGATTTACTAGAATTTAAAAACCAAATATCTCAATGTTTGCGGCCGAGTGACGGTGGCAGGGTGCCTTATATTCATTCCCATTTCTTGCGTCGGACCTAAGCATGCACCCAAGGACCAAAGATTTGATTTTTCAACCAATTTATATGCACTGGAGCATGTCCATGTAGTTCAAATTTGAATTATGCACATAAATGCATTGAAAACTCACTTAATGCATAAAAATGTCCAAACGAACCTCGAAAAATCACAAAAAATAACACAACACTCCTGTTGTTCTATGTTGAGACGAGAATTTTTTTGAAAGCAATTAGAGGCAATGGATATCGTTTCGTCCCCAAAGTTGGGCGTTCTCACCGAAACCATCACGCTTGTTGTGAGAAGCTCGGTTTGTGAGAAGCATATACCAAACCTGCCTCAAATGGGATAAAAACTTTACCACGCCATGTTGATGCTGCTCCATGATAGCATGCCAAGTTTCATGAATTTCAGACGAGTTTTGGATTTACTAGAATTTAAAAACCAGGTATCTCAATGTTTGCGGCCGAGTGACGGTGGCAGGGTGTTTGACATTCATTCCCATTTCTTGCATGGGACCTAAGCATGCACTCAAGGACAAAGATTTGATTTTTCAACGAATTTATATGCACTGGAGCATGTGCATGTTGTTCAAATTTGAATTATGCACGTAAATGCATTGAAAACTCACTTAATGCATAAAAATGTCCAAACAAACCCTGAATAATTTCAATTCTTTTATGATCACTGCAGATAAAAGGTCTAGCAATTCAAACACCGTCCCATGGTCATTGTGACCCCATTATGTAATTCAAATCAAGACCAAAAATCAAGTAGATCCCAGATAGTTTATTATAACCAACCGTGTGAGATGCAGCACAAAATATCTTCGGACCATGTCTGAATAAGGGACCGTGTCTGATGGCACTTTACGCCCTAGTTTTTTGTCTGAAGCGATTCCAAATTTTCGGCTTCCGCGGAAATATCTACCTCCACGCCCCTCCCCCTTACCAAAATCTACATTTCCCCCCTTTCCGCCTTCCTTTCCAAGTTGAAACCTTCACTCCTTGCTTGCAGCGCCGTCGCCTCCTCGCCGGCGACCCTCCTTCACGCAGCTCGGCCTCGCCTATCTAGGCAGGTAATCCACACCCGACCCTCATCCTCCTCCTCCTTCCACATCCCACATGCCCCGACCGCCCGCGCGAGTGCGACACCTTCCACCCAAATCAACGATCCCTCCACCAAATAAGTGCCGGCCTAAGCCATGGTGCACGCAGTATAGCCAGGACCTCAAGGAGCATTTGGCAGCGGAGAAGCAAATCATGGCCGCACGCGCGGATGAGGCCGCGATGGCTGCCATTCGTGCAGACCCCCAGATCTTGGAGGAGCACCTCGCCGTCGAGGCCACCGTTGACGCCTCACGCAGCGACGCCGCGACGCGGTTGGTTGCTTTAAACGATAGTTCATGGCGTTTTCTCGAGGCCACCGTCGGTGCCTTCGACGAAGACTACAAGGTGTTTTTTTCTCAGCGTGCACGTGCTTACCTCATCTCGAGAGCCAGCAGGTTGGTGCCCGGAGCGGCTCAGGCAACTCACCACTACAACGAGGGCACCCACGATGCGGAGGCCTCACCCTCTTCCATGTCCAAGGAGCCAATCGTGATTGATATCTCCGACAATGAGGAGTAGCTTGTCTTATTAGCTCACTATAAGGACCCATGTTCAGTTTGCTAGCTACCGCCTTTCCTTAACAAATTCTAGTGAATTGTGCTATCTATTTTCATCATGCAACCTTCTGCTATAGTGTATATGTTCTATATGTCTTGCAATGTGGTGTTTAATTAACTGCTTGGTTCAATTCTACAAATGTGATGTTCAATTCTTCAGGGTGCAATATTTCCAAGTTGTTAAGCATGCTTGGTTTGGTTAACTGTCTGATCTTCTATTAGGAGTATGTTATATTGTTCAATTGGTGTTTAGTTAACTGCTTGGTTCATTTGTTGTGGCTTGGTTCACTTGTTGTGGTGTTTAGTTAACTGCTTGGCTCAATTGTTGTGGCTGCATTCTCTTATTGTATACCATGTGAAGAATAAATCGAATTTGGCTGTACTAAATATAATTGTTATATTTTCAAGTTGTTAAGCATGCTTGGTTTGGTTAATTGTCTGATCTTCTATTAGAAATATGTTATATTGTGCAATGTGGTGCTCAATTGACGTTTGGTTCACTAGCAAAGTGGCCCGCTCGATGCGCGGGCTAGACTTTTTAAAAGTTTAATAATGAGGACATATTATTTGATTTGTAGGAAAATGTTTGAACCAAATGTGATGCAAATATAAGTCTTCTACATATATAATTTTCTTAAGTTACAGTTGGTTAAAATAACTTAATATTTGGGAGTGTGCCTATTTTGTACTCCCAAATATTGACTTATTGTTAAAATAAGTTTAGTGGTGTGAATAATAAAATCAATTTATATAGCCAGTAAATTTGGATTTTTTTGGGTGCATGATGTTGAAGTGTGTGGTGCTCGTGATAAATTTTGGGAAATTTATCTTTTTTTTTGCCATGACCTCGTTGAATGTCCAAACACCCTAAAATTTTGCACAGACATCGAACATTTGAGCCTCTTGGATAACAAAAAATTCAGATTTTTTTGAACTTTTCTGCTATTTTTTTTATTGTACTCTTCACCGGATGTATATGACCCTCGGCTCCGAATTCAAGTATCAAATATTTAGTAGCGCTATAGCGTTATGGGTTTGCCTTGAATTGGGGCTTTCAATATAAGAGGAATTCCTCTTTCGCGTTAGATGAAAAATCGAGAGGGCACTTTTGCTTTGAATTGTTTGGAGAGAACGTGGGTTCAGTTGATCACGTTTGTGGTGTTTCTTCGATGGTAGTTTATGTTGCTGACACACGTCGCGCCATAGTAAATTCTTTCATTCTTAATTTATAAGTTGTCCCGCGGAGAGGTTTCATATGGATTATTAAGTATAAGTCGAAACATAAACTCTTGGTATGGTTTTGTGATTTTTTTCATAAGATAATGCACTATATGTTTGGTTGGATATGTTTTAACTAATTTGTAGGGTAAAAAATATATTTAGGCAAACTCACATATATGCGATGTATATATTTATACAGTATGTACACTGTATGTAATCATAGGTTATTTTTTTAGGATAAATCATAGGTTATTTTTTAGGATAAATCATAGGTTATTAGTAGGATACCTTTTGGCAAAACAAAAAAAATTCCTGCCGGTATGCTTATTTTGGAGTTAGCCAAACAGGAATTCGTAGATGCACATAGCGTCCACACATCTTCTTTCCCACTTACACTTTCACACAGTCCAGATCCCCTTTCTCCTTTCCTCCGTTGACTACAAAATTTCTGCCGCTGGATAAGCTTGTCGTCCTCACGAGCAGCCATGGCAGCAGCTCGACTCGTTTGTGCCGACGCAGGGTAATCATCTACGGCGGCTGGCTTAGCTCCTCGTACGACTCCTCGGTCTCCTAGCAGCTGGGTGTCGTTGCTATCGGTGTCCGTGCAGTTGATTTGGGCGTGGATTTTGTCTCTCGCTACTGTCTTGGATCCAGCTCGATTATGAGGAAGGAGGCAACGTTGTCTTCCCCAAGTGCGAGGCAGACGCATCGTGGCTATTCTCGCTCGATGCTACTCGGCAAGTCGTCGTCATCCTCCACTGCGTCAACATTCTTCGAAGTTAGAACTTCGACCTGCAGGTACCCCCTTTTCCCTTTTCCCTACTCTGTCGTATTTATAATGTAATTTAGGAAATGTCTGTCAGTGAAAAATGTTTCTTCATTTTCCTTTAAATCTTGGGGAAACATGCGATTCTATTTTTAAGTGCTCTACAAGTGTCGAATGAGGTACGTACTATCAAGTTTGTGAAATTTAGAAAATGTAAGTGTATGTCTGAGTAAATTTGCTTGGCCACCAAAAAAGGTAGTAAATTTGCTAATGCTGTGCAAGATTGACATATTTTTAGTGATTTATTTACTGTATTAAATTGAATATGAATTTAGAGTGTATTTATATACTATATTTATAGCCATTTTATCATCCTGTATACTGGCTGCTCTTGGCATTCATTCGATTGACTTATGCTGAAGTTATTAAATGATGACAATAAGTTTTGAATGTCAAATACATCTCAAGGCATAGTTTTAATTTCTTTATGCCCCCTCCACTTTTTTCGGGCATGGGACTGACATTGGCAGTGTTAGGCCCCCCTACCCATATTATTATTCAAAAAACTTAAGAAACTATCGGTGTCCGTGCAGTTGATTTAGGCGTGGATTTTGTCTCTCGCTACTGTCTTGGATCCAGCTCGATTATGAGGAAGGAGGCAACGTTGTCTTCCCCAAGTGCGAGGCAGACGCATCGTGGCTATTCTCGCTCGATGTTACTCGGCAAGTCGTCGTCATCCACCACTGCGTCAACATTCTTCGAAGTTAGAACTTCGACCTGCAGGTACCCCCTTTTCCCTTTTCCTACTCTGTCATATTTATAATGTAATTTAGGAAATGTCTGTCAGTGGAAAATGTTTCTTCATTTTCCTTTAAATTTTTGGGAAACATGCGATTTTATTTTTAAGTGCTCTATAAGTGTCGAATGAGGTACGTACTATTAAGTTTGTGAAATTTAGAAAATGTAAGTGTATGTCTGAGTAAATTTGCTTGGCCACCAAAAAAGGTAGTAAATTTGCTAATGCTGTGCAAGATTGACATATTTTTAGTGATTTATTTACTGTATTAAATTGAATATGAATTTAGAGTGTATTTATATACTATATTTATAGCCATTTTATCATCCTGTATACTGGCTGCTCTTGGCATTCATTCGATTGACTTATGCTGAAGTTACTAAATGATGACAATAAGTTTTGAATGTCAAATACATCTCAAGGCATAGTTTTAATTTTAATTTCTTTATGCCCCCTCCACTTTTTTCGGGCATGGGACCGGCATTGGCAGTGTTAGGCCCCCCTACCCATATTATTATTCAAAAAAATTAAGAATTAATTAGTACATTTGTGATTAGCTATAGTTTTAATAATTTTAAAAGAAAAAGGAAGATTAAATCAGGTCTGATTGCATTCTACATATTAAATATAAAAAATGTCCCGACGCTCTCACTATTGCTTTGCACTAAATAATAAGCCTGAAGAATCAGATATCACATAATATAGTCAATGTTTTGTAGCAATGAACTATTTCCACCAAATGTCGATTCGTGTTGCAATACATCGGCACTGTTGGAGACCATATTCGTCCTGCCATATCATGTGAGCATAGTGAAGTCGCTTTGTATTTTTCATGATAGTTTGTAATGTACTAAATTTCTATATATGCAATTCTTATGTAATAGGCCGCCTCAGCTAGTGAAAGAAGTGTCATGCTGAAATTTTGTTATTTTTTCATACCTTTACAATATTTGTACTAAATCAACAACAACTAAATGGAACGGATGGAGTACGTTCTTGACCACATCATCCTCATTGCTATCTTCATCATTTATCATTACCTGCAGTCCATCCCTTTTTTGTGACTCTTGAGAAGGCTACGTATAGTTGTCCATGTGTGAAAACTTGTTTAGGTAGAAATAGTTCTACCTTGTTTAGAGATTTCCCCTTGCTTTTCTTGATAGTCATAGCAGAGCAAACCGATATTGGATATTGTCTCCTTTTTTAGAACAAACAGCCATGCGGATTCAGTTGGTGACATGACTACTCTTGGAATATATATACCATTTCTCCCACATGTGTTCCTGTTGTTATCTGTGCTTTGATGAATTTTCTTCCAAGTTAAAATTATCATCCTTGTACAATTGCATAACCCATCACTTTGCTTGATATTACATAGGAGCATCACATGTATTTCCACTTTTAATTCGAGCTTGTGATTTAGGATTCCATGAAATTGTAAGCTATTCAGTAAATCTGCTGGATATAACATTTCCGTTTATGCATTTAAGGTTGTTGCCTTGCATACTGTGTTGCAGTTTAAATAAATTTTCTCTTCACCTTGTAGTTGATCCATTATATAATCATTTATATCGTAAATTGTTTCGTTCCTTGGACATAATATTGCTCTTTCTTCTGAGAAATATCGCTTGCGATAGTACCTCCCCTGCAAATTTGGATATGCTTTCCACAATTTTTTATTATTATTTCCTTTCTTTAGTAGTATGGCACTTGGTATTTTTATCATCTCCTCACCTTCTGATGTTGTATTTTTTTCCATCACTAATATTCAGAATCCACTCTGTGAATTTTGCTACCTTTGTTTCTCTGATTCATCATGTGTTGTGCAGTTGAGTCGCATGCTTTTTGTTAGTTTCATTATATGAATGTCCCTCTCTTTTCAATACAAAGAAACGCAAAGTCTTCTTGCGTTTTCTCAAAAAGTTATATGAATGTACCTCCAAAGATATGACCTTTTAATGGATGCAGTTACTATGTTGTGTCTTCTTCCCTTTGGTATAACAGAAAGGATCTGGCAGAAGTCCCCTCCTAGAACCATTGTCATGCCCCCGAATGGTCGCTCAATGTTGTTCACATTTTTATGCCTTAATATATCCCTGAGAGTCCTGTCTAGCGCTTCAAAATATATCTTGTTTGCCATTGGAGCCTCGTCCCATAGTATTAGCGACATCTTTTTTAGTGTGTCTATCAAGTGTGAACCTTGTTTGATGTCACAGGTTGACTCTTCTTTAAGAATTAGGTGGATGTGGAACCTTGAGTGCGCCGTTCCATCTTTGTGTAGAAGCAGCACTGCAATAACACATGACACCACTTCTGGTACCACCAACCTTATCCATTATAATGACATCAATTGTTGTTTTTGTTGTGCATACAAATTCCTATTATAATTCAAGAGAAAAGATATGAGATTAGATACTATATGATGACCAATGTTAGAGGTAAACCTTTCTTTTAACATCACTATATCACAGTTCCATAATTTTGCTTCATGTTTTTCCGTTGTAGACCATTTGCTCTTCATTTGTTTGGGTTTACACAAAGAGATTAAAGTTCTCACCATTGAATTTCCTGATCAGATTTGAAATGACAGTCACTATCGCTTGTACTATTCACCATATTTGCTAAAATATTCCACAGGAACCCACCATAGAATTAGAGGTTCATCAAATTTCAAAACCTTCTGATACACCATATAAGTTTCTCTATATCGCAGCAAGTAATTACATTTGTTTCAGTTAAACTTGTAGCATAATTCTAGTCTCCTAGAGTGGTTTTGAAGAACAATCTTCGTATTATCCTAATGTGAATACACTGGAATCAACATCCATCGCATCAGCCTTCTCTAGATAAGTAAAAGTATGAACGTGCCACCATAGAATTGCAATAATTAATCTAGAATAACATAATATATGTTCCTATTCCAATAAATCGACCTTCAGAGCTAACAAGTGAAATATCTTCAGTTGAGCAAGGCTATAATTCTGTGAAGATGGTACTTACTGGAGGTGGTTTGATGGCTCAACTGAGCCGATTGCAGTTGAGGCGAGTCAACAGGAGAATGGGCCATTGGAGGGCTGGTTGCCGCTGGAGGAAGACAATGTCAAAGTGCCACTTGTTGGATATGCGGGGTGATCTGAAGTCAGACAGGACAATCAATAATTGACGCTTTTTAAAGGGAAGGTATTTTAGGTTGGCTGAGTTATTTGACATGCGCACGACGGAAAGAGAGAATGTTTCGATCGTGAGAGTTTTGTTCTATTTGTAGACAGATTTTATCTCTTTACACGATCGTGAGAGGTTGGTTATATTTTGAAAAAGGACTGCTAACGACCAGTCGACTGGTCGTTAGCGACAGATCCGCACGACTCCCCTCGATGGCTCCCGCTTCTCCCGTTCCGCACAACTTCCTTCGATGGCTCCCGCTTCTCCCGTTCTCCCCCTGATTGACACTAATAAAAAAAGGCGAATTGAGAAAAAGTGCGCCACATGGGATTCAAACCTGCATCAGGTAGCTAGGGCATGCCTAATACCATGACCAACAGCCATTACACCAACCCAGGCTGTTGTTCAATACGTGAAAAATAAAAATCTTTTAAAACTCTTTTTCACCATTGTCAGATGACAAAAAGAAAGGTATTTTCTTGAAAAAAATCACTGCATAAATGATGATGTACTATACGTGTGAATGTGTAGAGGGACTCCTCTATGACTTTTTATCGAGGTCGGTACATAAGTTATCAGTCTGCGATGTGTGAGTTACCATGCTATTCACACAAAAGTTATCGAGGATGTTTTATCAACTCCCCCCTCATCGCCAAAGTTATCGGGACACAGGTACATAAGTTATCATGTTCACGATGTGTGAGTTACCGTGATATTCACACAAAAGCTACCGAGGGGATATTTCATCAACTCCCCCACCCTTGTAGCCAAAGTTATCGGGACACAGGTACATAAGTTATCAGTCTACGATGTGTGAGTTACCATGCTATTCACACAAAAGCTACCGAGGGATATTTCATCAACTCCCCCTCGTTGTCAAAGTTACCGGGATGGGGTGCATTAGTTATCGATATGCGATGTGTGAGTTACCATGCTATTCATACAAAAAGTTATCGAAGGTATGTTTACACTAGTTTTTTGGGTCAAAAGCTACTACGTTATTTGTACATCACCTATCGTGACTACGATGTTTGAGTTACCATGATATTGACACAAAAGCTATCGAGAGGATATTTCATCAACCCCCCCTCCTCCCAAAGTTATCGTGGATAGGGTGCGTAAATTATCAGTCCGCAATGTGTGAGTTACCATGCTATTCATACAAAAGTTCGTCAACTCCCCTCCCCTTGGTCGCCAAAGTTATCGGGACAAGGATATACAAGTTATCGGGTTAGCGATGTGTGAGTGACCATGTTATTCACATAACGATTACCGGGTATATTTGATCAACTCCTCACAGAAAAAAGAAAAAAAGCAACATGGAATGGTCAAATAGTATGGCGTGCATTTTTTTCAAGAATAAATGGTCCAGCTGAGCTGGTTAGTGTGTGTTTCACATTAGCTGCTAGGCATGAATTCAAATCCCATATTCAGCATGATTTTTTGACTAAAAATGTAAAGAGGGCGTGCCAATAGATCTAGCACCTCAAAAAAATGACAGATCCAATTCAGAGAAAAATCGTGACAGTCAATAGCATAGTCTTCAGATTATTTCCACTAAATTCGCAACCAAAGTTAGCGAGTCGTTCACATTTTAAATCTTGAACAAAGAGCCACTACGCAATATATTCATACTCTGGGCGCTTTTGAAAGCAACAAAGTCCGGGTGAGTTGGTTACCGTGGTGGGGCAATTGCAGGAGGTCGCGGGTTCGAATCCCGTCCTGCCCCTTTCTTTTTCTCGCGCACGTTGGCGACCACACGATCAGGATCCGACGATGATGGCTTCGTACGCGCCTGTTGCAAACCATCTGCCGACTAGTGGTTAGATTTCTCGTTTGAAAAATTGTATCTGTACACGACCGTGAGAGTTTGTTTCTATTGAGATTGTATCCCTTATTGCTTAAAGAAAGGAGATTGTATCCCTCGGTTTTTTAATTATTGGAAATATGCCAACTGAATTAAAAAGTTTTTTTCCTGCAAAATATATATTATTTTTAGTTTAGATTTCTTTCTGGGATCGTGACAATTTTGGTTGTTATAGGACGATGCAAATGTATCATGGATCGTCCAACCTGACTGTGTCTTTTTTAAGGAATAATGTATTCCACTTAAATATGGTGCACCATATCGATATGTACCTGATCGTGACTTAGTTGTCACATTTTTTTACATGGTCATTTTATTTTTAGCGTGAGGTGACCCAACATGTCACATTTTTTTACATGGTCATTTTTTTTAGCGTGAAATGACCCAACATACTTTGGATTGGGAGGAGATTGACTATGAGATTTGGAGCGTAGGTTATGGGTCCACCCTAGTTACGAAGATCTAATGGTCTTAGTTTGTTGATTGGAAATTGACCCACCTAATTAAAGGCCGGATGTTTCTAATTGTTATGGGATTTTTTAGGCTATTTGTCTTTTTTCTGATGACCCCATCAAGTACTTTCTATATATAAATATATTTGTTGTGGTGTTTAGTTAACTGCTTGGTTTAATTCTGCAATGCGATGTTCAATTGATGTGGCTGCATTCTGTTATTGTATATCATGTGAGGAATAAATCGAATTTTGCTGCACTTAATACATGAGAAAAATATACAAGTGCCATATTTCCTAGTTCTTAATCATGCTTGGTTTGGATAAATGGGTTTTTCATGTGGCTTGAATTAATCTGATGAATCTGCAATGTGCTTATTTTTTATCAACATATTTTACTGATAGCATGTGAATCCTTACTTAACCTGATGACTACCTTATATGTGTTGCAAGGAAACAATGAGAAGCACTGAGGTTTACAAGATGATACTAACTATTATACCTTGCCTTTTTTTTTTCCTTTGCCTCGTTTCCAATATAGAGAACATATTTATGCACACCCTTGTTTTTAGGGTTCACTGATGATTACCTCTCAAACCACCTCTGGGTCAGGAGGCGAGAAAAGTTTTCATACAACACCCACGGTTCAATATTGAAGTGTTCCTGAAGAGGTTGAAGGATGGACGGTCAATCATCCACAGGCACTGGCCTAAAGTTGCAAAGACCTTCAACATGAATGAATGCTCAATATTCGCCTTCTGCTTCAGCAGTTTTCTAGATGAGATGCATCTCTCTATGTACCGTCTATGATGCTAATTTCGAAAGGTTCTAGATGTTGCATGTGAAACTTGCCGCTGGTATAGTTGTGTAATGGGGTAGCTGAGTGCTGAAGCTATATCATGTTGTAGTACGATGTATTTCAATTATGAAATCCTGCTTCCTTAATATGAAAATGGAATATATTATGTGCTTAATATGAATGTCAGTTAGATTAGTAAATGAATTATTAATAATAGGCCAATTAGCCCGCTAATTGGCCAATTAGCTTACTAATTGGGTTTTCCTATTGCAAATGGTTAATGAGAAAACACCATGGGCGATTGACCTAAGGCAATGCATACAGTTTTTAGGAATAAACCGTGTTGGATCAATGAACAATCACACATGACATTCTCTTCAAAACTGTTTGCGTTACGCCACCTTGCGCAAACGTTTTCCTTGTAGCGACTGTGTGGGATGTGCATACGAACGGAAACGTTTAGCGGGGATTGACTGTGTGGGATGTACTTGCGACCGGAAACAATTTCGCCGTATAATTGTATTTTTTAGCTCTACTGTACGTATTTCTGTATTTGAGTGCTCGCCGGTCGCACACGGCCTCATTTTGCCGAACGTGTGTACCAGGAGGGCATATCCTCGACGGTTTCTGGGTCGTGTGGGAAGGACCCCCCTGTCACCCACACTCACTTGGCGACGGTTCCAAATGCCGTCGCAGAAAGGGGTAAAGAACCGTTTGTTTAGGACCGACGCGCACCAGTGAGTACTCCATCCGTCACTTTATAAGTTGTGCTGCCAGTGTCTATCTCATTACTTTTTGATAATTTTTGTTTTTTGAACACATGTTGATTGGCTTGAATGAAGGTCTATCCTGCCGTTAGGCGCTGTGGCGCGCTCTTCTCGGGTCCGTTGGCGTGCTCTGCTCGCGTCCGTCGGCGCGCTCGGCTTGTGCAGCTTTTCCTGGCGTGTTCAACTGCTATATGCATATATATATATGGTTGCTCACCGTTAAGGCGACCACAGAGCGCTCTGCCCACGTCCCTCCGCGCGCGCTCTTCCAGCGGTTGGGTGTGCGCACGATCACGTCGGGGGCTCCATATGCATGCGGTTGCACCGCGTGCATTGCCACGCGATGCAGTTATGTGCGGCACGATGGAGTTACGCGCTGCAAATTAGAACTGCCATCAGGGCCTGCCGATATTCCTAGCCGTCCGGCATCCCCTTTAATTCCCGCGGCCATTATAACCTTAGTCTCTTCAACCTTTCGATCGCGCCCCACAACAGAAAAAGCACACCCACGACGACACGTAGAGAGGGGATGTCTAGTGGCGCTCCAATGGAGTTCGGCGAGCATAGAGTGGAGACCCACGCGAGGAAGACGGATCTCTTGGTGGTGTACACCATCGACCCGGCCGTGGTGGACGACTACATCAACAGCGTTGAGCAGTTGCTTGCTCGAGACAAGTACACGGTGGTCGGCATTGACCTCCAGTACACCGCCGGTCGTCCCGGCATAGATCAGAAGGTTGCCGTCGCCCAGTTGTGCGTGCGCCATCATGTCCTTATCTACCACTACTGCATGGCCACAGAGCCTTGCGACCGTTTCAACAGGTTTGTCGATAGCACCGACTACAAGTTCGCCATGATGGAAACCAAAGACGATGTTAATGCGCTCAGTGTTACGGGCATGGCCTACAAGAACTTTGTTGAAATCCGTGACCACTACAGGGTCTGGGGCAGCACGAAGAAGGACTTCCTGGTCGAACTCTCCTCGGCCATCATCGACCCCTACTACGAAAAGATGAAGCAGGATGCCTAGAGAACAAGTCCCTATCCCGCACAGGCCCGGATGGGGCAACTGGATGAACCTCACCTCAGGTTCGCGGCCAAGAGCGTGTACACATGCTACGATATGCACAGGCGAACCGTTGACATGAGGAAGTGCCTCGTTACCCAAATCGACGAGCCCGGATCGAGCCATAAGCAGAGCAAGCATCACAAGAAGTAGATGATGATGAGATGATCGTTTATGCTAGTAAATCATGCATGTAATATATAGTTTACTTTATTGGTGTGTGCAAATGTCATGTGTGTAGTAGCCACCTATGTAATTATGCATGTAATAGTTTACTATGGTGTGTGCAAATGCCATGGTTGTAGTAGCCACCTATGTAAGTGGATGTTTAATTTGGTTATGCAACCATGTCCTTATAAGTGTGTATATAATGTTATTGTTCTCTATGAAATCCCATCGCACAACACACACGTCTTATAAGCAGCAACTGTATGTGTTATTAACGGTCTTCGCACACATTTCTGATTACAGACCTGTTTGCCGCGTGTCACACACATCTTGTTATATTGAACCATTTCTGTTCTCTTGTCTCGACACAAACAGTTCATCCGAGTGAACCGCATGCCTTATATCGCACACACCTTGATCTGGCTGACCGTTTCTTTTGTGTTTCTTAATCACAAACAGTTCATCCGAGTGAACCGTATGCTGTATAGCGCACACACCTCCATCTGGCTGCCCGTTTCTTTTGTTCCTCCTCATCGCAATCAGTTAATTGAACTGAACCATATGCCCTGCATCGCACACGCATCTAAAATCTGAAACGTGTTTGATGCATCCTCCATCGTAAACGTTGCACCTTTTTTGACGGTTTTTTACACCACCGTTTGCGAGTATTGCATCGCACACAGTTTCGTCGAAGGGTCTCTGATCGTAGTGTCGTGTTAGCAGCATCCTGCAGTAGTGTAAGCCCTATATACATGGACAGACGGAGTACATGATACTAGCAAACGCTCACCATTAGTAGTAGTTCATTGGTTGGTTTGATTTTTGATTTAGTTGATGTGCTGCTACCGTCCAATATTCGTGTGTGGTTGTTTCTAGAAAAAAGAGGAGGTAGTACTTACTGTGGGAAAGGTGAAGTGATGGTTGCTTCGCCCGACCAACTTATTACACTGGGAATATTGGAGTACCAGCGGATTCAACGAAGAGAGAAATGATGGTTGCTTTGCCCGAGCAACTTACTGTGGTGAAGGTGGGGCTCTGTGATTTGACTGCTCACTAGTCATTATTACTGCGGCGCAACGACTGGGGTGAATCTTTTCCTGTAGTTGTGCACCCAATATTGCTGCATGGCAGGTGGAGCCGGATGAAGGATGTCCCACATGCCGGTGAAACGAAGTTGAATTGTTTCTGGCATTGCTATCAATCCTTCAGGATTTGTTTATATGTACGCATAATTTTCCAGCATAATGAAATTGTACTGTGATGCTATGAAGGTTTCAACTTTGGTTCCCCCAGGAAAAAAAGGCTTCAACTTAGGATTCATGTGTCCTCTTGCCTCAAGATTGTCTCGTTACAACATTCCATCAAATACAAATGAAACTACCATGGTTGCTAATGCATCTCAATGGTTCGCAGATCGCCTCCAATATTCACATCACAAGTGAAGACAAAGTTGTGAGAAGGTGTACAAATAAAGAAAAATAATAATTGATCGATGCTGTTCGTAGGCATGGCTCCATTTCCTGGGCACAATGTTCATTGGTTGGCAGCTAGTTTCACCCAGCTCTGTAGCCAAAAAAGAGGTGTATGGAGGACATCACAATCCGATCATTTTGTGCAGCTCCAGTAAAATCGAGCTGATCATCCCTGTTTGCAAAGGTATTTAGTAAGTGTGATTACAATAATAGTGGAACTAGATGGTGAAACATAACACACACAAATAGAAGTCGATCACCTCTGCGATCTCTCTTTAGGACTAACTACTTGTTGGAGAAGATTAGGCACGGAGTTGGATGAGGAGGATAGCAAAACCAATCTCCCTTTCTGCAGTCCCACAAAAATGTAAAAATGTTGCCCATGTGACATTTTGGCGTAACTACACAAAACACTCTTAAGAAAAAAGTGATTTGTGCAGTTCACCAAAAGGTCGCAATAGCAACGAGGTGAAATGGATAGCCCTGTTTGCAAAAGGAGGTAGAAAGGAAACAATTAGTGCCCAATAACACAAGTTGAAGACACATACACCGACAAAAAAGAGCATATTCCATGTAATAAGGGAAAGATAGCAGCATGGTGGTTTATCAAAAATGGTTTGAGGACGAGATTGCAAGATGGAAAGTATGCCAGCCGAGATACGTTTTAAGCAAACAACTAAAGAAGATCCATAAGCAAGATTTTCCACATGCAGCAACGTGGGAAGATGGGCAGTAGAGCAAGGCCGGAGGAAGCTGTACCTGAGGGTCATCGGGATGTAACTAGATGGGTGCCGACGGCTGGGATCTGCCCACACTACGACATCGAGCAAGTGGTGAAGGCCCTACCGCACGTAGCTTGGTTAGTGAGAACGGCGGGTACCGCAGATCGAGACGTGCTGCCTCAACGTCGTCGAACGGAGAAATGATGCACATCCTCCCTTTCCGCCGGCACACGGGATGCGGCCAGATCAGTGACCAACGGTGAGAGAGAGAGGCCACCGCCGCCTTGTGTGAGATAGTGTGACGAGAGACAAACCCCGGCAGGCAGGCTCCATTGTATATAGTGGAGAAGATTTTTCTTTTTTCCCGACAACAATCGTTTTATATTCTGTACGTCCCATTGAGGAATATAACTTTATTTAATACTAACACGTCAAGTCGAACTTTGTTCCGCCTACGTGTCGTACACGACCCTCCTTCGAGTAATCAACCGCTAGACACGTCAAATTATCACGTGTGCTGCCTTTTCGTACAGAAATGAACTCCACCGTGTACCGGCGCAGGTGTGGCCGGGAACGAGACGTGAGAACGTGCGTCATGCGTTGTAACATCCCAAATTTTCAATTGGGAATAATATACATAGGGCATCAAATGCATATCATATTTTATTTGCATTTTGGTTTTGATCCTAGAAATTCTAAGCAACTCAAGGACCCACGAAGAGAGTTGGGGATTTCATTTATTTTCATATTTGACTTTTTCTCAAATATTGAAAAGAGGATCATAATTATTTTTCTCTCTGAAATATTTCCAATATCAAAAATAAAAGAGAGGAGATAAAATGACTTCTCCAAAATAAAAGATATATTGGAGGAAAAATGTTAAAATCAAATAAATATTTTTATTTGGATTTTATTGCTATTTTATTTGAATTAGAAAAATATGCATAATTGCATTATTAGGCCAGAATTCTTTTCACTTTGTTCTAAATATTTTATTTAGACGGTGAAAAATTGTTTTCGGAATTTTAGAATTTTTTATATTTATTTAGGATTTTTTCCTTCGGCGGAATTTATTAAAAAGCGTTTTCGATCGGGCTAACGGCTCAAATGAGGCCAAGCCCAACCAGCCACCGTCCCCAGCATTGCAGGAAGGCTGGACTCTGTCGAGTCCGGGCCGGCCTCGGTGTTCGTGCCCCTCGCGCAAGCCACCGCACCCCCCGAGGCCTTTATAAGCCGCTACCGCCCCTCTCCACCTCCCCGAGCCCCGAAGCCGCCGCCATTGCCGGCTCATTGCTTGTCGCGCCGACGCCGCTCGCCGCCCGTCGCCTCTAAGCCGCCGCCGGAAACCGCCGCCGTTCGGATCCGCCGCCGCGGTTTTTCCTCGGTTCTCATCGGTTTATTTCGGTAAACCCTAGATCTAGATCGGTTTTTTATATAGATCGGTTTTCTCGATTTATTTTCCGGTCGGTTCGCTAATTTGCAAACGTTCACCCATTAGTTCGTTTTAACGAACGAATTCGTTCGTTTGTCTCTGTTAGCGGACGTTCGTCCGATAGATTTTTCTTTTTCCGTTTATTTTCGGTCAGGGACCTATCCGCGATTATTTTTATCGCAGATTAGCCCCTGATCTTCAAACCCTCGCAAGTTTTTAACCGTCCGTCCAAATCCAGAGAAACCAACGCCAAAATCTTCGCCTCGAGCCCCTCTTTCTGGTTAATCAACTTGAACATGATTTTGACAAATTAAAATTTGGTTTCAAGCAGATTTGTATTTGAAGTTCTTTTGATCGTAGTTCCAGTTCCGTAGCTCCGTTTTGATCGATACTTTTTGCTAATCGAAGCTCTTCAGTTGAACTTTCAGTTTGGATCTTCTTATTTGATTTTTACCCTTGCATCTATGCTTGAGTGCTTATGTATGCTATTGTTTGTTTGTTTGCGATAGAATTCCCAGAGTGCGAAGCGTGCTACTACGAGTCTCTAGGTTTTGCGGATCGTCAGCAAGGCAAGTAACACATTGATCATACCCATTTATTACCCAGTTTTTATGCATTATTTACAATCCTCAACCACTTCATGATTAGGATGTGATTAACTTGTGGGTATTGGGAAGTAGATGATGAGGTAGAACCTATTGCCCTTTTATTATCAAACCCTTGGGAGTTACTTTTACGTTATGCTTATATTGCCATGCTATGCTCATAGACGTGGATTGGGTTTGAGTGTATCCATGACAGATGCGAGATTGTTAATTAATGGTTAACTTAAGGTGGCTACTTAAATACACATATGGGTGGATTGGTTGAGGCACCCTGGAGCACCCAGTGGTTGTCTGGGCACCTGGAGAATCCAGTGTTGTCCTAGGATATCCCGGAGTACCCGTGTGATCATCCTATGGTTCGCCACCCAGGCTCAAAGGGATCATAAGACTATTCATGCTAGAAACTTCCGTGTGCAGCCACAAGCTATTATGGGCTCTAGCATAGTTGAGTATGTTGCATGACCTCTTTCAGTGGTGGCTAGCAGATGTAGGGGAAAGTAGGTGTAACTGTCCACCCAAAGTAAAGAGTTAGTGCTTCTGAAAGACTGTGTCTTGGTCATCCGTTTCTCAAACACCATGTAGTGCGAGAAATCCAACGACGGAGATCGAGTCTTGTGGGGAAAAGTGCGCAAACCTCTGCAGAGTGTACAGACTAATCATGGTTAGCCGTGTTCTTGCTATGGACATCTTGAGTATCACGGTTCTTGGATTATCATGTTGATCTCATCACTCTAATTTAATTTTGTTGGGTTATTAAAATACTGCTTAATTGGGATTGAGTTGGAGGAACCTTCTCAATGTTTAACAACTACCATGATAGTTAAATAAAATATATTCCTTTGATGAGGGAAAAATTGGCTTTTCGCAAATCATTATAATCATAGAGCCTCCACCAGCCATATATGCATGTAGTGATAGCATTTATCCTGTTCATTGCTCTACTGTGTTATATTGCCAGCATATTCCCTGTGCTGACCCGTTTCCGGCTGCAACATATCATGTTGCAGACTTTTTCAGACGAAGAGTAAGGTGCGCTAGGTCATTGTCGTGCACTCAGCTATGCCTTTGGAGTTGATGGACTCACTTTATCTTCCAAGCCTTCCGCTGTTATCGTATTTAGATGTCCTTAAGCCATATTTATTGTAATAAGTTCTCTTTTGAGACATTTGATGTAATAAGTGTGTGATCGCACTCTTTTATAAATCCTTCGAGTACTATGTGTGTCAGCATTATCGATCCAGGGATGACACTTATGCACAGAGATTTGACCGTTTGAGGTCGGATCGCTACAAGATGGTATCAGAGCACACGCTGATTGTAGGACACGACCACTAAGATGAGCCATAGGTCACTCTTCTCTACTCATTTCTGAATCCTCTCCATTTTCCACTCTGTAGGATGGTGGACTCAAGGAACAAGTTTGCACAACAGGATGAAGACACACCTTTTGGACGCCACTTGAAGGAAGTCACTAGGTACCTGAACATCAAAATACCAAGCTTCACCGGGACCTACACCGCTACTTTACCAGAAGAGGAGCGTTGGATGATTCGAGTTCAAGTTCCAGGAAGGACATTCATGCCAGTTACTGAACCCATAGAGTTTTCCTTTGATGCACCAACCTGGAGTCTAGGAAAGAGCATGGCAGCCCACATCGCCATGGGACGACGGCGAAGTTTATCACAAGGATCTTAAGGACACCATCTACCAGATATGTGGGCGCCAAGATGAGCAATGGGAGATGATCAGCACCAGGAGGGACAGGTCCATTGCAGCTTTCATCCAGGAGTTAAACCAGCACATTCTTCGCCAGGAGAACCAAATGTGCGCAAGCATGATAGATCTGAAGAAGGTGATGGCCAGGAACATGGAGCTAGAAGAGGAACTCAAGTCTACACGTGATGGATACGAGGAGGAAATCGCAATACTAGTGGAGAAGAATGACAACCTGACAAGGAAGCTAGGAGTATTCATGGGAGACCCCGCGCCAGGAGGAGATGACGACCACCTCAGTGACATCCGTTCGGAAGACTACATCATCATCGATGACACCGACTCCGACCCCGACAACAGTGATGATGATTATGAAGACGAAGCTGGAGAGGATATCATGGAGTCTTCCACCGATCAAAATTTCTAGTTGACCACCATATTATTAGTAGTATTCTCCCATTGTATATAGTAGTAGTCCGAGCACTGTAACGATAGTTAGATCGATTGTATGCCCTTGTTTGAATTGATTGGTGTGATATGAATGTGTTTGTCTCATGTGCATATGGGTAGTGTTTTCTCATTAGACCTCATTCTATTCTAATCTCTCCCCTCTAAACCCATCAGATGCCTCCGAGACGTGACCCCGGATTTGTCTTCCCACCGGAGCTCACTCAGTTGATCCAACGGCAGAATGGCTTGATGCAGCTACTAGTCCAGAACCAACGCAACATCAACAACATCCCACCGCCACCACCTCCCGTTGACAACTTAGCCCGTTTTCTGAGGTTACAACCGCCGGTGTTTTCCAATAGCACCGAGCCAATAGTTGCTGATGACTGGCTACGCAGGATTGGAAGGGAGTTGACCACTGCAGGTTGCACAGATGCTGAGAAGGTGCATTTTGCCGCACATCAATTGGATGGACCCGCAACCTCATGGTGGGAGAATTACACATCCACTTTCCCCATAGCCAATGTCACTTGGGAGCAGTTTCAGTAAGCATTCCACACTGCACATGTCTCAACTGGAGCTATGAGCATGAAGAAGCGTGAGTTTCGCAACTTACGCCAGGGAAACCGTACTATGGGGCAGTACGTGGATGAGTTTAGTAAGTTAGCCCGCTATGCCCCATATGATGTGGCCACAGATGCCGCTAAGCAGGAGAAGTTTATGGAAGGGCTGAATGATGAGATGAGTATACAGTTAATGGTGGCAACATTTAACAACTACCAGGAGTTGGTAGACAAGGCTCTTATGATTGTAGGGAAGCAGCAGCAGCAGATTGAGAGCCGCAAAAGGAAGTACAATTCAGGAGCTCAGCAGAAGCCTCATTTTACCGTGAACTCGGGAGGATATACTCATAACCATGGAGGCCATACCCACAATGGAGGAAGTTCACATAACCACAGTGGCCCCAAGAATGGAAACGGGAATGGAGCAGGCACCAATCAGAACCGCTCTAACCCAGCCACACCCGCCAAGAAGGATCTAAGTCACATAACTTGTTTCAAGTGCGGGAAGACTGGACACTACGCCACCAAGTGTTCTGAAGCAAAGAATGGTAACGACAATGGAAGCTCTGGGAAGAAGTCCAACCCTTTCAACAGGGGACAAGTGAACCACGTTAACGTGGAGGAGGTTGAAGAGTAGACAGATGCAGTTATAGGTAAGTTTTTGGTTAAGTCATTTACTGCAATCGTTCTTTTTGATACTGGAGCATCGAATTCATACATTTCAAGGGGATTTGTGGATAAGTATAAGCTGTCCACCAAAGTTCTTAGGACACATGTGTTAGTAAGCTTGCCAGTAGCAGAGTATATGGCAAGCCAAGGATGTTTTCAGATGCCATTGACCATAGGTAGTTACGTATTCCCCTCAGACTTAATAATTTTGGAGTCACAAGGATTGGATGTGATACTAGAAATGGATTGGCTATCGATGTATGGGAACAACATCGATTGCGCCAGTAAATCAATTCTGCTCACCACCCCGGATGGAAAAAGGGTTAAGTATGTATCCAGACATGCTCCAAGGAGAACCCAGGTTGTAACATCCCAAATTTTTAGTTTGAAATGTTATAGGTTAGATCATCATTGCATTCATATTTTATTTCATTTTGATTGATCCTAGAAATTCTAAGCAACTCAAGGACCTACGGAGAGAGTTGGGGATTTCGTTATTTTCATATTTGAGTTTTTCTCGAATTATGAAAAGAGGATCGTTTGATTTTAATTTTATTTCTCTGAATTATTTCTTTTATTAAAAATAAAAGAGAGAGAGGATAAAATGACTTCCTCAAAAATAAAGAAATATTAGAGATTTAATATTAAAATCAAATAAGATTTTTATCCGGAGTTTTATCGCTATTTTATTTGAATTAGGAAAAATATGCGTTTTTCAAAATTGCATTTTAGGCCCAAATAAATGTTCACCTTGTCCGGCTTATTTTTAGAGGACGGGGAAAGTTTATTTCAGGATTTTCGTTTTAGTATAACTTTTCGCTCGTTTATTGGAATCTAGCGATTCAAGCGCCTAGAGTTTCGTCTCGAAACCCTCTTTCCGTTAACCAACTTAAACAAGTTTTTGCTACTGTAAAATTTGACTTTAGTCCAGAATAGTAAACGAAGCTTGTTTCTTTCGCCGTTTGAGTTTTGTTGTTTTGTTTGATTTGATTCTTTTTGCAAACCGTAGTTCTTAAGTTAAACTTTCTGGTTAGATCTCTTATTTGAGTTTTACTCGTGCCCTTGCTTGATTTCTTATTGTATGCTTGTTTTTTTGCGATAGAGTACCCGGAGTGCGAAGCGTGCTACTACGAGTCTCTAGGTTTCATGGATCATCGACAAGGCAAGTAACACTTTGATCATACCTCTGACTACCCAGTTTTATTGCATTAGATCGATCCTCAAACAATTGCATGGTTAGGATCTGTATTAAATTGTGGGTTTGGGAAGTAGTTGAGGTAGTACCTATTCACCTGTTATTATCAAACCCTGGGAGTTACTTCTACGTTATGCTTATATTGGTATGCTATGCTCGTAGATGTGGATTGGGTTTGAGTGTATTCCATGACAGATGTGAGATTATTAATTAATGATTCAACTTAAAAGGTGGCAACTTAAATACACATCTAGGTGGATTGAGGCACCTGGGTTTTCCAGTGATTGCCTGTATTTTTGGAAATCCTGGGGTACCGTGTGATTCTCCTATGGACCGCCACCCAGGCTCAAAGGGATCATGAGATATTTCATACTGGAAACTTCCGTGTGCAGCCACAAGCTATTATGGGCTCTAGCATAGTTGATTAAGTCGTGTGAACTCTTACAGTGGTAGACTAGCAGATGTAGGGGATGTAGGTGGTACTGTCTACCCATCGTAAGGTGCTAACGCTTCTGAAAGACTATGTCTCGGTCATCCGTTTCTCAAACACCATGTAGTGCGAGAAATCCAACGGAGGAGATCGAGTCTTGTGGGGAAAAGTGCACAAACCTCTGCAGAGTGTACAAACTAATCATGGTTAGCCGTGTCCACGGTTATGGACAAATTTGAGTATCTAGTCTTTGGATTATCATGTGGATCTCATCACTCTTAATTTAATATGATGGGTTATTGTTAATTACTTTTAATTGGGATTGAGTTGGGTGAACCTTCTCAATGTTTATCAACCACCATGATAGTTAAATAAAACTTATTCCTTTGCATTAGGGAAAAATTGGCTTTTCGCAAAACATATTAACCATACAGCCTCCACAAGCCATATATGCATGTAGTGATAGCATTATTCTGTTCATTACTCTCTTGTGTTACATTGCCAGCATATTCCATGTGCTGACCCATTTTCGGGCTGCATCGTATCATGTTGTAGACTTTTCAGACGACGAGTAAGGAGCCTTAGGTCGTGGTCTTTCACTCAGTGATGCCGTTGGAGTTGATGGCTTCACTTTATCTTCCAAGCCTTCCGCTGTTATTGTATTAGATGGCCTTAAGCCATATTTATTGTAATAAGTTCTCTTTTGAGACATTAGATGTAATAAGTGTGTGATTGCTACTCTTTTATAAATCCTTCGTGTACTGTGTGTGTCAGCATTACCGATCCAGGGATGACAGTTATGCACAGAGATCAGACTGTTTGAGGTCTGGTCGCTACAAAGATGGTATCAGAGCACACGATCAGAGGACACGACCACTAAGCTAAAGCCCTAGATCACTACTCTCTTCTCATTTCTAACTCCTCTCCATTTTCTACTCTTTAGGATGGCGGATGCAAGGATTTAGTTCATGCAACCGGATGAAGACACCCCTTTTGGACGCAACTTGAAGGAAGTTACTAGGTACCTGAACATTGGAATACCATGCTTCACCGGGACCTACAATGCCACCTTACCAGAAGAGGAGCGTTGGATGATTCAAGTTCAAGTTCCAGGAAGGACATTCACGCCAGTCACTGAGCCCATAGAGTTTACTTTCGATGCACCGACCTGGAGTTTAGGAAAGAGTATGGCAGCTCACATCACCATGGGACGCATTGGAGAAGTCTACCACAATGATCTCAAGGACACTATCTACCAGATTTGTGGGCGCCGAGATGAGCAATGGGAGTTGATCAGCACCAGGAAGGATAGATCGATTGCCTCTTTCATCCAGGAGTTAAACCAGCACATTTCTCGCCAGGAAAACCAGACGTGCGCAGACATTGGATTTGTAGAAAGCAATGACGAGGATTTCGGAACTGGAGGAAGAACTCAAGGCTACACGCGAAGATTATGAGGAAGAAATCGTTGTACTAGAGGAGAAGAATGACGACCTGACCAGGAAGCTAGGAATTTTCATGGGAGACCCTGCGCCAGGAGGAGAAGATGATAGTCCCACTTGCCCGGAGAACTACGTCATCATCGACGACACCGACTCGGACCCTGACGATAGTGATGATGATTATGTTGATGAAGCTGGAGCAGATATCATGGAGTCTTCGACCGAGCAATTTTTCTAGTAGACCACCAAATCGGTAGTAGAATTCCACCATGTATATAGCATAGTCCAAGCACTTTTGTAACGATAGTTCTAGACCGATTGTATGCCTCCGAGACGCGACAATGGATTTGCTTTCCCACCGGAACTCATTCAGTTGATCCAGCAGCAGAATGCATTGATGCAGATACTAGTCCGTAATCGTAACTGTGGGAACAACAACAACAGCAACCCACCACCACCACCACCAGTTGACCACTTAGCCCGTTTTCTTAGGCTGAATCCGCCGGTGTTTTCCAGTAGCACCGAGCCGATTGTAGCAGATGATTGGCTTCGCAAGATTGAGAGGGAGTTGACCACTTCAGGATGCACAGATGCGGAGAGAGTGCGTTTTGCCGCACATCAGCTTGATGGACCCGCATCATCTTGGTGGGAGAATTTCATAGTCACTTACCCTATTGACACTATAACATGGGACCAGTTTCAGCAGGCTTTTCGCACTGCCCATGTTTCAGCAGGAGCTATGGCCATGAAGAAGCGTGAGTTTCGCAACTTACGCCAAGGAGGGTGCACTGTTGGACAATATGTGGATGAGTTTAGTAAGTTAGCATGTAATGCCCCGGATGACGTTACATGAGATCTTGCTAAGAAGGAGAAGTTTTTGGAGGGACTGAATGATGAGCTGAGCATGCAGCTTGATGGTGGAAAATTTCAATAACTACCAGGAGTTGGTAGATAGAGCTCTCATGCTTGAAGGGAAGCAACAGATGAGATTGACAACCGCAAGAGGAAGTATGGACAAGGGAAGTATAATTACGGAGCCCAAAGAGAGACCCGTTACACCCCGAACTCGGGAGGACTTGTTCATAACCATGGAGGCCACACTCATAATGGAGGAAGTTCGCACAACCATAGTGGCCCCAAGAATAGTAATGGTAATGGAGGAAGCAGTGGACAGAACCGTTCCAACCCGGCAACACCCGCGAAGAAGGCTCTAAGCCACGTGACTTGCTACAAGTGCGGAAGACCGGACATTACGCTAATGAATGTCCTGAAGCTAAGAATGGAAATGGCAATGGAAGCTCTGGGAAGAAGCCCAACCCTTTCAACAGGGGACAAGTGAACCACGTTAACATGGAGGAGGTTGAAGCACAACCCGATGCAGTAATAGGTAAGTTTTTGGTTAAGTCATTTACTGCAGTTGTACTTTTCGATACTAGTGCATCACATTCATACATATAAAGGGGATTCGTGGATAAGTTTAAACTACCAACCCAAGCCCTTAGGTCACCCATGTTAGTAACCTCGCCAGGAGCAGAGTATATGGCTAGCCTATGGTGTGATCGGTTACCATTAAGGATTGGTAACTACTTGTTCCCCTCAGACCTAATAGTATTGGAGTCACAAGGATTGGATGTGATATTAGGCATGGATTGGCTATTGAAGTATGGAGGGAACATTGATTGCGCCAGTAAGTCGATTTTGCTCACCACCCCAGAGGGAAGAAGGATCAAGTATGTATCCCGGCATGTGCCGAATAGGACTCAAGTAAATTCCTTATCAGGAGTTGTACAGGAGGAAGTACCGGTGGTAAAGGATTTTCCGGATGTATTTCCAGAAGAGTTGCTAGGCATGCCACCAGATAGAGACATCGAGTTTTTGATTGAGCTTTTGCCAGGCACAGGGCCAATATTAAGAGACCGTACAGAATGCCTGCAAAGGATTTGGAGGAGATTAAGAAGCAGATTAAGGACTTACTGGATAAGGGATATATTTTCCCAAGTTCGTCGCCTTGGGGATCACCAATACTTCTAGTGGAAGAGAAGGATGGATCGTTAAGGATGGTTGTTGATTATCGAGGATTAAATGAAGTGACGATCAAGAATAAGTACCCACTGCAGATGATCAATGATTTGTTTGATCAATTGCAAGGAGCTAAGGTGTTTTCCAAGATCAATTTGCAATCAGGGTATCACCAGTTGAAGATTCGAGAGCAGGACATACCTAAGACAGCTCTTACCACAAGGTATGGGCTGTATGAGTATACTGTTATGTCATTTGGTCTGACTAACGCACCTGCCTATTTTATGAACATGATGAACAAAGTGTTTATGGAGTTTTTGGATAAGTTTGTCGTAGTGTTCATTGATGATATTCTGGTTTACTCGAAGAATGAAGAGGAACATAAAGAACATTTGCGTTTGGTACTTGGGAAGCTCAGAGAACACCAGTTATACGCCAAATTCAGCAAGTGTGAGTTTTGGCTGAAGGAAGTTGGATTTCTTGGACACGTTATATCCGGAGAAGGAATAGCAGTAGACCCCACCAAGGTTGTCACTGTGACAAATTGGGAATCACCCACGACTGTTGGAGAGATCCGGAGTTTTCTTGGACTCGCAGGATACTACTGGAGGTTCATTGAGAATTTCTCAAAGATTGCAAAACCCATGACGGAGTTGTTGAAGAAGGACACCAAATTCAATTGGAATGAGGAATGTGAGGCCAGTTTTCAGGAGTTGAAGAGACGCTTGGTTACATCGCCAGTGTTGATTCTGCCAAATCAACGCAAGGATTATGAAGTGTATTGCGACGCTTCTCGTCGAGGACTTGGAGCCGTGCTTATGCAGGAGGGAAGAGTTGTTTCATATGCCTCACGACAACTTAAACCCCATGAGTTAAATTACGCTACGCATGATTTGGAGTTAGCAGCCGTAGTGCACGCGTTGAAGACATGGAGACATTTTCTCATCGGAAACCATTGTGAGGTATACACGAATCACAAAAGCTTGAAGTATATCTTCACGCAGAAGGAGTTAAATCTCAGATAGAGGAGATGGTTGGAACTCATCAAGGATTATGATATGAGATTGCATTATCATCCAGGAAAGGCTAATGTAGTAGCCGATGCGTTGAGCCGCAAGAGTCACCTAAATACTCTCATGACCGGAGAATTACCCAAGGAGTTAGCAGAAGACCTTCACGAGCTATGTTTGGAGATAGTTCCGAGAGGCTATGTAGCAGCATTGGAAATTCAGTCTACCTTGATGGATAAGATCAGAGAAGCTCAGAAGATGGACAAGGAGATTGCCGAGATAAAGGAAAGGACGAGTAAAGGAAAGGCCAAGGGATTTCGTGAGGATGAGCACGACACCTTATGGTTCGAGGACCGCGTATATGTGCCCAATGATCGGAGATCGGAAGTTGATTCTGCAAGAGGCCCATGATTCTCCATATTCGATTCACCCAGAAATACCAAGATGTATCTCGGATTTGAAGGACAGTTTACGGTGGACGGTATGAAGAAGGATATTGCGGAGTATGTAGCAGTTTGTGATGTATGTTAGAGAGTGAAGGCAGAACATCAGAAGCCAGCAGGATTGCTATAGCCATTGCCTATACCCGAATGGAAGTGGGATAAACTAGGCATGGATTTTATCACATGATTGCCCAGAACTCGTTCAGGCTATGACTCGATATGGGTTGTAGTCGATCGATTGACGAAAGTAGCTCATTTCATCCCAGTAAAGACCACTTACACCAGTGCTAAGTTGGCAAAGTTATATATGACCAGGATCGTATGTCTGCATGGAGTTCTGAGGACCATAGTATCAGATAGAGGAACCCAGTTTACCTCAAAGTTTTGGAATCAGTTGCATGAAACTTTGGGAACCAGGCTAGAGTTTAGTATGACTTTTCACCAGAGATGTATGAATGTAATCGAGAGAGTCAATCAGATTCTAGAGGATATGCTGAGAGCTTGTGCACTAGACTATGGATCTAGTTGGGACGATAATTTGCCTTATGCAGAGTTCTCTTATAACAACAGTTATCAAGCCAATTTGAAGATGGCCTCTTTCGAAGCACTGTATGGAAGGAGGTGCAGAACACCGTTGTTGTGGGACGAAGTTGGAGACCGACAATTGTTTGGACCAGATTTGATTAAAGAGTCTGAAGAGAAGGTTAAGCTGATTCGCGATAGACTCAAGGTAGCCAGTCCAGGCAGAAGAGTTATGCGGATTCTAAATGCAAGGAGACATTCTACGAAGTCGGAGACAGAGTGTACCTTTGAGTATCACCACTTCGAGGAGTGAAGCGCTTTAGAGTTAAGGGAAAGTTAGCGCCACGTTTTGTGGGACCATACAAAATTTTGGAACGTATGGGAGAGGTGGCTTATAAGTTGGAATTACCCGAAGGATTGTCCGGAGTTCACGACGTGTTCCATTTTTCTCAACTGAAGAAGTGCCACGCGGAGATGGCTGATATTCCTCTGAGTGTTACAGTGCCGCTTGAAGCGATACGGTTGGATAGTGATTTGACGTATGAGGAGAAACCAGTCAAGATACTCGAGTTTGCCAGCCGAGTTAAGCGTAACAAGGTTATCAAGTTTTGCAAGGTTCAGTGGAGTCACCATACCGAGGATGAAGCCACTTGGGAACGAGAGGAAGACTTACGGAAGGATCACTCTCACCTATTTTCTAGCCAACCCGAATCTCGAGGGCGAGATTCATCTTAAGGGGGGTAGGTTTGTAACATCCCAAATTTTCAATTTGGAATGTTATACATTATATCATCATTGCATTCATATTTATTGCATTTCGGTTGATCCTAGAAATTCTAAGCAACTCAAGGACCTACGGAGAGAGTTGGGGATTTCGTTATTTTCATATTTGAGTTTTTCTCGAATTATGAAAAGAGGATCGTTGATTTTAATTTTATTTCTCTAAATTATTTCTTTTATTAAAAATAAAAGAGAGAGGATAAAATGACTTCCTCAAAAATAAAGAAATACCAGAGATTTAATATTAAAATCAAATAAGATTTTTATTCGGAGTTTTATCGCTATTTTATTTGAATGAGGAAAAATATGCGTTTCTCAAAATTGCATTTTAGGCCCAAATAAATGTTCACCTTGTCCGACTTATTTTTAGAGGACGGGGAAAATTTATTTCGGGATTTTTGGAGTCCGTTCAGTATTTTTTTCTTTCTTTTTCTGCACATCCGAATTGTTTAAAAACACGCGCAACCGACTTAGGGCCGGTTTCGGCCAGGACTCTTCGGGTCTGCCTTTATAAGCCCGTGACCCCAAGCCGCCAGCCCACCCGAACCCTAACCCTAGCTGCTGCCGATCTGGCCGCCAAGGCCATACCACGCGCCACGCCGCCACGCCTCGCGCTTGAGCTTCGCCGCTCACGAGCCCCACGCCGCCGCCACGGAGCCATGCCACCGCCGACCGCCGACCTCGCCGGACCTAAGGTAGCCGCCTCGGTTTTCGTGAGAAAACCGTATGTTTTTTTCGAAAAACCCTAGATCCATTTTTTATTAGATCTGGTTCGTTTTTTTTCCGGTTTAGTTATTTAGCGGACGTCATTCAGACGCTCGCTTTTACGAACGGTTTTCACCGACAGTTGCAGACAACTAACGCTCGTCTGCTAGCCTGTTCGCCGCTTTTACTTTTTCTCGGATTTTCCGCGATTATTTTCGATCGTGATTTCTGATCCGATTTTCGTTTTAGTATAACTTTTCGCTCATTTATCGGAATCAGGCGATTCAAGCGCCTAGAGTTTCATCTCGAAACCCTCTTTCCGTTTAACCAACTTAAACAAGTTTTTGCTACCGTAAAATTTGACTTTAGTCCAGAATAGTAAACGAAGCTTGTTTCTTTCGCCGTTTGAGTTTTGTTGTTTCGTTTGATTTGATTCTTCTTGCAAACCGGAGTTCTTAAGTTGAACTTTCTGGTTAGATCTCTTATTTGAGTTTTACTCGTGCCCTTGCTTTATTGCTTATAGTATGCTAGTTTGTTTGCGATAGAGTACCCGGAGTGCGAAGCATGCTACTACGAGTCTCTAGGTTTCGCGGATCATCAGCAAGGCAAGTAACACTTTGATCATACCTCTTACTACCCAGTTTTATTGCATTATATCAATCCTCAAACAATTGCATGGTCAGGATCTGTATTAAATTGTGGGTTTGGGAAGTAGTTGAGGTAGTACCTATTCACCTGTTATTATCAAACCCTGGGAGTTACTTCTACGTTATGCTTATATTGCTATGCTATGCTCGTAGACGTGGATTGGGTTTGAGTGTATTCCATGACAGATGTGAGATTGTTAATTAATGGTTCAACTTAAAGGTGGCAACTTAAATACACATCTGGGTGGATTGAGGCACCTGGGTTTTCCAGTGATTGCCTGTATTTTTGGAAATCCCGGGGTACCGTGTGATGCTCCTATGGACCGCCACCCAGGCTCAAAGGGATCATGAGATATTTCATACTGGAAACTTCTGTGTGCAGCCACAAGCTATTATGGGCTCTAGCATAGTTTTTAAGTCGCGTGAACTCTTACAGTGGTAGACTAGCAGATGTAGGGGATGTAGGTGGTACTGTATACCCATCATAAGGTGCTAACGCTTCTAAAAGACTATGTCTCGGTCATCCGTTTCTCAAACACCATGTAGTGCAAGAAATCCAACGGAGGAGATCGAGTCTTGTGGGGAAAAGTGCACAAACCTCTGCAGAGTGTACAAACTAATCATGGTTAGCCGTGTCCCCGGTTATGGACAAATTTGAGTATCTAGTCTTTGGATTATCATGTGGATCTCATCACTCTTAATTTAGTATGATGGGTTATTGTTAATTACTTTTAATTGGGATTGAGTTGGGTGAACCTTCTTAATGTTTATCAACCACCATGATAGTTAAATAAAACTTATTCCTTGCAGTAGGGAAAAATTGGCTTTTCGCAGAACATATTAACCATACAGCCTCCACCAGCCATATATGCATGTAGTGATAGCATTATTCTGTTCATTACTCTCTTGTGTTACATTGCCAGCATATTCCATGTGCTGACCCATTTTCGGGCTGCAACGTATCATGTTGCAGACTTTTCAGACGACGAGTAAGGAGCCTTAGGTCGTGGTCTTTCACTCAGTGATGCCGTTGGAGTTGATGGACTCAGTTTATCTTCCAACCCTTCCACTGTTATCGTATTAGATGGCCTTAAGCCATATTTATTGTAATAAGTTCTCTTGTGAGACATTCGATGTAATAAGTGTGTGATTGCTACTCTGTTATAAATCCTTCGATTACTGTGTGTGTCAGCATTACCGATCCAGGGATGACACTTATGCACAGAGATTAGACTGTTTGAGGTCTGGTCGCTACACAAGTAAATTCCCTCTCAGGAGTTGTTCAGGAGGAAGTTCCAGTAGTGAAGGATTACCCAGATGTATTTCCAGAAGAGTTGCCAGGTATGCCACCGGATCGAGACATTGAGTTTTTGTTAGAGCTGTTGCCAGGCACCGGACCTATATCAAAGAGACCATACCGGATGCCTGCAAATGATCTGGAGGAAATTAAGAAGAAGATTAAGGAGTTATTGGAGAAAGGTTACATACGACGAAGTTCGTCACCATAGGGAGCCCCAGTGCTCTTGGTTGAGAAGAAGGATGGATCCTTGAGAATGGTTGTTGATTATCGTGCGTTGAATGAAGTGACGATCAAGAACAAGTACCCACTGCCGATGATCAATGATTTGTTTGACCAGCTGCAAGGAGCTAAAGTATTCTCTAAGATTGATCTGCGATCAGGATACCACAAGCTGAAGATCCAAGAACAGGATATACCTAAGATCGCCTTCACCACAAGGTACAGGCTATGTGAGTATACGGTTATGCCATTTGGATTAACTAATGCCCCTGCCTATTTCATGAGTATGATGAATAAGGTGTTCATGGAGTTATTGGACAAGTTTGTCGTGGTGTTCATTGATGATATCTTGGTATACTCGAAGAATGAAGAGGAACACAAGGAGCATTTGCGTTTAGTTCTCGAGAAGCTCAGGGAACATCAGTTGTATGCCAAGTTCAGCAAATGTGAGTTTTGGTTGAAGGAAGTTGGATTTCTTGGACATGTTATATCAGGAGAAGGTATAGCAGTAGACCCCACCAAGGTCCAGTCAGTCACTTAATGGTTGGCACCCACCTCAGTTGGAGAGATCCGCAATTTTCTTGGACTCGCGGGATATTATTGGAGCTTCATTGAGAATTTTTCCAAGATTGCGAAGCCTATGACGGAGTTGTTGAAGAAAGATACCAAGTTCAAATGGACAGATGAATGTGAGGCAAGTTTCCAGGAGCTGAAGAAACGTTTGGTTACAGCCCCAGTGCTGATTCTGCCGGATATACGCAAGGATTTCCATGTGTATTGCGACACTTCTCGCTTAGGACTTGGAGGAGTACTTATGCAAAGACGGAAGAGTTGTTTCGTATGCCTCACGACAACTTCGACCGCATGAGTTGAATTATGCCATGCATGATTTGGAGTTAGCAGCTGTAGTGCATGCGCTCAAGACATGGAGACATTTTCTTATTGGAAATCATTGTGATGTGTACACGGATCATAAGAGTTTGAAGTACATTTTCACACAGAAGGAGCTGAATCTCAGGCAAAGGAGATGGTTGGAGCTTATAAAGGATTATGATATGAAGTTGCACTATCATCCAGGCAAGGCCAATGTCGTAGCAGACGCTTTGAGCCAGAAGAGTTATGCCAATACCCTCGTAAGCGGGGGATTACCAAAGGAGTTAGCCGAAGATCTCAGGGAGCTACGTTTGGAGATAGTCCCTAGAGGTTTTGTCGCTGCAATGGAGGTTCAGTCGACATTATTGGAAAAGATTCGAGAATCTCAGAAGGATGACAAAGAGATTGCCGAGATAAAGGAGAGAATGAGCAAAGGAAAAGCCAAAGGTTTTCGTGAAATGAGCACGACACCTTGTGGTTTGAGGACCGTGTTTATGTACCCAATAATGCAGAGATTAGGAAGTTAATACTTCAGGAAGCTCATGACTTGCCATACTCGACGCACCCCGGAAACACCAAGATGTATTTGGATTTGAAGGAGCATTTCTGTTGAACTGGTATGAAGAAGGATATAGCCGAGTATGTAGCTGTATGTCATGTATGTCCGAGAGTGAAGGCAGAACATTAGAAGCCAGCAGAATTACTGTAGCCTATGTCGATACCCAAATGGAAGTGGGACAAGCTTGGCATGGACTTTATCACTGGATTACCCAGGACCCGATCGGGATATGATTCTATTTGGGTAGTAGTGGATCGCTTGACCAAAGTGGGTCACTTTATCCTAGTAAAAAACCACCTATACAAGTGCAAAGTTGGCCAAGATATACATAACCAGGATCGTATGTCTGCATGGAGTTCCGAGGACCATCGTATCAGATAGAGGAACACAGTTTACTTCAAAGTTTTGGCACCAACTACACCAGACTTTGGGTACCAGGATAGAGTTTAGTACGGCCTTTCATCTGCAGGCAGATGGGCAGACCGAGAGAGTCAATCAGATTCTGGAGGATATGTTGAGAGCTTGTGCGCTAGATTATGGATCTAGTTGGGATGATAATTTTCCTTACCCGAAGTTCTCGTACAACAACAGCTACCAAGCCAGTTTGAAGATGGCACCTTTCAAAGCTTTGTATGGAAGGAGGTGCAGGACACCGATGATGTGGGATGAAGTTGGAGACCATCAGTAGTTTGGACCTAATTTGATTAAAGAGCCGAGGAGAAGGTTAAGTTGATTTGAGATAGACTGAAGGTAGCTCAGTCCAGGCAGAAGAGTTATGCAGACTCAAAATGCAAGGAGGTAGTCTACGAAATCGGAGACAGAGCATATCTTAGTGTGTCGCCTCTGCGAGGAGTTAAACGTTTTGGAGTTAAGGGAAATTTAGCCCCGAGATTTGTAGGACCATACCGAGTTTTGGAACGCATGGGAGAAGTGTCCTACAAGTTGGAGTTACCCGAAGGGCTGTCAGGAGTTCATGATGTGTTTCACGTTTCCCAGTTGAAGAAGTGCCATGCTGAGATGGTCGATATTCCTCTAAGAGATATAGTGCCCCTGGAAGCAATTCAGTTGGATAGTGATCTGACCTACGAGGAGAAACCAGTCAAGATTCTTGAATTTGCCAGCCGAGTTACACGCATCAAGGTTATCAGGTTTTGCAAAGTTCAGTGGAGCCACCATACCGAGGATGAAGCCACCTGGGAACGAGAGGAAGATCTACGGAAGGACCACCCACACCTATTTTCTAGCCAACCCGAATCTTGAGGGCGAGATTCATCTTAAGGGGGGTAGGTTTGTAAATCCCAAATTTTCAATTTGGAATGTTATACATAGGGCATCATATGCATATCATATTTTATTTGCATTTTGGTTTTGATCCTAGAAATTCTAAGCAACTCAAGGACCCATGGAGAGAGTTGGAGATTCCATTTATTTCCATATTTGAATTTTCTCAAATATTGAAAAGAGGATCATTTTGGTTTTAATTATTTTTCTCTCTGAAATATTTCCAGTATCAAAAATAAAAGAGAGGAGATAAAATGACTTCTCCAAAATAAAAGATATATAGGAGGAAAGATGTTACAATCAAATAAATATTTTCATTTGGATTTTATTGCTATTTTATTCGAATTAGAAAAATATGCATTTTTCAAAATTGCATTATTAGGCCAGAAAAATGTTCACTTTGTTCTAAATATTTCATTTAGACGATGAAAAATTGTTTTTGGCATTTTAGAATTTTTTTATATTTATTTAGGATTTTTTCCTTCGGCAGAATTTATTAAAAAAAACGTTTCGCCCGACTGGGCCAACGTCCCAGCCGAGCCGGGCCAAGCCCAACCAGCGCCGCCGCCTCCCGCAGCCGTGCGAGCGCCGGACTCCCACCAGTGTCCGGGTCGGCCTCGGCATTCGTGCGCCTCGTGCAAGCCACCGCACCCCCGAGGCCTTTATAAGCAGCCGCCGCCTCTCCACCCGTCCCCGAGCCCCGAGGCATAGCCGCCGCCCTTGGCTGTACTCTTGCCGCCGCCGCCGCCGCCATTGCTGGCTGCTGATGCCGCCTGATGCCGCCCACAGCTTCGGATTTCGTGTTCAGACCCTTGAGGTTCCAACACTGGGTGCGCGGAGATCTCGCCTCTACCTACACGCACCCCGCCGCCTCGCTTGGATCTAAACTCTGAAAGGAACAACACAAGAGACACAAGGTTTATACTAGTTCGGGCCACCATTGTGGTGTAATACCCTACTCTAGTTTGTGGTGTGGTGGATTGCCTCTTGGGCTGATGGTGATGAACAATACAAGGAAGAACAGCCTCGCGAGGGTCTGTTCTTGGCCGGACGATGAACTGCTTGGAGGAGTTCAGTCGCTCCCTCTCTTTCTCTCTCTCTCTCTCTCTCTCTCTCTATCTATCTAAGATGAAGCTCCCTATCTTTTAGATGCCTCTTCTCTAGATGCCTCTACCCTGTGGGTGGCTAGTCCTATTTATAGGCAGAGGCCCTGGGCCTCTTCCCAAATATTGAGCGGGAAGGGCGCCAACAATTGGCCATTTTGAAGGGGAACATCTGGTACACTTATCCCGACTAAAGTTGGTCCTCGCTTTGTGAAAGGCTCGTGGTGACGCTTGGCTTGGGCTCCACAATGACTTCCTTCCCGCCATTGGGCTGGTCTTGGTCTTGTTGCACCGAAATGGATGCCTTTGCTTGATGCTCTCGCTGCGCTTGCTCCCTTTGCACCAAAGAGGAATGGAGGACAACTGCTGGCCGGGCGCCTCACTGGCGCCCTTGGTCATCATGGCTTGCGTCATGGGCACCTCGTGAGGTACCCCGCCTTGATCTCTCCGCCTCCTCGCGAGCCATTTGATGAGGCTGCGGCTCGAGGAAGCTCCTCGTCGTCCGCCTCATGAGGCTTGGCCTCGCGAGGGTCTTGAGCTTGTGTTGATGAAGATGGGCCGTGATGGGCCTCCCTTTGAACCACGCCAGAGGCCGCAGTGTGCAAGTCTGGGGACCCCTGCTCCCGTAACGCCGACAAGAGCTCCCGGCCCAAGGCACGCCCGGACTTGGTCGAGCAGAGAAGCGAAAGGGCAATTGCGAAGCGCCGCGGGCCCTAACAGCCTGCGGCCTTGGGCGCCGCGTGGCGGTTGATTGGACGTGGGTGTCCCCACTTCCCCACGACGCCTCGGCAACTGCACGAATTGACAAGTCCCTGCATGCAAAGCGGGTCATGATTACCTGCGATCGCGGAGGCCGGCGGTTGGCCTCCCCTGGCTTTAAGTACGGAACGGCGAGCGCTCCTCTGGCCCGTTTCTGCTTGCTTCTCCTTCCCGGTTCTTGCTCCGTCTTGCTGCAATGGCTCCGATCCGCCGGTTCTCCGCGGCAGAGAAGGGAAAGGCTCTCCGAGAGGGTCCTGGCCCGCTTCCGCCGAAGAAACGGCTAGCCCTCTGCCATCGGAATGAGGGTGCCCACCAGGTGGTGTCGAGGCCCTGGTGTGAGCGGCCACCACCAGGGTTCCCGCTTCCCTTGTACACCCACATCGAGGGCTTTGAAGGAGTTGATGCCGAACGCCTCGGGCGATGCCGCCGTCGGCGCCGGCGGGTCACGAAGGTGCGTGTCATTCCCCCTGGAGTCCACGCCGAGGGCTCCTCCCGAGAGTTCGTGCTCCACGCCGCCATGTCTCCTCGGTCTTGGATTCGCCTTCCTCCCTTCTTCGCCTCCGCGATTCCACGGGGAGGATCCCTGGAGCTCTGGCTGCAGCACGCCGGCTGCGGCACCCTTGCGACCGGGGCAGAGGTTGCGGTCGTTGCCCCGGGCGAGGTCTTCATGACTCGAGGCTGGGGCGAGATCGCCTGCCCACAGGACAAGGCGCCCTCGCGATCCACTCCGAGTACGACGGCGCTCGATCATGCTCTTCAAGGACTTCGATGCGGAAGGGCGCCACCGGAGTGTTGCCGGGAGAGGTGATCGAGGCCTGCCCGCTGGCGAGGGCTAGGCTCGCCGACCGCTCCTCGGCAGCTCCTCAGCGGTGGAGGCGTCGGAGGATCCAGCGACTCCACCGAGCTCTTCACGACTCCGAGGAGGCAGCGACGACTCTGAGCCCCGAGCTGCGCGCCGCTCTCGGAGCAGGGCGGGCTTGGCAGGCCGTCGCCGCCTCTGATCTGCATAGGGTTGGCGCCGGTGGCCGACGGCCCACTGTTGATGATGGCGTCTTTTGCAGGGGCGCGTGTAGTTAGCGTTCTTTAGGATCTGCTCCCTGCGAGGAATCAAAAGCGCGCCCCATGGGGCTTGTAAGGTGCCTGTGGTCCTGTTTGTTAATATGATCCTTGTCGTGAAGCAGTGCGAGTTGCTCATTCCGTCTTAGCTCAGTTCTCCCTTTCAAACCTCGCGAGGGCTCGACGCTCTGCCGGCTGTGTCCCAGTCCCCAAGGCAGGCTTCACCACACCGGTATGCTGTGTCGCGATGCCGTGGTCAAGGCCAGGAGGTGAGCGGCCCGAGGTCCGGTAAGAGCCCCTAAGTCGCGATGCTCAAGAGGTCCCCCTTAGCGCTCAAGCTGCCATCGTTCGGTGAGAAAGTAGAGCGACGTTGCTAACACGGGATTGCGTTGGGTGAGGGGACGGTGCCGTGCTAGTTAGTGCTTCCGGGGGGAGACTTATCTCGAGGATCAGGAGCCGCTTCCTGGTGCGTTGCTGGGTCCGTGCATCGGCAGGCGAGGGGTTGCTTGGCGAGGTCCTCGCGTGTCCCTCCCCTCTCGCCTTTGCTCCCCTTTCTGCTCTACGTCCTGGGGTCCCGGCCCTCGAGCGAGTCTCAGCCGTCGCTGGTATGCCAGGTCGCGATGTCGTGGTCAAGACCAGAGGGTGAGGGCTGGAGAGCCAGGAGGAGCCCTGAGTCGCGATGCTCAGGCACACCCCCTTTAAAGTGCAAGCGGTTCGCGCGGGTGAGAGCGAAGGAGACACCGTGGGGGCCTCGCCTGACGCTGCTCCTTGAAGAGATCCTGCAGGCTCATCACAGAAAGAATGAAAGTTCGCTGTGACAATCGACAGTCAGCCGTTAGTTTCCCCGGAGGGGTGACGAGGCACTGAAGGCTTAACGAGGTGGCGCTATGCGGGGCTGCCGCGGCCAGAGCTCAGCCATTCAGGTCTGTCGGCGTTGCAGGGACGGACCCATGCGCAAGCGTCGTGCCGTTAGGGAGCAGGTCCAGCAGTTGGTGTCAGTTGAGCGGGAAACTAGGTCAAGCATGTTAATCGCGAAGGAGCAAGTCCATTTAGATAAGCGCAAAGACGACGAACATCGCCGGGTCGGACCCGAGCGACCTGGGGTTGATGCAGCCCGAGGGGCGCCCCCAACAAGATAAGCTAGGAACATGAAGTAAAAGGGATACACGCCGCAGGGACGGACCCACGCGGCCTGGGAATAATGCAGCCCTGGGGGCGCTCCCAGTTGGAAATGAAACTTGAAAGATGTCACCTGATAGCGTTGAAGACGAAAGGGTGTTGGTGCAGCAGACTCGGTGGGCTGCGGGAGCCGATCCTCACGAGCCCCCAGGCTCAGGGGCCTCGGGAGGCTCCGGAGGCGCTGGTGGCTCCTCGTGGACCATCTCCATCTCTGCTAGGGCTGCGGAACGCCTGGCCTCTTGAGCCTCCAGGATGCTCCTCATGAGGCGCTGGCGCGTGGCAGCCGCGTTCGGCAAGCCGTAAGGCATGCGAACGTAGCTGTGGGGTGGACCTTCGTAGCGCCCCACGCGAGAGGGCCAGAGGCGCTCCTGAGAGGCGGCTCGGTTGAGCCCTGGTATGTCGATGCAGACGCGCAGCCCACCATCCTCGCCTGGATGGGGAGCTACAGCAGGTAAGCGGCGGCTGCCACTCATGACTCTTGACTCCTGCAGCTCCTGAATGATCTTGCAGACGAACTCCCCGAGGGTTTGGTCCTCCTTGCCTTGCTCCTTCTTGAGGGAAAGCGTGCTTCAAACACGCCTCCAAGTGGTGCCCAAGCGCCTCCCTCGTGACCTTAGCAAGGTCGGTGGCCCTCTAGGGGGAGCCCCGAGCCTCGCCGAGGAGGGCGCCGGCGCGCTTCCTATGCGATAGAAGGAGGTTCTCTCGAGCGTGCACGGACCGAGGGGCCTGCCTCTGAGGGGCCGGGCCGGACGATGTCTTCTTCTTCTTGGGGCGGTCTCGGGAAGCCTCTGCCCGCGATCCGGGTCTTCCAAAGGATGCGGCTGAAAGGCTCGCTCCAGGGAACACACTGCGTCTTTCTCTTCACAGGGCATTGTGATGACTCCGCCACTTCCTGGCATCGTGAGGACGTTGTAGCCGCAGTGAGTTACGGCCATGAACTTGGCCAGCGCTGGGTACCCGAGGATGGTGTTGTACGGCAGGCGAATGTGGGCGACGTCGAAGTCGATGAGCTCGGTGCGGTAGTTGTCACGCGCCAAGAAGGTGACAGGAAGGCGAACCTGCCCAATCGGGACCGTGGAGCCGTCGGTGACTCCGGAGAAAGGCTTGGTCGGTGAAGCTGATTGTAAGGCACTTGGAGATTGTTGAACGCTTCCACAGACAGACGTTGAGCCCTGCCGCGCCATCGATGAGGGTCTTGGTGACTAGCACGTTGCTGATGATTGGGGAGCAAAGCATCGGGAGGACTCCGGCTGTGGCCGCACACTTGAGCTGATCCGCGGAGCTGAACGTGATGGCGCACGCCGACCACCTAAGGGGGCGCGTGGCTTCGAGCTTGGGGAGGACTGCATTCACTTCACGGGCGAACTGCTTGAAGATGCGTTGAGAGGCTGGGGCTTGAGCTCCGCCCAGGATGCAGGCGATCACGCTGCTCTCGGAAGCCCCCACCCCCTCGGCCCCGATGATGGTCTTCATTTCTCCTTGGCTGCGGTGGCAGAGGAGGGAGGCCTGCGTTGCCTTGCGGGCGATCTTCGCGAGGCTGATCCATCCAGCCTCCCTCGCGAGGCGGGTCCCGCCAGCGATCCTTGTGAGGTTGGTCGCGCCACCCTTGGTGAGGGTCGCGGTCATCCCAGCGTCCTGCGTTCCTTCCTCCTCCTCGGTCAGAGCCTTGGCCGCTACTGATCGGGACGTCGGCCGATCCTCCCTTCTCGCACGGCTCGGAGCTCTTGACATTCGTTGGTGTTGTGGGTGTGGAGGTCGTGGTACACGCAGTACTGGCTGCCCTTGGAAGACTCGGGCTCATCTCTGCCCCGCTTGGTGTCCGGTTCTGCCGCTAGCACGGCAACCCCCTTGCGCTTCACATCCTTGGCCTTGGGTTTCTTCTCTTCTGGGTCTGCGGCAGGCAGCTCGAGGAGGGAGAGACGCCCTTCCTCGGCCCTGGCGCACTTGGTCGCCAAGTTGAACAGCTCAAGGAAGTGCACAAGTCTTCATGCATCGCCAGACTCCTCCTTCATCTTGACGTCGCGCTGCCGTCGGAGAAAGGCGGAGATGATGGCCTCCTCGGTCACCTTGAGAATCTTGAGGTGTGCGTTGTTGAAGCGCCGGATGTATTTCGCAGGTCTCCCCGGCTGCTGCTTGATGCGGGCGCATGTCGCCATGGGCGGTGGCCGTCACGAAGTACCTTGGAAGTTGGCGATGAAGCGGGTGCGCATCTCGTCCCAGGAGGAGATCGTGCTCGGAGCTGTGTTCAGGAGCCAGTGCGGGCCCCTGCCCTGAGCGCCTATGGGAAACCAGTTCGTCATGACCTTCTCGTCTCCTGCTGGCGGATTCGATGCCCAGCTCAGAGAGCTGGAGGAACTCTTGGGGTCGGCTGCATTCATCGTAGCGAGGAGGCAGGTCTGCTTGAACTTGCCGCCACGCGATGCCGCACAGCTCGGTGGTGAAGGCACGACAACTCTTGTGGCCACGGAGGCCTTGGGTGACGAAGAGCTTGGTCTTGCGGGTCCCCATGTCTGCAGCTGGGAGCAGCGTGGGGTCTTGACGTCTTGGGAAGCAGGAGCATGGTCGCGACGGCCGGAGCGGGAGCACTCGGCAGCTTCTTGCGGGCGAGGGACTTCTGGCAGCTCTGCTCTTGCTGCTACTGGGCGCCGGACGGAGCGGGTTCCGCCAGGACCACACGCCTTGGGGCCAGGGCGCCTTCTTGAGGGGAGGCGGCCGAGGCGCCCGAGCTCGCCGCCACAAGAGGCGGGTGCGGTGCAGGGACGAACGGCAGCTGGGAGAGCCCCTTCGGCGCGACGAAGCTCGGCGACGCGTCGAGCCACTCTTCGTAGATGTCGCCGATCGGATGGTAGCGCAGGAGCTCGCTTGCCACGATGAGCACAGCTCGAGCCTCCATGGCGCGCTGAATGCGCGAGACGAAGAACCACCGGGCGAAGCGAGGGGTAGCAAAGGCGGCCGTCTTGCCTCACGGAGGGATGCCGACGATGCTTGCTGTTCGTTCCCGCCGGGCCGGTGGCGGCGTTGATGGCAAAGCGACGGGAACGACGAGGGCGCCCGCCGACGGAGCCGTCTGGGCGATGCGGAAGCGAGAGCGGCTTGGCGCCGGTGCGGGCCCGACGAAGGCCGACATGGATGCGGTGGTCGACGGAGAACAGGGCGGCGGAAGACGAATTCCGGCGCACCCCTACCTGGCGTGCGAAATGTCGGATTTCGGGTTCCGGCAGACCCTTGAGGTTCGAACACTGGGGTGCGCGTAGAGATCTCTCCCTCTACCTACCTGCACCCCGCCGCCTCGCTTGCATCTAAACTACGAAAGGAACAACACAAGAGACACAAGGTTTATACTAGTTCGGGCCACCATTGTGGTGTAATACCCTACTCTAGTTTGTGGTGTGGTGGATTGCCTCTTGGGCTGATGGTGATGAACAATACAAGGAAGAACAGCCTCGTGAGGGTCTGTTCTTGGCCGGACGATGAACTGCTTGGAGGAGTTCAGTCGCTCCCTCTCTTTCTCTCTCTCTCTCTCTATCTAAGATCAAGCTCCCTATATTTTAGATGCCTCTTCTCTAGATGCCTCTACCCTGTGGGTGGCTAGTCCTATTTATAGGCAGAGGCCCTGGGCCTCTTCCCAAATATTGAGCGGGAAGGGCGCCACCAATTGGCCATTTTGAAGGGGACCATCTGGTACACTTATCCTGACTAAAGTTGGTCCTCGCTTGTCAAAGGCTCGTGGTGACGCCCGGCTTGGGCTCCACAATGACTTCCTTCCTGCCGTTGGGCTGGTCTTGGTCTTGTTGCATCAAATGGACGCCTTTGCTTGATGCTCTCACTGCGCTTGCTCCCTTTGCACCAAAGAGGAAAGGAGGACACTGCTGGTGGGCGCCCTTGCCGCCCTTGGTCGTCATGGCTTGTGTCATGGGAACCTCGTGAGGTACCCCGCCTTGATCTCTCCGCCTCCTCGCGAGCCAGCCTGATGAGGCCGTGCCCGAGGAAGCTCACTGTCATCCGCCCCGCGAGGCTTGGCCCCTCGCGAGGGTCTTGAGCTTGTGTTGATGAAGATGGGCCGTGATGGGCCCCCCTTTGAGCCACGCCGCAGGCCGCAGGCAGGCAAGTCTGGGGACCCCCGTTCCCAGAACACCGATAGCCCCGCCGCGTCAAGCCGCCGCCTCGCTGGAAACCGCCACCGTTTGGTTCCGCCACCGCCGGTTTTTCCCCGGTTCTCATCGGTTTATTTCGGTAAACCCTAGATCTAGATCGGTTTTTTATATAGATCGGTTTTCTCGGTTTATTTTCCGGTCGGTTTGCTAATTTGCGAACGTTCACCCGTTAGTTCGTTTTAACGAACGAATTTGTTCATTTGACTCTGTTAGCGACGTTCGTCCGATAGATTTTTCTTTTTCCGTTTATTTTCAGCCAGGGACCTATCTGTGATTATTTTTATCACAGATTAGCCGCCTCATCTTCAAACCCTCACAACTTTTTAACCGTCCATCCAAATCCAGAGAAACCAACGCCAAAATCTTCGTCTCGAGCCCCTCTTTCTGGTTAATCAACTTGAACATGATTTTGACAAATTAAAATTTGGTTTCAAGCAGATTTCTATTCGAAGTTCTTTTGATCATAGTTTCAGTTCCGTAGCTCCGTTTTGTTTGATTCTTTTTGCAAATCGAAGCTCTTCAGTTGAACTTTCAGTTTGGATCTTCTTATTTGAGTTTGACCCTTGCATCTATGCTTGCGTGCTTATGTATTCTATTGTTTGTTTGTTTGCGACAGAATTCCCGGAGTGCGGAGCGTGCTACTACGAGTCTCCAGGTTTTGCGGATCGTGAGCAAGGCAAGTAACACATTGATCATACCACTTTATTACCCAGTTTTTATGCATTAGTTACAATCCTCAACCACTGCATGATTAGGATGTGATTAACTTGTGGGTATTTGGAAGTAGATGATGAGGTAGAACCTATTGCCCTTTTACTATCAAACCCTTGGGAGTTACTTCTACGTTATGATTATATTGCCATGCTATGCTCGTAGACTTTGATTGGGTTTGAGTGTATCCATGAGAGATGTGAGATTGTTAATTAATGGTTAACTTAAGGTGGCTACTTAAATACACATCTGGGTGGATTGGTTGAGGCACCCTGGAGCACCCAGTGGTTGTCTGGGCACCTGGAGAATCCATTGTTGTCCTAGGATATCCCGGAGTACCCGTGTGATCATCCTATGGTTCACCACCCAGGCTCAAAGGGATCATAAGACTATTCATGCTAGAAACTTCCGTGTGCAGCCACAAGCTATTAGGGGCTCTAGCATAGTTGAGTATGTTGCATGACCTCTTTCAGCTTCTGAAAGACTGTGTCTCAGTCATCCGTTTCTCAAACACCATGCAGTGCGAGAAATCCAACGGAGGAGATCGAGTCTTGTGGGGAAAAGTGCGCAAAGCTCTGTAGAGTGTACAAACTAATCATGGTTAGCCGTGTCCCCGGTTATGGACATCTTCAGTATCTGGTTCTTGGATTATCATGTTGACCTCATCACTCTAATTTAATTTTGTTGGGTTATTATAATACTGCTGAATTGGGATTGAGTTGGAGGAACCTTCTCAATGTTTAACAACTACCATGATAGTTAAATAAAATATATTCCTTTAATGTAGGGGAAAATTGGCTTTTCGCAAAACATTATAACCATAGAGCCTCCACCATCCATATATGCATGCAATGATAGCATTTATCCTGTTCATTGATCTATCAGGTTATATTGCCAAAGATATTCCATGTCTTTAATTATTTCGGCTGCAACATATCATGTTGCAGACTTTTCAGACAAAGAGTAAGGTGCGCTAGGTCATTGTCATGCACTCAGCTATGCCGTTGGAGTTGATGGACTCACTTATTCCAAGCCTTCCGCTGTTATCGTATTTAGATGGCCTTAAGCCATATTTATTGTAATAAGTTCTCTTTTGAGACATTCGTTGTAATAAGTATGTGATTGCACTCTGTTACAAATCCTTCGAGTACTGTGTGTGTCAGCATTACCGATCCAGGGATGACACTTATGCACAAAGATTTGACTGTTTGAGGTCGGATCGCTACATGCGTGCACCTCTTCTTTAGGTGCAGGTATGTACGTGGGTGGGTGTGAGAGAGATGGTTTGTGTGAAACAGAGGCAATGTTTCGATGTTATCTCAAACAGAAAAACGTAACAGATGCAATGTGTGTGAAACAGAGTCATGGATATATCATATATAGAGGGAGCGATCCACGAGAAGAGAGTGGAGGGATCATCGGCGTGAGATATCGATAGAATCGAAAACAGGGATGAAGTGTGTGGGTGCGCAATCGATAAAGAGAGCCATCGAATTTGTGTTTGCCCATGTCAAAGATACAGGGCGGCTAGCCTACTAGAATAGAATGTGAGAGGGTAGATGTGCATTTTTTCTCTGTGGCGTGGATACCTGATGACCCACAAGTATAGGGGATCAATTGTAGCTCTTTCCGATAAGTAAGAGTGTCTAACCCAACGAGGAGAAGAAGGAAATGACTAGGTTTTCAGCAAGGTAATGTCTGCAAGTGCTGAAATTGTAAGTAGCAGAGTAGTTTGATAGCAAGATAATTTGTAACGAGCAAGTAACGACAATAGTAGAAAAAGTGCAGGAAGGTAGCCCAATCCTTTTGAGGCAAAGGACAGGCCAAAATGGTCTCTTATAATAAGCAAATCATTCTTGAGGGTACATGGGAATTTCATCTAGTCACTTTCACCATGTTGGTTCGATTTGTGTTCGCTGCTTTGATAATTTGATATGTGGGTGGACCGGTGCTTAGGTGTTGTTCTTACTTGAACAAACCTCCTACTTATGATTAACCCTCCCGCAAGCATCGGCAACTACGAGAAAAGTATTAAGAATAAATTCTAACCATAGCATTAAACTTTTGGATCCAATCGGTCCCTTACGGAATAGCGCATAAACTCGGGAGCTTCTGTCACTCTCGCAACCCATCATCTAATTGCTACTCCACAATGCATTCCCTTAGGCCCAAATATGGTGAAGTTTCATGTAGTCGATGTTCACATGACACCACTAGGGGAATCACAACATACATACTATCAAAGTACCGAACACATATCAAGTTCACATGATTACTTGCAACATGATTTCTCCCATGACCTCAAGAACTAAAGTAACTACCCACAAATGATAATAATGCTCAAGATTAGAGGGGTATTAAATAGCATATTGGATCTAAACATATAATCTTCCACCAAATAAACCATATAGTAATCAACTATAAGATGTAAACAACACTACTAGTCACCCACAAGCACCAATCTATAGTTTCGGTAACAAGATTGAACACAAGAGATGAACTAGGGTTTGAGATGAGATGGTGCTGTTGAAGATGTTGATGGAGATTGCCCTCCCCAAGATGGGAGAGTTGTTGGTGATGATAATGATGATGATTTCCCCCTCCGGGAGGGAAGTTGCCCCAGCAGAATCGCTTCTCCGGAGGGCAAAAGTGCTCCTGCCAAGTTCTGCCTCGAGACAACAGCGCTCTGTCCGAAAGTCCTCTCCTTATTTTTTCTAGGTCAAAATAACCTATATACCAGAAGATGGGCACCGGAGGTGGGCCTGGGTGAGCACAACCCACCAGGTATGATCTGGCCGCCTCGACGCTACCAGTGGGTTGTGCCCACCTGGTGGGCCCCCTCTTGTAGTTATTTGCTCCAATATTCTTCAAATAATCCATAAAAATTCTCCGTGAAGTTTCAGCTTGTTTGGAGTTGTGCAAAATAGGTAGCCTGACGTAGCTTTTTTAGGTCCAGATTTCCAGCTGCCGGAATTCTCCCTCTTTGTGTGTAGCTTGCATATTATGAGAGAAAAGGCATTAAAATTACTCCAAAAAGCATTATTATGGATAAAAACATCATAAATAACAGTAGGAAAACATGATGCAAAAATGGACGTAAGATCTCCCCCAAGCTTAGACCTCGGTTGTCCTCAAGCGAAAACTGAAATCGAAAAACATGTCCACATGCTTAGAGAGAGAGGTGTCGATAAAAACAAAATAAGGACATAGAAGCATCATGTAGATTATTATAACAGCAACAAATTTAAACATAAGATTTTTATCATAGAGTTTTATCATAAACTTATCATGAACAAGTAAGAGTTCATCACACAATCGAAGTATTAAGCAAAAACTCTATTAGAAACCAACAAACTATGTTCTCAGTCAACTTTGCAAATAGAATTCATCATCTTTTCAGGAAAGGTCACTTATCAAAGCCTTTAGGCAAGTCCATGTACTCAACCATCATATAGTCTTCTATGATTGCTAACACTCACCGCATACACATGAGCAAAACATTTCGACCGGACACATAGAAAGATAGGGGCTTATAGTTTCGCCTCCCAACGTATTCACCTCAAGGGTGATGTCAACAATAATAACTAATGACACCCATATTCAACTGGAAATATGTGCCTAGATCTTTCCTCACCACATGATGCTTACCAAAGGAGAAAATAAAAAGGAATAGAGAGAAACCTTTGACTCTTTGCATAAAAGTAAATACATAAAAGTAAAGATAGGCCCTTCGCAGAGGGAAGCAGAGGTTGCCATGCACTTATTTGTTTGTATGCTCAACCGCTTAGTGCAAACGAATGTCACGTCGCATTGCCCCTTGTGATAGCGACCTTTATTATGCAGTCTGTCGCTTTTATTCTTCACCATCACAAGTTCGTGCAACGCTCAATTTTATCTTACACTAAATGATCTAACACATTTAGAAGCAATTTTTATTGCCTTTTTTCACCGATGACAACTTAGTTGAGGGATCTTGCTCAATCCCTAGGTAGGTATGGTGGACTCTTGAAAATAAGATTTGGGTTTGAGGGTTTTTGGATGCACAAGTAGTATCTCTACTTAGTGCGGAATTTTTGGCTAGCAAAGTAGGGGGCAAGCACCACATGTTAAAGGATCTATAACAATACGACTTCTATGTCAATATGAACAAACATAAATCATTAAGTTGTCTTCCTTGTCCAACGTCAACAATTTTGGCATATAATATTTTTATGGGGCTCACAATCACAAAAGATTCCGTTATTAATTCTTTCATGAGTTGCATCATTGACTAATGTTATGTTTTTCAATCTCTAATAAAATTTTCTACTTATACTTTTCCTTATGTGGTGCCATCACCTACCATAAGATTAGCATATGATATTTTTCATTTATTTCCTTTCTTTCTTTTTTATTTATATCTTTTCCTTTTTATTGCAACAAGAAAGTAAAGAAAACAAAAACTCAAACTAAACTTTATTATATATCTTGCACACGATTACAAGGATAGATCACTAAGCAAGCTCTCAAAAAGAAAGGATCGAACTAAACTCTTATTCATCTAAAGCAAAAGATCAAACTAAAATAAGTAAAGGCAAAAGGTAGTAGGGATGATACGATACCGGGGCACCTCCCCCAAGCATGGCGAAAGCCAAGGGGAGTGCCTGTCGGCGTTCAAAATGGGGGTCCCCAGACTTGCCTTCCAGCGGCCCGTGGCGTGGCTCCACTCGCGGCCCAGTATGGCCCGTCTTCACCAACAAACACTCAAGACCCTCGCGAGGCGGACGACACAAGTCCTCCTCGGGGGCAGCCTCACCAGGCTGGCTCGCGAGGGGCGGAGAGATCAAGGCAAGGCGAACCTCGCGAGGTTCCAATGACGTAAGCCATGACGACCAAGGCCAGTCGGCGCCAGTGCACACAATGTCCTCGTTTCCTCTTTGGTGCTAAGGAGGCAAGCGCACCAAGGAGTACCAAGGCATCAGGCAAAGGTTTCCATATCGGTGCAATGAGACCAAGACCAGCAGGACGGCAGGACGAAGGTCACCGTGGAGCCCAAGACGGTGTCACCACCAGAGCCTTTGGCAGGCGAAGACCACCTTTAGTCAGGATAGCTTGTACTAGCGGTCCCTGTCGGATTTCGGGTTCCGGCAGACCCTTGAGGTTCGAACACTAGGGTGCGCGCGGAGATCTTTCCCCAACCAGCTCACGCGTCGATGGTTAGCAAGGGATCTAAACTAGGAACGATGAACAACACAAGAGACGCAAGGTTTATACTAGTTCGGGCCACCATTGTGGTGTAATACCCTACTCTAGTTTGTGGTGTGGTGGATTGCCTCAGGGGCTGATGATGAACAGAACAAAGGAAGAACGGCCTCGCGAGGGGCTGTTCTTGAGCTGGTGCGTTGGACTGCTTGGGTGAGCCCAGTCGCTTCTCTCTCTCTCTCTCTAGGGGGTTCGACTTGTCTCCAGTCGGTCCCTTCTCTTTGTGGTGGCTAGTCCTATTTATAGAGGGAGGCCCTAGGCCTCTTCCCAAATAATGAGCGGGAAGGGCGCCAACAATTGGCCATTTTGAAGGGGAACATCTAGTACACTTATCCTGACTAAAGTTGGTCTTCGGCTGCCAAAGGCTCGATGGTGACGCCTGCCCTGGCTCCACGATGACCTCCGTCCCCACCGCCTGCTGGTCTTAGTCTTGTTGCAATCAAGCGGTAACCTTTGCCTCGATGCCTTGGCCTGTGCTTGCCTCCTTTGCACCAAAGGGGAACGAGGACATGTGCGAGTCGGGCGCCCGCCGGGTCTCATCTGGTCATGGCTTGCATCATGGGGCACCCTCGGGAGGTACCTCGCCTTGATCTCTCCGCCTCCTCGTGAGCCTGCCTCGATGAGGCTGCTCCCCGAGGAAGATTCTGTCGTCCACCTCATGAGGCTTGGCCTCGCGAGGGTCTTGAGCTTGAGCCGATGAAGCCGGGCCGCTACGGGCCCCACTTGAGCCACGCCGCAGCCGCAAGTGTGCAAGTCTGGGGACCCCTGTTCCTGTAACGCCGACAGAGCTCCCCGCCCAAGGCGCGCCCGGACTTGGCTTAGCAGAGAAGCGAAGGGGCAAGTGCAAAGCGCCGCGGGCCCCAACAGCCTGCGGCCTTGGGCGTCGCTTGGCGATTGACTGGTCGTGGGCGTCTCCGCTTCCCCACGATGCCCCATTACATGCCTGGCTAAGCGGACCCGGGGTTGCACACAACCATTCCCCTTTCTCCGTCCGCACACTCCCGGCTCTTCCTTCTTCCTCTGGCTCCGACTTCCGCCCTTGATCCAACTCGGACTCTCACCCTTCCTGTCGCCATGGCGTCAACGAAGAAGGAAAAGGTGAAGAAGCCCGCGATTGCCCCCGCCATTCTCCGGCGGTGGCCCCCGCCACGATCGATCTATCATACTCAACCCCGAGGCCTTGGGCAAGGTCCGCTTCTGCTCTTGCCACCATCTTCAATGAGTGCGGCAGGACCAAGGCTTGGCTCAAGGCCCCATGCCTCCCCGACAGGATCGCCACGGAGGTCCGGTTCTTGCTTGATGCCCTATGGGCGGTCTGGTTCCCCCTTCTCCGCTTTCTTCAATGCGGTGCTTTCCCACTATCAGATCCACATGATGCATCTCGGGCCTGAGTCCATTACCCTCCTGTCTGTCTTCGCCTTTGTCTGTGAGGCAATGGTAGGCATCCCTCCTTCCGTTGCTCTGCTGTGTCACTTCTTCTCTTTGCGCCTGAGTGATCCTACTCAATGCTCGGGGTGTATGAGCTTCCTTGCGGTGCCAGAGACGACTGCTTCAGGGATTGATTTTGGACTCCCTCCCCCTGAGGCCAAGTTCAGAGAGCGGTGGTTGTATGTGGACGTCGGGGTGCCCAGCCCCCTGCTCTCGCATCCTACTGCTATTACAACCTCGGCCTGGGGTCATGAGACACTCGCGGGCACCCGGCTTGCATTCGTGTGGCGCCGCTTCGAGAGCTTGAGGGCGCTCAACGTGACGGCACCCAAGGTGGTGAAGGAGTTCCTCCAGTGTCGCATTGCTCCTCTCCAGCGCCACTCTCATCGGATGTGGGACTTTGCGGGGCGCCAAGACCGCATGCGGCTTCAGGAGGGGGACCTGGCGCCTGAAGTGCTGAGGACAGTGCTCAGGGTCCTGGTTGGCGATCCTTCCTGTGCAGCCTTCGGCTGTGATGGTGCCCTCTTGTATCTCTGCTCGAGCAGGGCTGATTTCGTGAAGCAGATGCCCAGTTTTGACGAGTGGGGGCTGCGCCCGGTTTGCCTCAGGTGGCCTCGCGAGAACCCAGTTGCCGTGGTCGCTCTTCCGGTCGCCCAGAGTGGCTCTGTCTCGAGTGTTGCAGCAGGGAGACGAGAACCGTCAGGAGTTGAAGGAGACGATGTTGAGGTGGTGACGCCGCGCGGAGCCCCGAGGGCGGCATCTCCCGGAGCTTGCTCCAGAATAGTGACATGTGAGGAGTCGCGGCCTCCGGCTCCCGAGGTAGGGGCTCCCGAGGCCCCGTCGCCCTCAGGAGGCGGCGCCGGTGGCGCCCCTGTGCTGGTTCCATTGGCACTGATCACCTTGCCGCCTCCACGCCACAAACCGACCCCGGCGCCAAGCGCTTAGGCCGCTTCCGCGTAGACTTTGCGGCCCTCCGTAAGAGGAAGGAGGCCTCGGGCGGTGACGATCACCCTTGCCGCTTGCTGAAGTGCAGGAGGTACTTCGCCATAGATGAGTAAGTCTTCTTCTCTCTCTGCTCCTCTGCTTCTCAGTTTTCGCTGCTAACTGTGACCCTTCAGGGCCCTACCTGCCGAATTCGCGGAGACGGCCAAGGAGCCATATCCCCAAGCTCCGTTCGCGTTGCTGGTCCTTGGTGCGTCGAGTTCAAGCGGCCCTTACCACTCAATCGGTCGGAGAGGTGGCCCATTCAGCTGAGCGTCCCGAGCCTGTGCGCCTGTTGTCTTCCCTTCACGAGTTCTCCTGGGGCACAGCCAGCTTGCCCCGTGCTCCTTCCATGGTCGCGGATGGTGATTGGTTGAAGTCGATCTTGAGCTCTTCTTCTGGGGGTGGACCGGCGCCAGGCCCTGCTCCTGGCTAGGCCCGTCTGGCGATTGTTGGGGCGCCAGCCCCTGCCCTGCAGGAGGAGGCGCGCCGCCTCTGGGCCCTCCGCATACACCAGCAGCAGAGGGTGACGCGGAAGACGTGTTTCAGCGTGTTTCGCGAACGCCGCACCCGCTGTCGGGAATTTCTCCATGGGGTGACGGACGCGTGAACTGCTCGGGCGGAGCTCGCCGGGCGAAGATGCGCGTCTTGAGGCCGAAGGTTTGCGCCTTGCTGAGGAGAAGCGCAAGCTGAAGATAGCCGTTGCCCTCGCGCGTCACCAGCGTGACCTTGACAATGCGAAGGCTGAGGCATCGCTGGCGGCCTCGCGAGATGCTTGCTCCCGAGCCATCGAGGAGGCCTTGGAAGCAGATCGGCGGTGCAGGGACGCGGAGGAGCGTGCATGGGAGCTCCAAGCCTGGAGCAACTCTCTGGAGCAGCAGGTGGAGTTGCGCCAGGCTGCACTTGTGACGCTGAAGGGGGCTTCCGGCCAACCAAAGCGGAGCTCCGTGCTGCCGAGGAAGCGTTGTTGCTGGAGGCCACTGAGCGCAACCTCGACCTTGAGCGGTTGGAGACGAGGGAGCGCCTGGTGACTCAGGCGGTGGATGATGTCGCCGCATGGCCCGAGCCCAAGAAGAGATCGATCGCCGCGTAGCGGAAGCTCGCTCAGGCCTCGAGCGCCAGTATGAGTTGAGGTTGGAGTTGGTCAGGGCCGAAGCTGAGGGCAGGACCGCGGCCCTTAAGGCCAAGCTGGACGAAGTGACGCAGGGTGCGGACTCCTCCGCAGCCGCTTCTTCGCAAGCAGCGCAGCGGAGCTGACCTTCTCCCGCCGAGCTACTTTTTTCTTCGACAGAGGATTGATGGCGCCGAGGCCATCGTGACGGCGTAACGAGGACGAGATTCGCTGTCGGCGGGTTCTCGAGCACGGCACGCCCCCATGCTCCGGACGCCAGTGGAACGGGCTAACGCGCCTCGGGCAATATTTGCGAGGCCGCCACCGAGGAGCCGCGACGAGACCAACTACGCCGGCAACCTCCAAAGATTTCACCGATGTGGTGACGCTCTCGGAGAACCGCGCCGAGAGGTCTCGTTGGCTCGTCGAGGAGAGGAGCCGAGCCTTGCTCGGGCGCGCCTTCTCCCGTGTCTTCAGTTATCTGCTGGACAGGGATCCCCACTTCGACTTTGATGCGCCATCGCACCGGTGCCCATAGCCGTCCGGGGCGACCTGGTGCAATGGGTGGAGGATCACGTGGACGACCTTTGTCGTGGCCTTCACGCCGATGATGACGGCGTGATCGTGGCCGCCGATGAAGGCGGCGTGGTGGACGGTCCTGGTGCTGGCGGAGGTGTTGGTGACGGTGATGATGTCAGCGATGCTAGCGACGCCTCCGGAGGTCACCCAGAAGGCGCGGCAAGCGACATGTCCGACTGATTGTTTGTCGCTGCTGTTTACCCTGCACGGAAGAGGTTCGGGCTTGGCCCTGAAGACTGTGAGAGAATTTTGGGAGGGGAAGCCCCTCATGTAAAGATTTGCGGTAAATGTCCTAGTAATCTTAATGCTGCGTGTGAGCTTAATGGCCGGCCTGGTGGTGGGTCGGCTGGCTCGTTTACCTTTTGACCCTGGTGTGCCCCGAGCGGGGCTGCGGAGGCCATAGCGACATATGTGTCTTCTGGGTGAACCCATTGATCATGTGATAAGAACCTCCAGAGAGGGCGTGGCGACAGCCGTCCGAGCTATGGGCCTTGATTGGCCCGGCCGGCTCATGAGGGGGGGGAGGCAGCTGACGCTAGCTTTGGACGCAAAGCCGAAACCAGAACACGAGAGATTGCTCGAACGAGACTAAACACCCCTTCCCCAAACGCACGCAAGGCTCAAACTCAAATCCAACTTAAATTCAAATCGAAGAAACTTGTCAACAGAGGAAAAGGCAAAAAAGCAAAAGGCCGCGTCTGTCACCTAGTCTAGTCTTCGACGTCTTCTCACCAGCGCGGAGCTAAGTGCTGCCATCAAGGGCGTGGGAGGGAGCCCCAGGGCTGAGGCCGGCGCTCGAGACTCGGGCGTGTACACCCCACTCATTATTACGTGAGAGTGTCACGGGCGGCGAGCTTCACTGCTTGGGCCTTCTTCACAGGTACCGGCCTTGCTTCATATCGCCAGATGAGGGCCCCGCCTTGCGCCACACTCTACCGCCACTGACGGCGCCGGAGACCAAGGACGACACCAATGGGGTAGAGCGGTCGCCAGCGGTTCCCTCGACGACCACGGGTCCTCTGCCAGGGGCAGGACCTGAGGCACCTCCCCGGCAGAGAGCCTACCTCCTGAGAACATCTTGCGCCAAGCATCACGGGGACGAACCCGGATCTCAGCCCCTCTCCTCCAGCCCCCGATGCCCTCCTCCTGAGGGGTAAGAGGCTGCAGTGTTGGGGCAGCCACCTGTCGCGGCGACCTGTACCTCCTGCGGCACACGGTTAGCATAAGCTTGCTCTTGAGGAATTAATGGTACCAGATAGTTGCTGCCGCCGGCACGGTCGTCGAGGCTCTCTTGGGGTTCGTGAAATAGCTCAGCTTGTGGTGTCTCCTCGCCCCAGCTTGGCCCAAGGAAGGAGCCATGGTCTTCTTCCCGTGCGCACTCTTGATCCATCATGCGGGGCACATAAGCTTCTGGGGACGCTGCCCCATAGGCCTCGTTGTAGTGCCCCACATGCCACGCAGTCTGGCCCGAGGCGTTGTCTTGAGAGTGGTGGCGCGGTGGTCCGCCAAGGCCAAAGTCCACGACGTGCGCTCCTTCGCTGGCCGGAGATGAGGTCTGCACGGCTTGTCGCCTGGTGCTGCCGGCGTCGAGTAGGCCCTGGAGCTCGCTTGAGGTTGTATGGGCGTGCATGGGGCCGCCATACGACGCGCTCTGGGCCAGAGGTGGCAGCCGGACGCAGAAAGGAGGTGCTCCCGAGGCGGCGGCGTCCAGGAGCTCGGCCACCCGCTCCAACAGCACGTCGCGGCCGCCCTCTAGAAGCCGGCACCGTAACAGCTCTCGGGCCACCGTGAGCGTGGCCTCGAGTTCGCCGCTCCTGCCGGGTGCGGCGCTGCGTGGCATGCGGCATGGCTTGAGGCTCGGTTGCCGACCACGCCTACAAGCGGCGTGAGGGCTGGCGGCGTCTGGCCGCCGTCGCGCTTCGCAGCGCTTTGCAGAGCGCGAGCTGCTCGAGGTGCAAGGTTGAGGTCGCCTGGCTAGCGGCACGGCAGGGCCACGCCGCCAGCCGGTCGGCGTCGGCTGCCGGGTCGCTTGACATCGAACGACGAGGCGACGAAACGCGAGGCGGCGGAGGGAGGATTCCGGCACACCCCTACCTGGCGTGCCAAATGTCAGATTTCGGGTTCCGGCAGACCCTTGAGGTTCGAACACTGGGGTGCGCACGGAGATCTTTCCCCAACCAGAACATGCGTCGATGGTTAGCAAGGGATCTAAACTAGGAACGATGAACAACACAAGAGACGCAAGGCTTATACTAGTTCGGGCCACCATTGTGGTGTAATACCCTACTCTAGTTTGTGGTGTGGTGGATTGCCTCAGGGGCTGATGATGAACAGTACAAAGGAAGAACGGCCTCGCGAGGGGCAGTTCTTGAGCTGGTGCGTTGGACTGCTTGGGTGAGCCCAGTCGCTTCTGTCTCTCTCTAGGGGGTTCGACTTGTCTCCAGTCGGTCCCTTCTCTTTGTGGTGGCTAGTCCTATTTATAGAGGGAGGCCCTGGGCCTCTTCCCAAATAATGAGCGGGAAGGGCGCCAACAATTGGCCATTTTGAAGGGGAACATCTAGTACACTTATCTGACTAAAGTTGGTCTTCACTGCCAAAGGCTCCACGATGACGCTGTCCTGGCTCCACGATGACCTCCGGCCCTGCCGCTCTGCTGGTCTTGGTCTTGTTGCACCAAGCGGTAACCTTTGCTCGATGCCTTGGCCTATGCTTGCCTCCTTTGCACCAAAGGGGAACGAGGACCTTCTTGGGCTGGCGCCCGCCTGGTCTTGTTCGTCATGGCTTGCGTCATGGGGCACCCTCGGGAGGTACCCTGCCTTGATCTCTCCGCCTCCTCGTGAGCCTGCCTGACGAGGCTGCTCCTGAGGAAGATTCTTGTCGTCCGCCCCGCGAGGCTTGGCCCCTCGCGAGGGTCTTGAGCTTGAGCTGATGAAGCTGGGCCGCGCTAGGCCCCCACTTGAGCCACGCCGCAGTCCGCAGGCAGGCAAGTCTGGGGACCCCCGTTCCTAGAACGCCAACAGTCCCCCTTCAAATTGGCCGTTGTTGGCTCCCTTCCCGCTCAATATTTGGGGAGAGGACCAGGGTCTCTATAAATAGGGCTAGCAACCACCATAGAGAGGGGACGAATCATTGAGCTCTCCCTCAACCACACAAGTTCACCAAGCAGAAGAACACCTCTCCTCAGGAGGCTGTTCTTCCCCTTTTACTGTTCATCCTCAGTCCAAGAGGCAATCCACCACACCACACTGGAGTAGGGTATTACACAACAACAGTGGCCCGAACCAGTATAAATCTCGTGTCTCTTGTGTTGCGGGCTCGTCGAGCTAGGCCTTGAGATCGCGGCGAGGTTGAGGGCGTGATTCGGTAGGGGGAGATCTTCGTGCGCACCCCAGTGTTCGAACCTCAAGGGTTTTGCCGGAACCCGAAATCCGACATTTGGCGCGCTAGGTAGGGGTGCGATGGAGCTTTCCTTCCGCCAGTTGATCCGCCGATGCTCCGCAGCTCCGATGTCCGGCGACCCGAGGACCAACGCCGACCGTTGGGGAGCTTGGCCAGCCCGGGCGGCCCCGTCTGCCCAAGAATACCCCAACCCCGCGCCCCAGGCAGCACACGCACCGCCAAACGCTGCAGGGCGCGGGCGGCGTGGTCACACGCCGTCCGCCCTTACTCCACGACAAGCGCGGGCAGCCGCAAGGGCCTCAAGCCACGCCGCGGCCACGACACCGCACACCCGATGGGAACAAACAAACATGAGGGCCGTGCTCACGGTGGCTCGGGAGTTGCTGCGATGCCAGTTAATGGAGCGCGGCCGGGGTGCGTTGCTGGAGCGCGTCGCCGAGCTCCTAGACGCCGCGGCCTCGGGAGCACCGCCCTTCTGCTCCCTGCTCACACCTCAGGCCATGACCGGATCGCATGGCGGGCCGCGCCACGCCCGCGCGCCCCCGTGCGCACTCTTGGGCTTCATCGACACTGGCATGACCAACGGCACCAGACGCCCAATCGCGCCCGCGCCACCTCCAATGAGCACGGGTTCGAGCATTGCCACCTACGGCCCCGGCAGGATGCCACCCTACCATCCTCAGGGCAGTGTGTTGGGCCGGGCGACGTGGAGTGTGGGGCACTACGGTGAGCTCTTCGAGGCGACGGCCTCGGAGGCCTATGTGCCCCGTATGATGGACCAGGAGTACACGCTGGAAGACGACCCCAGCTCGTTCCTCGAGCCGGGCTAGGAAGAGGAGATGCTAGAAGCTGAGACCTTCCAGGAGCCTCTCGGGAGCCTCACCAACCGCGTTGGCAACAACAGCTACAGGGTACCACTAGTCTCTCAGGAGCAAGCTTACACTAACCATGGGTCATAGGAGGATCAGGTCGCAGTAGCGGATGGCGGCCCCAGCTCGACGCCCTCCCTTCCGCCAGGAGAGTGCACTGGGGGCTACAGGAGAGGGTCCAGGAGCAAGGCCCCTCCCCGCGCCGCACGGAGCAAGGTGTCCCCCGGAGGCAGGCCCTCTGCCGGGGAGGCGCTGGAGAGCCTTCCCCCGGCAGATGACCCGTGGTCGCCGAGGGCGCCGCTGGCGTCCCCTTTGCCCCTTGGTGACGTCCTGGTTTCCGGACGCCCCCAATGGAGGTCGAGGGCGGCGCAAGGCGGGGCACTCATCTGGCAATATGAAGGAAGGCTCGCGCCTATGAAGGTCTCCGCTCGTGACACTCTCACATAATAATGAGTGGGGGTGTACACGCCCCAGAGTCTCAGGAGTGCTGCCCTCGGGCCTCGGGGGCTCCCTTCCATGTCCAAGTGGCAGCACTTAGCTCCATGCTGGTGAGGAGACAAGAAGACTAGACTAGGCGCCGGACGCAACCATTTTCTTTTAACCCCTTTTATGTAGCCTTGCTTTTTGGCCTTGAATTTAAGTTGAAGTTGAATTTTCATTGATGTGGGCGTGGGGGGGGGGGTGCCCTTTCTCGTTCGTACAATTTCTTGCGATCTGGTTCCTGCTTTAATTCAGAGTTTGCGCCCGCTGCCTCCTCCTCGCGAGCGGGGGCTGGGCATAGCACGCGAACGCTGCATGCATGCCCTACCATGACTGGTGCTTGCTTCTCGCGAGCCCCCCTCAGACGGATCAGCAGGCTCCTCAGAGGTTCCTCAGAAACTCGCGACCTCACGAGCCAATTCAGGACCTGTTCTGGCCAAGGTAAATTACAACAACAAACTCGCCGCAGGATTCACGGGTTCATGAAGACATATATCCAGCTTGGCCTAAGGAATAGAGAAATCAATCTGTTTACATGAGGGGCTTCCCCTCCCAAAATGCTCTTACAACCTCCAGGACCGTGCCCGAGTTTTGCATGCAGGATAAACAACAGGGGAGCACGGGTTCAGTCGGACATGTCGCTCACGGCGTCCCCCGGGTCGCCTTCAGACGCATCACTGGCGTCACTATCGCCATCGCTGGCGTCCCCGTCACCGTCACTGGCGCCGCCCTCGCCGTCGTCGACCACGTTGCCTTCATCCGCAGCGACCACCACCACATCGTCATCGAAAGTGAAGGCCCTGACTAGCGCGTCCACATTGTCTTCCACCCATCGTGCCCGGTCGCCTCGGATGGCCTCGGGTACGGGAGCAATGGCGACGTCAAAATCGAAGTTAGGGTAAGTGTTCTGAAGGTGGCTGAAGACGCGGGAGAACGCACGCCCGAGCAAGCCACAACTCCTCTCTTCAACAAGCTGGCGAGCCCTCTCGGATCGGCTCTCCAGACGCGTCACCATGTCGGTGAAGAAGCGAGGTGGTGGCGTGAATCGTTCACACAGGGATGAGGGCATTTAAATGTGCAGATGTAGCCCAGCGCCGTGTTGGCCCTGATCCTGAGGTCTTGGAGCATGCAGGCGTGCACACGCTCCAGCGTCCGACGTTGAAACACTTCCTCCCTACTCTGCTGCGTGAAGGACTCGGCGTTGGCGACCCACTGCTAAAGAGGAAGTAGCTCGGCGCGGGCAGAGGCCAGCTCAGCCTGCGACGAGACCAGGGCGGCTGCAGTGGCCTCCTCGCGCCGTTCCGCCTCAGTCAGCCTAGACTTGAGGGCAGTATTCCTACCCGGAGCCTCGGCCTCTACGAGCTTCAGCCTCAAGTCGTACCTGCCCACAAGATCCGCGCGAGCCTCGGCCACGCGGCGATCAACATCCTCCTGGGCCCGGGCCTCGCGCGCGCTGACGGCATCCTCCGCTAGAGTAACTTTGCGCTCCTTCGTCTCCAACCGCTCAAACTCGAGGCTGCGCTCCATGGCTTCCAGCGCCAGCGCTTCAGGATCTCTTCCTCCTCAGTAGGCGTCCCTCTCATCGATGCAAGGGCGGCTTGGCGCGCCTCCACCTACCGCTCCAAGGAGGCGCTCTAGGGATGGAGCTCCCACGCGCGTTTCTCTGCGATCTCGCGTCGGCGGTCGGCTTCTCGGGCTTTTTCCAAGGCTCGGGAGCAGGCCTCGCGCGAGGTCGCAAGAGACGCCTCGGCCTTCGCATTGTCAAGCTCGCGCTGGTGGTGCGCGAGGTTGATGGCCACCTTCAGCTTATGCTGCTCCTCCATCAACCGAAGACCCTCGGCCTCGAGGCGCGCGTCTACATCCGCGAGTTCCGCACCGAGCTGGTTCATCATTCCTATCGCCTCCCGGAAAAGCTCATGGCGGACGATGCTTCGTTCATGCGCAAACTTAAGCACGTGGCCGATTCTGTCCTCCACCACGGGAGTTGCCGACGGAGTCCGAAGCGGCTCGCCCCCTCTCAGCAGGGGGCTGGGGGCTGCGCCCCCTCGGACACTGGTCGAGCCCCGAGAGGGGCCCGGGTAGGCATAGGCCCGCCACTTGAAGAGTTGCCCAGGATCGAAGCCATCCAGCCGCCGTCCATGACCAGAGGAGGAGCCCTTGGCACGCCTGCCGCACTCCAAGAAAGCAAGGCCGCGAAGGAGAGATGGCAAGGGCACGGGCTCGAGGCGCATTGCAGGCAGGCTCGCTTCTCCAGCCGACCCCGCGCCGGGGGCTGCACGCGGGCTTGGGGCACTCAAGGCTAGCGGGGGAGTGGAGGCAAGAGGAGGTTGCCCCTCAGGAGACTCCATGGCCTTGGTGGAAGGGATCCTGAAGAGCCACCGTCAGGAAGGGAGATGGCACTCGAGGAATTAAAAAGATAAGGTACTTACTCGTCTATGGCGGTGTACTTCCTATGTTTCAACGGCCGGGCGGTGCCATTGCTGTAGCTTGGAGACCCCTTCCTCTTACGGAGCACCGCGAAGTTCACACGGAACCGGCCCAAGCGTTGTACGTGGCAACCAGCACGGTGCGCGGCTGGTGGAGCACCCAAGGAGACGACCTCAGGAGTGCCAGGCTAGGGAGAGCTATCGGGCCCCGCCTCTCGACAACCTGCCGAGGCCTTAGGAGCTTCGGCCTCCGGAGCAGCGGACCGCGTCGCCCCCTCAGCTGCCGCCCCAAGACGAGAATCATGGGTTCCCGAGGATGACGCCGCGGACGCGTCAGGCAGCATCGACACCTCGACACCCGCGCCTCCGGCCTCCAGCGGCGCTTGCCTCCCTGCGTCCACTCTTGGGGCAAGCTCGTCGCCGACGACAAGGAGAGGAACCATGGTGGCGGGATTCTCACGAGGCCCCACAACGCCGACTGGATGCAGCCCCCATTCATTGAAGGAGGGCATCTTCCCCGCGAACTCCACCCTGTTCGAGCAGCTGTACAAGCAACAACCCTCCTGCGGCAAATCACCCGACGAGGGGTCACCGGCCAAGACTTCGAGCACCATTCTTCCTGCCTCGGCCGGAAGCCCCGATTCCTGAAGCCTCATGCGATCCTGGTTGCCGGTCAGGGCCCACATCAGCCGGGAATGGCGCTGGAGTGGGGCGATGCAGCGTCGGAGGAACTCCTTCATCACCTTGGGCGCGGTCACACCAAGATCCTTCATCCTCCTCAGCCGGAGCCAGACGAAAGAGAGACGGGAACTCGCGAGCTCCTCATGACCCCAGCCGGAGCTGGGGACGGCGGGCGACGAGGGAGGCAAGAGCAGGGGCTGAGTACTCCGACATCAACATACACCCATCGCATCCGAAACTCGCTCGTAGATGGCGGGAGATCAAAGTCAATCCCCGAGCCGGCTGTCGCCGCCACGGCCTGGAAGCTCAGGCACCTCGAGCACTGTCGGGGGTTGGTCAGGTGCAGTGAGAAGAAATGGTGCAAGAGGGACACAGAAGGAGCAATGCCCACCATGGCCTCGCAGACGATGGCGAAGACGGCGAGAAGGTCGACATATTGGGGATCAAGGTGCGGCATATGGATCTGGTAATGGGAAAGCACGACATCGAAGAAGGCGGAGAAGGGAGGAATCATGCCAGCCCACAAGGCGTCGATGAAGAACTGGACCTCGGTGGCCGTCCTATCGATGGTGGCTCGGGATGCGGGCCAGGCCACCGTCCCTCCCCACTCGTTGAAGCTGGTAGCGAGCACAGGGCAGACTTTATCCATGGCTTCCTGGTTGAGCACCCGCGGTCGGCCGACGGCGGGCATCGACGACCGGAGGTGGGCTGGCTGAGGACAGGGGCTTCTTCCCTTTCTCCGTCCGGTTCGGCGCCATGGTGATAGAGAAGACTGAGCACGAGTCGGATTGGAAGAGGAAGCAGAGGTACGAGGAAGCGAAGAGATTGGGGAGTGTCGGTGTCAAAACCGGTGGATCTCGGGTAGGGGGTCCCGAACTGTGCGTCTAAGGTCGATGGTTACCAGAGACAGGGGACATGATGTTTACCCAGGTTCGGGCCCTCTCTATGGAGGCAATACCCTACTTCCTGCTTGATTGATCTTGATGAATATGAGTATTACAAGAGTTGATCTACCACGAGATCGTAATGGCTAAAACCCTAGAAGCTTAGCCTATATGACTATGGTAATGAGTATATCCTTTCCGGACTACACCCTCCGGTTTATATAGACACAGGGGGATCTAGGGTTACATAGAGTCGGTTACATAAGAAGGAATCTTCATAGTTGGTCACCAAGCTTGCATTCCACGCCAAGGAGAGTCCAATCCGGACACGAATACAATCTTCGGCCTTCATGTCTTCACAGCCCACCAGTGCAGCCCATTGATAACTGTCCGGACGCCTGAGGACCCCTTAGTCCAGGACTCCCTCAGTAGCCCCTGAACCTGGCTTCAATGACAAGGAGTCCGGCGCGCAGATTGCCTTCGACATTGCAAGGCGGGTTCCCCTTTCCGAACTCCAAGATAGTCTTCAGATGTAATGATTGTATCCGGACTTGTATACACAACGGCAGAGGATATAATATTTTACGAGTCCAATCCGCTGAGAACTTTTTGGTAATATGACATCACGCCTGTTCGGCCATTATTTCCGAACCGTTAGCTAGCCCGTCGTCCCACGTCTCGAGACGTGGTTTTATTGGCATGTCTTATCCAAGCGGAGTTCGTGTCTCCCCTTTTTAAGGGATTCTTATCAACCCGGATGTGGGTAACCCAACCGTCGCTAGGGTACAACTCCTTGGGAATAGGCAAGTTTTAAGGCCCAGGGGGAGACGTCCGATATTCGCGGCCTTTATATAGGGGTAGAGACCCGTCTTTTTCTTTCACACTTTGCTTCTTCCTCAACCCTTGCTACCCCGAGTTCCAACACCCGAGTTTCAATCGCCACAAGCTCCAATCATGTCCGGATCCAGCCGTCAAGGCCGGTGGGTGGCTTCTTCTGTCACAGAGGGAGATATTGCAAAGCTTCGGGCGGTGAGGTATCTAACCGCAGATATCCTTCACCGGCTTCCTGCCGAGGGGCAGGTTATTCCCACCCCCAGATCCGGCGAGAGGGTCGTGTTCGTGTCCCACTTCCTTCGCGGGTTAGGGTTTGCACTTAATCCCTTCGTCCGAGGGCTCATGTTCTATTATGGGCTAGATTTTCACGATCTGGCCCCGGACTCTATTCTTCTTATATCGGCGTTTATCGTCACATGCGAAGCCTTCCTTCGACCTCCTCCGCACCTCGGCTTGTGGCTCAAGACCTTCGATGTGAAGCCGCAAGTGATAGAGGGGGAGCAAGCAGAGTGCGGTGGTGCCATAGTGAGCAAGCTTGCTAGCGCTGTTTGGCTGAAAGGATCCTTTGCCAAATCTTCCGATTTATGGCAGCAGGGGTGGTTCTATATCACCGAGCCACGTGGCTCCAAGTGGGCAGCTGCGCCCGCATTTCGATCCAGCCCCCCAATTCAGCTTGCATCATGGATTAATAAGGGGTTGGACTGGGGGTCAATGGACGAGGTGGGGGCTTTGCAAAGTCGCATCCGAAGCCTCACTGAGAGGGACATTAACATCGTCAACGTTGTTCAAGTAATGCTAGTCTCCCGGACCCTGCCGTGCCAGCGACGGCCTCTCCGCATGTGGGAGTTCAATCCAGAAGGGCCGCGGACTCTTCAGCACTTCTTCGGCACTACACACGAAGGAATGTGGAGATTATTTTTCAAGAAACGAAAGTAATGACCGGACACCACCGAAGATATCAGCCTAGAATGTAACCATCGGACACCCCGGTAAGTACCCGTTCGCCGAACACCTCATAATCAGACACCCAGTGGTAAGACACTGACCGAATCATCCTTTTTTAGGGTTGGATAAAGAAAGTGGAACGAATTAGGTGTCCGGCTCCCCTTCCCGAAGACTTAGCTAATCCTATGTTAACAAGGATGCTGGCCTCGGCACCATACCAGGCGATGGCAAGGGAGGGTAAAGAGGAGAGTGAGAAGACCCAAGATGACCTTTGTTCCGGAGGTAAGTCGGATACTGAGTCCGGAGAAATCGACCTTTCCTCGCCTGAAGACAGAGGTGAAAGAGGACCCAGTATCCCTTCTCTGAGAAGGAGGAAAAGGGCCGCCTCCGAAGGTTGGGAGGGGCAGTCTCCCAAGAGGGGAAAGATGCCACCGTCGAGCGGCTTGGGTTTGGAAAGCGACGCCGTTGAATAGCTCCAACATGGGGACAAGCCCTCGACCAAGCCGTAAGTGAATCTGGGGTACTTTGATAGCGTCCCGCTCCTTTGCCGTTATCGAAGATATACGTAACGTGTCCGTGCATTTTTACAGGTCGGCATAGAGTTTTTCTGGGCAATCCTCTTGTTCGGGAGGTCTCCTCCAAGAGATGATGGAGAGCGAGACGCCTCCCCCAACCTCCTCGCCTAATAAGGCAGACGACTCTGAAGTGTCATCGCGGAGGGTTTTTCTTGATCAACAAGCTATGCAGGGGATAAAAGAGGCAGTACCCGAAGGTGGATCTTCGACCGTTTGGGATTCTGGGGCTGATAATAAAGGCCCCGGACTGTCCGGCTCGTAGCCGACGGTGATTCTGGAGACGGGTGAACAGATTCCTTCAAAGGATGGTTGTGCTCCTAGAGCGGCTTCCGGAGACCCGGAGGCTCCGAATATATTGCGAGACATGTTGCGAAAAACATCTGTCTCAGGGGAACAGCGTACCTTGATGGGTACAGTGGTTGAGAAGATTTTGTCCGCGAAGAGCGGATTGAATGAAGCCTTCATGAGCATACTAAAGGTTTCGAGGTTTGTGATATAATATTTTCAGCTATGTTTTATTTGCGAAGATGCATATAGGTAGTAGCCCCTGAGATTCGGGTTGGCTTCCACTGGGAAGCGAATGGAGGATCAAAATGAATTACTCAAGGACTGATCTGATGAACTTGAACGCAGGCTGTTTCCCCCTTAGCTACTTCCCAGACTATGGATATTGCCGAGCTGTAGCGGAAGCTTGATGTAGCAGGGGATGACCTTGCGTTAATCAATATGTGTCTTTACGAGTCGCAAGGTATGTATTCGGGGCAATCCCCATACATTTTTTGTGGTATAAGCATGATGCTAAAATCTATATGCTGGAATATGCATGGTTGCAGATGGTGCTGCCGCTGTTGAAGTTCTTCGAGCGGAGCTGGCCCGGGCCAAGGAGCAGGCCCAGTGTAGCCATGCGGCTGCTGAAAAGGCATCGACTGAGTTAAAAGCCGAACAAGCTGCACGGTGCCAAGGCGAGGAGAAGATATCCATGATGGGGCTCGAACTGAAAAATGCTACTGGCCGTTGTGAATTTATGGAGAAGGAGAATGAAGACAAAACGACCGAACTGGACAAGGCCTTACAAGAGGCGAGAGAAGCGCGGTCGGAATCCAGAGCAGCCCGTGAGGAGATCCAGCAAGCTGGGGAGATTGTGGCTGGTAAACCCTTTCTGCTACAGACTAAGTTCGGCGATCCAAACAATGCTCAGCTTGACCGAGTGTGGAGTTCTCCGGACGAGTTTTTAGACTTGCCGAAGAGTTCTTCCAATGCGGCGCAGTATTATGAAGCGCGAGAGGGGTACGCAATGGAGAAGCTTTTCTGGTCACAGTTTGGCGCATCAAAGCGCCCTCTGTTGCTGAATGAACAGATGTCCCAATGGGTCGAGCTTCATAGGATATCCGACGCTGCCTTGAAGAACGCCATAATCCAGTTGTGGCCAACCGAGCCTGTTCCGAATAGCTCCTTCGGTTTGGTGCAAAGGCTTGTTGACACGGTGCCGTGTATCGATGCTGTGAAGTGGTCGACGTGCATTGAGGGTGCACGGATGTCTTTTGCCCGAGTCAAGACATTCTGGGGGAAGATGAAGGCCATCAATGTTGCGGCGAAGAGTCCACCCAAGGGCAAGGACCGTCCTGAACCGGAGCATTATTTTGAAGACGTCCTAGAGGCCGCCCGCTTGATAGAGGGTCAGTGCTCGAAAGACATAATGTTTGAGTGAGGTGTATGATAATTGTAAAAGACAATTTTATAGTTAATCTATTTTTATGTTTTGCTCGAAAGCTTGTATTCCTCCTGTGTGGCCGTTTAATTATAATCTGAAAGTTTTCCAGTCGTCGGCTTCATCCCCCTCGTAGGAAGTATGGGGGTGTTCGGAAAAGCATTTAATCACTCTTTATCCAACGTCTTGGTCCATGAAGGAAGTGATAATGCGGCGAACCAGGCAATCAGACTATAGGGCGTTAACACTTTCACTTAGCCATAGGAGTTTTATGGTGGGGCTACGACATTGCCCTGGTATGTATGCGGCGTATTGTAATATGGTGCCTTACATATTTGATCTGAAAAACATCCCTCGTGTGACATGGAGAATCGCTAAAGATTCCAATAACTCGTCAAGTGGTTGACCAGCTCTTGCCGCATCATGACAGTCAGTTTTCGGCTTTCTCTACTGAGGTACTTGACCAGATGAACCGGAAGTACAATCGCAGTAGTTCTCCCTTTATTACCCTAGCCGATGGAGCGGAACGTAGGGTAGCAAGCACAGGAGCCGGGCAACCCAACTATTGACCCAAGACAATGATTCGGAGTTGATGCATATAAGGCCAAACTTGCAACGCCGAAGTACCCTATAGAGTTGTTCGTACTTTTGCTGGCAACTCATTTGTTCCCATGCCGAGCCCCTGGCAGGTTATGCCAAGGTATATCTGTGAAACAACCATAGGAGCCATATTCATTGGCGAAACAACACGGATGATTAATTCGGATACATTTTACTAGGACACGGCGATATGCCAATGATTACTTTATATATATAAAGACCACAACCCCGGCTATTTGACATGCTCGGGGTCGGAGGCGGAGGAAGAGGCATAGTACAGGCTCGAAATAAAGAGTGCGGTCTACGAAAAGTTATTTTGGACCTCCTGTCGCACATCTGCGCCGCCTGTCCTCGGCGAGGGGAATCCTTGATGGAAGTAGCCCCTTAGGTGAGTGTACGGATCCGAACTCGATAGAGTCAGTTTTAGATGTTTGCCCTGTTCGTCACCTGTTTTTAAGAGATAGTGAAGGAAGAAATAAAAAGAAAATAGATAAAAGTGTTACGGGAATGCTTGCAGGCTTGTCCGTAGTGTGCTTCCACCAATGCCCATGTATGCGCGGTTCAAATTTTGCAGGTGTACGAGGTGGGCAGCGGAAGCCGGACTGCTATTTTCGCTCCGGGAGTAGTCGATCCTCGGGTGGAAATTGCTTCTGACCCCCGATATTTCGTTGGTGAACTCTCCGTCATCCCTATCGCGTGGCGGCCTCCTCCCCTTGTGTTCGGCGTTGAGCTTGCCGGCCTGCTTAAAGACCCAACAGTTTCTGTTAGTATGATTAGCTGGTTTATCGGGGTGACCGTGAATCTGGCAGGGTCGGTCCAATATCCTATCTAGGTTGGATGGTTCGTATTGGTTCGCCTTGAATGGCTTCTTCTGTTGACCCGGCTTGGGATTGCTGAATCCTGCGTTGACCGCTGTGTCGCGTGATCTTTTATTATCATTACAACTGTTGTGTTTGCTTCACCGTGGCTTGCCGTTGCCGTCTCAGATTTCGGAAGTGCCTGGGTCGCTGGCGCTGTTGCTTCTACGAGCGAGCCAGCTGTCTTCTCCCGCGCAAAAGCGGGTCATTAGAGCAGTAAGGGCTGTCATGGATTTAGGTCCTTCCTGTCCGAGGTGGCGTGCAAGCCATTCGTCCCGGACGCTGTGTCTGAAGGCTGCGAGGGCTTCCGTGTCCGAACAGTCGACGATTTGGTTCTTTTTGACTAAGAACCGAGTCCAGAGCTTCCTGACTGACTCTCCGGGCTGCTGGACAATGTGACTTAGGTCATCGGCATCCGGTGGCCGGACATATGTTCCTTGGAAGTTGTCAAGGAAGGCTTCTTCCAAGTCTTCCCAGCTGCCCATGGATTTTTCAGGCAGGCTGTTTAACCAGTGCCGAGCTGGCCCTTTTAGCTTTAGTGGGAGGTATTTAATGGCGTGGTGGTCGTCTCCACGGGCCATATGGATGTGGAGGATAAAATCTTCTATCCATACTGCGGGATCGGTTGTTCCGTCGTATGATTCAATATTGATGGGTTTGAATCCTTCGGGGAATTCATGATCCATTACTTCATCTGTGAAGCAAAGAGGGTGTGCGGCGCCTCTATGTAGGGCCACATTGCGACGTAAATCCGAAGAGTCCATTTGCGGTTTTCGACCCGGGCGTGGCTAGGTTTGTCACGTCCGAATAGGTAGCCATCGTCGCATGTCGAGGCATGCTCTCGCGATCCGTAGATCGATCTTGCGTGTCCTGCTCTACTATCCAAGTCCCGTAGAAGGTCGTCTGTACAACCATGAGCTGTGTTATTCTTGCTTTTACGGCAAGGTAGGGCGGTCTGGTGTTCGGCTTGAGTTGCCTCTTTATCCGAACAGAGTTGTCGACGACCTGCCGCATTGTGTGATGATGGTACGGGCTCCAACGCCTCATCATCAAACTGAGGTAGCAATCTATGCTTCGGGTAGATTTTGGCTGGTCCACTAAGGCCGTATTCTTCGGCGGCCAGGACTTCGGTCCATCTATTATTGAGTAGGTGTTGGCCAGCTCGAAGCTGCTGCTGATTCTTTTTCAGGCTCCTTGCAGTAGCTATTAGCCTGCGCTTGAAGCGCTCCTGCTCGAGGGGTTCTTCGGGTACGATGAAGTCTTCGTCGCCGAGGCTTACCTCATCTTCGGAGAGCGGAAGGTAGTTGTCGTCCTCCGAATTGTCGCTGGGCAGGGCCTGTTCATCAGGGCTGGCTTGCCTGTTTTCTTGTTCCTCCTGTTCGGGTCTTGCTCCAACAGGGTCTTCATTGTTTTCGGCGTCGGCCGGAGTACTATTTTCTCCGGTGCCAGCGTTACTGCGATGTGACTTAGAGCGACATTTAGGGCGCCGGTACTAAGACTGTGTCTCAGGAGGTTTATTCTCAACTGGATCTTCTTTGCCATCATCGCCAGCTTTTTTAGGCGTATCAACCATGTACACGTCGTACGAAGAGGTGGCCGTCCCACGTCCAGTGAATGGCCGGTCTTGGCCTTGCTCCTTGTTGGCATTGTCGTCTATACCGCCGATGTCTTTGGAGCCATAATCAAGCGTGTCGGTTAAGTCCTCGACAGTGGCTATGAAGTGGGTGGCGGGTGGGAAGTGAAATTCTCCATTATCAGCCTCTAGCTCGAACCGGACATAGTTCGGCTGTGAGTCCCCCGCCAAGGACAGGTTTTTAAATAAATTTAGCACATCACCGAAGGGCGAGTGTTGGAAGATATCTGCAGCGTAGAACTCAAAGATTGATATCTGACCCAGCTCTGCGCCCGCAGGCGTTCGTAGTTCGGAACTTGTGGCCGGAGACGAGTCCGGAATTCCGTTGACGCGAACATTTCAAGGTGCTGAGTCCGTGTGCGGCTCCAACACCGCGGATTCTGCGGCTTCGGATGGTGCAATCTGGTCTGGATCTAAGGCCGTAGCAGTTACAAGAACCATCTCCTGAATATGGTCCGTTGACAGATTTAAGTCATGTTCATCGCAGCGAGGGGGAGCGATCACCGTGGTCTCAAATTCGTTGAAGATCAGGTCTCCACGGATATCTGTGACGTAGTTCAAGCTTCCAAATCTGACCTGGTGGCGAGGGGTGTAGCTATCGATCTGCTCCAGATGACCGAGCGAGTTGGCCCGCAGTATGAAGCCGCCGAATACGAAAATCTATCTGGGGAGGAAGGTTTCTCCTTGGACAGCGTCACTATAGACGATCGAAGGGGCCATCGGACCTTCCGTCGACGGCACAGTGGAACTCTCAATGAAAGCACCAATGTCGGTCTCAAAACCAGCGGATCGGGTAGGGGTCCCGAATTGCGTCTAAGGTCGATGGTTACAGGAGACAGGGGACATGATGTTTACCCAGGTTCGGGCCCTCTCTATGGAGGTGATACCCTACTTCTTGCTTGATTGATCTTGATGAATATGAGTATTGCAAGAGTTGATCTACCACGAGATCGTAATGGCTAAAACCCTAGAAGCCTAGCCTATATGACTATGGTAATCCGTATATCCTTTCTGGACTACACCCTCTGGTTTATATAGACACCGGGTGGATCTAGGGTTACATAGAGTCGGTTACATAAGAAGGAATCTTCATAGTTGGTCACCAAGCTTGCATTCCACGCCAAGGAGAGTCCAATCCGGACACGGGTACAGTCTTCGGCATTCATGTCTTCAAAGCCCACCAGTCCAGCCCATTGATAACTGGCCGGACGCCCGAGGACCCCTTAGTCCAGGACTCCCTTAGGGAGTGCGTTGCCAGCAATGGGGAAATAACTGTGTAGGATGCCGTGGCCGCCTAGCCAGGCGGATTTCAAGGCTGCATGGGGAAGCGGGGCCACCCACATCCAATCAACCGCGACGCGTCGACCAAGGCCGCATGCCGTTGGGGCCTGCGACGCTCCGCACTTGCCCTTTGGCTTCACCTCGAAGCCAAGTCTGAGCGTGCCTTGGGCCCAGGGGGCTACTGTCTGTGTTCTAGGAACGGGGGTCCCCAGACTTGCCTGCCTGCGGCTCGCGGTGTGGCTCCACTTGCGGCCTAGTATAGCCCGTCTTCACCAACAAACACTCAAGACCCTCGTGGGGGGCCAAGCCTCGCGAGGCGGACGACACAAGACCTCCTCGGGGGCAGCCTCACCAGGCTAGCTCGCAAGGGGCGAAGAGATCAAGGCAAGGTGAACCTCGCGAGGTTCCAATGACGTAAGCCATGACGACCAAGGTCAGGCGGGCGCCAGTCGAGCGCCAGCGCACACAGTGTCCTCGTTTCCTCTTTGGTGCTAAGGAGGCAAGCGCAAGCGAGGAGTACCAAGGCATCAGACAAAGGTTTCCATATCGGTTGCAACGAGACCAAGACCAGCAGGACAGCAGGACGAAGGTCACCATGGAGCCCAAGACGGCGTCACCACCAGAGCCTTTGGCAGGCGAAGACCACCTTTAGTCAGGATAGCTTGTACTAGCTTCCCCCCCTTCAAATTGGCCGTTGTTGGCTCCCTTCCCGCTCAATATTTGCGGAGAGGACCAGGGCCTCTATAAATAGGGATAGCCACCACCATAGAGAGGGGACGAATCATTGAGATCTCCCTCAACCACACAAGTTCACCAAGCACAAGAACACCTCTCCTCAGGAGGCTGTTCTTCCCCTTGTACTATTCATCCTCAGCCCAAGAGGCAATCCACCACACCACACTGGAGTAGGGTATTACACCACAATGGTGGCCTGAACCAGTATAAATCTCGTGTCTCTTGTGTTGCGGGTTCGTCGAGCTAGGCCTTGAGATTGCGGCGAGGCTGAGGGCGTGATTCGGTAGGGGGATATCTTCGTGCGCACCCCAGTGTTCGAACCTCAAGGGTTTTGCCGGAACCCGAAATTCGACAGTGCCCATACCCGATACTGAATTTTCTTTTGGTGATAAAGAAGAAGGTGGTGGTGATGAAGTGATCCTGCCCTTAAGGATCAAGAGATTCTCCAATCGACGGATGACGCTCCGGAGGTGGATGATGTGCTCTTGATGCAGAATATTTTCATGGGTGAGATACTTATTTTGCACATGAACCGTTTCAATGATGCGAAAGGCTTCAATCTTAGTAGGGATAAGAAGAGCATAGTAAGGTTTAAGGATATCTTCTTCTTCCTCCTCAGCTAGCAGTGCTTGCTCGAACACCGGGGTTGATCTACGGTAGACTCCTTGCTCTCGTCCCCCTTGACAGCTTCTATGGGCTCTTATCTCTTCAACTCGATCTTCATCAACCAAGCATCCTCTTCTACGTTGTTGGAGGAGGAAGAAGACATGATTCCTGGCTTAACAGATCTGACCAAAAGCAGCAAGAAAAGAGAACAGAAGGTTTCTCCGCGATACGGTGGTAAATAGGTTCGGGGGTATATAAAGATTTTTTTATCTTGGGAGACAAGCAAACGGAAGAAAAACGGAGTTCGGGAGGTGTCCCAGGTGGGCACAACCCACCTAGGCGTGCCTGGCAAGCCAGGTGCGCCCTGGTGTCTTGTGCCCACCAGGGTACGCTTCCTAGAAGTTTCTTATTTTCCTAATTTTCTAAATATTCCAAAACTGACAAAAATATTTTGCGGATTTTTTGGAGTCCGTTTACTTACTGCATCACGTACCTCCTTATTTTCATGATTCTGGATTGTTCCGGAAGGACTCTTTTATGTGTTCTTCCGGTGTCAAAGTTTGGATAATACTACTTTCAACATTAATGGGCGTACCTGAGATATAAGGTTTTATTCGTGTTGCCCTTTAACAACCTTCGGGTTAGTACCTTTGGCATTTTTTGTTTTGATAGCTCCAGACTGATAAACCTCCTCGATAACATAGGGTCCTTCCCATTTTGAGAGGAGTTTTCCTGCAAAGAATCTGAAACGAGAGTTGTACAAAAGAACATATTCTCCGACTTTGAACTCACGCTTTTGGATTCTTTTATCATGCCATCTTTTAACATTTTTCTTTAAGTAACTTGGCATTTTCATAAGCTTGGGTTCTCCATTCATCTAATGACCTAATATCAAATAACCTCTTTTCACCGGCAAGTTTGAAATCATAGTTGAGTTCTTTGATTGCCCAATATGCTTTATGTTCTAACTCAAGAGGCAAATGACAAGCTTTTCCATAAACCATTTTATAAGGAGACATATCCATAGGATTTTTTATATGCTTTTCTATAAGCCCAAAGTGCATCATCTAATTTCTTAGACTAATTCTTCCGGGACCTATTGACAGTCTTTTGCAAGATTAGTTTTATTTCTCTATTACTAAGTTCAGCTTGACCACTAGACTGAGGATGATAGGGTGATGCAATTCTATGGTTAACATCATACTTGGCAAGCATTTTACGGAAGGCACCATGAAAAAAGTGTGAACCACCGTCAGTCATTAAATATCTAGGGACTCCAAACCTTGGGAAAATAACTTCCTTAAGCATTTTAATAGAGGTGTTGTGATCAACACTACTGGTTGGAATAGCTTCTACCCATTTAGTAACATAAACAACAGCAACCAAAATACGTGTATACCCATTAGAGGAAGGAAAAGGTCCCATGTAATCAAATCCCAAAACATCAAATGGTTCAACAACAAGTGAATAATTCATAGGAATTTCTTGACGCTTACCGATATTACCTATTCTTTGGCATTCATCACAAGATAAGACGAACTTACGGGCATCCTTGAAGAGAGTAGGCCAATAAAATCCAGATTGCAATACCTTGTGAGCAGTTCTATCTCCAACATGATGCCCTCCATATGCTTCGGAGTGACATTTCCGTAGGATTTGTCCCTGTTCATGCTCAGGCACACAACGTCTAATTATACCATCTACTCCTTCTTTATAAAGACGTGGGTCATCCCAAAAGTAGTGTCTTAAATCATAGAAGATTTTTTTTCTTTTGTTGATATGTAAAGCTAGGTGGTAAATATTTAGCAACAATGTAATTAGCATAGTCAGCATACCAAGGAGTATTATGAGCAACATTTATTGCAGCTAACTGCTCATCAGGAAAACTATCATCAATTGGTGGTGGGTCACCAAGTACGTTTTCAAGCCTAGACAAGTTATCAGCTACGGGGTTCTCAGCTCCGTTTCTATCAGTGATATGTAAATCAAATTCTTGTAGCAAGAGAACCCATCGAATAAGTCTAGGTTTAGCATCTTTATTTTCCATAAGATATTTAATAGCAACATGATTGGTGTGAACAATTACTTTTGAATCAACAATATAAGATCTAAATTTATCACAAGCAAACACCACTGCTAGGAATTCTTTTTCAGTAGTTGCATAATTTCTTTGAGCAATGTCTAAAGTTTTACTAGCATAATGAATAACATTCAGTTTCTTATCAACTCTTTGTCCTAGAACAACACCAACATCATAATCACTAGCATCACACATAATTTCAAAAGGCAAGTTCCAATCAGGTGGTTGAACAATAGGTGCAGAAATTAAGGCTTTCTTGAGTGTTTCGAAGGCTTCTAAACAATCATCATCAAAAACAAAAGGAACATCCTTTCGCAAAAGATTCGTAAGAGGCCTAGAATTTTAGAGAAGTCTTTGATAAATCTCCTATAGAAACCCGCATGGCCTAGGAAACTACGAATACCTTTGATATCTTTAGGACATAGCATTTTCTCAATTGCATCAACCTTAGCTTTGTCCACTTCAATACCTCTTTCAGAAATTTTATGGCCCAAGACAATACCTTCATTAACCATAAAGTGGCACTTCTCCCAATTCAAGAAAAGATTTTTTTGCTCGCATATCTGCAAAACTCGATCAAGATTGCTTAAACAATCATCAAAAGACTTCCCATAAATAGAGAAGTCATCCATGAAAACTTCAACAATATTTTGACAAAACTCAGAGAATATAGCAGTCATACATCTTTGAAAGGTAGAAGGTGCATTGAATAAACCAAAAGGCACACGCCTATAAGCATAAGTTCCAAAGGGACAAGTGAAAGTGGTATTTTCTTGATCAGGTTGAGAAACAGGTATTTGTGAAAAACCAGAATATCCATCAAGGAAGCAAAAGTGTGTGTGCTTAGATAATCTTTCTAGCATTTGATCAATAAAAGGCAGAGGGTAATGATCTTTTCTAGTTGCTTTGTTTATTTTTCTAAAATCAATTACCATTCTATAGCCTGAAACAATTCTTTGTGGAATGAGTTCATTTTTATCATTAGGAACAACAGTAATACCTCCTTTCTTAGGGACAGAATGAACAGGACTTACCAATCTACTATCAGCTATAGGATAGATTATACCCGCTTCCAGAAGTTTTAATATCTCCGTTCTTACCAATTCTTTCATTTTCGGATTTAACCGACGTTGGTGATCAACAACGGTTTTAGCATCAGGTTCCATATTAATCTTGTGCTGACATAGAGTGGGACTGATGCCCTTTAAATCATCAAGAGTATATCTAATAGCAGCTTGGTGCTTCCTTAGAACTTTCAATAATCTTTCTTCTTCACGTTCTGAAAGGTTAGCACTAATAATATCAGGATATATCTTCTTTTCATATATTTCAAAGTGTCTGGCAATTGTTTTAATACAAACAAAGGATCACCTTTAGGTGGAGGAGGACCTCCTAGAGTTTCAATAGGCAAATTGTGTTTAAGCAGATGACGTTGTTCAAAGAAAATCTTGTCTATTTCGTCTCTCTCATGCATATGCAAATCATTTTCACGGTCGAGAAAATATTGTTCTAAAGGATCAGTAGGTGGTACAGCAATAGAGGCAAGCCCAATTATTTCATCATCACTAGGCAATTCTTTTTCATGAAGCATTCTACTAAACTTGGAAAAATTAAACTCATGAGATTCATCACCGAAGCTAACACCGACAGTTTGTTTCTCACAATCTATTTTAGCATTAACGGTGTTCAAGAAAGGTCTACCAAAGATAATGTGACAGAAGTTATCTTGTGGGGAACCAAGAACAAGAAAATCAATAGGGTATTTTATTTTCCCACACAAGACTTCAACATCTCTAACAATCCCAAGTGGTGTGATGGTATCTCTATTAGCAAGTTTAATACTGGCATCTATTTCTTCTATTTCAGCGGGTGCTATGTCATCCATAATCTCTTGATAAAGGGTAAAGGGGATGGCACTTACGCTAGCACATATGTCACATAAACCATGATAACAGTGATCTCCTATTTTAACTGAGACAACATGCATGCCAACAACGGGTCTATGTTTATCCTATTTATCAGATTTAGCAATTCTAGTAGCTTCATTACAGAAGTAAATAACATGCCCATCTATATTTTCTTCCAGGAGATCCTTAACCATAGCAATACTAGGATATACTTTGATTTGTTCATCAGGTTTAGGTGTTCTAATATAACTTTTGTTAACCATAGTTGAAACTTTAGCATGTTCCTTTATCCTAATAGGGAAAGGTGGTTTCTCAATATAAGCAGTAGGAACAACTAGATCAACATTATAAAGTATAGTTTCTTCTTTAGCTAGTACCGGTTCGTTAATTTCTTATTTAATAGGTGGGTGATATTTAAACCACTTCTCTTTAGGGAGATCAACATGAGTAGCAAATGATTCACAAAAGGAGGCTACTATCTCAGAGTCAAGTCCATATTTAGTGCTAAACTTTTGAAAAGCATCGGTATTCATATAAGATTTAACACAATCATACTTAAGCTTAATACATGACTCTTTACCTTCTCGAGTTCCCAATCTTCAGAGTTGCGTTTAATTCTTTCCAAAAGAATCCCACCGGAATTTAGTAGTCTTATTCATAAAAGAAAAAGTACAAGAAGTATCAAGCATGGATTGATCATCACGAGAAAGCTGAACATAAAAGTTCTGGATAATAATTTCTCTTGAGAGCTCATGGTTGGGGCATTAATATAACATTGACTTAAGCCTCCCCCAAGCTAGAGCGGTACTTTCTCCTTCACAAGGCCAAAAATTATATATGTAATTTCGATCACGATGAACTAGATGCATAGGATAAATTTTTGGTGAAATTCCAATTTCAATCGATTCCAATTCCAAGATCCAATATCATTGCATAGCCTATACCATGCCAATGCTTTTCCCTTCAAAGATAAAGGGAACACATTTTGCATAGCCTCATCTCCGAGTAAACCTGCAAGCTTAAACAATCCACAAATTTCTTCCACATATATCAAATGCATATTAGGATGTTCGGTTCGATCTCCTGCATACAGATTAGCTAGCAGTTGTTCTATCATGCCCGAAGGAATTTCATATTCAATATTTCCAGTAGGTGCAGTGGGTTGAGGGGTAGCTAATTGTGGTTCCGGTCGAGGTGAAGATACCCCGAACAAACCCCTCAAAGGATTGTTTTCCATAGTAACAAGCAAGGTTGTTAGAATCGCGATTCTGTTGTACGATTCTACGACTTTATGATCCAAACTAACCCCTTTGATTCTACGATTTTGGTTCATAGAATCTATGTTTCTAAGATCCTGATAGTGAAGATTCTACGATTTGCGATCCTATCATCAGAGCTCCGATCCGATTCATGATCACGATTCTGACAACCTTGGTAACAAGTGACAATAAATTTTAGCACACTATACAAATGTTTCCTTACCAAATTCCACTTACCAACGGCGCTTCACTCCCCGGCAACGGCAACAGAAAATAGCCTTGATGACCCATAGGTATCACTACAAAAAAAAGACACTTCCGTGATGATACGTGTTTGTCACAGTAGGTCACGTTTTCTGTCATGCATGTACATCCATGACAATTTTATGACAGAATCAAGATAGTCATACCTGTGCTGTCATAGAAGTGTTCCATGACATTACCAAAATTATCATCACGGAAGTGTCCACTTCCATGATGATAAATCACGCATCATAGAAGTGCTTTCGTCAAGGGTGACCGACACGTGGCATCGACCGTAACGGCTCGCCGTTAAGCTATCGGGTCCGGTTTTGGATCCGATAACCCGTTAACAGCCCGGACCAATGGTGATTTTCCACATGTAAAATTCTCATTGGCCGGAGGAAACACGTGTCTGCTCCTCGGTGGGCCAGATGTCGCCCGTCCATTGGAGGAGACATGCCTATGATACGTTGACACGTAGCAGGGCCCAACAGAGGCCCATATAGGTTAAAAAGGCCGGACCAGTCAAAGGCCCGTAGTACTTACTCAGGTACTAGTGGGCCAGCCCAATAACAACCTGTTTAATAAAGGCCCATTTACAGCCCGAAGCTAGATCTGTCCCGTTAATTGTTTGCCAAATATTTGGGCCCAATTACAGCCCAGTGAATTTTGGCCTGTTAGAGGCCGGATGTAGACATGGGCCCATTTCAGCCCGTGTGTCTTTCGGCCTGGAAATGGCCTGTGCTGCCCATGGGCCATATATGGTCCAATGCGACATTCGACCAACTAACGGCCCGTGATAAAGGTGGCAACAGTTCAGCCCAACGTGACTTTGGGCCTGTTAAAGGCTTGTCGTATAATTCGGCCCGTTGATGCATGTACTAAGCTTTCGACCTCTTAAAGGCCCATGATATCAGTGGGCCAAGGCCCAAGATATGTTTCGGCCTGGTAAAGGCCTGTCATATAACTGGCCAAAAAAGGCCCGGTCTACATTTCAGCCTGCCGAAGGCCCGTCGATGACTAGTGAAAATTGAGGCCCAACATGCATTTTGGCCTGCTAAAGGCCCATGGTTTCTTCTGGGTCGTAACATGCCAGTAGAATATTCAGCCTGTTAATGGTTCAATGCTACCTGGGCCAATCTAAGCGCTGGATCCACAAAAGGCCCAACTAAAATTTGGGCTGAATATAGGCCGGAGTAAGTTGTGGGCCTGGCGCAAGGTGTGAAAGCCCCAATGGCCATTCAGGCCCAAGAAAGATGCAGGCCGGCCCAATTGTGGCCGGCTAAAAACCAGGCCCGTTAGAGGCAAATGTTTCAGCCCGGTCGACTACATCAGATTTTTTTCAGATAGCGAATGATGGCAGTAACTAGTAGGAATTAAGAACAAACCTACTCTATACAATAATGAAATTACGACATAGTAACTTAGAATAAACCTACACTATACAATAAAGGATTTATGGTATATTACATCCACTGGGCATCGAAGTTCGCCACCAGTGATCATAAAGCGCAACGAAGAAGCAGATTACAAAAACTGAGCACCATTGCAACATAACAAAATAATACTGAACCGAGACCACTTCCAAGTCAGTTCAAGAAAGATTAGCCTTGCGCAGGATCTGTTGCGCAAGCTGCTGAGCAAGGCTGTGATACTGGCCTAGCATGTCAGTCATAGCTTCCAGGTGTAGCTGTTTAGCAATGAGGTTCTCATTGGTGTTCTCCGCAATCTTTCTTAGAGATAGGACTTCGAGTCAAAGTTGAGTTGCAAAATGCCTTTCTTCTAGAACTTGGGACTGAAGAAGTCGAACTGATTCAAACATCGAATTTTGTGAGCTTGTCTGACTTCTAGTCTCAAGTAACTTGAACACTGCATCAAGACAAGACTTTGGGGTTGTCTCACTATCTTCAAGATGTTTTGCCTTCTTTGCTACAATATATGTTGGGTTTGTCTCACAGCCTTCAACAGACTTGTGCATGCCATCAGGCATATCACCCTAAAACAAGCAGAGAGATGACAGGGTTTCCACGTGTATAAACAAAGATGATAACTGTGCTGTCAATTCCATCCAATTTCAAATTAGAAAATAAAGAGTAAGTTCAAAATATCAATAGCATAATCTGGCATTGTTCATAATGTGGGGAGCTTCACCACACTACTGGATTACCATGTCAACATAACAAGCATAGATGAAGGGCAAAGACAATCATTCTATCTATTTTGGTTAATGTGCATGACATGTTGTTCATATCATCGGCCACATCAGTAAGATAAAATAGGAGATTACAAGGTGCAAACGTGGGCTACTTCACCACACACTAGATTATAGATCCACAAAAACAAGCATACTTATAGGTAGTATTGAGTAATGTGCATAGTATGAATAAGGAATTTGGTTTTACAAGTAAAACATGGAACTTACGGTTCTTGCGGACATGCATTTTGATAGAAACAACAAACTAAACAGCAGTAAACGTTAGGGAGTATGAGAAAATTAAACAACAGTTGTGGATAAAGGCTTTAGAAGGACTGACTTACATTAACAGTTAACACCGGCTTTATAATCCCCTTTTCCATGTCAAGGGAAGGACAACTCAAGAATTTCAGCACAGAATCTTCTTCATAAGCATTGCATGTACTCTACCTTTTGTAGAGAGTAATTATAGATATGATAATACTGGAAGGGATAGAGGATAATGAAGATAAGATGCATATTCATGCTACATAATCAACTACCAATCCCTGGAAGTTCAAGCGTTACATGACAAAATGTACTGACAAGACCAATGGGCTACACTTCTGCACTGGCATTGTCTGTGTATTCAACTTTTTGGTAAGATTAAATATAGATCTGATATCTTTTAGTAAATGGTGGGCGAGGGAGATAATATGCAGGATGCTACACACTGAACCAATCCCTCTTCCCATAATACAAGAGTGTTTTGAACATTGGTGTACTGTACAAAACGTTCTTATATTATGGGACGGAGGGAGTAGCTGTTAATGTAAGTACAGTGATAGGCGACGTTCAGTCCTTACAAGAGGACTGCAGAGCTAAACCTCTTCAAAAGCATTGGGTTGATTCTAAATTTATGTAAGAGTCCATACGGATCTTATAATGTCCACCAAATGGACGATAACAAGGCTAACTTGCGTAGTGATTCTACATAATCAAACAGCTATGAAAGTAAGTATGGTCATACAGGGCAAGAGGTACTCACAAGAGCAATGCAGTGTGTAGTATAGTTGCGAGATTCTGTGGTCCCTTGAGAATGAATGTTCTTCTGCTAACAGTTTTCATACAAGTGAGACGTTAAGGCAAATACATAAATGTAGTTCAAATTGTGATGTGATATCATAGACAGTACCTTACGTTGCAGACGAGACCAATGTGTAACAAGATTATTCCAGTCACTGTCGGATAAATGTAGGACCGGAGACTTTACAGAAATTTCGTTTAGAGGCTTGCCATCGAAGTGCGCTTGCCTCAGGTAGGAACGATACTTCATCAACGAGTGCTTGAAAAGTGCAACCAACCCTTGCTCGTCTTGACAATCCAGTTTGGTCCTCGCCTATTTAAAAGAATGAAATCTTGCGTCTTCCGGCCAGAAACATATGCAGTAATTACCATGAATAACATTAGTACATTACTTACGCGTAAGTTGCGGAGGAAGGCGGAAATTGTTACGTTCTGCGGTATAATCTTTCCATGAAGGAAAGATGCGCACAAAGTTCTTGACAACAATATAAGCTTCGTCTTCTAAACTGGGAAGAAATGGAACAGGGGTTCTATTTGCTGCAATTGGGGCTCTCTCTGGTTTGAAAAGGGATTTGGCAACTGGATTTGGTGTACTCTTTGCTGGAATGGGGGTTTTGCATCGTAGAGCCGGTGCTATGTCAACTGACATCATCATACTGTTTGCTGCAGTTGGGGTCTGCTGAGTTGGGGCATCATAAATGACTAGTGTAGTAGGCCTAGAGTCTGCTAGAGTTGGGGTGTTTTGCGGGTCAGGTGATATTGCAACTACACCTAATGGGATTTTTGATTTATCAGGTGTCACTACCTTTTCCAAATACTTTGCTTGTGCTCCTCCGTGATCAGCAATTGCCCTCTTCCTTTTGAATGTCTGATACACAAGAACAACATTTGAATGGATAAATGGTATGATGACAGATGGAATATGTACTGAAAATGGATAGGCAGGGCGTATTCACATACACGATGTGTAAACTAAGAAAATGGCAGTGCAACAAAGTAGAAGCAATGCAAAGCATCAGTTGCAAGATATGTAAACCAATATAACCGTGGAAAGTTAGAGCAAGCACCTTGATGGGTGAATAAGATAGGGCATCCGCCTCGGCTCCTCCACTAGGGAGCTACATTGACTTAGGTCTCCCTCTAGCTCGTAATCCTTTATTAGGATCATAGTCTGAGCAAGAATCTGTAGGTGGAGAGCGTTTGCATTGCATTGCATTCAGACTTGATTTCAGTCCCTTAATGCCAAGTTTGACAACCATGGCATTGTTCTGCTTCATTCTTTTCATGCGCGCAAACTCATAGTCATTATGATGCTATTCAGAATCCGAGATTCATGAAAACATAAAAAGTAGTCAGATTACCTATGGAATGCATTGCGGATTCAACTCGAAGAGTGTCTCCCTATAAACCCCTGCATATGCAAAGTTCACCCCCAACCGTCTTGACAGGACCACACACAGAAATACAAACCCCTTATGTCTCTATAACAGGCAGACACACATTTCAAAACTTAAGTAGGAACATTAGAATCATATTGTCGGTGTGGAACGACACCTATGGGATCACAAGAATCCCTACTACGGTTGCCGGGGCGCAGGGTTGCGAGGAGAGCAGGGCTAGTAGACAGCACAAGGATCGTTTACCCAGGTTCGGGCCGCGAGGATGCGCAAAACCCTAGTCCTGCTTTGGTGGGTGTATTTCAGAGAGTTCTTGAGCTCTCGAACTAGCTGTGGTCGGTCATGCGTGGTTCGAAGAGGCGAATCCTCCTCGGTATGCCATGGGCCTCCTTTTATAGTCGAAAGGGGCTGCCACAGTGGCACACAGGAGGTGGAAAGGCATACAGTGCCCTGAGCTTATCGCTCGTATTACAGGACAAGACACATTTAATGTGTAGCTTAGGTGTCCCTTTGCTTTATTGGGGACGTGGGCGAGGCCCGTCCCGTCTGTCGACGCTCCTCCTCGCTTCGGCACACGCCTTGGCCAGGGATGCGTGCGGTGCCATGTAGGCAGGCAAGCAGCTAAGGTGGCGCGGTGGTGGAGCCTTCAGGAAGATCTGCATGCCGCCATGAAGGCGCTCGATGAGTTGGCCCGGGAGCTGCATGTTGCCACGCAGGTGCCCGCCCAGTTGGTTGGGCTGGCAACTGCATGTGAGAGGCGGTGGAAGCTTGGTTGGCGCGGGCCTCGCGGTGGCCCCGCTGGCGTCCTTGGCGAGGGCCTTGATGGGTGGCCCGGCAAGGGTCTTGCCGTGGCGTGCTATCGTCCCCGGCAAGGGCCTTGCCGGGGGTCTGGTGGCCTTCCTCGGCATGGATCTTGCCGAGAATCGCCGTCTTCTAATCCTCATCTGATCTTGAATATGTCTTCACAAAGATCTGCATGCCACCACAGAGGTGCCTTCGAGCCACAGCCCCACGTCGATGATGGCGTTGGGGACCGTGGGCTCAAGGGTGGCTCAATCTGTTGGTGTGGGGCGAGCTGTCCCGACAAGGATCTTGCCGGGGCCGCTGAGGCTGCCCCGGAAAGGGTCTTGCCGGGGGAGCCTGCTCCGTCCCTCTGCTCTTTGTGGTCTTGGCCTTGGCGTTGCTCTGATTATCTTGGGCTTCGGTCTTACCTCGGCTCACCTCCCCCGTTCTGCTTGGTGTGGCCGTGGGCACGGCTCCGACTGCCCGTGCACAGGTAAAGGGGTACAAAAGCGTGCCCCTCTTTTTGTACACCGACAGGAGCCACCGGGCCTGGGCCACACATAAGCGCAACACGTTGTTGGGCCAGGCCCAAAACGGTGCGCGGGCAGGCGGGGCAGTTTTTACCGCGGTAAGACTCTTCGCGCGCTTCGCTTCCCACGACCCGCGCACGCGGCGCGACATGGAGGGGTGTGCGTGACGTGGGCGGCATGCGTGGGGCGGTTTTCACACGCATGCGTCGTATCGCAGTAAAGAGGCGGCTCGCGCCTTCCCCGTAAAAAGAGGGAGGCGTGGAGGCGCGGCTCATTTACTGAGCGGGGCCGGGGCACGGTCTTCAAGGAGTCCACTCCCCACGATCGCGGGGTGGGGAGAGTTCGCTTCACCCGTCCCCTTAGTTTTGCACGTCTGCCACGCGTCCTTCATGCGCCTGGGGTGGCAAGCGGTGGAGGCGGGAAACCGGGCCGTCGCTGGTTGGGGCAGCGGGTCGGTCCTTATTCCCTGCGCCTCCGGTGCCAGGATTGGTCGAGTGGGGCGGCCGAGCCCCAACCCCTCTCCTTTATAAAGAGGGGGAAGGGGGGATGGCATCCCGCATTCTTCCATCTTCTATCTCCTCCATCTTCTGCTTCTTCATCTCACCCGCCATGGAGAAGGGGAATCCTGGTCCCTCGATGGTGGCGGCGAGGGTCGCCGCTCGACAGCGCGTCCTTCCTCCTCCTGAGCCTGCGGTGGTGGAACCGGCCGCAAGGGGAAGGGGAGGGGGCGAGGCCATGGGCGAGGCCGGGGCAGAGGCCGTAGCGCTCGGGGAAGAGGAGGACGGGGCGGCGCGCCGGCCTTGCCCCCGCCAATGACGCCCTTCCTGATGGAGGGCCATGTTGAAGACCAGCCTTGCGAGTTCTTCATCAGGCTGCGCCGGTCTCCGCGTCGTCGTCTTCGTGTCCCTGCCCTATTTGCTCGGGTGATGGAGCGTGACCCGCCCCAGACCCTCAGGTTGCACATGAGGGGCTGTGGGAACGGGGGCATGCGGGTCGACGTTGACTTCCCGGCTCCTCGGGTTATGTACCTCCGCCGTGGATGGAAGACGTTCGCTCGCATCCATAGCCTGACGGCGGGGCTCGTCCTCTACTTCAAATTAATGGAGGACGGCCTGCTCTCCGTCAAGGTCTTCGGAGAGTTTGGAACTCGCCTGAAATGCTGCGTGGAGAGCTCCTCTGATGGAGATTCTGACGATGGAAGCTCTTCCTCGAGCGAAAGTGACGAGGAGGACAGCGGGGGCGAGTCCGACTAGGCGTCGGACGCCCCGCGCCTGGGCGGGTGCAGCAGCAGCAGCATCTGCACCTGGCCGCTCCTCCGGTAGGGTGTTGCCATGGGTGGGGCCAGCTCCTTGAACTTCTCGGGGCCGTCTCCTTGGGCGGCTGGCGTCGGGAGGCTGCGGAAGAGGAAGAGGGCGGGTGGCAAGGCCATCAACTCGGAGTACGCGAGCACCGACGCCTTCATCACGTATTGCCAGTCCTGACGCCTCGTCTTCCAGCTCCTTTCCCGGCACCACCATCACCGGCCCGCCCGTGGGCGGCCACCGAGGTGTTCTCTTGGGGCTTTCTGCTGCTCGTAGCTCGCCTAGGCGCCCCTTTTGCCCTCTCTCCTCCTTGACCAGCCTCCTGAGGAGAGGGACAAGAAAGGGATCACGGGCACCTTATCTCTTTTTTAATCTGTAAGCCTGCGGGCCTTGTTAAATTTAAAGCTTGTAATCCCCTTTGTTCATGTTTTTCATTTCGTACGAACTGTACCTGTATGGGATGTTTTTAATGAAAAAGGGATGCTTGCCGGGTTTTTCGTTCGTGGGTAAGTCCCGCGACAAGGAGCGAATCCTTGTTATTGTTTTAGATAAACGTTTTTCGCCCGGCAACAGGCCTTGCCGTCCCCCCACTCCACTCGACCGTTCTCGCGCTCTTGGCGGAGGCAGGGATGAAGTGGGATTTAGGCCCCTCGCTCTACCTCCTTGCCGCCGTGGCTACAACCAAATCCGGACCCGGGAAATAATCCTTAGGTATAGGAAAAAGGGGAGCACGACAGCCTAGAGATAAAAACGAGGTTTCACATGCCTAGTCCCGTTCCGAAATGCATGACAGAGGATAAAAGACTTATCTAGATCTGCAGCCTCCGGCAACCTTGTCTTGCCGCGGTTGGATCCCCGTGCTTGCAGCCCCCGGTAACTCTGGTTTGCCGGGGTCGGGACGCCGGTCCATTTTCCTTCTTCCAAGTAGCTCAGCAGAAGTTCTCATGTGCCCTGCGAACCAAAAGAGGACAGAAGAGAAACAAATAGACGCGCACTCGACCTCTAAGCTAGGGGTTAGTCGCTGCTGAGCACTATCAACCCTAACCAAGGAAGATACTCGACCTAGCATGCATGCTATGACTTAGGGCGCCCGCGCTTCATTTGTTTATGCTCAGGGTCTACGCCTGGCTTTGTACAAAGGGTCACATGCCTTGCCGGCAAAGCTTGTACAAAAGGTGGCTTGCCGGGAGGCCCAGCAAGCCGCGCCTTACGGGTAAAACTTGCGAAGATGCTCGATGTTCCAGGAGTTGCTCACAGGGACAACATCCTCGGTCTCCAGGCGGACTGCGCCGGGCCTGGTGACTCGCATTACCCGATAAGGGCCTTCCCACTTTGGCATCAACTTGTTGGAATTCTTGGCCGACTGAACGCGTCGAAGAACAAGGTCGCTTTCTTCAAAGCATCGGGCATGAACCTTGCAGCTATGGTAGCGGTGCAAGGCTTGCTGTTTGCCGCTCTCACAGCCGCCCGAAGACGATCTTCCTCAAGGAGCATCGCGTCATCTTGGCGCAATGGCTCTTGCTCAAGCTGATCATAAGCGAGCACTCGAGGTGACTTGGTTATGAGCTCCGTGGGGAGAACTGATTCGGCCCCGTATACCAGGGCAAAAGGTGTCTGGCCGGTGGCTCGATTTGGCGTCGTCCTGTTCGACCAAAGAACCGCCGGCAACTCGTCATCCAACGCCTTCCACTCTTGTGCAGCTTGTCAAAGGTCTTTGTTCTCAGGCCTCGCAACACATCAGCATTTGCCCTCTCCGCTTGGCCGTTGCTCCGTGGGTGTGCCAAAGAAGCAAAACAGACCTTGCTATCGAGGTCTTGAATGTACTGCATGAAGGTGTGGCTTCTGAACTACGTGCCGTTGTCGGTGATGACTCTGTTTGGCACACCAAAACGGCAGACCAGTCCCTTGAATAACTTGACGGCTGACTGAGCAGTCACCTTTCTCACTGCTTCCACCTCCGGCCACTTTGTGAACTTGTCGATTGCAACGCATACAAGTACTCAAAGCCCCGACAGCGGGGAAAGGGCCCGATGTATCGAGCCCCTGCATCGAGAATGGCCAGGAGAGAGGGATTGTTTGAAGGGCTTGAGCTGGTTGATGAAGCTTCTTTGAATGGAACTGGCACGCTTCACACTCTATTACTAGTGCCGTTGCATCCTGGAGGGCGGTGGGCCAGAAGAAACCTTGCCGGAACGCCTTCCCGGCAAGGGCCCTCTACCCTATGTGGGAGCCACATATGCCTCCATGTATCTCCACCAACAGCTCCAGTCCTTCCTCCCGGGGATGCACTCTAGTTTCACACCGTTCGGCCTTCTCCTGTACAGGACGTCATCGACGAACTGGTATAGGGCAGACCGACGGGCTACTTTCTCCGCTTATTCCTGCTCCTCGGGAAGCTCCCCTATTTGGAGGAATTGGATGGTATGCTGCGCCCATGCCGGAGCCTGGGGCTCAACGGCAAGGACCAAAGGCATCTCTTCCGCCATGGGAGCGGCTGTCTCTACCGCCAGGGCTTGGTGCCCTGCCGGAGCCAATTGCTCTTGGGCAGGCTCAGCGTCCGCGGAAGCACCCTTGCCGGCAGCCCCAGGGGGCTTGGTAGGAAAGTTTGCCGGGACCTGATTTCCTCCGCTTGTTCTGCCCCGCTGATGGTTCGACGGATGGTTGAGTTAACCGGAGCAAAAAGGTACCTGGTTACTTAGGTAGCTTGAATGCGACACGCTTTGACAGGTAATCGGCGATGTCATTCTCCGCTCGGGGGACGTGCTCCGCCTGGATACCATCAAAGCGTTCCTCCAGCTTCCTCACCTCATCTACGTAAGCTTCCATCAATGGGCTCTGATAATCCTTGTTGACCTGTCTGACAAAGAGCTGCGAGTCACCCCTGACGATGAGCTTCTTAACCCCAAGGTCTGCCATGATCCTGAGACCGGCAAGCAATCCCTCGTACTCAGCAGTGTTGTTGGTGGACATCTCCCTGGGGAAGTGCATCTGGATCATGTACTTGAGGTGTTCTCCGGTGGGTGCGACGAGCAGCACACCGGCACCGGCGCCTTGCAGCAAGAAAGCCCCATCAAAGTACATGATACAGTCGTGGTCTGCTTCCTTGCCGGGGAGAGTGGTCTCCTGGATTTCTTCGTTAGGCGTCGAGGTCCACTCTACGATGAACTCCGCCAAGACTGATCTGCTCTGAATTGTCGAGGTACTTTCAAACTTCAAACCGGAACTTGATAGCTCCAAGGCCCATTCCACAATCCTTCTGGTTGCATCTGGGTTATGCAGTATCCGTTGCAACGAGAGGCGGGTGACGACAGTGATCTCGTGGGCTTGGAAGTAATGACGCAGCTTCCTCGAGGCCATAAGGAGGCGAAGAGCAATTTTGCACACCGAATACCTCGACCTAGCCCCCCGCAAGAGGGATCCGACAAAGTAAACCGGTGCTGCATCATCTTCATCTTCGCACCACCTCACTTTCATTGCTGGAACTGCCTTGGTGGCACCAGACTCTGCCGGGGGCCACGCCTTGTCGACACCAGGCCCTGCCGGGGGAATCTTTGGCTTTCCATCCGCTGGTTCTGCCGCCGTCACTGCCTCCTCGTCGACCTCCCTCTGAGCCACCAGTGCGGCGCTGACCACTTGATTCATCGCCGCCAGATATAGCAGCAACGACTCTTATGGTTTAGGCGCAACCAGTATTGGCATGGAGGAAAGGTATTTCTTCAGATCTTGCAATGCTGCCTCGGCTTCTGGGGTCCACTCTATTGGGCATGTCTTCTTCAAGATTTTGAAGAAGGGAAGGGCGCACTCAGCAGACTTGGAGATGAATCGGCTCATGGCGGCAACGCAGCCGGTGAGCCGACGCACATCCTTGATTCGCTTGGGCGCCTCAATCCACTCAATAGCCTTGATCTTGTCTGGATTTGCCTCGATCTCGCGCTGCGACACAAAGAACCCGAGAAGCTTGCCGGATGGAACACCGAAGGCACACTTCTCAGGGCTTAGCTTGAGGTTGATCTTGCGCAGGTTAGCAAATGTCTCTTCCAGATCTTGCACAAGAGTTGGCCCGTCCTTGGTTTTGACCACTATGTCATCCATGTATGCCTCCATATTTCTATGGAGCTGAGGTTCAAAACCAATTTGGACTGCCCTCACAAACGTTGAACCAGCACTCTTTAACCCGAAAGGCATCCGTAAAAAGCAATACGTACCACATGGGGTGATGAATGCCGTCTTTTCTTCATCCTCTCTTGTCATGAAGATATGGTGGTAGCCCGAGTAGGCGTTGAGGAATGATAGCAGGTCACACCCGGCTGTGGAGTCAACAATCTGGTCAATGCGCAGCAACAGGGAGGGGTCCATAGGACAAGCCTTATTGATATCTGTGTAATCAATACACAGTCTCCACTTCCCATTCGCCTTGCGCACCACTACCGGAATGGCCAACCATGTTGGGTGGAGCACTCCTCTCACCAAACCTGCCGCTTCCAACTTCCTGATCTCCTCTGTGATGAACTCCTGCCTTTCTAGAGCCTCGCTTCGACCTTACGCTGACGGGCCGCGTGGGGGCAGACAGCTAGGTGGTGCTCAATCACCTCCCTGGGAACACCGGGGATGTCGGATGCTTGCCATGCAAACACGTCGACATTCGCCCGCAGGAAGGTGACGAGCACGCCTTCCTATTTGCTGTCGAGGGTGGAGCCTATGGTGAAGGCCCCTCCCGTGCCATCCTCCCTGACGGGCACCTTCTTGGTCTGCGGCGGCTCGGCCCTGGGTCTCTTGCTCTTGTCGGTAGAGCTCTCTGGCACGTCCGTGATGGCTGCACAACACTCCGAGGAGGTGCGCTTGCCGGAGTGGGTGCGAGAGGTCTTGCCGGGCTTCTTCTTCCCTCCCGGGGCTTCAGCGGCAGGAGCAGGTGCCTTGGCGGCAGCCGCTGAATCGCCTCCCGGTAGAGCTGGTCGGGCGCAGATCAAGGCGTCCTTCTTGTCGGAGGGGACGGAGATGATGGTCAACGTCCCGGGCATCTTTAGCATGTTGTAGGCGTAGTGTGACGCTGCCATGAACTTGGCTAGTGTCGGGCGGCCGAGGATCCCGTTGTAGGGCAAGGGGATCTCGGCTACGTCCAAGACGATCCTCTCCGTCCTGTAGTTCTACTCTCCTCCAAATGTCATGGGCAATGTGACCTTTCCCTTCGGCTGGCTCCTCCCCGGATTGACCCCTTGAAACGTGCCCGTTTCCTCGAGGTCTCCATCAGGGATTTGCAACTTTTTGATCATGACAGGTGAGATCAGGTTGAGGCCGGCCCCGCCGTCAACGAACATCTTGTTCACTCAGAGGTTGCGTATCATTGGTGAGACCAACAATGGCAAACACCCGACCGCGGTAGTGCGGTCAGGGTGGTCCTCGGCGTCAAAGATGAGGGGTGTGCTGGACCACTTCAGTGGCTTTTGAGCGTCGAACGATGGCTCTGCTGCTGTAATCTCACGCACCCATTGCTTGAGCTGGCGGTGAGAGGTATGCAGCGAGGCGCCACCATCGACGCACATGGCCTACGTAGCCTTCTGGAACCCTTGCTCACCAGACTCTTCGTCCTCGTCCTGATCATCGTCTTCTTGTTTCTTGTCGCGGCCACGGGCGGGCCTCTCTTGCTGGTTGTTCTTGCCGGGGCGGCCTCCTTGGTCGCCACGCTTCTTGCTGGATCCCTCCGCACCATCCTAGTCCTTCTCCTTGTCCCGCCTCTTGTACTCAGCATTTTGCTTCTCAGCAAGCAGCTCGACTTGCCGGCAGTTCTGGAGGTCGTGGCCCTTGGTGCGGTGGATCTTGCAGTATTTCTTGCCGGAGCTTCCTGGCTTGTCGGTAGCCGCCAAGGCCCGGCAGGCGGCGCACCCGGCAATCTCCTTGCTGGGGGCGTCTGCCTTGACCTTCTTGCCGGCACCAGTGTCGTCAGATCCCTCAACGGCAAGCACGGCCTTGCCTTTGCGTTTCCTATTACGACGCCGGCCCTTCTTCGTCGGGATAGCAACGTCTTCATCGGTAGAGTCGGTTTCCGCGCTGGCGTCTTCGCCGGGGTACTTCCTTCCCTCTTCAGCCCGGGTGCACCTCTCGGCCAGAACGTAGAGCTCGGCCACATCCTTAACTTTGGTCATTGCCAGCTCTTCGTGCATCTTGCGATTGCGCGCATTCTGGTGGAACGCGCTAATCACAGCGGCGGGATGAACGTCGGGGATGTTGTACTGGACCCGGCTGAATCTCTGGATGTACTTGCGCAGGGTCTCTCCTTCCTTCTGGGGAATGATATGCAGATCACTGGCCTGGTCATGAGCTTGGTGGCCTCCTGTGAAGGCGCCAATGAACTCATGGCACAGATCCGGCCAGGAAGAAATGGAATCTACTGGCAAGTGCATCAACCAAGACATCACATTGGGCTTCAGCGCCAGCGGGAAATAGTTGGCAAGCACTTTGTCATCGCGAGCCCCAGCAGCCTGCATCGCAATGGTGTAGATGCTGAGGAACTCGGACGGATGGGTCTTGCCAGTGTACTTCTCGCCGACGTCGGGCTTGAACGTGCGGTGGGACGGCCACTTGAACTGCCGCAGCCCACGGGTAAAGGCCGAGCAGCCCACCTCGTAAGGTAGGCCGCCGGAGCCCCCCGGTGCCGAGTGGTCCATAGCGGGTCCCGCCCGCTTGTTCCCGAAGGACCTGACGCTAGTCGCGGAGGGTCCGCGGGTCGGACGATGCTATGGAGATGTTATCACAAGCGTCGTCACGACGGGCCGACGCCTGTGGCGGCTAGCGAGGAGGAGGAGAGTGCACCGTGGCCGTAGCTCCCCCGTCCTCCCAGCGCCAGCATGTGGTGGCTCGGTGGAGCGCCGACCCGTGGGCCCCGCCGGTCGCGGATCATCTTTGTTGGCGACGGTGACGAGGCTCCGGATGGTGGCCCTCCACTCGTCGAGCTTCTCCGCAGCAAGAGGGAAGTCGAGGAGTAGCTACGCGCGCGCCAAAGCTTCCGCTGGTGTGGGCGGCGGCGACATCTGCGTGGATCGCGGCGCGCTTCAACTTCTAACTACGTTAGAAGGAGCTCCGTTACGACCCAGCGGTCGCATGCCATTTTCATCAGCACTTCGACGAGCGTGCTGCACCCCTTCATCTTGCGGATGACGCACATGACTCTTCCCATGGCGATGCCCAGGGTCACCGACGTGGTGACGCTGCTCGATGCACATACCATGGGAAGAGGCGCGGTGGTTGCCGGTGTGGGCGTCCTAGAGGTCGCTGCGCCGCTCGGGGGTGGCACAACAACACTCCTGGAGGGCCCCGCGCCGCCTGCGGGTGGCCCAACTCCGTCTTTGGATCCGGCGACGTGTAGCCAGTCGTCTGGCGCACGAACGACACCGCTCGCTAGGCTCCGACTACCTGGGCGATGCTGGTGCTTGCGGGCCGCGGCCCGGGTCCTGTCTGCAACCGCTCCGCTGCTCGTCCGCACCGGCACGGGCCGTTCGGCTCCCAACGAGCCGATCGCCGTGGTCGTCTTCTTCTTAGGAGCCATGGCGACGAAGAATTGCTAGGCTAACTACCAGACCAGATTCTCACAATTGCGCCTCCTACCTGGTGCGCCAAAGATGTCGGTGTGGAACGACACCTATGGGATCACAAGAATCCCTACTACGGTTGCCGGGGCGCAGGGTTGCGAGGAGAGCAGGGCTAGTAGACATCACAAGGATCGTTTACCCAGCTTCGGGCCGTGAGGATGCGTAAAACCCTAGTCCTGCTTTGGTGGGTGTATTTCAGAGAGTTCTTGAGCTCTCGAACTAGCTGTGGTCAGTGCGTGGTTCGAAAGAGCTGAATCCTCCTCCAGTATGCCATGGGCCTCCTTTTATAGTCGAAAGGGGCTGCCACAGTGGCACAGGGGAGGTGGAAAGGCGAGAGTTCCCTCGAGCTTATCGCTCAGACATGTGACAAGACACATTTAATGCGTAGCTTAGGTGTCCCTTTGCTTTATTGGGGACGGGGGTGAGGCCCGTCCCGTCTGTCACCGCTCCTCCTCGCTTCGACACGCGCCCTGGCCAGCGATGCGTGCGGTGCCATGTAGGCAGGCAGGCAGCTGAGGTGGCGCGGTGGTGGAGCCTTCACGAAGATCTGCATGCCGCCACGCAGGCGCTCGATGAGTTGGCCCGGGAGCTGCATGTTGCCACGCAGGTGCCCGCTAATGTCTACTACATAACCTTCTTCTTGTAGACGTTGTTGGGCCTCCAAGTGCAGAGGTTTGTAGGGCAGTAGCAAATTTCCCTCAAGTGGATGACCTAAGGTTTATCAATCCGTGGGAGGCGTAGGATGAAGATGGTCTCTCTCAAGCAACCCTGCAACCAAATAACAAAGAGTCTCTTGTGTCCCCAACACACCCAATACAATGGTAAATTGTATAGGTGCACTAGTTCGGTGAAGAGATGGTGATACAAGTGCAATATGGATGGTAGATATAGGTTTTTGTAATCTGAAAATATAAAAACAGCAAGGTAACAAGTGGTAAAAGTGAGCATAAACGGTATTGCAATGCTAGGAAACAAGGCCTAGGGTTCATACTTTCACTAGTGCAAGTTCTCTCAACAATAATAACATAATTGGATCATATAACTATCCCTCAACATGCAACACAGAGTCACTCCAAAGTCACTAATAGCGGAGAACAAATGAAGAGATTATGGTAGGGTACGAAACCACCTCAAAGTTATTCTTTCCAATCAATCCGTTGGGCTATTCCTATAAGTGTCACAAACAGCCCTAGAGTTCGTACTAGAATAACACCTTAAGACACAAATCAACCAAAACCCTAATGTCACCTAGATACTCCAATGTCACCTGAAGTATCCATGGGTATGATTATACGATATGCATCACGCAATCTCAGATTCATCTATTCAACCAACACATAGAACCTCAAAGAGTGCCCCAAAGTTTCTAACGGAGAATCACGACGAAAACGTGTGCCAACCCCTATGCATAGGTTCATGGGTGGAACCCGCAAGTTGATCACCAAAACATAGATCAAGTGAGTCACGTGATATCCCATTGTCACCACAGATACGCACGGCAAGACATACATCAAGTGTTCTCAAATCTTTAAAGACTCAATCTGATAAGATTACTTCAAAGGGAAAACTCAATCCATTACAAGAGAGTAGAGGGGGAGAAGCAACATAAGATCCAACTATAATAGCAAAGCTCACGATACATCAAGATCGTGCCAAATCAAGAACACGAGAGAGAGAGAGATCAAACACATAGCTACTGGTACATACCCTCAGCCCAGACGGTGAACTACCCCCTCCTCGTCATGGAGAGCGCCGGGATGATGAAGATGGCCACTGGTGAGGGTTCCCCCCTCCGGCAGGGTGCCGGAACAGGGTCTAGATTGAATTTTGGTGGCTACAGAGGCTTGCGGCGGCGGAACTCCCGATCTATTCTGTTCTCCGAAGTTTTTAGGGTATATGGATATATATAGGAGGAAGAAGTACGTCAGGGGAGCCACGAGGGTGGAGGGCGCGCCTAGGGGTGGGCGCGCCCCTACCTCGTGGGATCCTCGCTTTCTTCTGACGTGCACTCCAAGTCTATCTGGTAGCTTTCCTTCCAAAAACAACTTCTCCAGTTGGTTTCATTCCGTTTCGACTCCGTTTGATATTCCTTTTCTTCAAAACACTAAAATAGGCAAAAAACAATAATTCTGGGCTGGGCCTCCGGTTAATAGGTTAGTCCCAAAAATAATATAAAAGTGGATAATAAAGCCCAATAATGTCCAAAACAGTAGATAATATAGCATGGAGCAATCAAAAATTATAGATACGTTGGAGACGTATCACCCGCCCAGCTGGTTGGGCTGGCAGCTGCATGTGAGAGGCGGTGGAAGCTTGGTTGGCGCAGGCCTGGCGGTGGCCCCGCTGGCGTCCTTGGCGAGGGCCTTGACGGGTGGCTCGGCAAGGGTCTTGCCGTGGCGTGCTGTCGTCCCCGGCAAGGGCCTTGCCGGGGGTCTGGTGGCCTTCCTCGGCACAGATCTTGCCGAGAATCGTCGTCTTCTAATCCTCATATGATCTTGAATATGTCTTCACAAAGATCTGCATGCCACTACAGAGGTGCCTTCCCGAGCCCTGGCCCCATGTCGATGATGGCGTTGGGGACCGTGGGCTCAAGGGTGGCTCGCTCTGTTGGTGTGGGGCGAGCTGTCCCGGCAAGGGTCTTGCCGGGGGAGCCTGCTCCGTCCCTCTGCTCTTTGTGGTCTTGGCCTTGGCGTTGCTCTGATCATCTTGGGCTTCGGTCTTACCTCGGCTCACCTCCCCTGTTCTGCTTGGTGTGGCCGTGGGCGCGGCTCCGACTGCCCGTGCACAAGTAAAGGGGTACAAAAGCGTGCCCCTCTTTTTGTACATGGACACATATCAAATTCGTATTTGAACAAATAAACCAAGGAATTATGAGTGGCATAATGTTTAGCTTCAAGGGTGGAGTGTTGGTAGTGCGACACAAAGCAAGTAGGCAGATTGTATTCCATGTAAAAGATCGTAGCCTATGTAAAAGCTGGAAATGACACTTTCTTTCTATACAATGCAGTGTTCGTTGCCCACACATGACGGAAGAGATCACACAGAGAAATACTATTCACTCATGTCTATGGTTCCAGTATTTTGAAACAGGGTGGTCCACCCTAAAATAATATTGACAACAAATATGAGAAGGCAAGCAAAGATGTAGTGAATCAATCATTTACTTGTGAGCTCACTAGGACAAGTATGCAGAATTGTAACTGCAGTAAGAGACCGTCCAAAATCTGAATCAAGAAGTTTGTCTAGCACTTACTGTTTGCAACTAATTGGCATGAATAATTGGATATCATATCGAATGAGTAAGAAAGACAAGTAAAATTATCAACAAACCTGGGCTGCAGTAGTAATCTGGGTCAATGTCACTACGACCAACAATCCAAAATGACTAGTGTCTGTTCCTAGGTCCGGAATTTTCAAACCCTGTGAACTTTACAGGTACTAAAGATTACTGAAATACATCTGAACCATTAAGTGTAGGTAGCACTCAGCACACAACAAACCCTAATGACAGTCCTGCCCAATGAGTAATGAATCAATTAGAAAATGGGTGATGAGGAGTGGCTGCTGAAGTGCTGAGTGTTGAGGACGTATCTCAGGATAAATCGGGTTTGCGTAGTGGGTGCTGCATGCCTAAGCCCTGAACAGATTGGGAAGGTAGGCACGGCGGCGCGCCCGGGCAGCGGTGACGCTATAGGGCAAGCGGCTCCTGACCTCCTGCTAGTCCGGCGTCTCCTCCTAGAGTCATGCCATCCGGGGACAGCAAGTCGCCAGCGAGGCAGACGGCTGGGGCGAGTAGAGATCGGAAGCGCACAGCAGAACAGAGGGGAATCGGGGCCTGGGACGACCCAAAATCCTAGGGTGAGCCGGCCCACCGTGGGCACCCTGTAGAGATACACACCCAGCGGCGAACATGCATTTTCAAAACTAAATTAGGAACATTTAGCTAACCAATGAAACAACTCTGTTTTAATAATATCAGATTCATATTTGAACAACAAAGCTTGTTTAGCTTGATGGGTGGAGCAGTGCTATTATGACACAAAGCACGTATTCTGATCGTATAGTGATCATAAAAGGGGGAAACCCTAAGAATTTTTTTAGCAAAAGAGGGTTTCCCCTCTGATTTCTATTAAAGAAACCACCACGGAACCAACATGATCAATTAAACCCTAAGCATGATCAATTAAACCGTATTATGACTATGTCATGGCAGATTTAAAGCTGCAAACCAGAGAAATGATATTTAGCATCCATTGTTTGCTTCGAACTAAGAACTAAATTCTAAGACCTGAAAAGAAAGTAGAGTAACCAAGTTACGATCTATTTTCTGGTTGAGATCAAAAAGTTGAGGAGATATGAAGTACCACCTCTCTTGCGGCGCCGTGTAGGCATCAAAGTGCGATGGTCGCTGTCGATGGCGTTGAAGCAGATCTACGACGGTAGATGGGTGCAACGGGGGATAAGTCCCGTTGCGGTGGAAGAGAAGGTCGTGTGAGCGGCCCCGACAAAGAGGACGACGACGCCGATGAAGCAAGAGGACGCGATGCAAGGCTCTTGGTCCGTCGCCGTGGATGAGAAACGTCCATCTCTAGCAGTGGATGACGTGGTCTTGGTAGGCGCTCTGGCATGGCGGAGGATGGTGGCGATGGATGGGGTGGAGGACGGCGACGATGGATGGGGTGGTGGATGGAGGAGGCTGGTGTGGGGATGGTGTTCTAGCGCGGACGGTGTATGAGTGGGAAAATGGAGGGAGAGGTACGGGGAACCATGTTTTTGGGACGCGTCTGTCTGAAATATGGGAAAGTTATGAACTTAGCCCCCGTTTAAATTTGGACGTCTCCTCGGTTGGGGATAGGACGGTAATCTCGCATCTCGCCAATATTTGCCCAGAGCGATTTCGGGCGAGGAGAGGGTGTTTTGGCGCCCATGGTTGGCGCCCATGGTGTATGAACGGGGCTGATAGGTAGGGCAGTTGTGTCACGTCTGAGTGAAGTTACAAACCTGCCCCTATTGAAAATATTTACCTACATCGATTTCGGCCAAGTCGAGTTTGTTTTGCCGCCCACCGTGTATGAATGGGGAAATGGAGGGAGAAACAGAGGTCTTTCGGACAAGCTTGAATCAAATGTGTTTTGCCGCCCATGTTTGGCGCCCACCGTGTCGGAATGGGCTCAGAGGCGGTCGTGTCACGTCTAATTGAAGTTACTAACCTACCCCTATTGAAAGCAGTGGAAATCGGGCCGATGGATTGTCCGTGTAATGGGTAGACAGTAATTTCCATCTCCCAAACACTTGGTTGCGGGCAGCCGACGTGGGAGTGGACATTTTTCCGCTTCTTCCGAATTTTGGGACAATAAGCATCCACGTTTACCCTGGCAACTAAATTCGAATCCATTTTGTATTCCTATACGAATCTTTATAAATTATTCTATGTGTTTTTATATATCTTCAAAAGCACGACAAAGATGTATTCCACTGTCATATATGAATATGATTTACAAATGCCGATACTCAAATTCAGAAGCTAAAATCCAGTTTAAGGTGAATTCGAATATTTGGAACACTTTATGTCCAACTCAAATGTCACACGCAGCATAATGTGTACTCCCATTTAGATATGTACACAAGCGATGTATCAAGATTCAAATACCGAGTCAATCAACCAAGAATGTACATAACTAATAGACATATAAACACTTATAGAGTATATGGATCAATAATATCAACTAACATACATAAGCCAGGCCGCTGTACTTTTTTTTGCTAGAACAACATCCTTTTTTAGCGAAGCTACTACATCATCTTTGCCCTTTCCGATGTGTGCCACTTATGGTCCATCTATACTACTCCCTCCGTCCGAGAATACTTGTCATCAAAATGGATAAAAAGACATGTATTTAGAACTAAAATGCATCTAGATACATCCCCTTTTATCCATTTTGATGAAACGTATTTCTGGACGGAGGGAGTACTATTATTGCTGAATGCACATTCAGCCCGATTGGCATATTTGTAGGTATGGTACAACAATCAAAATGAAATGTCTCCGAGTCTTATCAATCAATACAGACTTGTGCTCAAATAAAATTACAAACCAAAAAACAAAAAAACAATTATTACATGATCTCTAAAACAAATGGTTTGATTGATTACATCAACAAACAACATAAAGGTTATTAAACGATGGAAAGAACATTTCACCTATGATTTACCAAGTGGGAATTTAATTTCCTTTTTTCCTTTAGGACCTTAACAATGCGGTCAGTCTCAAATTGCTTCATTTTCAAAACCACCAAATATTTAATGGTTGTCTTGAGTACTGCTTGTGATTGTGCTGTTTGCTTCCTCAACATGTGAACTTCATCTCTAAGTGCAGAAGCAGAATCTCTTTCTACCACTAGTTTAGCCTCTAGAGCATCAGCAGTTGGCAATTCATGATGCACGTACAACGTCCATGGGGACCTCGCACTTTGATCTTGGGCTAACCTGTTTTTCCATTAAAGTTCCGATTGGATTCCGAAAAGTTGAAGTTAGCAAAACATCTCAACTGGGAGTTATAATAGCAAACTAGTTAAACAAACAAGGAATTAAAGAGTTTCAATTGGATGCTGAAAAGTAGTTATTAACATCATTGTAACGGTTGTTGCAAAGAAGAAAGCAGTTAAACAAAAAAGTTTGCAAAAGGTACCTATTGTGGCATTGGAGATTCTCTTGGATCCTGAAAAGTTGAGTAGCCAGTAATGTGATTAGAGCAACCGGTTGCAGCAACAAAACAGTTAAACAAACAAGTTTTGCAAAAGGAACCTGTTGTGGCATTGGAGTTTCTCTTGGATCCTGAAAAGTTGAGTAGTCAGTAACTTGATTAGAGCAACAAGTTACAGCAGCAAACCTGTTACACAAATATATTTTTGAAAATGTACCTGCTGTGCAATTGGACTTCCAATTCGATCCTGAAAACTTGAAGTTGGAAAGATGATTACAGCAACAAGTTACAACCAGCTAAACAAGGAATTTTCTGAAAACATACCTGTTGTGCCAACGGAGTTTCAGTTGGATCCTGCAAACTTGAATGTTAGCAATCAATAAATAAAGTTTTGCAAGAGCCATAAGAAACAAACATCAAACTAGTAAAATTAATCGGTTTTGGTAACGTATTTAATTACACATGAACTAGTAAAACTAACAAGTTCTTGGCAACGTATTGAAGTAACAAGTCGGTACCGTTTACCAGCAACACATACATCTGTAAATTTCTTTGATGTAAGCAAAATGATTCCAACACATATATAAGTTAAAAAGACGGTGTCCCTCATATAAACCCCGATTTGTCTATCTATGAACATGCAAACATTACTAGTGCTACAAGTGATAACAACAAACCATTTAAACAAACAGGGTATCAGAACGTAAATTACACGTGAATTCTGTTGCACCCTAGAAGTACATATGACCAGCTATCTACATGCTTAAGTAGCTATTTAAGTTCAGGCAAACAGGTAATTCTTAACAGTAAGTATCAAACACATAGATAGGCGCAGTCTATAATAGGATTAACAGGCTATGGCATTATGTAATTAGTAGCAAACTAAATTAAGCCAAGCAACATAATTGAACAATTTTGTAATAAGTAGCTAACTAAAATTCCGAGAAGCAGATAACTGAACTTATGCTAGCTCTTTGTACAGGCACACTGCAACTTCTTTTTCGCTTACAAGGTTCTACGAAGGAGTCCATGGCATCAATTGCTTGGATACACAGTCCCAATACTTCTTTCTTCCCACACTACATTGGTAAGTCGAATGGTTAATCTGGTAAGATGGTGCGTCCTTGATATGTTATATGAGGACGTGTAGTCAGACTAGTTGTAGCCGCACACATCACACTGGCTTTTACTGTATATTTCATGCGATTACATTTGGCATATCGAGATCTAAGCAATCTACAATAGGATGAAATGACTGCATCCTTCACATTATTGGTGAACTCAGTTCATAGAAACAAGAAATTCAACCATTCTGTGGGTAAATCAAAAGCGCCACTGGAATATTTTTCACTACCCCAATCATACACACAAAAAGGGGCGATGCCACCATAGGGGCTGGTATGGGCGGCCACCTCGGGTTGCTGGAAAGTGTGCACCTAGTTTGAGTCGTCCAGGTTGGCCGAGGCTAGTTTTGTTCGGCCCAATGCACAAGCAGGCAATGTAAACAAAGAAGAAAAATGTTTCAATTTGGATGGGCCAATAATGTAAGTGCAAGGCAGGCCCTATAGCAGGCTCGCAGCTCAAATGAGCGCCGCCCATATCGATCAACAGCAGGAAAAATCCCAATTCGTTCGCTCCAGCCTCGATGCAGTTCGCTTCCTAACCTAGCCTCCATTGACAGACCGACACACCACTTCCTCGCGCCCTCGTTGGAGGGCGGTCGCCGGGCTTCAATCGATCGGAAGGACAAGAAGATGAAGATCCAACCCTGGGTGTAGCCTGCATGGGAGGCAGCTGCGGCAGCACGGGCATGGCATCGAGCTTGCGCAAACGGATAGTCGCAACTTGCAAGAGTAGCACGCGCAATGAGAAGGTACATCACATCCCTGAATATATCGAATTCAACTGTTCAATTTCTGGCCAATAGTTAAAGTTGATGGTGTTGTAAAACTGCTTGTATGTAGGGAATCTATGAGAAAATGAAACCAATTTCTGCTTATTTTATAATTCCCCCAATCAATACTGAACTGACTGAATCTGATGTATCTAATCAAGTTTCCGGTGCAAACATACAAGCTCATGTTGTTCTTGAGCTCAAGTGTCTAATGAATGCATCGCTAATGAACGATTTGATGCAAACATTTTACATGCTCCTGGTGATGAACATATAGTGTCTAATGAGGGATCTAATGCAAGCATTTTATGAGCTCCCATTGAAGGATTTAGTGTCTAATGATAATCAGCTATGTTGAGAGAGACATAGAGATTTGGAAGCATTGATGACAAGCAAATTATAGTACATTTTCATGGCTTGAGGAAACGTCGAGGCCATCTACCAGAAAGTCCCCGTATCAGGACAACGTAGCATAAATACTTTTCTAATATATTGTTTGAAACTATAGGCATACTTGTGCAGGATAGATATATTGATATGCAGTTTGCGCACTGGTGATAGGTGCAATTGCACTTCGATATTTTCAGCCAGAGAACGAATAATTTAAGCAGGTACAGACCATGTTAGTAGTCCTTGTACACCATGTTGCATTTTGTATTTTTTGGTGCTTGCATCATTTAGTGTTTTATAATCTGAACTACTTTGGATCATTAGTTGGTTTTCAAAGTGCATGTAGCTCCTCATTTCTCAAGTTATGTAGATTTCCGGAGTGCAAGTGCCTTCATATTATTTAAATTAAATGTTCGCCCCTAGTAACTTGAATTCATGGATCCGACACTGCACACAAATCATACACGCATGCTAGTACAGATTAAATGAAATGCATGGACTTATGCTAGCTCGTTGTACAGGCTCACTGCAGCTCTGCTTGCACTTGGGATGTTCCATGTACAAGTTCATGTTACCACTTGCTTGGATGTGCAGGCCTTGTGCTCCTTGCATCCCCCTCTGCATTTTTCACATGGCGAATGGTTGATCAAATAAGAGGAATCGACCTTGCTGTTGTACCGGACGACAAATACTTACAAGGTTATACGACTGTGCAGGATGTGTACCAGATCCCGTAGCGCCGTCATGCTTCGCTAAAAAATGGTTTTGCTTGTTTCAGATGATATCTCCAGAAGAAATAAGAGTTAAAGTCAGAGTTGCATAGGCGTGTAAGCTAAGAGAGCAGTGAAAGGATATCCAAACATCGTCGGAACAGTGCACAAGGGAGTGATGTGTGGATACCCAGTTCGGACCGACGTTTGGGCATGCTCACCTAGCTAGAGTGCGGGTCACTTCAGACCCGTTGAGGGTGATGCGCTGGCGTTGGCTGGCCATGCACGGATGCAGATCTTGTGTGGCAGCGGAGCGCTACGATGCGGTGGACGAGACTGTTGGTGAAGCCCCAACGGCCTCAGGGGGCGAAGGTGCGACCATGTGCTCGGTGAGGTGGGAGGCGGCGTCGGTGAAGCACACCTGATGCGGTGGAAGTCGGTGTCTGTGAGGCACATCGGATGAGGCGGCCGACGTTGTCGGTGGACCACCGTGCGGTGGACGAGGGCGTAGATGAGGTAGCTCCGGTGCGGTGGGGAAGCGCGACCGTCGTCTTCGTCGTCGTCGATGGCACAGAGGTGGGGAAAGAGACGAGACGAGGGGAGATTCGAACTTTGCTTGGGTTGGCGGTGAATTGGCGATTTGCGCAATCTGGGCACGGAAGGGGATGGTGGAGAAGGGAGATTTTGCAGGGCTGGAATTGGGGCCGCCAGATATTTCAATCTGAAACATGGAAGCGCGAACTTATTTTGTCGTCGTCCTTTTGGGGGGGGAGGGAGGGAGGGGGTGGGTGGCTGGGTGCTAAGACATCGTATGACACACGCGACCACCACGACACGACCCTGGTCTGCCTGGTGTGCCTACATTTGAGAGGAGATTTGAGAATGCAAACGAATCTTCTTTCATTTGCAAACGAACCTGTATGTATTACCATGCCCGTGTTTTCCTTGCAAATAATTAGTCATTCGAAACGAGATACTATAAATAAATTAATGAAGAGTTATTTGAAAAAAAATGGTATCCACGCTAACGTGGATTAGAGTGTGTGTCACATAACTAGTTATTTGAATTAGAGTGTGTGTCACATAGCGATCTCCAATTCTAACGTGGATTTCACATTTCACTGTTTCCACGCTACTTTCTTAATACAAATTCATATGCATATGATGAACACCATGGTAGTGAGAAAACTTTTGGATGGATTCAAACATATGACCTACAAAAATAGCACAACAATCGAGTCAATGTCAACTTTTTCAAACCTAGTATGGCACGAATTCGAAATACTTACCCATATGCATGGTCCTCAGTTCAAATCTTACAATGTACACCGAATTGAAACATTGATATTAAGTCTAGTACTATCTACATTCAAATGTTGTTTTTAGCCTCCCCCCTCGGCACACACGCTGTCGGATTTCGGGTTCCGGGAAAACCCTTGAGGTTCGAACACCGAGGTGCGCACGAAGATCTCCCCCTACCGAATCATGCCCTCAGCCTCACCGCGATCTCAAGGCCTAGCTCCACGAACTCGCAACACAAGAGACACGAGATTTATACTGGTTCGGGCCACCGTTGTGGTGTAATACCCTACTCCAGTGTGGTGTGGTGGATTGCCTCTCGGGCTGAGGATGAACAGTACAAGGGGAAGAACATCCTCCTGAGGAGAGGTGTTCTTGTGCTTGGTGAACTTGTGTGGGATGGATCTAGTCCAAGGTGAGTTCGGTCCCCTCCTACTGTGGTGGCTAGTCCTATTTACAAAGGCCCTGGTCCTCTTCCCAAATATTGAGCGGGAAGGGAGCCAACAACAGCCAATTTTAAAGGGGACAGCTAGTACAAGCTATCCTGACTAAAGGTGGTCTTCGCCTGCCAAAGGCTCTGGTGGTGACGCCGTCTTGGGCTCCACGGTGACCTTCGTCCTGCTGTCCTGCTGGCCTTGGTCTTGTTGCACCGATATGGAAACCTTTGCCTGATGCCTCGGTACTCCTCGCCTGCGCTTGCCTCCTTAGCACCAAAGAGGAAACGAGGACACTGTGCGTGCTGGCGCCCGCCTGGCCTTGGTCGTCATGGCTTACTTCGTAGGAACCTCGTGAGGTTCACCCTGCCTTGATCTCTCCGCCCCCCGCGAGCTAGCTTGGTGAGGCCGCTCCCGAGGAGGTCTTGTGTCGTCCGCCTCGCGAGGCTTGGCCCCTCGCGAGGGTCTTGGGTGTTTGTTGGTGAAGATGGGCCGTCCTGGGCCGTGAGTGGAGCCACGCCGTAGGCCGCAGGCAGGCAAGTCTAGGGACCCCCATTCCCATAACGCCGACAGCAGCCCCGGGCCCAAGGTGCACTCGGACTTGGCTTCAAGGCGAAGCCAAAGGGCAAGTGTGGAGCGCCGCGGGCCCCACCAGCCTGCGACCTTGGTCGACGCGTGGCGATTGATTGGTCGTCGGCGTCTCCGCTTCCCCATGCTGCCTCGGCAACTGCTCGACTTGACGAGTCCCTGTTGCATGCAAGGAAAAACCATCATTACCTGTGATTGTGGGGATCGCCGGTTGGCCTTCTCCTGCTATAAATGAGGAGGGGGGCAGAGCCCCCGTCGCCCATCTCTTCCCATTCCGCTCACTTCTCCTCCCTTGCTCCATTGCCAGTAGCGACTCCCATGGCGCCTGCGAAGAGGTTCTCAGCCGTGGAGAAGGGGAAGGCTCGCCAGGAGGGGCCCGGCTCTCCGCCACCCAAGCATGGACGCGATCGTCCTTGCAAGCACTCCGCGACCCCCGCCGCGCCCCCCCGCGGCTGCGGTGGTGCCCCTTCGTGTGGTGGGAGCCGCCTATGTCGAAGCAGCCCCGTCGATGAAGGGAGGCGCGCCATGGTCGCACGGCCTCCTTGGCCGTGCTTTCACTCAACGGAGGTGTTACTGGAGTTCGTGGTGTGGTCGGAGAACCTTGCCGGCTCCTGGCTTCAGCTTCCGCACTTCTTCGCCGGTGAACTGCCGGCCACGGGTCCAGGCGGGCTCTGGCTGCAGGCGGACGGCTATTGCAGCAAAGCTTCTTGGGTCACGATCGAGACCTCCATGGCTGGCAATGTGGCTCTGGCTCGCGGCTGGCAGACGTTTGCCCGCGTGCGTGGCCTGGGCGGGCGGTGCACCCTCCACTTCAAGTACGACAACAACCCGACCCTCTACATGAGGGTGTTCGGAGAAGACGGCCGCCGCGACGGGTGCTGCCCCGAGGACAACGACGGCAATGAGGTGCTTGGCCTTGGCGACGGTCAGTATGAGGGTGAGGACGATCTCGCGCCCAGCTACGGCGGTTCTCCCTCCGGCGACAGCTCCAGCAGCGGTTGCTACGACCAGCCGCCGCGCTCGCTTCGAAGGCGACAGCGGGTCGTCTCCCCTCCGCGCCCCAGTAAAGCGCGAGGAAGGGTTCGACTGAGCTTGGGAGAGCGCCATGGGCCCGTCCTCGCGAGCTGCTGCAGGGGAACACGCCGCTCTTGTTTCATTCTTCTTTTCCTTCCTACATTGAGAGAGACAAGTATGGGGCCCCGTGGGGGCGTGCAACAAACTATGATTTCCAAGTTGTTATGTTGTGTTTATCATTCCCGTGCCACGTCGCAATATCAATGTTTTATATAGGCACATAGGAATAACTTAGCTTGACGCGCTTTGAAGTAGTTTCCGCCTCACGAGGCGCGCGTTTCCCAGTACCTGGCGAGGAGGAACTGCAAAAATTTGTTAGGAGATCTAAGCCCTGGTCATAGGCGCCTCTGGCCACGACATAGCGCCTCATATCACAGTACCCGAGGGGCACAGATTGAGAGAGGCGCGCCAGCTTGAGGCTCGAACGAGGGTGCCTCGCGAAAAACAAACAAGATGCTCACGAGGGCACGAGGGCACCTCTCCAGCCCCCTCAAGAGGGACGCGAGCGAGGGTACAGGTCAAACAAAGAACCAAAGACAGAAACAGAGGCAGAAGTCGTCGAAACAAGACCAGCAAGCGACACCAGAAAGCAAATTTCGAATAAAAGAGGGGCAAGCCAACTACGGAAAGCGAATGAAAAGCCGCGTCCGGCACCTAGTCTAGTCTTCTTGTCCTCTCACCAGCGTGGAGCTAAGTGCTGCCACTAGGACGTGGGAGGGAGCTCCAGAGGCCCGAGGGCGGGACTCCTGAGACTCCGGGGCATGTACGGACCCACTCATTATTACGTGAGAGTTTCACGAGCGGAGACCTTCACAGGCACGTGGACTTCTTCACAGGCGCTAGGCCTTTCTTCATGGGTAGAACTTCCGGAGGTGCTGGATGTTCCAGGCGTTCTGGGTGGGTACCCCGTCCTGCGTCTCCAGGCGCACGACGCCAGGCCTTGAGACGTGGCCGACCCTAAATGGGCCCTCCCACATGGGTGAGAGCTTATGCAGCCCTTCCCTGGAGAGCACCCGCCATAGGACGAGGTCACCCACCTCGAGCGTCCTGGAGCGGACGCTGCGACAGTGGTACCGTTGCAGCGCCTGCTGATATCTTGCCGTCCGCAGTTTTGCTTCACGGCGGCGTTCCTCCTCCAGCACAAGGTCCATCCCCCGCATGGTGTCCTGCTGTGTCTCATCAAACGTCAGGATCTACGCAGAGCGATGCTTGACCTCATGAGGGATACCCGCTTCAGCTCCGTAGACGAGGAAGAATGGGGTCTCGCCCGTTGGCTTGGTGGCGGTGGTGCGGATGGACCACAGCACGGACTGTTGCTCGTTGTGCCAGCCCCTGCCGCAAGCCTCGAGCTTCTTCTTGAAGGTCCTAGTCTTGAGGCCTCTCAGGACTTCTGCGTTGGCGCGTTCGTCCTAGCCATTGCTCCGGGGGTGCGCCACCGAAGCGTAGCAGATCTGCGTTCCAAGGTTAGCACAATGTGCCTTGAAGAGGTTACTAATGAACCGCGAGCCGTTGTCGGTGATGATGCGGTTGGGGACCCCAATCCGGCTCATGAGACCTTTGTTGAATTTGACCGCGGAACCGGCCGAGATGGTGCGAACGGCTTCTACCTCCGCCCACTTGGTAAACATATCGATGGCGACGTAGAGGTAGCGGTAGCCCCCAGGCACTCGAGGGAACGGGCCCAAGATGTCTAGCCCCCATACCACGAATGGCCACGAGAGTGGGATGGTCTGGAGGCCCTGAGCCGGCTGATGGATCTGCTTGGCGTGGAACTGGCAGGCCTCGCAGGACTTCACCAGCTCAGCCGCGTCGTTGAGTGCCGTAGGCCAGTAGAATCCGCTACGAAACACCTTGCCGACAAGGGTCCATGACGACGAGTGGTGCCTGTAGTCCCCGCCTTGTATGTCAGCTAGCAGCTCTTTCCCCTGTTCCCTGGAGATGCAACGCAGGGAAAGGTCATTCAGCCGCTTACTGTACAACTCACCGTCCTGGATGCAGTATGCCGTGGCTTGTCGGGCCACATGCTCCGCATCGTCCTCCTTCTCCGGCAGCGTCCCTTGCGTCAGGTGTCGGTGTCAAAACCGGCGGATCTGGGGTAGGGGGTCCCGAACTGTGCATCTTAGGTTGATGGTAACAGGAGACAGGGGACACAATGTTTACCCAGGTATAACCCACAAATATAGGGGATTGCAACAGTTTTCGAGAGTAGAGTATTCAACCCAAATTTATTGATTCGACACAAGGGGAGCCAAAGAATATTCTCAAGTATTAGCAGTTGAGTTGTCAATTCAACCATACCTGGATAACTTAGTATCTGCAAAGAAAGTATTTAGTAGCAAAGTAATATGGAAGTAACAGTAACGGTAGCAAAAGTAATATTTTTGGGTTTTGTAGTGATTGTAACAGTAGCAACAAAAAAGTAAATAAGCGAAGAACAATATGTGAAAAGCTCATAGGCATTGGATCGATGATGGAGAATTATGCCGGATGCGGTTCACCATGTAACAATCATAACATAGGGTGACACCGAACTAGCTCCAATTCATCAATGTAATGTAGGCATGTATTCCGAATATAGTCATACGTGTTTATGGAAAAGAACTTGCATGACATCTTTTGTCCTACCCTCCCGTGGCAGCTGGTCCTAATGGAAACTAAGGGATATTAAGGCCTCCTTTTAATAGAGTACCGGACCAAAGCATTAACACATAGTGAATACATGAACTCCTCAAACTATGGTCATCCCCAGGAGTGGTCCCGATTATTGTCACTTCAGGGTTGCCGGATCATAACACATAGTAGGTGACTATGGACTTGCAAGATAGGATCAAGAACTCACATATATTCATGAAAACATAATAGGTTCAGATCTGAAATCATGGCACTCAGGCCCTAGTGACAAGCATTAAGCATAGCAAAGTCATAGCAACATCAATCTCGTAACATAGTGGATACTAGGATCAAACCCTAACAAAACTAACTCGATTACATGATAAATCTCATCCAACCCATCACCGTCCAGCAAGCCAACGATGGAATTACTCACGCACGGCGGTGAGCATCATGAAATTGGTGATGGAGGAAGGTTGATGATGATGATGGCGACGGATTCCCCTCACCGGAGCCCCGAACGGACTCCAGATCAGCCCTCCCGAGAGGTTTTAGGGCTTGGCGGCGGCTCCGTATCATAAAACACAATGAATCCTTCTCTCTGATTTTTTTCTCCCCAAACATGAATATATGGAGTTGGAGTTGAGGTCGGTGGAGCGTCAGGGGACCCATGAGGTAGGGGGTGCGCCCCCACCCTCGTGGACAGGTGGAGGCCCCCCTGACATGGATTCTTCTTCCAGTATTTTTTATATTTTCCAAAAATAAGTTCCATGGAGTTTCAGGTCAGTCCGAGAACTTATGTTTCTGCACAGAAATAACACCATGGCAATTCTGCTGAAAACAACGTCATTCCGGGTTAGTTCCATTCAAATAATGCAAGTTAGAGTCCAAAACAAGGGCAACAGTGTTTCGAAAAGTAGCTATGACGGAGGCGTATCAACTCCCGCAAGCTTAAACCTTTGCTTGTCCTCAAGCAATTCAGTTGATAAACTGAAAGTGATAAATAAAAAATTTTACAAACTCTGTTTGCTCTTGTTGTTGTAAACATGTACAGCCAACATTCAAGTTTTCAGCAAAGATTATGAACTAACTATATTCACAATAACACTTAGGTCTCATGTTTACTCATGTCAATGGCATAATCAACTAGCGAGAAATAATAATAAATCTCGGATGACAACACTTTCTCAAAACAATCATAATATGATATAACAAGAAGGTATCTCGCTAGCCCTTTTTGAGACCGCAAAACATAAATGCAGAGCACCTTTAAAGATCAAGGACTGACTAAACATTATAATTCATGGTAAAAGAGATCCAATCATAGTCATACCCAATATAAATTAATAGTAATGGATGCAAATGACAGGAGTGCTCTCCAGCTGGTGCTTTTTAATAAGAGGGTGATGACTCAACATAAAAGTAAATAGATATGCCCTTCGCAGAGGGAAGCAGGGATTTGTAGAGGTGCCAGAGCTCGGTTTTAAAGCGGAGATACATAATATTTTGAGCGGCATACTTTCATTGTCAACATAACAACCAAGAGATGGCGATATCTTCCATGCTACACACATTATAGGCGGTTCCCAAACAGAATGGTAAAGTTTATACTCCCCCTCCACCGACAAGCATCAATCCATGGCTTGCTCGAAACAACGAGTGCCTCCAACTAGCAATAGCCCTCGGGGAGTTTTGTTTGCAAATATTTTGATTTGATTTGCATAAAGCATGGGACTGGGCATCCCGGTTACCAGCCATTTTCTCGTGTATCAACAACTTCAGTTTCCACGTGTCGAGCGAATGCGAGAGGTCAGGGTATTTTTGCACATAACACCCCAGCCACGTGAGAGACAGTGTCTATTTAACAAGATTGGATCCCATATCCATTCAACATCTCGCGTAGAAAATCCTCAAAGGTTGCTAGGAAATAACACTGCAACATGTCTAGCATCCCCATCCCCTCCTACCGTCCCTGTGGCCCAGAGAGAGGTGAGTGGGAGAAGTGCTCTGTATCCCACGGTCAACTGGTGAAGCTGCAAACACAGGGTTTTCTCCCCCCTGCAGATCTGGTCCCTGTTCGAGCAAGGTTGGCTTCCTTCAATGACAAAACCCAGGCGGAGGATTTCCCCAGTCCATCCGTGGGGGAACGAGTGTGTTTCGTCCCCTATCTGCTAAGGGGCGTGGGATTTCCAATTCACCCATTCCTCCGAGGGCTTCTGGAATATTATAGCCTCCAGCTGCACAACTTTACCCCCGGCCTCCATCCTACACATTGTGGGTTATGTCGCTTTATGCGAACTATTCCTGGGTTGTGAGGCCCACTTTGAATTGTGGAGAAGGTTATTCCGCCTTGTCCCGCATAACCACGAGGGATCAATATTTGAAGTGGGTGGAGCCGAAATATGGCGCATTGCCGGGACCGGATACCTATCCGACACACCAAAGAAGGCTTCTGAAGAGTGGACTTCTGAGTGGTTGTACATCGAGGACGTCGTACTTCCAGACCCAGTCCGAAGGGGTCTTCCCGAGTTCACAAGTGCTCCTTTGAAGAAACACCACAGTTGGCACCCACGGAGCCTCGAGGAGGAAGATAGTGCGGAGGTTCGCCAACTCTTGAGCAAGATAAAGATGCTCGCCCAGTTCGGATATACAATAGTCGAAGTAATGGCGACTTCCATAGTGCGGGGGGTCCAGCCACTCCAATACAAAGGACTTCCATGTGGCACTACAATGGGGAAGATGACGCCTCCCGCTGCGGCCGAAAGGGTCCAGACACCCCTGCCGCCCTGGCCAAAATATTGGCCGAACTGTTCAAAGGGGAGGAAGAGGAGTTCCTGCGCATCAAGCACAGGGAAGGATATTCTATGTATAGTCCTCCTAGCTGGGTAAGCCCCCAACTCCTCTGATCTACTCATTCTACTCCCTGAGCTACGTTCAACGAACGTTAACCCGTCCTTTTATAACAGCACTGGCGAAAGACTTCCGAGGGGCTTTATAGCCCCGCCCCACAGCCCGAGGGCAACAATCGGGAAATTGACCCCGGATCCGAAGAGGATCCGGATATATTCGTGGTGCTCGAGAAAGGGGTGTTTTACCAAACGAGCTATGACGGCACAGAAGTAGCCATCATCGCTGATTATCCCAGTCTTCTCCCTGCTTCACACATAAGTAATCAGGAGATGCCTTGTCCAAGAGAGTTTTCTCATTCTTCCTCACCCACCGCACTGTCTTGCACTCAAAAGGGGAGGCGTTCGGCGCATCGTGCTACCCCAGGGGCATCTCCAAAGAGAGCGGCCCCCACGCCGGGCAGGCCTTCGAAGAGGAAGGCAAACAAGGATACAACCGAGCCTTCATCAAAGAGGTATGGGTTCGCAACTATGTTCTTTAGCAGTCGCGTCCAACTGTGACTCTTTATGTTCGTCTTGTATCAGGCAAAGGTTCGACGGACTGTGTCCGGGGAGCCGACCAGTCGTACTCCCAATAGCCAGGATTCGGTCCCGGCCGAGGAGACGGGACCCGATATGGGAGTGTTGCCGGACTGTCCTTCTACTGAGGACACAGAAGATATGTCTGTCACCAACTCGGAAGTGGAGAGCGCCATGAATCGTCGGCGCCGGAGGGCCCTTTTACGAAATCCCCGCTTCTTAAAAGGCGTTCGGTGCCTTCAGCTCGGCTGCTGCATACATCCGGGCTGCTCGAGATGGCTTAACAGAGCTACAGAGCAGCATTTAAAAGATGTGCAGGTAGGTTTACCTTGTCCGAATTTGATAACCATGTGCCAGTAGCCCCCGAGACTTGAAGCAGTTGGTACAAATGATTTAAGGATCGTTGTATAACCAGGTTCTTAAGGAGAAGAACGACCTGCTAGCCCAAGAGCTGGAAAAGTGTCGGACACAGCTAACTGCTGTTACCGCCGAACTGGAAATGTCCAAGAAGGCGTCCTCTGGTAATATTTCCCTCCATCGAGAAACAATAATTATATACCAGCTTTGCTGATACTGTTGCTTGTCTCATAACAGGGTCGTCAAACCAACTGGAAGAGAAACTGAAAGCCGCTCAAACGGGCGAGAAAGAGGCAAAAAGACTACATGCCGCAGGCGAGCGCGTTCTGACCCGAGCCAAAGAGGATAAAAACAAGCTCCAGGACTCCAACACCAAGTTGGGCGAGGAACTGAAAGATGTGCGAGCCCAACTGGCCGACTCCGTGAAGGAGAATAAAAGGCTACAAGGCGGCATATTCAGTATGAGGCCGAACTTACCTTATAGCAGTTTGGAGATGGAAGGAACTGATACAGTTATGTTTGCAGGTATGCTGACGGGCCGTCCCGAAGAGGAGATGTCCGGATTGTCGGACGATCTACTGCAAGGGCTGTCGCGAATGCACGAACAAGCTCGACAGGCAATGCGGAGTGTTGCCAAGGCCTTATGGCCATCCGCCTCCGCTCCAGGAAGTATGAATGAGCTTGTAGAGCTATTCAAGGGAGCACGATGACGTGTCCGATTATGGAAAATATCGGCATGCTGGAAGGGTGCGCGAGAAGCCTGGGCCATGGTGAAGACACGGTACACATAGCTTGACCCGAATCATATGGCTCGGGTCGGACCGCTAGGGTCAGATGGGAAGGAAATTCCCGTTAATTTGGTGTATGACCAGGTAGAAGTAGCCGCCAAGTATTCCCAGCAGGATTGTAAGTTAGATAGCCTGCTGGATGGTATAGAGGAGGAAACTTCTAAGTCGAAATGACTGTGTATTTTCCGTCTAGCTGAATTGTAAAATGATTGTCATGGAAGACCTTTTCGCTTTCACCTCTGGACCCGAAGGTGCGGAGTATTTACGGATACCCGAGCGGTAAAATAGACTGGGGCATGCTTGGAAATCAGGCGTAGGGGTCATAGTTGCTTCAACAGACAAGTTGTATCCGGCTAGTTATGTTATATTACATTCAGGTTGTAAGAAACATCTTCCATGGAGAATAGTTCCGTTAAGGGTTCCTTTCGCTGGGTGCGCATGCGTTAAAGTGCATGTCCGAACTGTGACTGAAAAAATCACAGCATATATATCTTCTGGGGGTTCACAATGGAGTGAATGCGAAAAAACATCTTTAATCCATCGACCGAATATTCCCTTAAGAATGCTAGCTTTTGGCTTCACCCAGTCTGAGGTACACATCCAGATGACCCGGCAGTAACAATCGTAGAGGTGCTCCCTTTATGCCCTAGCCGAACTAACGGGAACATAGGGCATAAGCACAGGAGCCAGGCAACCAGCTTGGCCAAAACTTAAGTCATATCGATGCATATAATGGCGAAGAAAAGGTACATATGGGAAAAACGCATATGTGATGAGCTTGATGCTCGGAGAATAATAGCAAGCTTCTGTACAAGAAGCCCCCAGGTATAATGGACGTACATATTTGAAGATATGTGCGTCGGGGGTGCGCGGTCTAACCGCGCGAAAGCTTTAAGGCTAAAGAGAAAAAACGAAAAGAGGGAATAATGAAGGAAACAATAGGGGGAAGTGGACGAACAAAGAGTTTGGCTCTTGGCATAGAATCTTTGGAGTCTGGCCGCGTTCCAGGGGTTCGGCTCTAGGCGATTGTCTGATGCATCACGCAGGCGGTACGCTCCTCCGGTGAGGACTTCGTCAATGATGAAGGGACCCTCCCATTTGGGCTTGAGTTGGTCCTTTTTCTTCTCCAGCAGGCGTAGAACGAGTTCGCCAATGTTATAAGTCTTGGCCCGCACTTCTCTGCTTTGATACCTGCAAGCCTGCTGTTGATAAAATGCGGAACGGGCTTTTGCGACGTTGCGCTCCTCCTGCAGGACATCTAAGCTATCCTACCGATCAAGCTCAGCCTCTTTCTCTTCGTACATGCGCACTCGAGGTGAGTCATGAATAATGTCGTAGGGTAACACTGCCTCTGCGCCGTACACCATGAAGAAATGTGTGTATCCGGTAGTGCGATTGGGCATGGTCCGTAGCCCCCAGAATACGGAGTCGAGCTCCTCAACCCAGTGCTTGTCTGACTCTTTCAAAGACCGCACTAGTCTAGGCTTGATGCCGCTCAATATAAGACCATTGGCTCGTTCGACTTGACCGTTTGTCTGCGGATGATAGACAGAGGCGTAATCGAGCTTGATGCGCAGATTAGCGCACCAGGTTTTCACTTCGTCGGCTGTGAAGTTGGAGCCGTTATCAGTGAGGATGCTGTGTGGAACACCATAACGGTGTACGACGCCGGATATGAATTCTATCACCGTCCCGTACTCGGCCGTTTTAACTGGTTTGGCCTCTATCCACTTAGTGAATTTATCCACCATGACCAGTAGATATTTTTTCTTATGGCTTCCTCCTTTAAGGGGTCCAACCATATCCAGTCCCCAGACCGCAAACAGCCAAGTGATGGGGATTGTTTGTAGGGCAGTGGGGGGCATATGGCTTTGGTTGGCGAAGAGTTGGCATCGGACGCAAGTTGGACAAGGTCCTGTGCATCTGCTCGGGCCGTCGGCCAATAAAACCCTGTACGGAAAGCGTTGCTAACAAGGGCCCGAGCTGCGGCGTGGTGCCCACCGAGACCGGCATGAATCTCAGCCAGGAGCTCCCGCCCCTCCTCCTCGGAGATACATCTTTGAAGGATTCCGGTAGCGCTTTTCTTATAGAGCTCTCCGTCGTGAACCTTGTAGGCCTTCGAACGCTGGACAATGCGGCAGGCCTCATTCTGATCCTCAGGGAGTTCCTTCCTATTAAGGTAGGCCAAGAAGGGTTCGGTCCATGGGGCAATGACTGACATAATGAGATGGTCCGACGATGTTATTTCGGTGGCTGAGCCTCCCATGATATCATGTGTTCGGAATTTGGGGTTGTGTTCGGATCCGGACTAGTGTTGCTGCTTTCCCCCTGCCACACCACGGATGGCTTAAAAAGCCTTTCCAGAAAGATGTTAGGTGGGACGGGGTCGCGCTTAGCGCCGATACGAGCAAGAACTTCTGCTGCTTGATTACTTTCTCGGGCCACGTGATGGAACTTGAGCCCCTCAAACCGAGCCGACATCTTTAGGACGGCATTACGATAAGCCGCCATCTTCGGATCTTTGGCATCAAAGTCTCCATTTATTTGAGATATTGCAAGGTTTGAGTCCCCGCGCACTTCCAGGCGCTGTATGCCCATGGAGACAGCCATCCGGAGACCATGCAATAAGGCCTCGTATTCGGCTGCGTTATTGGAGTCTGTGTATAATATTTGGAGTACGTACTGAACGAAGTCTCCAGTGGGGGATGTGAGAACGATGCCCGCTCCCAGCCCTGCCAGCATTTTGGAGCCATCAAAATACATAACCCAATTGGAATATGTGTCGTACTCTTTAGGGAGTTCGGCCTCTGTCCATTTGGCGACGAAGTCAGCCAGTACTTGGGATTTAATAGCTCGACGTGGTTTGTATATAATATCAAATGGAAGGAGCTCAATGGCCCATTTGGCAATCCGTCCCGTAGCATCGTGGTTGTTTATTATGTCGTTGAGTGGTACTTCAGAAGCCACCGTGATCGAACACTCCTGGAAGTAGTGCCGTAGCTTTCGGGATGCCATGAAGACCGCGTATGCTATCTTTTGATAATGGGGGTACCGGGATTTGCATGGTGTAAGGACAGTGGATACGTAGTATACTGGCTTCTGGAGTGGGAATTTGTGTCCGTCATGTTCTCGTTCAACGACGAGCATGGTGCTCACCACTTGATGTGTTGTCGATATGTATAGTAACATGGGTTCGCCGATGTTCGGCGCGGCCAGGATTGGGTTGCTCGCTACAAGGGTTTTTATTTCTTCCAGTCCGGCTGTTGCCGCGTCCGTACACTCGAAGTGATCGGTTTGCCGTAAAAGGCGATAGAGTGGCAGTGCCTTTTCTCCCAATCTGGAGATAAAGCGGCTTAGAGCTGCCACGCAACCCGTGAGTTTTTGGACTTGTTTAAGGTCTATTGGCGTGGCCAATTGTGACACAGCTCGGATTTTGGCTGGATTTGCTTCAATTCCTCTATTGGAAACGATGAAGCCCAGCAACTTTCCCGCGGGGACGCCAAAAACACACTTTTCCCGATTGAGCTTAATGTCATATGCACGGAGGTTGTCGAATGTGAGACGTAGGTCGTCTATTAGTGTTTCGACGTGCCTTGTCTTGATTACAATGTCGTCCACATAGGCTTCAACGGTCTTTCTGATCTGTTTCTCCAGGCATGTTTGGATCATGCGTTGGTAGGTGGCGCCGGCATTCTTGAGTTCGAAGGGCATGGTGTTGAAGCAGAATGGCCCATATGGGGTGATGAATGCTGTTGTAGCTTGATCAGACTCTTTCATTTTGATTTGATGGTATCCGAAATATGCGTCGAGGAAACACAGTGAGTCATCTCCTGCGGTAGCATCAATGATTTGATCAATGCGGAGGAGGGGGAAGGGACCTTAGGGCAAGCCTTACTGAGGTCTTTAAAATCGACGCACGGGCGCCAGGATTTATCCTTCTTTGGTACCATCACCAGGTTTGCCAGCCAGTCCGGATGTTTTATTTCTCTAATGAATCCGGCCTCGATTAGCTTGGCTAGCTCCTCTCCCATGGCTTGGCGTTTGGGTTTGGAAAAGTGTCGCAGTGTTCGTTTGACCGGTTTATATCCCTTTAATATGTTGAGGCTGTGTTCGGCCAGCTTGCGCGGGATTCCTGGCATGTCAGAAGGGTGCCAGGCGAATATATCCCAGTTTTCATGAAGAAAATCCCGCAGCACGGCGTCGACCATTGGGTCTAGTTGTGCCCCAATAGATGTTGTCTTCTTGGGGTCCATTGGATGGACCTGGAATTTGACTATTTCCTCCGCTGGCTTGAAGGAGGTGGATTTGGGGCGTTTGTCTAAGATCACATCGTCCCTGTCCACCGTGGAGCACAGTGCGGTTAATTCTTCGGCCGCGAGGGCTTCAGATAATGCCTCAAGGGCCAGGGATGCAGTTTTATTTTCCGCGCGGAGTGCTATGTCCGAATCACTAGCGAGAGTGATTATGCTGTTGGGCCCGGGCATCTTAAGCTTCATGTACCTGTAATGAGGTACAACTTGGAAGCGTGTAAATGCATCTCGCCCCAAGAGGGTGTGATATTCGCTGTTGAAAGGGACCACTTGGAAGGTTATTTCTTCATACCGATAATTCTCCGGCGTGCCGAATACCACATCGAGTGTTATTTTTCCCGCACATCGCGCCTCCCGACTAGGAATTATTCCTCGGAAGGTCGTGCTGCTTTGCTCGATGCGGCTCCTGTCTATTTCCATTTTGTGGAGTGTATCTTCATAGATGAGGTTTAGTCTGCTGCCGTCGTGTATGAGAACCTTGGTGAGCCGAAAGCCGTCCACGATTAGACTGAGGACCAAGGCGGCTGGTGCTCGGACTGTCCTGTATCTTGGTTCGTCACCGGCATTAAAAGTTATAGCCGTGTCGTTCCAAGGGTTTATTGCTGCTATCTGACAGACTTTGGCGAGTCCGCGGAGTGCCCTTTTGCGCCTATTGTTTGAGGCGAATGTATCGAATAGCGTCAGTACTTTGGGGTCAACGTCTTCTGGGAGGTGTTGTTCTGGGGTATTCTTGGTGAGGATATCCTCGCTGCTCTTGGCCACTTGCCGGAGTATCCAACATGCTCTAAGGCTATGTGTTGGTATGTTATCCGGTGTTGCGTGTATTTTGCATGGCCCACCGAGCCATCCTTCCAGAATGGTTCCGCGCCTCATACTGGACTTATATTTTTTATTATTGGGCCGGGCGTGTTACAAGGGTGCGCCCTTTTCGCCTGAATGAGGGGTTGAGTGGGGACCGATGGTTCCCAACGGGTTGCCTGAGTCTTCCAGGAGCTTTCTATTGCGATGTACTTCTGTACGATAGTTGCCAAGTCAGCGAAGTGTAGTATGCGACGGCGGTTGATGGCATTGAGGATTCCTTCATCCATGCAATTGTTGCAGAACGCTGAGATCGCTTCCTCGTCGCGGCAATGTTTAATCTTGTCTTTGACAAGAAGGAATCTGGCCCAGAAGAGGTGGACCGTTTCCTGAGACTGCTGTTGTATGCTCATGAGAGCGCTTATATTTGGGTGGGTGGCAGGTTTTAAATCTGAATCCTGACCCAGTTTTGGATCCAGAGTCTGCAGGTCTTCCGAACTTAACAGATCGGGCTCCAGGATATCCACTTATTTCTTAGGCCCATCGTCCGACTCTATGTTCGTAGGGTAGGATGCATCTCCTCGCAGGTGGGTATCCGGCTCTTCGAAGCCGGAGATCCGGACATAGTCCGTCCTTAGTATGGAGGAAGAGTTGTCGTCTCGCTCCTCGACTACCGCTATCTGGTGGGTGATCGGTGGAGATTTGATTTCTCTCTGATCGGGTTAAAGCCCAATTCGATTGTAATCTGTAGCGACCCCCAGGGCAGCGATGCGATCTAGGAGCTCGTTTAAAGACGAAAGCTCCGCTGGATCCATCTGGTTGGAGTGTTCGGAGTCGATACGAAGGGAATTTTTGATGACCCGGGAGGTCATCGTCGGCTCAACGACCGAACGGGCGGTCATGGTAAAGCCCAGCCGTAGGGTTTGGCCTGGGGCCAGTTCTCCTCCGGCGGTGATATTATCCTTGAGAACAAGGCGAGCCATAGATCCTGTCATCGACGTCACAGTGGAACTCTCAATGAAAGCACCAATGTCGGTGTCAAAACCGGCGGATCTCGGGTAGGGGTTCCCGAACTGTGCGTCTTAGGTTGATGGTAACAGGAGACAGGGGACACGATGTTCACCCAGGTTTGGGCCCTCGCTATGGAGGTAATACCCTACTTTCTTCTTGATTGATCTCGATGAATATGAGTATTACAAGAGTTGATCTACCACGAGATCGTAATGGCTAAACCCTAGAAGTCTAGCATGTATGACTATGGTAATGAATCTCTCCCCTCCGGACTAAGTCCTCCGGTTTATATAGACACCAGGAGGATCTAGGGTTACACCAGGTCAGTTACAAAGAAAGGAATCTACATAATTGATCGCCAAGCTTGTCTTCCACGCCAAGGAGAGTCCCATCCGGACACGGGTGCAGTCTTCGGTCTTCGTATCTTCACAACCCATCAGTCCGGCCCATGGCTAACAGGCTGGACGCCCGGGGACCCCTTAGTCCAGGACTCCCTCATCAGGTACTCCTTGAATTCCTTGGTCCAGCACCCCTCCTGAGGCTCGAGCGCCAAGAGCAAGCGTGCTCCTGAGGTCAGGCCACAGGCCGGGGCTCCCGATGCAGGTGGTTGGGGGAGTTCCTCCCGAGGCAGCGCTGTTCTTAAAAGCGGTGGTGTTGCCGATGGCTTGAAGAGCGGCTCCTCGAAGACGCCAGGCTCTTGTGGTAGCCGCTTGGACGCTCTCCTGGCGATGTCGTCGGCTTCCTTGTTGGTGCCACGGGGCACATGCTGAAATTCCAGGCCCAAGAACTGCTTCTCCATCTTGCGCACCTCCGCGAGGTATGCCTCCATGTGCTCGTCCTTTGGCTCGTACACCTTGTTGGAGAAGTTTACGAGGAGCTGCAAATCGCCCTTGACGGTGAGGCGCTTCACCCCCAGGGCCACCGTAGCCTTGAGGCCAGCTATGAGGCCTTCGAACTCTGCTATGTTGTTGGAGACCTTCTCGCCCTGCTGGAAGCAGAGCTGCACGGCGGACTAAAGCTTGTCCTGAGTAGGTGAGATGAGCACTGCTCCAGCCCCCGTGCCCTGGCGCGCAAAGGCGCCATCATAATACATAACCCAACCGTCTGGCGCTTCACTCCCTGGCGAGAGGGATCTATCCTCGCCTTCTTTGAGCTGCGGGGCGTCTGTCCATTCTGCCATGAAGTCACCTTGATGACCTTGGTTGTGCTGAACTCCAACTGGAATGCCTGTAGCTCGATGTTCCACTCGGCGACTCTCCCGGCGGAGTTGGGGCTCCTGAGCACCCTCTCCAATGGGTAGGCCGAGATGACCTTGATGGGGTGACCTTGAAAGTAGTGTCGCAGCTTGCGCGAGGCCACCAGGAGCGCGAGCAGGAGCTTCTGAGGCATGGGGTACCGTGCCCTCGTGTCCCGTAGCACCGTGCTGACAAAATACACGGGGTGCTCGACGAGGGCGGGTGCATTGACGAGGCTTGCGGCTTCCGGAGGTTGGGGCACCTCCTGAGGCGACGAAACCCCCAAAGCTTGGTCGCCCGTTAGGGCTTCCACAGGCCCAAGTGCGCCATCTTGTTGAGCCTGGTCCTTTACTGGCGTCGCCGCAGCTCCAGCGGAGCCCTCTCAGTCTTGCGCCGCTCCGGCTGAGGAAACGGCTTGGCGCGGTGTATCCCTGGCTCGGCGCTCCTCCCGGACCGCCACCAGAGCTGTGCTGGCGGAGTAATGGGTGGCGGCAAGGTACAACACCAGAGGCTCGAGAGGTCGGGGCGCCACCATCATCGGAGGGCTGGTCAGGTATCTCTTGAGCTCTTGAAACACTTGGTCGGCCTCCGGAGTCCACTCGAAAGGGCCCTTCTTCTTCATCAGCTTGAAGAACGGCAGGGCGCGCTCTCCCAACTTGGAGATAAAATGCCCCAACACGGTCACGCGACCGACGAGCTTCTTCATTTCCTTGAGGGTTTGTGGTGGACTCATGTCTTCGATTGCCTTGACCTTCTCCGGGTTCGCCTCGATCCCTCTGTGGGACACGAGGAAACCCAAGCTTGCCGGAAGGGACGCCAAACATGCATTTCTCCGGGTTAAGCCGCAAGTCTACCTGGCGCAGGCTTTCGAAGGTCTCCTCCAGGTATTGAATCAAGGTTCTCGCCTCCCGAGACTTTACCACAATGTCGTCAACGTAGGCTTCAGCATTCCTCCCGAGCTGCCGGCCCAGGCAATGTGCATCAGCCGTTGAAAGGTCGCGCCCACGTTGCGCAGCCTGAATGGCATGCAAGTGTAGCAGTATACCCCGCACGGGGTCAGGAAAGCCGTCTTCTCGACGTCTTCAACTGCCATCTTGATCTGGTGGTAGCCCGAGAACGCATCTAGGAAGCACAACAAGTCACACTCGGCGGTGGAGTCGACGATCTGGTCGATGCGTGGAAGCGGAACGGATCTTGGGGGCAGGCCTTGTTGAGGTTGGTGAAGTCGACACACATGTGCTCCTCCCGCCTTTCTTGGGCACAACGACAGGGTTTGCCAACCATTCAGGGTACTGGACCTCGCGAATGACGCCTGCTGCCTCCAGCTTGCGGGTTTCTTGGACGATGAAGGTCCGCTTCTCCGTGGACTACCACCGCGCCCTCTGCTTCACAGGGCATACGTTGGGGCACACCTTCAAGTGATGCTCAATCACTCCTCTTGGGACCCCTACCAGCTGATCGGGCTCCCAGGCGAATACTTCCTTGTTTGCATTTAAGAACTTCACCAGCGCTTCCTCTTGGTCGGGGTCGAGGTTGGCGCCTATGGTGAAGGTGGCCCCTGAGGACCCGTCTTCCTCGACCGGCACCTGCTTGGTTTCTGCCCGGTCTTGAGTGAACAACTGCTTCTTCTTGATCGGTGCGGCCGCCTTAGCTCTGGAGGTGCCCGCATCGGCCGGTCGTGTTGTCGCAGCGGTCTTGAGGGTAAGCTTGAGTGCCACCAGAGCCTCCTTGGTATCCCCCACTATGGTGAGGACGTCCTTGCTCCCAGGCATCTTCATGAGGTTGTAGGCCGGATGGGTCGCCACCATGAACTGAGCAAGAGCCGGGTACCCAAGGATAGCATTGTACGGGAGGCCGATGTGGGCAACGTCGAAGTCAATCAGCTCGGTGCGGTAGTTGTCGCGGGTGCCGAATGTCACGGGAAGATGGATCTGCCCCAGGGGGCTGGAGGAGCCGCCTCTAACGCTGGAGAAGGGCTTGCTGGGGCGGAGCCGCTCGAGTGGTACGTGAAGGAGGCTGAAGGCCTCCACCGGGAGCATGTTGAGGCCGGTGCCGCCATCGATGAGAGTCTTGGTGACGGCTACGTGGCAGATGGTGGGCGTGCAAAGCATGGGGAGCACGCCTGAGCCGACGGTGATGACGGGGTGATCTCCCAAATCGAAGGTCAGGTCGGCATTGGGCGCCACCCAACCCAGGGGAGCCCCCTGCCACGCGGAAGCGGCGATCTGGCGAAAGAACGGCTTTGCGAGACGGTCCGAGGGCGGCGCCTGCGAGCCGCCAAGGAGGGCTGCAACCGCGTGGAGCGGCGGTGCCGCGAAGCGCGCGACGAAGAGGCCACGCAGCTGCTCCCAAGATGCCACCGTGGATCCGGGGAGGTTGAGCAGCCAGGCGTGCGGCACGCCAGTGAGGGCCATGGGAAGCCAGTTGGCCATGACCTTATCATCGCCCCCGGCCTGAAGGACGGCCTCCTCGTACGCCAGCAGGAAAGCCACCAGGTCCGCCGCACCGTTGTAGCACGGTGGCATCTCTGGCTTGAACTTGGGTGGCCACCGTAGACACTGCAAGGCGGGGCCAAGGCTCGAATTCCCCTGGCCCCACCGCTGGCATCAGTCATCAGAGCGGGAAGCGCGGCGCTTGCCATGGGGGTGAAGCGTGGTGGCAGCAAAGCGCAGATTGACGGAACGAAAGCTCCGGCGCAGCCCAACCTGGCGCACCAAATGTTGGATTTCGGGTTCCGGCAAAACCCTTGAGGTTCGAACATTGGGGTGCGCACGAAGATCTCCCCCTACCGAATCACGCCCTCAGCTTCACCGCAATCTCAAGGCCTAGCTCCACGAGCTCGCAACACAAGAGACACGAGATTTATACTGGTTCGAGCCACCGTTGTGGTGTAATACCTTACTCCAGTGTGGTGTGGTGTGATACGTCCATTTTGCATCATGCTTTTATATCAATATTTATTGCATTATGGGCTGTTATTACACGTTATGTCACAACACTTATGGCTATTCTCTCTTATTTTACAAGGATTACATAAGGAAGGAGAATGCCGGCAGCTGGAATTCTGGGCTGGAAATGGAGCAAATATTAGAGACCTATTTGCACAACTCCAAAAGTCCTGAAACTCCATGAAGTCATTTTGGGAAATAATAAAAAATATTGAGCGGAAGAAGTTCACCAGAGGGGCCCCCACCTGGCCACGAGGGTGGGGCGCGCGCCCTACCCCCTGGGCGCGCCCCCTGCCTCGTGGGCCCCCTGTTGGCTCTCCGATGGCCATCTTCTACTATATGAGGTATTTCGTCGAGGAAAAAAATCATAAGCAACCTTTCGGACGAAACTCCGCCGCCACGAGGCGGAACCTTGGCGGAACCAATCTAGGGCTCCGGCAGAGCTGTTCTGCCGGGGACACTTCCCTCCGGGAGGGGGAAATCATCGCCATCGTCATCACCAACGCTCCTCTCATCGGGAGAGGGAAATCTCCATCAACATCTTCACCAGCACTATCTCATCATAAACCCTAGTTCATCTCGTGTATCCAATTCTTGTCTCCAAGTCTGGGATTGGTACTAGTAGGTTGCTAGTAGTGTTGATTACTCCTTGTAGTTGATGCTAGTTGGTTTACTTGGTGGAAGATCATATGTTCAGATCCTTTATGCATATTAATACCCCTCTAATTATGAACATGAATATGCTTTGTGAGTAGTTACGTTTGTTCCACGAGGACATGGGAGAAGTCTTGCTATTAGTAGTCATGTGAATTTGGTATTCGTTCGATATTTTGATGAGTTGTATGTTGTCTAGCCTCTAGTGGTGTTATGTGAACGTCGACTACATAACACTTCACCATTATTTGGGCCTAGAGGAAGGCATTGGGAAGTAATAAGTAGATGATGGGTTGCTAGAGTGACATAAGCTTAAACCCTAGTTTATGCGTTGCTTCCTAAGGGGCTGATTTGGATCCACATGTTTCATGCTATGGTTAGGTTTACCTTAATACTTTTGTTGTAGTTGCGGATGCTTGCAATAGAGGTTAATCATAAGTGGGATGCTTGTTCAAGTAAGAACAACACCCAAGCACCGTCCACCCACATATCAAATTATCAAAGCAATTTAACGCGAATCATATGAACATGATGAAAACTAGCTTGACAATATTCCCATGTGTCCTCGGGAGCGCTTTTCCTTATATAAGAGTTTGTCCAGGCTTGTCCTTTGCTACATTAGGATTGGGCCACCTTTCTGCACTTTATTTACTTTTGTTACTTGTTGCTCGTTACAAATTATCTTATCACAAAACTATCTGTTACCACTTATTTCAAGACTTCTGCAGAGAATACCTTGCTGAAAACCGCTTATCATTTCCTTCGCTCCTCGTTGGGTTCGACACTCTTACTTATCGAAAGGACTACGATAGATCCCCTATACTTGTGGGTCGTCAAGACTCTTTTTCTGGCGCCGTTGCCGGGAGTGAAGCGCCTTTGGTAGGTGGAATTTGGTAAGGAAAAATTTATATAGTGTGCTGAAATTTACTGTCACTTGTTACTATGGAAAGTAATCCTCTGAGGGGCTTGTTCGGGGTATCTTCACCCTGACCAGTAGAGCAAAGAGTTGCTCCTCAACCTACTGAACCTATTGAAAATGAAAATGTTCCTTTTGAAGTTCCTTCGGGTATGATGGAAAAACTGCTAGATAATCCTTTTACAGGAGATGGAACAAAGCATCCTGATGAACATCTACTCTTTGTGGATGAAGTTTGTGGATTATTTAAGCTTGCAGGTATACCCGATGATGTTGTTAAGAAGAAGGTCTTCCCTTTACCTTTGAAGGGAGATGCATCGACATGGTATAGGCTATGTGATGATACGGGATCATGGAACTATAAGAGAATGAAGCTGGAATTTCATCAAAAGTATTATCCTATGCATCTTGTTCATCGTGATCGCAATTATATATATAATTTTTGGCCTCACGAAGGAGAAAGCATCGCTCAAGCTTGGGGGAGGCTTAAATCAATGTTATATTCATGCCCCAATCATGAGCTCCCAAGAGAAATAATTCTTCAAAGTTTTTATGCTCGGCTTTCTCATAATAATCAAACCATGCTCGATACTTCTTGTGCTGGCTCTTTTATGATGAAGACTATTGAATTAAAATGTAATTTATTGGATATAATTAAACGCAAATCTAAAGATTGGGATCTCGACGAAGGTAAGGAGTCAGGTATAACACCTAAGTTTGATTGTGTTAAATCTTTTATGGATACCGATGTTTTCCGTAAATTTAGCACTAAATATGGACTTGACTCTGAGATAGTAGCTTCTTTCTGTGAATCTTTTGCTACTTATGTTGATCTCCCCAAGGAGAAGTGGTTTAAATATCATCCTCCCATAGAAGTAAAAGTAGCTGCACCTATTAAAGTTGAAGAAAAGATTGTCACTTACAATGATCCTATTGTTCCTACTTCTTATGTTGAGAAACCACCTTTCACTGTTAGAATAAAGGATCATGCTAAAGCTTCAATCAGAAGTTAAGTAAAAGCAATATTAGAACTTATACACCTCCTGAGCAAGTTAAAGTTGAACCTAATATTGCTATTGTTAAAGATCTCTTGTCAGATAATATTGATGGGCATGTTATTCAATTCTACGGTGAAACCGCTAGAATTGCTAAACCTGGTGTTAAAGATAAACATAGACCTGTGGTAGGCGTACCTGTTATTTCTGTTAAAATAGGAGATCATTGTTATCACATGTGATATGGGTGCTAGTGTTAGTGCAATACCTTATGACTTATACAAAGAAATTATGCATGATATTGCACCTGCTGAGATAGAAGATATTGATGCTACAATTAAACTTGCCAATAGAGATACTATTTCACCAATGGGAATTGTTAGAGATGTTGAAGTCTTGTGTGGGAAAACTAAATATCCTGCTGATTTTCTTGTTCTTGGTTCCCCACAAGATAGCTTTTGTCCCATTATATTTGGTAGACCCTTCTTGAACACCGTTAATGCTAAGATAGATTGCGAAAAGAATGTTGTTACTATTGGTTTGGGTGATATGATTCATGAGTTTAATTTCTCTAAATTTAGTAAACAACACCGTGAAGAAGAATTGCCTAGTAAGGATGAAATTATTGGCCTTGCTTCTATTGTCGTGCCTCCTAGTGATCCTTTAGAACAATATTTGCTAGACCATGAAAATGATATGTTTATGAAAGAAAGAAGGGAAATAGATGAAGTATTCTTTAAACAGGAACCTATTCTGAAACACAATTTGCCTGTTGAAATCCTAGGGATCCCCTCCACCCAAGGGTGATCCCGTGTTTGAGCTTAAACCATTGCCTGATAATCTTAAATATGCTTATCTTGATGAAAAGAAGACATATCCTGTTATTATTAGTGCTAACCTTTCAGAGCATTAAGAAGAAAGATTTTTGAAAACTTTGAAGAAGCACCGTGCTGCTATTGGATATACTCTTGATGATCTGAAGGGCATTAGTCCCACTCTATGTCAACATAAAATAAATTTGGAAGAAGATGCCAAACCAGTCTGTGATCATCAACGAAGGCTTAATCCTAAAATGAAAGAAGTGGTAAGAAAAGAAATACTAAAGCTTCTGCAGGCAGGTATAATTTATCCCGTTGCTGATAGTCAGTGGGTAAGCTCTGTCCATTGTGTCCCTAAGAAGGGAGGTGTTACTGTTGTTCCTAATGATAAAGATGAATTGATTCCGCAAAGAATTATTACAGGTTATAGGATGGTAATTGATTTCTATAAATTAAATAAGGCTACTAAGAAAGATCATTACCCCTTACCTTTTATCGATCAAATGCTAGAAAGATTATGCAAACATACACATTATTGCTTTCTAGATGGTTATTCTGGTTTCTCTCAAATACCTGTGTCAGCTAAAGATCAATCAAAGACTACTTTTACATGCCCTTTTGGTACTTTTGCTTATAGACGTATGCCTTTTGGTTTATGTAATGCACCTGCTACCTTTCAAAGATGCATGATGGCTATATTTTCTAACTTTTGTGAAAAGATTTGTGAGGTTGTCATGGACGAATTTTCCGTCTATGGATCTTCTTTTGATGATTGCTTGAGCAATCTTGATCGAGTTTTGCAGAGATGTGAAGAAACTAATCTTGTCTTGAATTGGGAAAAGTGTCACTTTATGGTTAATGAAGGTATTGTCTTGGGGCATAAAGTTTCTGAAAGAGGTATTGAAGTTGATAAAGCCAAGGTTGACGCTATTGAAAAGATGCCATGTCCCAAGGACATCAAAGGTATAAGAAGTGTCCTTGGTCACGCCGGATTTTATAGGAGGTTCATTAAGGACTTCTTGAAAATTTCTCGGCCTCTCACCAATTTATTACAAAAAGATATACCATTTGTCTTTGATGATGATTGTGTAGAAGCATTTGAAATACTTAAGAAAGCATTGATCTCTGCACCTATTGTTCAGGCACCTGATCGGAATTTACCCTTTGAAATTATGTGTGATGCTAGTGATTATGCTGTAGGTGCTGTTCTAGGGCAAAGATTTGATAAGAAATTAAATGTTATCCATTATGCTAGTAAGACTTTAGACAATGCTCAAAGAAATTATGCTACTACTGAAAAAGAATTCTTAGCAGTTGTATTTGCTTGTGATAAGTTCAGACCTTATATTGTTGATTCTAAAGTAACTATTCACACTATTCATGCTGCTATTAAATATCTGATGGAAAAGAAAGATGCTAAACCTAGACTTATTAGATGGGTTCTCTTGCTACAAGAATTTGATTTGCATATTGTTGATAGAAAAGGTGCTGAGAACCCCGTTGTAGACAACTTGTCTAGGTTAGTAAATGTTCTGTATGACCCACTACCTATTGATGATAGCTTTCCTGATGAACAATTAAATGTTATAAGTACTTCTCGTAGTACTCCTTGGTATGCTGATTATGCTAATTATATTTTTGCTAAATTTATACCACCTAGTTTCACATACCAGCAAAAGAAAAAGTTTTTCTATGATTTGAGACATTACTTTTGGGATGACCCACATCTTTATAAAGAAGGAGTAGATGGTGTTATTAGACGTTGTGTACCTGAGCATGAACAGGAACAGATCCTATGAAAGTGCCATTCTGAAGCTTATGGAGGACACCACGCGGGAGATAGAACTGCACATAAGGTATTGCAATCCAGTATTTATTGGCCTACTCTCTTCAAGGATGCCCGTAAGTTTGTCTTGTCTTGTGATGAATGTCAAAGAATTGGTAATATTAGTAGACGTCAAGAAATGCCTATGAATTATTCACTTGTTATTGAACCATTTCATGTTTGGGGCTTTGATTATATGGGACCTTTTCCTGCCTCTAATGGATACACACATATTTTAGTTGATGTTGATTACGTTACTAAGTGGGTAGAAGCTATTCCAACTAGTAGTGCTGTTCATAACACTTCTATTAAAATGCTTAAAGAAGTTATTTTTCCGAGGTTTGGAGTCCCTAGATATTTAATGGTGATGGTGGTTCACATTTTATTCATGGTGCTTTCCGAAAAATGCTTGCTAAGTATGATGTTAATCATAGAATTGCATCCCTTTATCACCCACAGTCTAGTGGTCAAGTAGAATTGAGCAATAGAGAGATCAAATTAATTTTGCAAAAAACTGTTAATAGGTCTAAAAAGAATTGGTCCAAGAAACTTGATGATGCATTATGGGCCTATAGAACTGCATATAAAAATCCTATGGGTATGTCTCCATATAAAATGGTTTATGGAAAAGCATGTCACTTACCTCTCGAACTAGAACATAAGGCTTATTGGGCTATTAAAGAGCTCAATTATGATTTCAAACTTGCCGGTGAGAAGAGGTTATTTGATATTAAACTATTTTACTAGCCATAGAGTCATCAAAATAAGTAAACAACACACGAAAAACAGAATCTGTCAAAAACAGAACAGTCTATAGTAATATGTAACTAATGCGAACTTCTGGAACTCCAAAAATTCTAAAATAAATTGGTGGACCTGAGGAATTTGTCTAGTAATCATCTGCAAAAAGAATCAACTAAATAGGTATCACGCCCAAGATGCGACCCTATCCAAAAGGAACTCAAAGGTCCCACCAAGGATAGAAGCGCATCTTGAAGACGCTTTTGCAAGGTGGATATCATTACATCAACATTACATAATGCATAGGGATACATACATAAGGCACGAGTGCCACAAGAATACATCAACATCATATACAAGATCAACATCCGACTACGGATGAAACATAAACAGAAGCTCAAACGACATCCACCCTGCTAGCCCAGTTGCCGACAGAACCTATCCCACGATCGAAGAAGAAGCGGAAGAAGAACTCCAAACAAGCAAACATCGCTCTCACGTCATGATCATCGCAAACCTGTACGCAACTGATGTTGTAGTAATCTGTGAGCCACGAGGACTCAGCAATCCCATTACCATGGGTATCAAGACTAGCAAAGCTTAATGGGAAAGGAAGGGGTAAGGTGGTGAGGTTGCAGCAGCGACTAAGCATATGTGGTGGCTAACCAACGCAAATAAGAGCGAGAAGAGAGCAAGCGGAACGGTCGTCAACTAGTAATGATCAAGAAGTGATCCTGAACTCCTACTTACGTCAGACATAACCCGTAAAACCGTGTTCTCCTCTCGAACAACCCGAAAAGAGACACTCACGGTTACGCACACGGTTGGTGTATTTTAGAAGAGTTTACTTCAAGTTTACTACAACCGGATATTAACAAATTCCCATCTGCCACATAACCGCGGGCACGGCTCTCGAAAGTTCAAACCCTGCAGGGGTGTCCCAACTTAGCCCATGATAAGCTCTCGGGATCAACGAAGGATATTCCTTCTCCCGGAAGACCCGATCGATCTCGGAATCCTGGCTACAAGACATTTCGACAGTAATAAAACAAGACCAGAAAAGCCGCCCGATGCGCCGACAATCCCGATAGGAGCTGCACATATCTCGTTCTCAGGGCAACACCGGATGAGACATCCTACGAGTAAAACCAACCCTCAAATTTCCCCAAGGTGGCCCCGCAGTCTGCTCGTTTCGGGCCAACACTTAGAGAAGCATTGGCCCGGGGGGGCTAAAATAAAGATGACCCTCGAGAGAGTGACTCCCAAGGGAAAAGTAGGTGGTGGTGAGGCAAATGGTAAAACCAAGGTTGGGCCTTCTTTGGAGGAGTCTTATTCAAAGCGAACTGTCAAGGGGTCCCATAAATCACCCGACAGCGTTAGGGACGCAAAATCCGGGAACATAATACCGATATGACGGAAACTAGGGCAGCAAGAGTGGAACAAAACACCAGGCATAAGGCCGAGCCTTCCACCCTTTACCAAGTATATAGATGCGTTAATAATATAAGAGATATTGTGATATCCCAACATAACCCTGTTCACCATGGAGCAATCTTCATCTTCACCTGCAACTAGCAACGCTATAAGAGGGCTGAGCAAAGCGGTAACATAGCCAAGCAATGGTTTGCTAGGAAGGGTGCAAAGGTTAGAGGCGACATGGCAAATTGGGAGGCTTGAAGAGCAAATGATAGGTAGCGCAGCATAGCGAAAGAACGAAGCAACTAGCATAGCAATGATAGTAATGAGATCCAAGGTGACGGTCATCTTGCCTAAAATCCCGCAAGGAAGAAGAACGAGTCCATGAAGAAGATGAAGCCACGAAGACGAACCAAGCGTAGATGAACGAATCCTCACGATCGCAACGAAACGGGAACTATCGAGAAGAAGCATACAACATAGTAAACACACCACACATGAACAAGGCATGATGCACAAACAAGCATGATGCGTGACAAGGCTACATGGAGCTACTCATGGCAAAATATGATGCAAACAAGAACAACACCTCAAAGCAAGTTTAAATGAGGCCGAAAACAACATAGAACAATTCCGGTAAGTCCTCATATGCAAATTTCAAAATTGGTCCAGATCTGAATAAACCTTATGTTCAAGTTGTTAAACAGCAAGTTAAGATGCACCAAGATGATCTACACGAAATTCTAGTCAAGTTACATATAAAGTTCATTTAATTGAGACTACGGCCTAGAAGATATGAGCAAAACAAGTTAAACATGGCATTGATGCAAAATGCACCCAAACATCAAGCAAACACCTCAAAACAAGGATGCAACATGATAATATGAAACTACATGCAAAATCAAGCAAGTTTCATATAGAGCACACTCAAAACGGAGCAACGGTTCAACACACACCCTATACGTCATGACAACAATCTGTCCAAAACCGCAACTAGGCAAATTGCAAGCACCAAAACATTAAGTTACAGCATCTCAACATGAAAACAAAAGGCATGGGCATGATGCACAGGTAAAGCATGACAAAACATGAACACTGAGCTGTCTCCAGAAATCACTAGAACATGCTCAAAATGAGATGGCAAGATTGCAAATAATAACAGTTTCAGACTTTGTAGAAAATAACATCAGGTTGCAATGTTTAGAGCTATCAAACAACATGTTAAAGGAACTTATCATGGCAAACAAAGACATGGAATGAATCTACTAATTGCATAGAACAAAAGTCCTTTACTGACCATGAGACACAAAGGATCAGAAAATACGGTGGCACCCACGTAAACATGGCAAGTGATATGACAGATTCAAACATGGCAAGAACAACGATAAGTAGGCATGTTGGTGAGCTTGAACCACTCACTGCAGAGCAACACATGGCATGGCAAGGCAACCAACAGTAATAAGGTATGTTTTTGAAGCTATGCATGGCAATAGAAAGTTCATAGGGTGCATGGATCACTAATAACAATCATGGCAACATTGAACTTAATGTTAACAGGCTGACAACAACATTATTTAGCAACTCTGGAGCAAGATTACAACAAGTTACAGCAGACTATAATTGCAACATAGGGCATGGATGGATAGAGCAAGACATGTATAACAAAACATCCTTAGTGAACATCTCCAGATTATGCATAGAATGACTTGCAGAAGCAGGTTAACATAGCATCATGATATAGCAGATTCAGACATGCAAAACAGCAACAGCAAGTACCCTACTTAACAAGCTTGATGCACTCGGTAAAAGACTCACAAAAATACATGGATTGCACATATGAAAAGATGGCATGGCATAGACCAAAACACCTGTAGACATCAACCTCATAGGCTGCACACATCAATCATGGCAAAAATGACAAATGAGCATGTTATAACAGTTTCAGCAGATTAACATCATATAGCACTCTTACAACGATGATTCAGGCATCAATATGAACTCAATTGAACATGATGCAATGTAATGAAATGAAGAGAATCTCCTGATGAACATTTTGATATATTACACGCACGAAAAGGAGCTACGAATGCAGAGATACAACAGGTCAAACTTGGCATGAAAATTACACAGATCTGGGACTTAGCAGGTTCGGGGTCAACCTTCAATTTGCACGGATATCGAGACGGCGGCGCGAGCTCGCCGGAGACGACGGGGAAGACACCGGAGAGGCCGGAGATGGCGGATCTGGACCGGATCTCGCTGATCCGCCGGATCCCGAGGGAGGGCGCGGGCTGGTTGCAGGCGTCGACGCGAGACGGCGGACTCGGGTCGGGCGCGGAGACGGCGCGTGCTCGGTGACATGGCGGCGGCCGGAGCGGGCGAAGCGGGCGCTATGGGGAGCTCGGGAGCGGGATGGGGAGGCAGACGGCGGCGGGCGCTGGCTCGCTGGGTTCGATCCGGCCTCATGGCCGTGGCGACGGTGGCGTGAGCGCCACGCTGGCGGCTCTCGATTGCTGAGGCGGCGGCGCAGGTCGGACACGTCCGGCGGCGCGGGGAGGAGATTTTTTTAGGGTTTGGGGTAGAATGACCCGAAAATTTCGGGGGAGGTCTAGTTTTATAGGTAGAGGGAGCTAGGAGAGTCCAAATGAGGCACGGTTTTCAGCCACGCGACCGTGATCGAACGACCGAGAGCATGGAGGGGAGTTTGCTGGGTTTTGGGCCACTTTGGAAGGGGTGTTGGGCTGCAAAAAGAAGGAGGCTTTACGGTTACCCGGTTAACCGTTGGAGTATAAACGACCTCCAAATGGCACGAAACTTGACAGACGGTTCTACGGTGCTATACCAAGGCCGCTTGACAAACCTCGGTCCATTCCGAGACCGTTTAACACCCGCTTTACGAAAAGAGGCAAAAGGCGCCGGGAGACATAGGAGTGCGGATTGCAAAACGGACAACGGGGAAAATGCTCGGATGCATGAGACGAACACGTATGCAAATGCGATGCACATGACGACATGATATGAAAAGCAGATGATGACATGGCAAATTGCAACACGCAAGCACATGAGATGGCAAAGACGGCGAATAACTGACGGACACCTGGCGCATCGAATCCGGGGCGTTACAATAGGACTCTCCAGTAAAACGTTGAAGCTAATCTCGTGAGCGCTAAAGTTTATGTTTTTTACAGCATGATCATAAAGACTTCAAAAGCTCACTTGATGAATGGAGAAGCCAAGCTTATGAAAATGCCAAGTTGTTTAAAGAAAAATTTAAAAGATGGCATGACAAAGCGTGGGTTTAATTGAGGTGATTATGTATTGCTATACAACTCTCGTTTAAGATTTTTTGCAGGAAACTCTCTAAATGGGAAGGCACATACGTCATCGAGGAGGTCTATCGTTCGGGTGCCATAAAAATCAACAATTTCGAAGGCACAAATCCGAAGGTGGTAAATGGTCAAAGAATCAAACACTATATCTCAGGTAATCCTATAAATGTTGAAACCAATGTTATTGAAACCGTAACCCCGGAGGAATACATAAGGGACACTTTCCGGAACGTTTCAGACTCGAAAGGAATAGGTATGTGGTACGGTAAGTAACCCGACTACAAAACAATTTTTAAGGCAATATTTCTCCGTTTTGGAATATTTAGAAAAATAGAAAAATAAGTAGCAGTCCGGGAAGGACACGAGGGCCCCACGAGGGTGGAGGGCGCGCCCTACCCCCTGGGCGCGCCCCCCTACCTCGTGGGCACCTCGTGTGCCTTCCGGACTCCGTTTTCTTGCATGATACGTATTTTGGTCGGTAAAAATTCATTATATAACCTCCCGAAGGTTTTGACTCCTGTATCACGCAAATATCCTTTGTTTTTGTTTCGAGCCATTGCTGCTGTAGATTAGATCAACATGTCATCCCAGGATTCGGAAGGAGAAAGCTATGTGGATGATTACTTATCAAATTCTAAGGTCTATGGAGATGTGGAGCACGATGGTTGGACCAAGGAGGAAGAAGAGGACTATGAACCCAAGGGGAAGGAGGAGACGAGCTCAGATGAAGATGAAGCCCCATTACCTCAACCTGGGGACATGCACGTGGACTTCAAAAATTCAAGCCTCCCTGATAGGGTAAAGAAACCAAAGATCGAGTTTATCCCTTTTCGTCTCTTGCAGGAAAATAAGCAGGACCTATGCAAAAAGATATTAACTCTGGAGTGGGAGATTGATGATTTGAGGGACCAAAATTCTGTCCTCAAGCGCAAATTAAGGGAGAAGTCTGTGCCATCAACTAAGTCAACATCACCACCATCCTCTTCACCAACAAAGAAGGAGACATAATCACATGGGTATGGGCACTCCCCTTGGCAACTGCCAAGCTTGGGGGAGGTGCCCCGGTATCGTATCACAACCACATCTCCTATCTTTACCGGTTTTTTTTAGTTCGATCCTATTATTAGTATCTTGATCTAGTAGAATAAAGTTTATAGCATGATCTAGTTTTGAGTTTTTGCTTTATGATCTCTCTATGTAATCGAGTCCGTGAGTTATATAATAAAGATTAGTGTTGAGTCAAGGGCTTGATTATTTTGCCATGATCTTGAGTGAATAAAAGAAAAGAGAAAAGAATAAAAAGAAACAAAGAGATCATATTGATCTTATTGAGAGTAATGACTTCACATAGAAAGAGTATGATGATTAAAAGTTGTTGGGAGTTGGCAGACATAGCTTAGGTCATCGTTGCAATTAATAGGAAGTAATAAGGAAAGAGAGGTTACACATATAAATATACTATTATTGACATCTTTTATGACTGGGAGCACTCATTAAAATATGACATGCTAAAGTGTTGATGTTGGACAAGGAAGACAACGTAATGGGTTATGTTTTCTTATATCTGAGATAAAGTATGTTGTCATGGATCATCCAACATGTTGAGCTTGCCTTTCCCCCTCATGCTAGCCAAATTCTCAGCACCAAGTAGAGATACTACTTGTGCTTCCAAATACCCTCAAACCAGTTTTGCCATGAGAGTCCACCATATCTACCTATGGATTTAGTAAGATCCCTCAAGTAAGTTTTCATCGGTGCAAAGCAATAGAAATTTCTCTAAATATGTATGATTGATTGGTGTGGGAGAAATAAGCTTTATACGATCTTGTGACGGGGAAGCAATAAAAGCGACGGACTGCATAATAAAGGTTCATATCACAAGGGGCAATATAAAGTGACGTTCTTTCGCATTAAGATTTTGTGCATCCAACCCTAAAAGCGCATGGCAACCTCTGCTTCCCTCTGCGAAGGGCCTATCTTTTATTATTATCTCCTACCTTATGCAAGAGTCATGGTGATCTTCACCTTTCCTTTTTATATTTTATCCGTTGGCAAGCCTAGTATGTTGGAATGATCCTGATATATATATATATATATATATATATATATATATATATATATATATATAATTGGATGTAGGAGAGCATGAGTTATTATTGTTGACATTACCCTTGAGGTAAAAGGTTGGGAGGCGAAACTATAAGCCCCTATCTTTCTTTGTGTCCGACTAAAACTCTGTAACCACAAGTATTGCGTGAGTGTTAGCAATTATGAAGGACTAAATGATAGTTGAGTATGTGGACTTGCTATTAAGCTCTGACATAGACTCTTTCTAATGTTATGATAAACTGCAATTGCTTCAATGACTGAGATTATAGTTTGTTGGTTCTCAATAAAGTTTATGATTCGTACTCTGCATTGTGAATAGATTATTACTTGAGCATAAGAAATCGTATGACAATATTTATATATCTTGCTTTTATGAGAATAATCATGATGCCTTCATGTCCGTATTTTATTTTTATCGACACCTCTACCTCTAAACATGGGGACATATTTATCGTTATCGGCTTTCGCTTGAGGACAAGCCAGGTCTAAGCTTGGGGGAGTTGATATGTCCATTTTGCATCATGCTTTTATATCAATATTTATTGGATTATGGGCTGTTATTACACGTTATGTCATAACACTTATGGGTATTCTCTCTTATTTTACAAGGATTACATAAGGAAGGAGAATGCCGGCAGCTGGAATTCTGGGTTGGAAAAGGAGCAAATATTAGAGACCTATTCCGCACAATTCCAAAAGTCCTGAAACTCCACGAAAGTCATTTTGGGAAATAATAAAAAATATTGAGCGGAAGAAGTTCACGGAGGGGCCCCACAGCCACGAGGGTGGGGCGCCTCCCTACCCCTAGGCACGCCCCCTACCTCATGGGCCCCTGTTGGCTCCCGATGGCCATCTTACGCTATATGAGGTCTTTCGTCGAGGAAAAATCATAAGCAACCTTTCGGAATGAAACTCCGCCGCCACGAGGCGGAACCTGGCGGAACCAATCTAGGGCTCCGTGAGCTATTCTGCGGGGACACTTCCCTCGGGAGGAAATAATCACCATCGTCATCACCAATGCTCCTCTCATCGGAGAGAGGCAATCTCCATCAACATCTTCACCAAAGCACCATCTCCTCTCAAAACCCTAGTTCATCTCTTGTATCCAATTCTTGTCTCCAAGTCCGGGATTGGTACTAGTAGGTTGCTAGTAGTGTTGATTACTCCTTGTAGTTGATGCTAGTTGGTTTACTTGGTGGAAGATCATATGTTCAGATCCTTTATGCATATTAATACCCCTCTGATTATGAACATGAGTATGCTTTGTGAGTAGTTACGTTTGTTCCTGAGGACATGGGAGAAATCTTGCTATTAGTAGTCATGTGAATTTAGTATTCGTTCGATATTTTGATGAGGTGTATGTTGTCTAGCCTCTAGTGGTGTTATGTGAACGTCGACTACATAACACTTCACCATTATTTGGGCCTAGAGGAAGGCATTGGGAAGTAATAAGTAGATGATGGGTTGCTAGAGTGACAAAAGCTTAAACCCTAGTTTATGCGTTGCTTCATAAGGGGCTGATTTGGATCCACATGTTTCATGCTATGGTTAGGTTTACCTTAATACTTTTGTTGTAGTTGTGGATGCTTGCAATAGAGGTTAATCATAAGTGGGATGCTTGTTCAAGTAAGAACAGCACCCAAGCACCGGTCCACCCACATATCAAATTATCAAAGTACCGAACGCGAATCATATGAACGTGATGAAAACTGGCTTGATGATATTCCCATGTGTCCTCGGGAGCGCTTTTCCTATTATAAGAGTTTGTCCAGGCTTGTCCTTTCCTACAAAAAGGACTGGGTCACCTTGCTGCACTTTATTTACTCTTGTTACTTGTTGCTCGTTACAATTTACCTTATCACAAAACTATCTTTTACCACTTATTTCAGTACTTGCAGAGAATACCTTGCTGAAAACCGCTTATCATTTCCTTCTGCTCCTCGTTGGGTTCGACACTCTTACTTATCGAAAGGACTACAATAGATCCCCTATACTTGTGGGTCATCATGGTGGATTGCCTCTCGGGCTGAGGATGAACAGTACAAAGGGAAGAACAGCCTCCTGAGGAGAGGTGTTCTTGTGCTTGGTGAACCTGTGTGGGTGAGGATGGATCTAGTCCAAGGTGAGATCGATCCCCTCCTAATGTGGTGGCTAGTCCTATTTATAGAGGCCCTGGTCCTCTTCCCAAATATTGAGCGGGAAGGGAGCCAACAACAGCCAATTTGAAAGGGGACAACTAGTACAAGCTATCCTGACTGAAGGTGGTCTTCGCCTGCCAAAGGCTCTGGTGGTGACGCCGTCTTGGGCTCCACGGTGACCTCCGTCCTGCCGTCCTGCTGGCCTTGGTCTTGTTGCACCAATATGGAAACCTTTGCCTGATGCATCGGTACTCCTTGCCTGCGCTTGCCTCCTTAGCACCAAAGAGGAAACGAGGACACTATGCGCGCTGGCGCCCGCCTGGCCTTGGTCGTCATGGCTTACATCGTAGGAACCTCACGAGGTTCGCCCTGCCTTGATCTCTCCGCCCCTCGCGAGCCAGCTTGGTGAGGCCGCTCCCGAGGAGGTCTTGTGTCATCCGCCTCGCGAGGGTCTTGGTTGTTTGTTGGTGAAGATGGTCCGTCCTAGGCCACGAGTGGAGCCACGCCGTGGGCCGTAGGCAGGCAAGTCTGGGGACCCCCGTACCCAGAATGCCGACACACGCTATATACTTCCGGTAGCGGTCAATCTTCCTCTCCTAACCACCTTAGGAAGCCATCGGTTTCCGACACACGTTCATTCTTTCTCTCCATGTTTTGATCTCTAACTCTCTCAACTATACAACCCCCTTTTTCCACTCTGTTGCCAAATGTATTTACCTCACACACCCGCCATTGCACCCCATGCCGAGCTCTCTCTCTCTCTATCTATCTATCTCTCTCTCTCTGTCTCTCTCTCTCTCCCTCCCATCCTCTCTCTCTAACCTCTCGTGCGCACGCACACACATTGTCTATCTAGGTCATTCCCTTGAGACCGTCTCACTCTTTCTTCCGCACGGCGGGCCACACTCGCTCAATCTCGCTCTCTTTGTCTGAGTCTCGATTAACCTCGTTTTCTTTCACACACAAATGATATATCTCCCTGTTCGGGCCTCGATCGACACACTTTATACTCTCTCACGCAGATTGTCTATCTAGGTCAGTCCATCCAAGCCGCCCCCACTCTTTCGACCTCATGGCGGGCCACGCTCGCTCAATCTCTCTCTCCCTCCCTCCCTCACTCCCTCTCTTTGTATGTCTCAATTGACCTCGCTCTTTCTCGGACACAAACGATATATCTCCATGTTTGAGCCCAATTCGACATATTCATATTGTATAATCTCTCACGCACATTGTCTATCTAGGTCAATCTCTCCAAATCATATCACTCTTTCGATCGCACGACGATCCACACTTGCTCAATCTCTCTCCCTTTATATATGTAATCAATTGACCTTGCTTCCTCCCACGCACAGAATATATCTACATGTCTGTGACTGGATCATCTCTCAAGCTCTATCTTACAGCCCTCACGGCCTCAACCTTCCCAAAAGCTCAATCGGACAATATCTCTCCAGAGCATATATGTCTTTTCAATGAATGTCGGACCACACTCACTTTGTCTCTCTATCTATATGTCTCTCGATTGACCTCGCTTTCTCACGCCGTATCTTCCTCACATTGAACCTACCTCTCCATCCCTCGCAAAGCTGGAGCTATTTACATTGCGAGGGGGACTCCAACCTTGGATTAATTTGTGTAGGCATTTATTCCGGTGGTAGATTATATTTTCGTAGCATTCGGCCCACAACTACTCCAAACACCGTTGCAACCCCCGCACCTCCTCCAATTTATTTCCCTCTGGCTCGGTCATCGCTCTCTCGCACGTCCTTTCTCGCCTTCAACGTCTCACCATGGTATTATTGCAAAAAACTTTGATTATTACAAATAAGCTACAAAACTACACACCGGTAGTCCACTTGGAATGGAACAATTTTCGACCCACAAATTAAAGTGCCACAGACTACACACCAAGGGGCCCACCTGTCATGAAACAAATTTGGACCCATATACAATTTAAAAATTAAAGGACGAGGATCGAACATGCGACCTGGGCCTTCACGCCGCACGTCAATAGGCAACATACGTAGAACATCAATGTTTGTTGTACCCCCCTTTGTTCATATAATGTTTTTATATTACCACAACCTATTTAATGGATAACATTTAATATTATTTTTAGTATATTAGTGGGCCCAGCTCATTATCACGTACTATTCGCCTTCACTTACTCGTGGGTTCCATGTGTGCTCTCTCTCTCCTCCCCTCCTGCGTTTAGACACACGGGCAAACACGAAGACTCACGGGCGATGTTGCCGTTGACCATATCTGGACACGTTTACAAGTTACGGCACCAGTTTCACGTACTAGTAGTACTAGTCAATGTGTACATGGAATGCACGTTAATTTGGAAGTATATTAAGTGCATGTGGATATTAAGTAGGATATTATTTGCATGTTATTATGTGATTAGCACTATTTTTGGCATGAAATTAACTGCACTTAAACATGTTGAGCGCTCAACATTGAAGCAGTCTAGGTCGTTGGATGAGAAGGAATACATGTGGCTTGATGACGTTTTATATTTAATTTGATACGGCTCTAGCAGAACATTCAATTGATCAAACCATAGATTTCATTCAGTCTGACTCCGACTTTACATTCATACGAAGATCGATCTAAAATAAACAGAAATGATAAAAATTTGGATTTTAAGCATGGCAATCCGATGGTTTTTCATGGCAAATTTAGATTACGCGGCGGCGGCGGGGGCGTCTTCTTGCGATGGAAGCGGCTCCTCTGCCATGCTACGTGTGTCGTCAGACCCGCGACCGACGGCGACGGTGACGGCGGCGTCTTGCGCCCGTTGTTGACGTACTCTGGGCGTTGGCCCTAGCTTCAAGGAAGGCCACAATGTTCTAGACTTGATCTCGTGAGCGAAGTCAGCTGGCGGGAGGAAAGCGGCTGGCGTTGGTGCAAGGAAGCGGTCGACGGCGGCCATCCATGCCGGCGGGGGGGCTGGAACCCGCGTGGGGACGCGGCGCAGCGGTGCGGCGGAGACATTCGTGTGCACGGGCACCAGCACGGGCGCGCACGTCAGTGCACGCACAGGCGCATGTGCTGGCAGGTGCACGGGCACCGGCACGGCCGTGTGTCGCAGCACGCGCAGCGCATGCGCTTGGCAGTGCACGGCGTGGCGTGAAAGTCGGCGAGACCTCATGGAATCCCGTGGCATCAAGCTCGGCGACAATGTGCGCCTCCCAGCCCATCAATGCCACGGGGATGGGTCTTTGGCGCGATCGAAGCGGCAGGGAGCCGGAGCAGGGCGGGGGCGAGCACGGCGTCTTCCCGCAAGGCCCGGTCAAGCTTGTCCCAAAGCGCCTTATGTTCTTGAGACTCGGCTGGGTGTCTTCCTCAGGAAACTGGAAGACTAAGGGCAGACCATCGTGATGCGGCATGGCGTACGTTTAGGTCAGGCTGGTTGGAGGTAGACGACAGGAGAATCGGAGAGGAAGAGAGAAGATTGTAGCGATACCGGGTAGTGCGGGGTTGATTTTAAACTGCGGCGCCGGCGACATTAAAAGTGGGAGCAATTGTGACGAAGGTGGGAGGCGGAGCCTGGTCAAAGGGCTCACCTCCTGGTGAGCCTACGCAGCGGTTTGCTCGCACGCCTCCCTGACAGCCGGCACAGCGGTCTGCACGCACGCCTCCCGTCAACTCACACGCTTGCACAGACGACACCTACCGATGAGAAGCGGGACTCGTGGCGGCACGTAAACGCCCACGGTTTCAATAGTGAAAGCGTTCGCCTTAACGTGACACGTCTTTGTTCCAAAATACCTTAGCTCTTTATTTGTGCAACTTTTCATAAGCAGCTTGTCTCAAATTAAAGAAAAAAATTACGAAGGAGTATTTGTGCCATATCACGTGACCATGCTCAGTTTCATGAATTTCTGGTCACTTTTGGATTTTCTGAAATTTAAAATCCAGGATTCGAAACAACATCATAACCTGCATCATGCAATAAATTTTCAGGCGATACATACATCTGTTGTATTTCTTAAGAAAGGATTTGGTAAAACATTTTGCTTAGTTAGACTTTCAGACAAGTTATATATGCAGAGTAAAAGGATAATCCGTCCGTACCAGTGCATTGCCTGATATATTAACTCTTTTTTAGGGGTCCCTGATATATTAACTCAAGTACTAGGCACGAACAAACGGGCTCAATTCTGTGCTCATCCTGGTGTAGTAGTAGTAGTAGTACTAGGCAATGCAGTTGACAGGTGACCTTGGGGAGCGGCGACCGAGGGAATTGAACCGTGCTTGGCATGGTAGGTAACGTTGTCTAGTTACTAAATCATCCCTCCATTGTTCATCGGTAGTCATTATGGACCGGGGACATGAGGGGAATTTCCTAGGGCTGGAATTCTGGCCGCCAGATATTTCGACTCGAAATGCGGAGGCTCGACTGGTTGGGGTTGGCTAATGTGCGTACCACGCACGCCACCAGAAGGACACGAGCCCGGTTTTTTAGGATCAACACGAGCCAAGGTCTGGCTGGTACGCCATTGGGTACCATTCGAGAATATGAAAGGAATCTTTTAAATTGCCGAACGAATCTATGTGTATTACAATGCCTGTATTTTCCTTGCAAATAGTAATCTCGACGTGGTAATTGATTTATGACGAGTTCTTGAATTAGAGTGAGTTTGTGATATAGTGATCTCAACGTGGATTTCACATTTCATGGTATCCCTAGTAAGTTTTTCATTGCAAATTCAAATTTAAAAGATGAACAATATGGTGGTGAGAAAACTTTGTATGTATCAAGCATATGCCCACACACACACACACACACACACACACACACACACACACACACACGAACACAACAACAATCCAATAAGTATAGTGCATCTATTTTTCCAAACCATGCATGTATGACACGAATTCAAAAATACTCCTTTTGTTCCTAAATATTAGTCTTTTAGAGATTTCAACAAGTGACAACATATGGAGCAAGATGAGTGAATCTACACTCTAAAATATGTCTATACACATCCGTATGTGCCAGTCCATTTGAAATCTCTAAAAAGACTAATATTTAGGAACGGAGGGAGTAAAATGTAAGACATGCATGGTCCTCAATTCAATATTTAAAATGAACAGGAAACTGGAACATGAATATTAAGTCCAGTACTACAGTACATGCAAATGTTGTGTTTAGGCGGAGCTATGTAGATTGTCGGGGGTTAACCCGTCGGCCTTAGATAAGTTTGTGAAGCTCTGTTTAGGATTGTTTAGATTATATGTGTCCCCACCCTAGCTCCGAAACACCGATTGGTTGTGCACCCCTCTCCTCCCCGAGATAATATCATGTGCCCCCACACCTTAGATGCTATATGATGATACGAGTTTCTTGGAGCTTGTAGATTTGAGATATAGCAGCTCATGTGATGTCTTAATATTTTTACAGGAAACCTTAATGACTTTGAGAATTGCACACAATTTGTACAAAAACTACTCAGATGCCCTTGAATCCCATATCCAACGTCCTTGAAGCTCGTATCACCGTAGCATCTAAGATGAAGGAGGACATCATATTCTCCTGTATGCAAGAATATCATGTGCTACCATACCTTAGATGCTTTGGTGATACAAGCTCTTCGGAGCCGTTGGATTTGCGACCCAACAACTCCTCGGTGGTTCGAATGGTTTTTTTGCAAAAAAGCCCCCAAAGAGTTCGGCCACTGCTTACAAGCACAAAGATGCTCAGATGCCATTGGATCTCAGATCAAACGACCTCGAAGCTAGTATCACCGTAGCATCCAAGCTGCGAGAGCACCTGATGTTTTCTTGCACGGGTGAATATGAGGTGCTCCCGGACCGTAGATTCTATGGTGATACGAGTTCACGGATATCTAATGGCCCACAGTAGGAGGTTTGAATGTTTTTGCAATATACAACTGAGAGAGTTTGGGAATTGCGCAGAAAGTACAAGTACTACGCATGTGCCATCTGATCACAGATCATACAACCTAGATGCTCGTATCACCGTAGCGGCTAATTAAGCTACGGGGAGCACCTAATATGAGCAACAGGGAGCCTTTGGATCCAAGATTTAGCAGCACACACGAGGCCTGAATGTTTTTATTTGCAAAAAAAATCTTTGGAGAGTTTGGAAATTGCGCATAATTACAAAGACTGCTCCCAAGCCATTGGATCTCACTTCCAACGATGTAAAAACTCGTATCCAAGGTTGTTAGAATTGTGATTATGTTATACGATTCTATGACTTTACGATCCAAACTTACCCATCTGATTCTACGATTTTAGTTCATAAAATCTATGTTTCTACGATCCTGGTAGTGAAGATTCTATGTTTTACGATTCTACCATCAGAGCTCCGATCCGATTCAAAATCGCGATTCTGACAACCTTGCTCGTATCACCATAACATCTAAGCTGCGGGGTGGATGTGATATTATATGTCGTTGTTATTTTCGTTCGTAACTTGCAAAATACGTGTAACTCATGCCGTTACTCGTCTAACCGCGCAAAGTGTTTGTTCAAAAAAACCATCCTACACAGAAATATCGGAACAACACACGGGGGCCCCACTTGTCATTGGTCAAATTTGGACCTAAAACTAACAAATCTGAAAGACCAGATTCGAACTGGCAACCTGGACTACAAAGCGTAAGTCGATAGCCTGAAACAACAACGGTTGTTGGCTTTGTCCCATAACTTGATTTTATATAGTATTACGTTGAGTAGAGTAGAGGGAGTGCCTCGTCAACACGTGCATGACCGTTGACTCACTTACTGGTGGGTCCCAGGTCCGCGATCTCTCTCTCCTCTCCATCGTCTAACCGTTAGACGCACGGGCACACAAGAAGAGCGGCGCTAGCTTGCCGTGGTGTCATTATAACTAAAAAAAGCTTGGAAAATAGAAGAATCGCCTAGAACAAGAGACGTTGTGGCTAGTCGAGACGGAGCTAAACCACACCTATCCTCCGTGCCACGTTAGCATGATGAAGCTGTGTGGCTAGTGGGGTGTTTTATCGATCGGCCGGGTCCCGAGGTCGAACCATAGGTACTACTACGTCGATAGATATTTTTACACGCACATTTTTCCTCCGTGCCGAGACGTGGCACACCCTAGCCTGTGGTTTCGGGTCCTCTGGGTGGTGCACGCATATATTCTTCCTTGCGGAACGTGGGGCGCCCTCTGCTGGCGCTTTACGGGGCCTCCTCGGTCGTAGCGCCGAAGCAAGTAAATGAGTCGTCAAATCACGAAAGACCACCTTTCCCGCCGAGTACATCAGTGAAGCACGGTGGCTAACTAGTTGGGCTAGTGCGACCGATTAGCTAGGCCGCCGCCACATTTGTTTTTTCACCCTTTTTTACCTCCTTGTCGGCAGGTAAATTTAAATATCCACCGCGGCGTTGCTCTAGTCTTTGGGTGTGGCAGGCGTGGCAGGATTTTTAATTTTTCTATTGACGGGAGCAGGCGCGGCAGGATTTTTAATTTTTTGATTGACGGGAGCAGGCGCAGCAGGATTTTTAATTTTTTGATTGACGGGAGCAGGCGCAGCAGTAATTAGTCACGATGACTCCGCCTATAAAACCCACTGCTCCCTGATGTGAGAAGTCGTCGACTGGTGTTTTCCCATGGTGAAAACCTAAAGATTCCCCACTCCTCGGCTGGCTCCCTCCGCCTTCCCGTAGATTGCATTGCATTTCAACCGTTTCACCCCCTTTGCTTCATCTCCCCATTTCTTCTACCTGGTGCCATGGCGGCGCAGCAGATCACGGAGTCTGAGGTGAGGCGCTTGACACAGGAGCTCGAGGCCAAGGATGCGGAGCTCAGGGCCGAGGACGTGGAGCTCCGTGATCTCAAGGAGGAGAGGAGTGCCATGCTCCTCCTTTATGTGTGGGAGTTCACGGAGCTTCAAAAGGGGCAGGCGTCCACCACAAAGATGCTCGAGGTGTCGGAGGCGTTGCTGCAGAAAGTGGGAGATATGATAGGTCGTCAGGGGAGGCGGCTGGAGCGCGAGCGGGCCGATCATGATGAGGTATAGGATCGCCTCAGCCACTTGGTGGACCAAGTTGCCACGCACGTGTTGCGGATGCGCGATGCCTACCATCGTGCCAGCGCGACCATGTCGGCTGTCGAACTAAACCCGTTTGACCACCCATCGACTTCAACGAGCTGCGGCTTCCTGGTCTCCTTCTTCACCTATATCTCTGAGGAGCTGAGCCGTCTCCGTGCGATGGTGGGGGCGGAGCTGGACAAGGAGGGGTTGCGGGCTGCCGTCGCCGTTGCCGGGCGAATCCTCTTAGGGCTCCGTCACCGGAATCCATTCATGCCATTGGACGCCATCTTTGACGAGATGGCTCCCGTCGACCAGGAGCGGGCTTTGTGGGCCGTTGCACCCTGCATTACCAACGTCGTGCGCCTCGAGAAGTAGAGGGACTTCAGTGGTGTTTAGGCGTCCTCTGCATGGGCATGTCCATGTCTCGGCGCAACATGACCGTTGGATCAAAATCAGACGGTGCAGATCAGTCACTGTATTTGTGTTAACCTACTAGTGTGGACTCATGCACTCTGCCAAACACCCAAAAGTGGGTCGAGAAGGGAAATTTTGCTCCCATCCCATGCACCCTTCATACACCCTGCCTAACACTGAGTCGTCGTGCTTCATATGGTTCATGTTTCGTGGAGTACTATAGCACCGTACTCTCCGTGCACTGTAGACCTAGTTCTGTTAACATTGATCTCACCGTTCATTCTCGACTGGACAGTCGAAAAAGCGGTACTATGTTACATTACTGTTCATATAGTTGACATGCGCACAACATCATTTGTTATCGTCATATCTTACTACACTAGCAACAAGATTATGTAGTACTGACGTATGAACCACTGCACATGCCTAGTAGTAGGAGCAATGTGTATGTTCAAGTGGCTACCATGTTTCACACTCCTCCATCATAAGAGTGGAAACGCTTGATGTAATCATTTTTTCTTCAGAAAAGACAGTGTACTCGCTCTACCATGCGCATCCTCCTCGACGGTCGTCGGGAACTTTGCTACTCACTTTCACTGACGTGTGGGACAACCATCATTAGGGTCCACTAGCCATGCACTAAATTACTCCGTAGTAGAGTGCCCAACTGCACGGTAGACTTCCCCGATCGAAGCGTCGCAGTAATGCCCAATGAGCCATCAAATCACAAAACCCCCTCCTTTCCAAAGATAAGTTGGACGGACGAAGAAACCATCATTTCACTCTTCTCTCTCAGCTTCCTCTCTACCCAACCCTCGCTTCTCCCTCATCTTGTTCCTCATTTCTTCAAGAAAACCCCGACCTGCGTCTGCCATTGTTCTTCTCTCCCAAAGAAGGAAAGGTGAGCGCATCAATGGTGTTGATTCTGGACAAAGGCCCAGTCTTGCAACCCCGAGACTGATCCTATAACTCCCTCTCTGTTCTTCTTTTGTGTTTCTGATTATGGTTTCTTTTCTTTTATTTCTATTTGACAGTTTCTTGATGTACGCTGGAGCACCGGCCGAAGTGATGTCTATGGCTCTGGTAAAAACCGTCGAGGCTCATGGTACGAAGAAGCGCAAGCACCCCCGAGACTACATGAGACAAGCTCAAAGACATCACCCTGTCCAAGCCCCCCTCTCCGGGATCCCTCATTAAGCAAGTCCAGGTAATATCTCTTCTTGACGATCTTTTTCTCGATCTTGATCGTGTTTTTTCATCTAACACGCAGTACTAGTACTAGTAGTACCACTTTCTGGGTGATCTTGCATGAGATTTTTGTGTGCCAAATGGCGGTTCTAAATTCCTCTTTTGACCAAAACATGCGTGTAACACCCCGGATATAACTTTCCATATTTGTAACTCCGACTCTTGCCATTTTCGGCTATGTGATATGGTATTCCCTTCGTGGTTGGGTTTTTGTCTTTCGTTTTGCATTTTGTTTATGTCATGCATTTCATCTCATGCCATCATGTGCATCTCATTTACATCCGTGTTCGTCTCATGCATCCGGTCTTTTTCCCCATTATCCGTTTCGCTATCCGACACTCCCACATGCACCTGTTGCACTCCTCTAATCTCATTTTGTGAGCAGGAGAAAAACGTTCTCGAAATGGGCCGAGATTTGTCAAGTGGCATTGGTACATCACAGGTAGGCCGCTTGTCAAATTTCGTTCCATTTAGAGGTCGTTTGATGCCCCAACGGTTAACCGGGTAACCGCAAAAGCCCTCTTTTGTTGCAGCCCAACACCCCTCCTTAACAGCCCACTAACCCATCTAAACCCCCTCCATGCTCTCTGTCGTTGGATCACGATCGTGTGGGCGAAAACTGCACCTCATTTGGACTCTCCTAGCTCCCTCTACCTATAAATAGACCCTCTCCCCCGAAATTCACGGATGAAACCCTACTCTACCACCTCCTCCGCGCCGCCGGACGCATCCGCGTTGCGCCTGACATGTCCGCCGCTCCCCTCCACATCACTCGGGCCAATCCTGTGATGCCACATCACCTCCGCCGCCGCTGCTAGCCAACCAGGCCCCGCCACCTCATCCCGCCGGCTCCCCTCCACCGCGTCAGGCATGCCGGGCCGGATCGGGCCCTTGAGGGCCCATCCCGCCGCCGCCGCCTCCCGCCGCCCGTTCGCCGCCCGCGCCTCCCGTGTCCAAGCCGCACCGCGCCTGTTGGAAATATGCCCTAGAGGCAATAATAAAAGGTTATTATTATATTTCCTTGTTCGTGATAATTGTCTTTTATTCATGCTATAATTGTATTATCCGGAAATCGTAATACACGTGTGAATACATAGACTACTATATGTCCCTAGTGAGCCTCTAGTTGACTAGCTCGTTGATCAACAGATAGTCATGGTTTCGACTATGGACATTGGATGTCATTGATAACGGGATCACATCATTAGGACAATGATGTGATGGACAAGACCCAATCCTAAGCATAGCACAAGATCGTGTAGTTCGTTTCGCTAGAGCTTTTCCAATGTCAAGTATCTTTTCCTTAGACCATGAGATCGTGTAAATCCTGGATACCGTAGGAGTGCTTTGGGTGTACCAAACATCACAACGTAACTGGGTGACTATAAAGGTGCACTACAGGTATCTCCAAAAGTGTCTGTTGGGTTGTCACGGATCGAGACTGGGATTTGTCACTCCGTATTACGGAGAGGTATCACTGGGCCCACTCGGTAATGCATCATCATAATGAGCTCAAAGTGACCAAGTGTTTGGTCACGGGATCATGCATTCTTGATGCGAGTAAAGTGACTTGCCGTAACGAGATTGAACGAGGTATTGGGATACCGACGATCGAATCTCGGGCAAGTAACGTACCGATTGACAAAGGGAATTGTATACGGGGTTGCTTGAATCTTCGACATCGTGGTTCATCCGATGAGATCATCGAGGAGCATGTGGGAGCCAACATGGGTATCCAGATCCCGCTGTTGGTTATTGACCGGAGAGCCGTCTCGGTCATGTCTACATGTCTCCCGAACCCGTAGGGTCTACACACTTAAGGTTCGGTGGCGCTTAGGGTTGTATGAATATGAGTATGCAGTAAACCGAAAGTTGTTCGGAGTCCCGGATGAGATCCCGGACGTCACGAGGAGTTCCGGAATGGTCCGGAGGTAAAGAATTATATATAGGAAGTGTTGTTTCAGCCATCGGGAGAGTTTCGGGGGTCACCGGTATTGTAGCGGGACCACCGGAAGGGTCCCGGGGGTCCACCGGGTGGGGCCACCTATCCCAGAGGGCCCCGTGGGCTGAAGTGGGGAGGGAACCAGCCCCTGGTGGGCTGGTGTGCCCCCCTTGGGCCCCCCTGCGCCTAGGGTTGGAAACCCTAGGGGTGGGGGGCGCCCCACTTGCATTGGGGGGCAAGCCTCTCCCCTTGGCCGCCCCCCCCATCTAGATGGGATCTAGAGGGGTCGGCGCCCCCCCCAGGGGGCCTATATAAAGGGGGGAGGGAGGGCAGCCGCACCCTGAAGTCTTGGCGCCTCCCTCTCCCCTGCTACACCTCTCCCTCTCATGAAGCTCGTGACTCTCTGGGAACCTGCTGCATCCACCACCACGCCGTCGTTGCTTTGGATCTTCATCAACCTCTCCCTCCTCCTTGCTGTATCAAGGCGTGGGAGACGTCATCCGCTCCGTACGTGTGTTGAACGCGGAGGTGCTATCCGTTCGGCACTTGGTCATCGGTGATTTGGATCACAACGAGTACGACTCCCTCAACCCCGTTCACTTGAACGCTTCCGCTCGCGATCTACAAAGGTATGTAGATGCACTCCTATCACTAGTTGCTAGATGAACTCATAGATGGATCTTGGTGAACGTAGGAAAAAAATTATTTTATGCAACGTTCCCGAACAGTGGCATCATGAGCTAGGTCTATGCGTACTTCTCTATTGCACGAGTAGAACACAATTTGTTGTGGGCGTAGATGTTGTCAACTTTCTTGCCGTTACTAGTCTTATTTTGCTTCAGCGGTATTGTGGGATGAAGCGGCCCGGACCGACCTTACACGTACGCTTACGTGAGACAGGTTCCACCGGTGACATGCACTAGTTGCATAAGGTGGCTAGCGGGTGTCTGTCTCTCCCACTTTAGTTGGAGCGGATTCGACGAAAAGGGTCCTTATGAAGGGTAAATAGAAGTTTACAAATCACGTTGTGGCTTTTTCGTATGTGAGAAAACGTTCTTGCTAGAACCCTATTGCAGCCACGTAAAAGATGCAACAACAATTAGAGGACGTCTAACTTGTTTTTGCAGCAATTGCCTTGTGATGTGATATGGCCAAAAGTTGTGATGAATGATGAATGATATATTGTGATGTATGAGATCATGTTCTTGTAATAGGAGTCACGACTTGCATGTCGATGAGTATGACAACTGGCAGGAGCCATAGGAGTTGTCTTAATTATTGTATGACCTGCGTGTCATTGATTCAACACCATGTAATTACTTTGCTTTATTGCTAAACCGTTAGCTATAGTAGTAGAAGTAATAGTTGGCGAGCAACTTCATGGAGACACGATGATGGAGATCATGATGATGGAGATCATGGTGTCATGCCGGTGACAAGATGATCATGGAGCCCGAAGATGGAGATCAAAGGAGCTATATGATATTGGCCATATCATGTCACTACTATATAATTGCATGTGATGTTTATTATGTTTATGCATCTTGTTTACTTAGAACGACGGTAGTAAATAAGATGATCCCTTATAATAATTTCAAGAAAGTGTTCTCCCTAACTGTGCGTCGTTGCTAAAGTTCGTCGTTTCGAAGCACCACGTGATGATTGGGTGTGATAGATTCCTATGTTCGCATACAACGGGTGTAAGACAGTTTTACACATGCAAAAACACTTAGGTTAACTTGACGAGCCTAGCATGTACAGACATGGCCTCGGAACACAAGAGACCGAAAGGTCGAACATGAGTCATATGGAAGATACAATCAACATGGAGATGTTCACCGACGATGCCTAGTCCGTCTCACGTGATGATCGGACACGGCCTAGTCGACTCGGATCATGTAACACTTAGATGACTAAGAGGGATGTCAAATTTGAGTGGGAGTTCATTATATAATTTGATTAGATGAACTTAATTATCATGAACATTAGTCTAAAATCTTTGCAAAATGTCTTGTAGATCAAATGGCCAACGCTCATGTCACCATGAACTTCAACGCGTTCCTAGAGAAACCAAATTTGAAAGATGATGGCAGCAACTATTCGGACTGGGTCCGGAACACGAGATCATCCTCATAGCTGCCAAGAAACAATATGTCCTAGAAGCACCGTTAGGTGAAGCACCCATACCGAGAGAACCAAGGCGTTATGAACGCTTGGCGATCACGTCTTGATGATTACTCCCTCGTTCGATGCGGCATGCTTCTGACTTAGAACTGGGGCTCCAAAAGCGTTTTGAGCAACACGGAGCATATGAGATGTTCGAGGAGCTGAAAATGGTTTTCCAAGCTCATGCTCGGGTCGAGAGATATGAAGTCTCCGACCAGTTCTATAATTGTAAGATGGAGGAAAATAGTTCTGTCAGTGAGCACATACTCAAAATATGCAGGTTGCACAACCGCTTTGTCCCATTTGGACATTAACCTCCCGGACGAGGCGGTCATTGACAGAATCCTTGATCGCTCCCACCGAGCTACAAGAGCTTTGTGATGAACTACAATATGCAGGGGATGGTGAAAACTATTCTGAAGTATTTTCAATCTTGAAGTCACAGAGGTAGAAATCAAGAAGGAACATCAAGTGTTGATGGTCAATAAAACCACTAAGTTCAAGAAGGTCAAGGGTAAGAAGAACTCAAAAAGGACGGCAAGGATGTTGCCGTGCCCGGTAAGCCAGTTGCCGGGAAGAAGTCAAAGAATGGACCCAAGCACGAGATCGAGTGCTTTTATTGCAAAGGGAAGGGTCATCGAAGCGGAACTGCCCCAAATACTTAGAAGACAAGAAGGCCGGCAACACTAAAGGTATATTTGATATACATGTGATTGATGTGTACCTTACCAGTACTCGTAGTAACTCCTGGGTATTTGATACCGGTGTCGTTGCTCATATTTGTAACTCACAGCAGGAGCTGCGGAATAAACGGAGACTGGCGAAGGACGAGGTGACGATCTTGGCGTCGGGAATGGTTCCAAGGTCGATGTGATCGCCCGTCGCACGCTACCTCTACATTTACCTACGGGATTAGTTTTAAACCTCAATAATTGTTATTTAGTGCCAAGTTTGAGCATGAACATTGTATCGAGGATCTTGTTTAATATGAGATGGCTACTCATTTAAATCTGAGAATAATGGTTGTTCTATTTATATGAGAGATATGTTTTATGGTCATGCTCTGATGGTCAATGGTTTATTCTTAATGAATCTCGAACGTAATATTACACATATTCATAGTGTGAATACCAAAAGATGTAAAGTTGATAATGATAGTCCCACATACTTGTGGCACTGCCGCCTTGGTCACATTGGTGTCAAGCGCATGAAGAAGGTCCATGCTGATGGACTCTTAGAGTCTCTCGATTATGAATCATTTGACACATGCGAACCATGCCTTATGGGCAAAATGGCCAAGACTCCGTTCTCCGGAACAATGGAGTGAGCAACCAACTTATTGGAAATCATACATACCGATGTGTGCGGTCCAATGAGCGTTGAGGCTCGCGGAGGATATCATTATGTTCTCACTCTCACCGACGACTTAAGTAGATATGGGTATGTCTACTTGATGAAACACAAGTCTGAGACCTTTGAAAAGTTCAAGGAATTTCAGAATGAGGTAGAGAATTAACGTCCTTTGAAAAATAAAGTTCTTACGATTAGATCGTGGAGGAGAATATTTAAGTCACGAATTTGGTACACACTTAAGGAAATGTGGAATCGTTTCACAACTCACGCCGCTGGAACACCTCAACAGAACGGTGTGTCCGAACGTCGTAATCGCACTCTATTGGATATGGTGCGATCTATGATGTCTCTTACCGATTTACCGCTATCATTTTGGGGATACGCTCTAGAGACAGCTACATTCACTTTAAATAGGGCACCGTCTAAATCCGTTGAGACGACACCGTATGAATTATGGTTTGGGAAGAAACCTAAGCTGTCGTTTCTAAAAGTTTGGGGATGCGATGCTTATGTCAAGAAACTTCAACCTGAAAAGCTCGAACCCAAGTTGGAAAAATGCGTCTTCATAGGATACCCTAAGGAAACCATTGAGTATACCTTCTACCTTAGATCCGAAGGCAAGATCTTTGTTGCCAAGAACGGATTCTTTACGGAAAAGAGTTTCTCTCGAAAGGAGTAAGTGGGAGGAAAGTAGAACTCGATGAAGTACTACCTCTTGAACCGGAAAGTAGTGCAGCTCAGAAAATGTTCTGTGGTGCCTACACCGATCGGAGAGGAAATTAATGATGATGATCAAGGTACTTCGGATCAAGTTGCTCTTGAACCCGTGGGTCCACGAGGACACGTTCCACACCGTAATGGTATGGCAACCCTGTCACGGAAATCATGTTGTTAGACAACGGTGAACCTTGAACTATGAAGAAGCGATGGCGGGCCCAGATTCCAACAAATGGCTTGAAGCCATGCAATCCGAGATAGGATCCATGTATGAAAACAAAGTGTGGACTTTGACAGACTTGCCCGATGATCGTGAGCGATAGAAAACAAATGGATATTTAAGAAGAAGGCGGACGCGGATGGTAATGTTACCATCTATAAAGCTCGAGTTGTCGCTAAAGGTTATCGGAAAGTTCAAGGGGTTGACTACGATGAGGCGTTCTCTCACGTAGCGGTTGAAGTCCGTCCGAATCATGTTAGCAATTGCCGCATACTACGATTATGAGATATGGCAAATGGACGTCAAAACGGCATTCCTTAACGGCTATCTTAAGGAAAAACTGTATATGATGCAGCCGGAAGGTTTTGTCGACCCTAAGAATCCTAACAAGGTATGCAAGCTCCAATGATCCATTTATGGGCTGGTGCAAGCATCTCGGAGTTGGAACATTCGCTTTGATGAGATGATCAAAGCATTTGGGTTTATGAGACTTATGGAGAAGCCTACGTTTACAAGAAAGTGAGTGGGAGCTCAGTAGCATTTCTCATATTATATGTAGATGACATACTTTTGATGGGAAATGATATAGAACTTTGGACAGCATTAAGGCCTACTTGACTAAGAGTTTTTCAATGAAGGACCTTGGAGAAGCTGCTTATATATTAGGCATCAAGATCTATAGAGATAGATCGAGACGCCTCATAGGTCTTTCACAAAGCACATACCTTGAAAAGATATTGAAGAAGTTCAAAATGGATCAGTCCAAGAAAGGGTTCTTGCCTGTATTACAAGGTGTGAAATTGAGCTCAGCTCAATGCCCGACCACGGCAGAAGATAAAGAAGAGATGAGTGTCATCCCCTATGCCTCAACCATAGGATCTATTATGTATGCCATGTTGTGTACCAGACCTGATGTAAACCTTGTCGTAAGTTTGGTAGGAAGGTACCAAAGTAATCCCGCAAGGAACACTGGACAGCGGTCAAGAATATCCTGAAGTACACGAAAAGGACTAAGGACATGTTTCTCGTTTATGGAGGTGACGAAGAGCTCATCGTAAAGGGTTACGTCGACGCTTAGCTTCGACCACAGATCTGGATGACTCTAAGTCACAAACCGGATGCGTGTATATGTTGAATGGTGGAGCGATGGTAGTGCGGTACCAAGCGAGTGTTGTGGCGGGGTCTACATGTGAAGCGGAGTACATGGCAGCCTCGGAGGCGGTGCATGAAGCAATTTGGGTGAAGGAGTTCATCACCGACCTAGGAGTCATACCCAATGCGTCGGGGCCGATCAAACTCTTACGTGACAACACTGGAGCTATTGCACTTGCCAAGGAGCCCAGGTTTCACAAGAAGACCAGCACATCAAGCATCGCTTCAACTCCATTCGTGAAAATGTTCAAGATGGAGACATAGAAATTTGCAAAGTGCATACGGATATGAATGTCGCAGATCCGTTGACTAAACCTCTTCCATGAAAGCAAAACATGATCAACACGAGAACTCTATGGGTGTTCGATTCATCATAATGTAACTAGATTATTGACTCTAGTGCAAGTGGGAGACTGTTGGAAATATGCCCTAGAGGCAATAATAAAAGGATTATTATTATATTTCCTTGTTCGTGATAATTGTCTTTTATTCATGCTATAATTGTATTATCCGGAAATCGTAATACACGTGTGAATACATAGACTACTATATGTCCCTAGTGAGCCTCTAGTTGACTAGCTCGTTGATCAGCAGATAGTCATGGTTTCCTGACTATGGACATTGGATGTCATTGATAACGGGATCACATCATTAGGAGAATGATGTGATGGACAAGACCCAATCCTAAGCATAGCACAAGATCGTGTAGTTCGTTTTGCTAGAGCTTTTTCAATGTCAAGTATCTTTTCCTTAGACCATGAGATCGTGTAACTCCCGGATACCGTAGGTGTGCTTTGGGTGTACCAAACGTCACAACGTAACTGGGTGACTCTAAAGGTGCACTACAGGTATCTCCAAAAGTGTCTGTTGGCTTGTCACGGATCGAGACTGGGATTTGTCACTCCGTATTACGAAGAGGTATCACTAGGCCCACTCGGTAATGCATCATCATAATGAGCTCAAATTGACCAAGTGTTTGGTCACGGGATCATGCATTGCTGATGCAGTAAAGTGACTTGCCGTAGCGAGATTGAACGAGGTATTGGGATATCGATGATCGAATCTCGGGCAAGTAACATACCGATTGACAAAGGGAATTGTATACGGGGTTTCTTGAATCCTCGACATCGTGGTTCATCCGATGAGATCATCGAGGAGCATGTGGGAGCCAACATGGGTATCCAGATCCCGCTGTTGGTTATTGACCGGATAGCCGTCTCGGTCATGTCTACATGTCTCCCGAACCCGTAGGGTCTACACACTTAAGGTTCGGTGGCGCGCTAGGGTTGTATGAATATGAGTATGCAGCAAACCAAAAGTTGTTCGGAGTCCGGATGAGATCCCGGACTTCACGAGGAGTTCGGAATGGTCCGGAGGTAAAGAATTATATATAGGAAGTGTTGTTTGACCATCGGGAGAGTTTCGGGGTCACCGGTATTGTACTGGGACCACGAGAAGGGTCCTGGGCTCCACCGGTGGGGCCACCTATCCCGGAGGGCCTCGTGGGCTGAAGTGGGGAGGAACCAGCCTGGTGGGCTGGTGCGCCCCTTGGGCCCCCTGCGCCTAGGGTTGGAAACCCTAGGGGTGAAGCGCCCACTTGCATTGGGGGCAAGCCTCTCCCTTGGCCGCCCCCATCTAGATGGGATCTAGAGGGGTCGGCGCCCCCAGGGGCCTATATAAAGGGGGAGGGAGGGCAGCCCGCTGAAGTCTTGGCGCCTCCCTCTCCCTGCTACACCTCTCCCTCTCATGAAGCTCGTGGCTTCTGCGGAACCAGTCTTGCATCCACCACCACGCCGTCGTGCTGCTGGATCTTCATCAACCTCTCCCTCCTCCTTGCTGGATCAAGGCGTGGGAGACGTCATCCGCTCCGTACGTGTGTTGAACGCGGAGGTGTTGTCCGTTCGGCACTTGGTCATCGGTGATTTGGATCACGACGAGTACGACTCCCTCAACCCCGTTCACTTGAACGCTTCCGCTCGCGATCTACAAAGGTATGTAGATGCACTCCTATCACTCATTGCTAGATGAACTCATAGATGGATCTTGGTGAACGTAGGAATTTTTTTATTTTATGCAACGTTCCCCAACAGCGTCGCCTCGCCCGCACCTCGGCTCCGCCCCGCCGCCACTCACCGCGCCGCTCCGCCTCGCCGCACGCCGCCTCCACCTCCTCTGCCGCCGCGCCTTCACGTCGCCTGGGTCCGGCTGGATCTCGACCCGCCGGCCCAGTTCCCACCATCTCCGGCGACCCCCACCGCCTCTCTTTCGTCTCCGACGAGAACTCCGGCAAGATTCCGGAGGGTGGACGAGATCCACCACTCCCCCAAACCAAACGCGCCCCGCTGACCCGGATCCCTCCGTCCCGCGCCGTCTTGTCCTGCGTTGACTTTTCGCGGTGGTAATTTCTTGCAAGTCCCTGATTTCTGCAACATTTTCATGCCATGTTCATCGCATCAGATCTCCATGATCGTTGCTCCGATTTGTGCATATGATATGTCGAAATGTTCGCCTCATTATGCTCTTCATGTTAGTGGCATTTGCATGCATGTTACTATCCCTATTGATGTAATTATCCTCGTTGCAAGAGTGATATATGATGTTAACTGCTGGCATTTATCATAACTTAATGATTTGTCATTTTCGTTGTGTATTGTGTGTGCATCCTATGAGCATGATGTCTACATGTTTTATGAGCTCCATCATGCCATCTTTACATAGGAGCAAGTCTTGTATTTTTGTGAGCTATGTGGTGACTAGAAAAAGCATGCAAAATAGGCTTCATGATGTTGCTGATTTCAGACACGGAATATTTTGTTGTCTTTTCCTGTTACATTATGATGCTATGTTGCCATGTTGATACCATGAGATCCATGCACATTTTGAGATAGTCCAGTAAGAGTATTTTGAAGATGTGGTATTTCTCTATCCATTCATGCCTCTGCTTGTAATTATGGAGTAATCTAGTATGTCTTTTACTTGCTCTACTTTTGCTAAATATTATTCCTGGCAGATTGTTAACATGAGGTTCAGTTTTGCCATGTGTTTTGCTAGTGATGCATGTACCCTATGAACTTGATCATGCCATGCTTAGCTTCTTGAATATGTCTACTTAATGCTGGTTACCTTGTCATGCCATGAAATGCCTTGTGGTGAGTGAATTGAGCTTGCAAAGTTGCTATCAGGAATCTGTTCCTGCCATGCTCTGTTTTTCTCCCAAGTCTGAAACTGTTCATATAACTTGCCATGATTGCATGGGTGACACATCATTTTCTATGAATTTTTGTTAAAGCTTAGTAAGGGAGTTTTGTTCTATGTCTTTGTTACTAGCATGCAATGTGTCATGGTTTTGTCACGGCAGATGTCCTCATGAAAGGACTTAGTCGTGGAGCCATCACAACGGGTTAGCTTGAAGGGGTTAAAGCGGACACAAGGACGCAAGAGAGTTTATACTAGTTCGGCCCCTTCGATGAAGGTAAAAGCCTACGTCTAGTTGTGATGGAATTGATGGGGTTTCGATGACTAGGGAGCAAACAAGCTTCGCCTAAGTCTCGAGTTGTTGTCTGTTGTTCTTGAACCGCCGCCGGGTCACCCTCTTATATACATGGGTGACGCCCGTCGGTTTGCAGAGTCCCGAGACCGGCTCATAGACGTGTCCGGTTCAGTCTCTAGTATTTCTAACTTACAACACAAGTTACATACTAATTCCGGTTCACGGCTACAAGCCTTAAACCGGTTCTGGGCCTTGGGCCCTTATAGAATATACTCACGGGCTTCAAGCATACTTGACTACTGATGAATTTAACCCGGCCTATCCTAGATGGTTTACGCTCGGTAGTAATATCCCCAACATTATGCCCCAGATTGATTTGAACAGGTTCATGTCAATCCTTAGTAAAAAGCTTCGTCTTCAACATCTTCTTGGTTGAACCGTGTAACATCCCAAATTTTCAATTTGGAATGTTATACATTAGGTCATCATGCATATCATATTTTTCTCGCATTTTCCGATCCTAGAAAATTTCAGGCAACTCAAGGACCCTCGGAGAGAGTTGGAAGTTTCATTATTTTCATATTTGGGATTTCTCAAATTTTGAAAATAGGATCATTGGATTTATTTAATTATCCTCATAAAGTTTTCCTATAAAAATATTAAGAGAGGGAATAATATGACTTTCCCAACATTTAGGAAAAATGAAGATATTTTAAATAAATCAAATTTGGTTTTTGAAAGATTTATCTTTTAGGCAAAAAAATGAGCATTTTAAAAATATTATGCATGTTGCCGTTTTTAAAAGTTCATTTTGTTCGACTCATTTTTAGGAGTCGGGGAAAATTTGTTTTATTTAAATCAGAGTTCGTTTGATATTTTTTTTAATTCGTTTTGTTTTATTTAAAAAAACGCTTCTGGGCCAAGGCCCAGGCCCAGCCAGGCCCAGCCCAGGCGCCCGGCCCACCTCCCTCTCCTCCTCGCTCGCCTCGGCGGAGCCCGCCACAAGACGCCGCGCCATTGCCGCCTGTCCGGCTCGGACACCCGCCGCCGTGCCCCTCCCCAAGGCACCGGAGCCCCCCTCTCTCCTCAACTGGCCCCGCCGTCGCCGCCCTCGACCCGAGCCGCCTTGAAGGCCGCCGCCGAGCACCCGCCGCCTCGCCGCCCCGAGCCCTCGCCGACCCGCCGCCACTCGCCGACCCGACCACGGAGTCCACGAGCCCCGCCAGCCGGAGGTAGCCACCGCCCCGCGCCATTCCGATCCGGTTTTCCCCTAAAAACCCGATCCGGTTTATTTAAAAAAAAAAGATGTTCGGTTTTTTTTAAAACCTAGATTGGTTTTATTTTTTTCGGTTTTCTTATTTAGCAAACGTTCACCGACCTGTTCGTTTCAATGAACGCGTTCGTTGGATTAGTTCTGTTAACGAACGTCCGTTATTTAATCCGTTCGTCGTTTTCTTTTAAATCGGATTTAATCCGTTATTTTCGATTTGATTTACGATCCGATTTTCAAATCTGTTTTATTTCTTGCTCGTTTATCGGAATCAGGTGATTCAAGCGCCTGGAGTTTCGTAACGAAACCGCCGTTCCGACTACCCTACTTACACAGAGTTTTGCTACTATGGAATTTTGACCTAATTTCAGATTGCTAAACCGAGTCGTTCTCTCTCGAGTTCCGACTTTCGATGCTTTATTTGATTCGATTCTTTTGCAACCAGGGTTCTTAAGTTGAACTATCTGGTTAGATCTTTTATTCGAGATTTCCCTGTGCATTAGATGAGTACTTATTGTGTGCTTGTTGTTTGTCTGCGTTAGATCACCCGGAGTGCGCCGCTTGTTACTTCGAATCTCTAGGACTCATGGATCATCGGCAAGGCAAGTAACACTTTGATCATACCTTTTCTACTACCCAGTTTTATTGCATTAGATCAAACCCTCAAACACTTGCATGGTTAGGATCTAATTAAATTGTGGGATGGGAAGTAGATTGAGGTAGTACCTATTACTGTTTTACTTATGAAACCTTGGGAGCTACTTCTACGTTTGCTTGATTATGCCATGCTATGCTAGTAGACGTGGATTGGGTGAGTGAATATCCATGACAGATGTGAGATTGTTAATTAATGGTTTATCTAAGGTGGCAACCTAAACACACATCTGGGTGGATTGAGGCACTGGTTTCTATCAGGACTTGCCTGTATTTCTTCGGACCGCCACCCAGGCCCAAAGGGATCATGAGATTATTCAAACTAGAAACTTCCGTGTGCAGCCACAAGCCAATTATGGGCTCTGGCGTAGTTGACTAAGTTGTGCGAACTCTTACGGGTAGGCTAGCTGATGTAGGGGATGTAGGTTGGTACGGTCTACCCACATGTAAGGTGCTAAGCGCTTACGAAAGACTATGTCTCGGTCATCCATCTCTCAAACACCATGTAGTCACGAGAACCAAGCGGAGGCGATCGAGTCTTGTGGGGAAAAGTCATAAACCTCTGCAGAGTGTATAAACTAATCATGATTAGCCGTGTCCCCAGTTATGGACAAATCTTGAGTATCTAGTACTTGAATATCATGTGAATCTCAACATGTTACTTCTAATAATAAAGTTATTGGGTTTTAATGAGTACCTTTTAATTGGGATTGAGGATCTTTGTCAACCATTCTCAATGTTTAACAACCACCATGATAGTTAAATAAAATTATTCCTTTGATGTAGGGAAAAATCAGCTTTATGCAAAAATGTAACCGTAGAGCCTTTCCACCAGCCAAATATGCATGTAGTATAGGCCTGTTGCTTCATTGTTCTCTATGTGTTACATTGCCAGCATATTCCATGTCTTGACCGTTTTGGGCTGCAACTTTTCATGTTGCGAGACTTTTCAGACGTCGAGTAAGGTGTTAGGTCGTGGTTCTATACTCGGTGATGCCGTTGGAGTTGATGGACCCACTCGTTTTCCAAGCCTTCCATTGTTATTATTAGATGGCCTTAAGCCATATTATTGTATTAAGTTCCCTTGTGGACAACGATGTAATAAGTGTGTGATTGCTACTCTTCTATAAATCCTTGAATCTTGTGTGGTGTCGGCATTCTTGATCCGGGGATGACACCGAGCAGGCGCTAGATCCATTCGGTCCGGTCATGACGAGAGAATGGTATCGAGCACACGCTGTTGTAGGACACGACCACTAAGATAAAGCCATAGATCACTATTCTCTTCCCATTTTCTAACTCCTCATATTTTCTACTCTCTTTAGGATGAAGGACGCGAAGATCAAGTACACCCAACCTGATGAAGGCACACCTTTTGGATTTCACTTGAAGGAAGTTACCAAATACCTGAACATTGGACTACCAAGCTTCACCGGGACCTTCAACGCCACTCTGCCTGAAGAGGAGCGCTGGAAGATTCACGCTCACGTTCCAGGAAGGACATTCGCCCCAATCACCAAGCCTATAGAAAGTGTTTTCAATGCACCAACTTGGAGTCTGGGAAAGAGCATGGCAGCTCACATTACCATGGGACGCATTGGAGAAGTTTATCAAGAAGACCTCAAGGACACAATCTACCAGATTTGCGGACGCCGAGATGACAAATGGGACGTCGTCAGCACCAAGAAGGATAGATCCATTGCAGCATTTATCCAGAGTTAAACCAGCACATTAAATGCGCCGGAGAACCGGATGTGCAATGATATGTTGGAGTTGCAGAATGCAAAGGGAAGGATCATCAAACTTGAAGAAGAACTAAAGACAACTCGCAAGGACTATATGGACGAGATCGTAGCTCTAGCAAGACACAATAACGATCTTAAGTACGAGATTGAAGAACTGAAGAAGAAGTTGGCGCTCAGGAATGAAGACCGATATGTCGATTGCCCAAGCAACTACATCAACATCGACGACACCGATTCGGATCCAAGTGAACCCGACTTTGAAGACGAAGTGGAGCGGACATTATGGAGTCTTCCACCGGTTCAAATTAGTAGAAGTCCCCCACATATTAGTAGTATTCCCTCCATGTAAACATTATAGTACACGCACTTTTGCGATAGTTAGATCATTGTAAGCCTTGTTTGATTGAATGAAGTGATTTTGTGTGTATTTGCTCATGTGCATTTGGGTAGTGATTCCCCTTAGACCTCATTCTATTCTAAATTCTCATCTTTTCTAAACCCATCAGATGCCTCCGAGACGCGACCCGGATTCGTTTTCCCGCCAGAGATCACCCAACCGATCCAGAGAATACCACTGATTCAAACATTGGTGCGAGAACCAGGCAACAACAACAACAACAACAACAACAACAACCCACCGCCACCACCACTGCGGATCATCCGACTCGTTTCCTTAGACTAAACCCGCGGTGTATTCCAAAGAGCACCGAGCCAATTGTAGCAGATGGTGGCTCCGCAAGATAGGAAGGAGCTGACCACTGCAGGGATGCACGGATGGAGAAAGAGTGAAGTTTGCAGCACATCGCCTTGAAGGACCCGCTGACATGGTGGGAGAATTTCACGACCACTTACCATGAGACACCGTCACATGGGATCAATTTCAGCAAGCTTTTCGATTGCCCATGTTTCAAAGAGGAGCTATGGCCATGAAGAAACGTGAGTTTGCAACTTACGCCAAGGAGGAAGGACTGTTGGCCGATGCGTGGATGACTTTAGTAAACTAGCACGTTATCGCCGGATGACGTTGCTACTAATGCAGACTAAACAGGAGAAGTTTCTAGAAGGACTGAATGATGAGTTCAAGATGCCGTTGATGGTAGCGGTTTCAATAACTACCAGGAGTTAGTAGACCGAGCCCTCATGATTGAAGGAAAGCTGACAAATTGAGAACTGCATAGCGGAAGTATGGGCAAGGGAAGTATAACTCGGAGCTCAATGAAACCTCGTTATACCCCTAAATCAGGAATTCAGTTTCAGCATACCCATGGAGGAGGTAATTCGCATAACCATAACAGCACCAAGAATGGGAACGGGAATGGAGGAAGTAATGGACAGAATCGCACCAACCCGTCAACACCATCCAAAGTAGACCTGAGTCATATTACTTGCTTTAAGTGCCGCAAGACTGGGCATTATGCCAATGACTGTCCAGAAGGCGTAATGGAAATGGCAATGGAAGCTACGGAAAGAAGCCCAACCCTTTCAATAGGGGACGGTGAACCACATTGAAGTGGAGGAGGTTGAAGATCAGCCCGATGCGATGAATCGGTAAGTTTTTGATTAAGTCATTTATCGCAGTTGTTCTTTTCGATCTTGGTGCATCGCATTCATACATATCAAGGGGATTTGTGGATAAGTACAAGTTACCAACCCAAGCCCTTAGGTCACCCATGCTAGTAACCTCACGGAGGCAGTACATGGCGATAAATGGTGTGATCGATCGCCATTAAGGATTGGACACTATGTTTTCCCCTCGGACCTAATAGTTCGGAATCCCAAGGATTGGATGTGATATTAGGTATGGACTGGTTATCAAAGTATGGAGGAAACATTGATTGCACCACAAAGTCAATTTTGCTCACCACACCTGAAGGAAGAAGGATTAAGTATGTATCACGGCAAGAGCCGAGGAGAGCGCAAGTTAATTGCTTATCAGGAGTGGTACAGGAAGAAGTACCAGTGGTGAAGGATTTTCCTGATGTATTTCGGAAGAGTTGCTGTGAATGCCACCGGATAGAGACATTGAGTTTTTGATCGAGCTGTTGCCGTGAACAGGCCCGATATCGAAGCGACCGTATAGGATGCCAAAGACGATTTGGCGGAAATCAAGAAGCAGATTAAGGAACTTTTGGATAAAGGTTTTATACGCCCAAGTTCTTCACCTTGGGGATCACCCGTTTTGCTAGTGGAGAAGAAGGACAGATCTTTAAGAATGGTTGTTGATTATCGTGGATTGAATGAAGTAACAATCAAGAACAAGTACCCACTACCTATGATAAATGATCTGTTTGATCGCTTGCAAGGAGCCAAGGTGTTTTCCAAGATCGACTTGCGATCAGGTACCATCAATTGAAGATTCGGGAGCAGGACATACCCAAGACATCATTTACCACGAGATATGGATTATCTGAGTATACCGTTATGTCATTTGGATGACTAACGCACCAGCCTATTTCATGAACACGATGAACAAAGTGTTTATGGAGTTTTTGGATAAGTTCGTCGTGGTGTTCATTGATGACATTTTGATTTTCTCAAAGAATGAAGAGGAACACAAGGAACATTTGCGATTGGTTTTGGAGAAACCGAGGGAACACCAGGTTGTATGCCAAGTTCAGCAAATGTGAGTTTTGGTTAAAGGAAGTTGGATTTCTCGGACATGTTATATCCGGAGAAGGGATAGCGATTGACCCCACAAAAGTTGAGACCGTAACCAAATGGGAAGCACCTCTGACGGTTGGAGAGATTCGGAGTTTCCTTGGACTCGCAGGATACTACCGAAGGTTCATTGAGAATTTCTCAAGGATTGCCAAGCCTATGACAGAATTGTTGAAGAAGGAAAACAAATTCATATGGATCGAGGACTGTGGAGGCACGTTTTCAGGAGTTGAAGAAAAGATTGGTTACCTCACGGTTTGATATTGCGGATCGGACTAAGGATTATGAGGTGTATTGTGACGCTTCACGCCGAGGACTTGGAGCAGTACTTATGCAGGAAGGAAGAGTTGTTTCAGATGCTTCACGACAACTTAAGCCCCATGAGTTGAATTATGCCACTCATGATTTGGAGTTAGCAGCCGTTGTGCATGCCACGAAGACGTGGAGACATTTTCTCATTGGAAATCATTGTGAAGTATATACGGATCACAAGAGTCTCAAGTACATTTTCACCTGTATGGAATTGAATCTCGAGACAAAGGAGATGGTTAGAGCTTATCAAGGATTATGACATGAGATTGCATTATCACCCGGGAAGGCTAATGTCGTAGCAGGACGCATTGAGCCGTAAGAGCCACGCGTCAATACCCTAATGATGGGAGGAATACCCAATGAGTTAGCCGAGGACCTTCGAGAGCTATGCTTGGAAATAGTTCCGAGAGGCTATGTAGCAGCATTGGAGATTCAGTCAACGCCGATGGACAAAATCGAGAAGCCCAAAAGGCGGATAAGGAAGTTGCCTCTATAAAGGAGAAAATGAGCAAAGGAAAAGCTAAAGGATTTCGTGAGGATGAGCACGATACCCTATGGTTTGAGGACCGTGTTTATGTGCCCAATGACCCGAGAGATCGGGAAGTTGATTTTACAAGAAGCCCATGATTCACCCTATTCGATTCACCCAGAAATACCAAGATGTATTTGGATTTGAAGAACACTACGGTGGACCAGAATGAAGAAGGATATTGCGGAGTATGTAGCGATTTGCGATGTATGTCGAGAAAGTAAAGGCAGAACATCGAAGCCAAAGGATTGTTACAACCATTGCCGATACCCGAATGGAAGTGGGATAAACTAGGCATGGATTTTATCACGGGATTGCCAAAGACTTCGTTCAGGATATGACTCGATTTGGGTTATAGTCGACCGTTTGACCAAGGTAGCTCATTTTATTCCAGTCAAGACTACCTATAGCTGTGCTAAGTTGGCAAAGATATACATGACCAGAATTGTGTGCTTACACGGAGTTCCGAGGAGCATCGTATCGAGATAGAGGAACCCGGTTTACCTCGAAATTTTGGAACCGGTTACACGAAACATTGGGAACCCGATTGGAATTGATACAACTTTCCACCCACGAACCGATGGGCCGATGAGAGAGTCAATCAGATTTTGGAAGATATGCTTTGAGAGCTTGTGCCCTAGATTATGGATCTAGCTGGGATGATAATTTGCCGTATGCAGAATTTTCCTACAACAACAGTTACCAAACCAGCTTGAAGATGGCACCTTTCGAAGCTTTGTATGGAAGAAGGTGCAGGACACCATTGTTATGGGGAATGGCCCGGAGATCGTCGATTGTTTGGACCAGATTTGATTAAGGAGTGCGAGCAGAAAGTTAAGTTGATTCGAGACAGGCTCAAGGTAGCCCAGTCCAGACAAAGAGTTATGCCGATTCAAAGCGCCAAAGCGATTGAGTATGAAGTTGGAGACAGTATATCTCGAGTATCCCCGCTTGAGGAGTTAAGTGTTTTGGAGTTAAAGGAAAGTTAGCACCCGTTTCGTTGGACCGTATAAGATTTTGCAACGCATGGGAGAAGTTGCTTATAAGTTGGAATTGCGGAAGAATCGGGGAGTTCATGATGTATTCCATGTTTCTCGATTGAAGAAATGTCACCCGAGATAGCAGAGGTACCGTTAAGAGATACTTGTACCATTGGAAGCAATTCAGTTGAAGGATGACTTGACATATGAGGAGAAACCGGTTAAGATTCTCGATTATGCCAGCAGAGTTACCCGCAGCAAGGTTATCAAGTTTTGCAAAGTTCATTGGAGCCACCACACCGAGGATGAAGCCACACAGGAAAGAGAGGAAGTTTTGCTCAAGGACCACCCTCACCTATTTTCTAGCCAACCCGAATCTCGAGGGCGAGATTCATCTTAAGGGGTAGGTTTGTAACATCCCAAATTTTCAATTTGGAATGTTATACATTAGGTCATCATGCATATCATATTTTTCTCGCATTTTCCGATCCTAGAAAATTTCACGCAACTCAAGGACCCTCGGAGAGAGTTGGAAGTTTCATTATTTTCATATTTGGGATTTCTCAAATTTTGAAAATAGGATCATTGGATTTATTTAATTATCCTCATAAAGTTTTCCTATAAAAATATTAAGAGAGGGAATAATATGACTTTCCCAACATTTAGGAAAAATGAAGATATTTTAAATAAATCAAATTTGGTTTTGAAAGATTTATCTTTTAGGCAAAAATGAGCATTTTAAAAATATTATGCATGTTGCCGTTTTTAAAAGTTCATTTTGTTCGACTCATTTTTAGGAGTCGGGGAAAATTTGTTTTATTTAAATCGGAGTTCGTTTGATATTTTTTTAATTCGTTTTGTTTTATTTATAAAAAACGCGGCCTACTGGGCCAAGGCCCGGCCAGCCCGGCCTGAGCCCAGGCGCCCACCTCCTCTCCTCCTCCTCTCGCTCGGCCGCCCGGCGAACCCCGCCGCCGCCACGCGCCGCCGCCGCCCGTGTCCGGGGACACCGCCAGCCGCCCCCCTCCCCAAGGCACGGAGCCCCCTCCTATTTAACCCATGGGACCCCCCCTCTCTCCTCAACTCGCCTCGCCGCCCTCGACCGCCGCCGCCGCCCTTGAGCCGTCGCCGAGCACCCGCCGCCTCGTCGCCCCGAGCCCCTCGCCGACCCGCCGCCACGCCGACCCTTGAGCCAGCGGAGCCGCGAGCCCGCCGGCGACACGGAGGTAGCCACCGCCCCGCGCCGTTCCGATCCGGTTTTCCCCTAAAAACCCGATCCGGTTTATTTTAAAAAAAAAAGAAAAAAAGAGATGTTCGGTTTTTTTTTAAAACCTAGATTGGTTTTATTTATTTTTGGTTTTCTTAATTAACGAACGTTAACCGAACCGTTCGTTTCAATGAACGCGTTCGTTGGATTAGTTCTGTTAACGAACGTCCGTTATTTAATCCGTTAAATCGTTTTCTTTTAAATCGGATTTAATCCGTTATTTTCGATTTGATTTACGATCCGATTTTCAAATCTGTTTTATTTCTTGCTCGTTTATCGAATCGGGTGATTCAAAGCGCTGGAGTTTAAATATGAAACCGCCGTTCCGACTACCCTACTTACACAGAGTTTTGCTACTATGGAATTTTGACCTAATTTTAGATTGCTAAACCGAGTCGTTCTCTCTCGAGTTCCGACTTTCGATGCTTTATTTGATTCGATTCTTTTGCAACTGTGGTTCTTAAGTTGAACTATCTGGTTAGATCTTTTATTCGAGATTTCCTGTGCATTAGATGAGTACTTATTGTGTGCTTGTTGTTTGTCTGCTGCGTTAGATCACCCGAGTGCGCCGCTTGTTACTTGAATCTCTAGGACTCATGGATCATCAAAGAAGGCAAGTAACACTTTGATCATACCTTTTCTACTACCCAGTTTTATTGCATTAGATCAAACCCTCAAACACTTGCATGGTTAGGATCTAATTAAATTGTGGGATGGGAAGTAGATTGAGGTAGTACCTATTACCTGTTTACTTATGAAACCTTGGGAGCTACTTCTACGTTTGCTTGATTATGCCATGCTATGCTAGTAGTCGTGGATTGGGTGAGTGAATATCCATGACAGATGTGCGATTGTTACTTAAAGGTTTTTCTAAGGTGGCAACCTAAACACACATCTGGGTGGATTGAGGCACCTGGTTTCTATCGAGGACTTGCCTGTATTTCTTCGGACCGCCACCCAGCCCAAAGGGATCATGAGATTATTCAAACTAGAAACTTCCGTGTGCAGCCACAAGCCAATTATGGGCTCTGGCGTAGTTGACTAAGTTGTGCGAACTCTTACGGGTAGGCTAGCTGATGTAGGGGATGTAGGTTGAGTACGGTCTACCCACATGTAAGGTGCTAAGCGCTTACGAAAGACTATGTCTCGGTCATCCGTCTCTCAAACACCATGTAGTCACGAGAACCAAGCGGAGGCGATCGAGTCTTGTGGGGAAAAGTGCGCAAACCTCTGCAGAGTGTATAAACTAATCATGATTAGCCGTGTCCCGGTTATGGACAAATCTTGAGTATCTAGTACTTGAATATCATGTGAATCTCAACATGTTACTTCTAATAATAAAGTTATTGGGTTTTAATGAGTACCTTTTAATTGGGATTGAGGATGTCAACCATTCTCAATGTTTAACAACCACCATGATAGTTAAATAAAATTATTCCTTTGATGTAGGGAAAAATCGGCTTTATGCAAAATGTAACCGTAGAGCCTTTCCACCAGCCAAATATGCATGTAGTATAGGCTGTTGCGTCATTGTTCTCTATGTGTTACATTGCGGCATATTCCATGTCTTGACCCGTTTGGGCTGCAACTTTTCATGTTGCGAGACTTTTCAGACGTCGAGTAAGGTGTTAGGTCGTGGTTCTATACTCGGTGATGCCGTTGGAGTTGATGGACTCACTCGTTTTCCAAGCCTTCCATTGTTATTATTAGATGGCCTTAAGCCATATTATTGTATTAAGTTCCCTTGTGGACAACGATGTAATAAGTGTGTGATTGCTACTCTGCTATAAATCCTTGAAAATCTTGTGTGGTGTCGACATCGATCCAGGGATGACACTGAGCACAGAGCGCTAGATCCATTCGGGTCTGGTCGCGACAAACCGCCGTGACGTCATCTTGTCTGATTGTCGTGAACCGGCATGACGTCATCTGCCATAAAGAACTGTATATAACATCTTTTCATTAATGGGTCTGCAACAATCGAGGCGACAGCTCCACTTCCAAACTTGCGGCCCCTTGATTTTTGCGCCTGACATACATATCCCTTGCCTTTATAAATAGGGCCGAAGGGCCATTCTCCTTTCCCCTTCATGCCCTTCCGCATCGTCTTCCTTGCGCCGCCAAGCTCGTGAAGCTCCGCCGCCTCCGTCAACCATTGTCCCTGCATCATCCTTGGCCGTTGCATCACCCTGAACGTACCAGAGCATCGCGGCGACCTTCCGCTTCTTCCTCAGCTCCGGTAAATCTTCTGCTCTTTCCGCCCCAGATCTATTCTAGGGTTTCTAGGTTTTTCAGTGTTCATCCTTTGTTCTTTGTTCATATAATGGTTCTCAAAAGAACTCCTGAATCTCTGTTCTGTGTAATGGTAGCTTTTAGCCTCCGTTTTCACTTACGCATCTCAAGATTATAAATCTTATTTACATCCTTGCTCATTGATTTAGTACCACTCCGTTTTGGACCTTGAATATTTATTTCTTTTCTGAACATGCTCCAGATCCAAAACTATGAACTACTTTTGTGAAACCTGTTTTTGCACATCCACTCTTGATTCTTCAATGTTTCAGGCCAGGCGGTTTAACTTTGTAGAAAAATTAACAACTCGGCATATACCATTAGTCCCCTTGTTGAACCGCCAGGATTTCCAAGTTATGCATTGCCACCTTGCAGAACTCCGGTTATAAGCAACTTATTCCGGTTTAACAATGAATGTATCAATATATAGCCTTCCAACATATTCTTGAACCGGTATTACTGCTTTGCAGATTGCATCATGGCCAAGCAAGTGCATGAGTGTAATTGGGTCCCTTCTCGAGTGTTGAAACTCAAGCTGGATAACTTAGTCCACCGGCGCTTTTAGGCAAAAATGACGTCATTCACTGGAGGGTCCACGGCCGGAGAGTCCTCGAGAACCCAAGGATGGAGAGGTTGTTGTTTTCTTGACCATTTAGCCCGGGGCTTGATCCGCCCGGTTCAAAGTTTTATCCGGATGTCTTGGCCAACTTCCAACTGTGTCCACAAGATATTGGCCCCAACTCCATAACCAATATATGTCACTTTCAAGTGCTCTGTGAGGTTTTCTTTCAAGAGGAGCCCACAGTTGAATTGTTCAGAGATTGCTTCCATCTAAACTGCCGCACTGAATTTTCTGACGGTCCCAAAACTGAGTTGGGTGGTGTGGCGATTCAAAAGCGGAAAGAAGTCACTTACCCTCACGCCAAACTGCACAGCCATCCCAAAGAGTGGAATTCAACATGGTTTTACTACAAAGATACCTCTCCTAAGGGAGAAAATCCTTTACCGGGTTATCGTCCGAAGCGGCTAAGCAACACACATCCCCTCCCTCACAGACTGACTGCTAAGGAAAGAAGCAAATATGCCCCTCAACTATCCAAGCTCCGGGCCTTCATGGCCAATGGGTTGACAGGAGTTGATCTTGCTCGCTGCTGGATATCTTGGAGTATACTGCCCCTAAGCCTGCGCTCCGGTTTGATGTGCAAATACACAGAAGATGTGAAAGACCCTCTACGGCATATTGAGATCCAGCTGACAGACGATGAAGTTACTGAGGCTGTTAAGAGGATGTTAAACGAACCGGAAGATGCTTGCGCCCAAACCGGCCTGGCTCCCTTTTCTGCCATTAACAAACCGCCAGCCATAAGACCCATATCTTATGCCTTTATAAAATCTGACTATGTTCAAGTACTCTTTGTTGATATTAACATGTTTCAAACAGGGTGATGGTCCATTTTGGGGCAGGAAGACTCCACAAGAGAAACCGGTGGCAATAACCCGGCCCAATACCAAAGTTGTGAAGAAACCAGCAAATAGAAAGAAAACCACTGCCTCCTTCGATCCACCAGCTGACGATGATGTGGGTAATCCGGATCTTGTGGTAGAACTTGACTCACTTGGTTTATTTTTCACGCACCTTATTGATAATGATTTTGTCCAGGATGATGCTGAAGTCAGTCATGCTGATGTTGTAGAGGTAATCGCTCTTTCTTCCGATTCAAACCCTTTACCTTCAGTAAAAATCCGTCGGGCAAACCGGAAAGTTAAATTTTCTCATCCTCTTGCTTACTTGGATCGAAACTTTCTTATGAAGACACAACAACATGAAGCTCGTCGCACAACCCTGCACAGCGGACAGGTAGTCACCTCCACCGGTTTACCGAACAGTCTGGTTCAAAAACGCTGTTCAGAGGTCTCTAACTGTTTCGTCAATGCTTATCCTAAAGAGGGTTGCATTCGTCAACCTCTTAATCCATCTGACTCCGATTATCAGGTGACTTCTCATTCTTCCTCTGGCGAGTCAACAGGCACCCAACTCCCACCACTCAAGACAGTGCTTGGGTGAGCCATATTCCTGATAATGTTGTTTGGTATACCACTTTCAATATTCATTGGACTGATCCGTCTTTTTCCTTTCAGGGCCAAGCCTAGGCCAAGCAAAGCTCGCTTTGGACAAAGTGGCAGAAGACGATGCTCCTGAACCGACCCAAATACCAAATCCCGAGGAACACATCCAGGATGATATGCTGACCGACCCACCATCACAAAATCATGATGTTACTGTTGAAGAGGCACATGTTGATGCCACCGGCCCTTCAAATCAACCCACGAGTCCTGCTCAAACTGATAAGACAGCGAGTCCACCAAAGCATGCGGATAAACCGGCGACCCCAGTGTGAACCGGCGAAGCCAAGGATGACGATGTTGTTATTACTGGCTTTGGCCATTTCGAGCCAGGTAATCCTGTCTCCTTGTCCAAGCATACTGCAAAGGATGAATTTACTGCGTTTGGTAAAGGCAAGTGGAATGCCGATTTGGCAACTTATGCCGCTTTGAATCCCCAAGATCTTCATTCCGGTTATATGAACCGGCTATATACTAGCCGTGATTATGAAGCCGGTCTGGTGAATATGATGAAGGACAAATATGAGGTAAATTCCATATGACTCTCTTCTTGTACATTGACTCGTCTTAAAAGGTTGTCAATGCTTCCTGCCCGGTTTGAAGAATTAAACAAATCTGCTGCTAGAATCGGTGCTATAAACGCCTTAATCCGGGCCAAAGCATGGGTGCCGGATTTTGATCCTGTTGAAGCGGCGCAGGGCTTCCCAAGCTTGAAGGAAGACGGGACAGAATTTAGCAAAGAGGATCTCCGAGCGATAAACCGGGAAGTGCGCCCTTTGGCTTGCCAATTGGCTGAACAGGCAAATCTGTCTCACTATCAAGCCCAATATGATGGAGAAAATAAACGAGTGCCTGCACCGATTCCTAAAGCGGAGAACCTTATACCGCCAATCCGTAAGCATACTTACGCTCCCGATATTGAACCGTCGTCGTTGATCGATGATGAAGCCGTATTCCAAGCATTAATGGGAATCGACTGGACAACTGTTGATTTCCAGCCGCTGGGTAGGGAATCAGAAGTTGAAGCGGCGCAGGATGACCCGCAACCATCGAGGCCAAGTGGCGATCAAGCATAAACCGGAGGCGGTTTACATTATCGCTTCCTTATGTTATGCCAAAAACAATTATCTTATCCGGGCAATCGTGTTTGCCTTGTAATAGACTAGCTGCCACACTTTGTGTTGATATGCCTTCGTGCATATTTATTGCAATTTATGTTTTTATTGAATCATCAACCTTAAACTGTTGTCTGCAGGAAAAAGCTTAAAACGCCATTGTGGTTGTATCACCAAGCGGGTCATCATATCCATGTATATGAAATTAAAGATAATACTTTAGATTAAACATATGATAAAATATGGGAATATATGATACCTGCCATCGTAGGGCATGAAGTTGGCCGTGCCAACCTTGAAGCGAAGTTGTAAGAAACCCGCTCTGCTGAAGGAGAAAAACAACTCCTGTGTATATAGGGTCAGTTTACCAGGTAAACCGTTCCGGGTTAAGATGAACATCGGTGTTACTCCATAATAGGATGTTTATCAAAAATCAAACCGGGCAAAAGTGTCTCCGGATGAAAGACAAACCGTGTCCCGTCAACTGATACTTGAATCGGTTTAATAATTGTCGGTTTAAGGACACAACAAGAGAAATATGCAAAAAGACAAACAAATTTCCAGCAAAGGCAAAGACAAAATCTTTTGCGAAAAGAGGTTGTTTGAGCCGATCAAGTGGCATTACCATGGTCGGACACGACCAAACCCCCAATAGGAGTAGCTATGGTTCATGTCAGCCAGGTCCCCAAATGATGCAGTGGCATTACGCCGATCAAGAGGTGTAGCGATGGTTCGGGTTCGACCAAAGCCCCCAAGTGATTCTGTGGCCTTAGGCCGATCAAGAGGCGTGACTGGTTCAGACGTGACCAAGTCCCCAAGTGATCTCGTGACTTTCGCCTATCAAAAGGTGTTGCATTGGTTTGGACACGACCAAGCCCCCAAGTGACATGATATAAAGCTTTGTTAAAAAGCTAACTCAAGGGGTAAACCGAAGACCGCTTTAAGATAAAAACTCCGTGTAACCACTCATGATGTAAAAATAACAGAGACCCCGCTTTAGCTAAGGCTCCGGTTTATTGTATTGATCATAATATATGCATTGTCATCATATGTACATAAGTAGAGCCTATGGCTCAAGTATAGTAGGGCCGAAGATGAGCTATGTTCCACGGCTTGTTGGTCTCCTCCTCTGATGTACGTGAGTCTTTATGTTCTCGAATATCAATCAGATAGTACGACCCGTTGTGCAGATTCTTGCTGACCACGAAAGGTCCCTCCCAAGGTGGGGATAACTTGTGCATATCACTCTGGTCTTGGATGAGCCGGAGCACCAAATCTCCTTCTTGAAAGGTTCTGGTTCTAACTTCGGCGTTCGTGGATAACGATTTAAGATCCTACTGGTAAATCGCCGAACGGGCAGCTGCAATGTCACGCTCCTCATCCAACAGGTCCAAAGCGTCTTGCCGTGCTACCTCGTTGTCCGCTTCAACATAAGCTGATACACGAGGTGAATCATGACGGATATCACTGGGGAGAACTGCCTCCGCTCCGTAGACCATGAAGAACGGTGTGTATCATGTCGATCTGTTGGGTGTAGTATTGATGCTCCATAACATAGATGGTAACTCCTCAACCCAACAACCCGGTGTCCGCTGCAAAGGAACCATAAGCCAGGGTTTGATACCTTGTAAGATCTCTTGGTTAGCTCTCTCTGCTTGACCATTGGACTGTGGGTGAGCCACTGATGAAACGTCAAGCCGGATGTGCTCACGTTCACAGAACTCCTTCATAGCACCCTTGGATAGATTGGTACCATTATCGATAATGATACCGTGTGGAAAGCCAAACGGAAAATCACCTTTTAATGAATTGAACCGTCGTGGCTGCGGCACACTTGGCCGACGGGCTCCGCTTCCACCCACTTTGTAAACTTGTCAACCGCCACCAAGAGGTGGGTCTTCTTGTCCTTGGACCGTTTGAAAGGCCCAACCATATCCAGCCCCCAAGTCGCAAACGGCCAAGTAATTGGAATCATCCTCAATTCTTGATCCAGCACATGAGCGCGTCTTGAGAACTTCTGACAGCCGTCACATCGCCTAACCAGGTCCTCCGCATCCGCATGAGCAGTCAACCAATAGAATCCGTGACGAAACGCCTTAGCCACCAGAGATTTTGAACCGGCGTGGTGTCCACAATCTCCTTCGTGAATTTCACGCAAGATTTCACAGCCTTCCTCCGGCGACACACAACATTGAAACGCTCCAGACACGCTGCAATGATGCAACTCGCCATTGACAATAGTCATGGACTTGGATCGCCGGATTATCTCGGCTAGCGTCTCATCCTCGGTAACTTCGCCCGGTTCATGTATGCAAGATAAGGAACCGTCCAATCCGGAATGACATGCAGAGCCACCACCAACTGAGCCTCCGGATCAGGAATAGCCAAATCTTCTTCGCCAGGGAGCTTGACCGACGGGTTATGCAGAACATCTAAGAAGACATTAGGCGGGACCGGTTCACGCTGAGAGCCCAGTCGGCTTAAAGCGTCCGCTGCTTCATTCTTCCGTCTGTCCACGTGATCCACCTGATATCCCTTGAAGTGGCCTGCAATAATATCCACCTCACGACGGTATGCTGCCATGAGCGGGTCCTTAGAATCCCAAGTGCCAGACACTTGTTGGGCCACCAGGTCCGAGTCACCAAAGCACTTAACTCGGTTGAGATTCATCTCCTTAGCCATCCGAAGACCATGGAGTAAAGCTTCGTACTCAGCTGCATTGTTAGTACAGGGGAACATTAAGCGGAGAACGTAACAGAACTTATCACCTCGTGGGGAAGTTAACACGACTCCAGCCCCGAGCCCTCAATTACTGGACCCATCAAAATGAATAGTCCAATAGGTGTGATCCGGCTTTTCTTGGTGCTTGTAGTTCCGTCCAATCATTGATGAAATCCACAAGTGCTTGAGACTTGATCGCTGTCCGAGGCACGTATTTCAAACCGTATGCCCAAGCTCTATAGCCCACTTGGCAATCCGGCCAGTTGCCTCCCAGTTTTGAATTATATCTCCCAAAGGAGCAGAGCTGACCATTGTGATGGGATGTCCCTGGAAGTATTGCTTAAGCTTCCGGCTTGCCATGAAAACTCCATACACCAGCTTCTGGCAATGCGGGTATCTTTGCTTGGACTCAATAAGAACCTCGCTGATATAGTAAACCGGATGCTGAACCGGATATTCCTTGCCCGCCTCCTTGCGCTCCACCACGATAGCTACGCTGCCGCGAGCATTTGCTGCCACATAGAGTAGCAATGGTTCCTTGTCAATCGGAGCAGCAAGAACAGGCGGATTGGCTAGCTGCCGCTTTAAGTTCTCCAGTGCTTTATTAGCGGCCGGACTCCAGACTAAGGGATCTGCTTTCTTCAGCATCTGATACAAAGGGATCGCCTTCTCACCGAGGCGGCTGATAAACCGGCTCAACGCGGCAATCCGGCCTGCCAAGTGCTGGACATCATTGACACATTTCGGTTTAGCCAGGGCGGTGATAGCTGTGATCTTCTCCGGATTAGCCTCAATTCCCCTGTTGGACACCAGAAAACCCAATAACTTGCCTGTCGGTACACCAAAAACACACTTGGCGGGTTGAGCATCATCTTGTATGTACTCAGAGGTTATCAAAGGTTTCCTTCAAATCATCAACCAGAGTCTCCTTCTCCCTTGACTTAACCACAATATCATACACATAGGCATGTACATTACGGCCGATCTGCTTATGAAGGAAATTTTGTACACACCGTTGATAAGTTGCCTGAGCACTCTTGAGCCCAAAGGGCATAGATACATAGCAGAAGGCTCCAAAGGGTGTTATGAACGCCGTCTTCTCCTGGTCCTTAGCGCCATCTTGATCCGATGATAACCAGAATATGCATCGAGAAAACTCAAACGCCACAACCCGCCGTAGCATCAATAATCTGATCGATGCGGGGGAGGGCAAAGGATCTCGCTGGACAAGCCTTATTAGATCCGTGTAATCCACACACATGCGCCAGTGCCGTTCTTCTTAAGGACCAAAGACCGGATTAGCCAGCCATTCAGGATGGAACACTTCAACAATAAAGCCAGCCACTAAGAGCCTGGCCACCTCCTCTCCAATAGCTTTGTGCCTTTCTTCGTTGAACCGGCGGAGAAACTGCTTCACCGGTTTGTACTTAGGATCAACATTAAGAGTGTTCTCAGCGAGTTCCCTCGGTACACTTCGCATGTCAGAAGGCTTCCATGCAAAAATGTCCCGGTTCTCACGGATGAACTCGATGAGCGCACTTTCCTATTTCGGATCCAAGTTGGTACTGATACTAAACTGCTTGGACGAGTCACCAGTCTGAAGTCAACAAGCTTAGTCTCATTGCCGATTTGAACTTTAGAGCCAGATCATGCTCTGTGGTTGGCTTCTTCAACGGAGTCATGTCCGCCGGATCAACATTATCCTTGTAGTACTTCAACTCTTCCGTGGCACAAACCGACTCTGCATAGGCCGCATCACCTTCTTCACACTCCAAGGAAATCTTGCGACTTCCATGAACGGTTATGGTCCCCTTGTGACCCGGCATCTTGAGCTGCACATAAATATAACAGGGCCGTGCCATAAATTTGGCATAAGCCGGCTGCCCAAATAAAGCGTGGTATGGGCTCCGGATCTTCACCACCTCAAAATTTAATGTTTCTAACCTGGAATCATGATCATCTCCAAAGGCCACCTCCAGAGCTATCTTTCCAACGGGATATGCTGACTTACCAGGTACCACACCATGGAATACCGTATTGGACGGTTTATGATTCTTTTCTGTTAGTCCCATGCGGCGGAAGGTCTCATAGTATAAGATATTAATGCTTCTTCCTCCATCCATGAGCACCTTGGTGAACTTGTAACCTCCCACCTGAGGTGCCACCACCCACGCTAGCTGACCCGGATTGTCAACCCGGGGAGGGTGATCCTCTCTGCTCCATATGATTGGCTGTTCGGACCAGCCTAAATAACGAGGCACGGCGGTTCAATGAATTCACTTTGCTTTCGCTTTGTGAAGCTTCGGTCTCGTTTATCCAAGCTAGTGGTGAATACGTGATATTGCCCGCTATTCAACCGCTTTGGATTGCTCGATAACCCGACCATCGCTGCTGGTTGTAACCACCACGGCTATTACGATTGTTTTGATTGTTATGTCCACCCTGATCTCCATTGAAGCCTGAACCGGCATTTCCTCCACCGTGACACGGCCCATGGAAACCGGATCCTGAGCCACCACCTGATCCGTGATCATACCAGAAAGCATTAGAATTTTTGAACTCCTGCATAATATAGCAATCCTTCCAAAGGTGGGTGCCTGCGTCTCCTTCGTCCCGTGCTTTGGACAGGGCTGGTTTAATAGATAAGTCAGGCGGTCCGGGTTGGGGTTTGGAGCCCCACCGTGATTTGGCGGTTTACCCTTCCGTCGCTGGCCCCTGTCCTGCGCGCTAGTGTTAGCCACAAAATCCATGCTGCCATCCGCTTTACGCTTGCCTCCGTTACCATGACCTGCTGTGTTGTGTTGCAGCCCCTTGGAGTTGATGTTCTTCTTTCCCTTCCCTGTCTTGTCATCATCAGACTCGGGATCCTTGGTACTATCAGAATCAGCATACTTCACTAACGCAGTCATGAGGGTCCCCATATCATTACAATGGCGCTTCATCCGTCCCAATTTCAACTTCAGAGGTTTAAACCGGCAGTTGCTTTCAAAAGTTATAACCGCGGAGTCGGTGTTGATCTGATCGATGAGTGCAAAATTTACGAAACTTCGGCGTACCCAGCGGTTGTTGACTCTCCTTCCTCCACGGACACATGCCGCTAAGTCCACTATCAACATGGGATGCTTACATGTATCCTTGAAATTCTGGATAAACCGGGCTCATAATCGGGCCCATGAACCGATAGAATTGGCTGGTAAGCTCTTTAACCAAATACGGGTTGTCCTTCAAGCATCATGGTGAAATACTTTGCACATGCCGCTTCATCTACGTCAAGCATTTCCATGGCCATCTCATAGCTCTCTATCCATGTTTCCGGAGACAAATCGGCCGTGTAATTTGGCACCTTGCGCGGGCCCATGAAATCCTTGGGCAGGCGCACATTGCGTAAAGCGGGACAAGACAAGGCACTCCCAAAGAACTAGAAGTAACTCCTGGCTCGATCGAGGTGGTTGGACGAACCGGCGTGGTCGACGAGCCTCATGTTGCGCTGCTAACTCGGCATCCCTTCGTGCTCGGGCCGGTCCACCACTTCACGAGCATCACCCACGGGTTATGGCCGCAGGCGCTTCACGGTTCCGTGCATTCTTGGATACGGCGGTTCATCCATCCGCTTCTTTGTAACTCCGGCTCGGACGGGGTGGAATGAATTGATCCACGGCTATATGAATATGCTTCCTGCTGAACCAAGGCTGTTCGAAGAAGTTCCTTAACCCGGCGCGTCTCCACCGCTTGCGGTGAATCACCTTCAATCGGGATGGCCTCCAATCGTGAAGCGGCGGCGATAAGATTGTCCATTGGATTGGAATAATGACCTGGAGGTGTCTGGACAGGCTGAGGTACGATGTTATTCTGTCGAGGCGGCTCCATCAAAGTAGGCTGAACCGGTGCAAGGCCCAGTGTGCCTCCGCCCGGTTTAGCCACGACGGGTTACTAGTCCTCGCTCTGGGTATTAAAGAGGTTTCGGCATCGAAAACCGTCGGCGGCGTAGACCGATGCTTCCTTTTCGTGACTTCATGCGACACGCTTACGGTCCAAAGATAAGCCTATAGGCTGCGCATCCAAAGCGGCCCGCTCTGCGGCCATCCTGTTGTTCTCAGCTGCCAGGTCGGCCTTGGCCTGAGTGATCTGTTCCCTCACCTTTGCAATCTCCGTGTTGTGGGCGTCCTGATCCGCCGGATTAGCCTCCGCCATAAGCACAGCCAACGCATCAAACAGATCAGATAAGACTTGAGCCGGCGGTTGCACAGGGCCTCCTGCCCCGGCCGCTGCCGCCGCTGCTGATTCGGAGAACATTGCTGCTGCAGTCGAAGAGTGGATCGCCGCCTGCGTACCGGCCATGAATATTCCAACCCGGTTGGGCAGATCAGAGGGGTCCGGAATACTGTCACCATCGAAGCAGCCCCCAATACGGCCGTCTTGCAGTTGATACAATGATTCGGTTTCTCCGGTTGAGGACTCGTCGCCGGAATAAACGACGGTCTCGCTACCAGATGCCGATCCATCTTCATATTCTCCTCCGTGGATGACTCCCACGAAGGCACGCTTCACGGCCGGTTTAAGCTAGGCAGATCTCGCACGCTGAGCCGTTTCGACGAGGTCGGTGCAGATGTCCGGCTCAGGGCCCGGTTCACCGATCTTGCCAATGAAGACGTGTATGCCACCAAAGGGGACCCGGTACCCGTACTCAATCGAGCCGGCCTCGGGGCCCCAGCCTGAATCGTCGATGTAGAGCCTGCCGCGACGACTCTTGGTCATCCGGCCTGGCGTAACCCTTGAGTCCTTCAAGTTGCCCTCCAAGAACTTGAAACCATCGTGCGATAGCCCCATGGTGGGCGCCAACTGTCGTGGTTTTGTCACGGCAGATGTCCTCATGAAAGGACTTAGTCGTGGAGCCATCGCAACGGGTTAGCTTGAAGGGGTTAAAGCGGACACAAGGACGCAAGAGAGTTTATACTAGTTCGGCCCCTTCGATGAGGTAAAAGCCTACGTCTAGTTGTGATGGAATTGATGGGGTTTGCCTGTTGTTCTTGAAGCACCGCCGGGTCGCCCCCTTATATACATGGGTGACGCCCGTCGGTTTGCAGAGTCCCGAGACTGGCTCATAGATGTGTCTGGTTCGGTCTCTAGTATTTCTAACTTACAACACAAGTTACATACTAATTCTGGTTCATGGCTACAAGCCTTAAACCGGTTCTGGGCCTTGGGCCCTTATAGAATATCCTCACGGGCTTCAAGCATACTTGACTACTGATGAAGTTAACCCGGCCTATCCTAGCCGGTTTACGCTCGGTAGTAATATCCCCAACACAATGTCTTTGTTTGCCATGATATGTTCCTGCAGCATGTTGTTTGCTAGCTCTAAACATTGCTACCTGATGCTGTTTATGCCATGTTAGTATTTTTTGCTACCTGATGATGTTTATGCCACGTTAGTATTTTCACTAAGTCTGTGAATCTGTTATCATTTGCATTTTGGTCATGCTGTTTTATGCTTGTTCTAGTGAGTTCTAGCAGGATCTCTGTTCATGTTTGTGGAGCTTCATGTGTACTTTGCTTCCATGTGCATTGTTTCTATGTTGGAGTGCTGTAGAATAGATTCTTGGTGCATCTTAAGTGCTATGATGCTGTTAAGGGCAGTTTTGCATCATTCTTGTTTTGCTTGTCATTTGCAAACCATGCATCCGTTTCTGGTGATCCTTATATCGATTTCGACCGGAATCACCTCATCTTTCCAGCGCCATACTTGGTTTTCCAAGTTGATGCCTTGATCATCCTTTCCCTTTCAGAGTTCTCATATGCATTGCACATCATGCCTTGCATCCCATGCCATGTATTGCATCATGTTGCTTGCGCATTGCACCGTGATTGATTGTTATTTTGTTGCTTGTGTTCTTTATTTGGGTAGAGCAGGGAGATGAGTTCGTGAATGAGGAACCTATTGAGTACGCTAACGAGGAGCCAGCTTTCGACAACTCTGAGAACTTTGCAGGCAAGACGACCATTACCCTCGATATCACTTCTATCTTTGCTTGCTAGTTGTTTGCTCTATCTCTATGTTGTGCTACCTACCACTTGTTTATCTTGCCTCCCATATTTCCATGTCAAGCATCTAACCCACCTTCCTAGCAAACCTTGTTTGGCTAAGTTACCACTTTTGCTCAGCCCCCTCTTATAGCGTTGCTAGTTGCAGGTGAAGATGAAGCTGGTTCCACGTTGGAACATGGACATGTTTGGATATCACAATATCTCTTATTTAATTAATGCATCTATATACTTGGTAAAGGGTGGAAGGCTCGGCCTTATGCCTGGTGTTTTGTTCCACTCTTGTCGCCCTAGTTTCTGTCATACCGGTGTTATGTTCCTTGATTTTGCGTTCCTAACGCGATTGGGGTTATGGGACCCCCTTGACAGTTCGCTTCGAATAAAACTCCTCCAGCAAGGCCCAACCTTGGTATTACATTTTCCTAACAACCTATACCTTTCCCTTGGGTCGGCCAACCCGAGGGTCATCTTTATTTTACCCCCCCCCCCCCCCGGGGGGGGGGGGACAGTGCTTCTCTAAGTGTTGGTCCGAACCGAGTAGACTGCGGGGCCACCTTGGGGAAACTTGAGGTTTGGTTTTACTCGTAGGACGGGATTTGTCAGCACATTCGGGCGGTCTTGCTGGTCTTGTTTTACCATTGTCGAAATGTCTTGTAACCGGGATTCCGAGACAGATCGGGTCTTTCCGGGAGAAGGAATATCCTTCGCTGATCGTGAGAGCTTGTGATGGGCTAAGTTGGGACACCCCTGCAGGGTATAATCTTTCAAAAGCCGTGCCCACAGTTATGTGGCAGATGGGAATTTGTTAATGTCCGGTTGTAGAGAACTTGACACTTGACTTAATTAAAATGCATCAACTGCGTGTGTAGCCGTGATTATCTCTTTTCGGCGGATCCCGGGAAGTGAACACGGTTCTTGTGTTATGGTTGTGCGTAAGTAGTTTCAGGATCACTTCTAGCTTCACGGCCGTTGTGTTGCTTCTCTTCTCGCTCTTATTTGCGTATGTTAGCCACGATATTTGCTTAGTGCTTGCTGCAACTCCACCTCATTACCCCATCCTACCCATAAGCTTAAATAGTCTTGATCTCGCGGGTTTTGAGATTGCTGAGTCCTCGTGACTCACAGATACTACCAAAACAGTTGCAGGTGCCGCTGATACTAGTGCAGGTGATGCTACCGAACTCAAGTGGGAGTTCAACGAGGACCTTAGTCATTACTATGTTTCGCTTCCTGATGATCAGTAGTGGAGCCTAGTTGGGACGATCAGGGATCTAGCATTTGGGGTTATCTTCTTTTCTTTTGGATTTGACCGTAGTCGGTCTATGTGTGTACTCTGAATGATGTATGTTTAATTAATGTATTGTGTGAAGTGGCGATTGTAAGCCAACTCTTTATCCCTTTCTTGTTCATTACATGGGATTGTGTGAAGATGACCCTTCTTGCGACAAAACCACAATGCGGTTATGTCTCTAAGTCGTGCCTCGACACGTGGGAGATATAGCCGCATCGTGGGTGTTACAATGCGAGAGGTTGACACTGATTTCTTATAGATTACTTTCAACTACTTTATGAACATCAATGCTACCTTTGAAGAGGGTATATTTGCACCAGTAACTTCTGTTATGGATATTGCAAGTAATCCCTCTGCTCCCATGCCTTTGAAGACATGTTCTAGTGTCTTTGTTCACTCATTTTTGTGCGTATATGTAGTCATATATGGAGTAAAATATCGAAAATCATCTTATATTTCTAAACGGAGGTAGTAATAAAATATTTGGTTTCTGTTTGAATTAGAACCAGGTCCGCAATGGAGATGAAGTTCTCAAAGTCATGCGTGTGAACTGGAAGACCTGAGGATGAGTTCTACTGCTAAACTATCCAGCTATTGTGTCCTTGTCGCCACGTGTCCTGAACTAGTGGTTTCCTGTAGCATTGTTGTCAGGCGTGTTCTTGAGGCTGTACTTGACCACAACAATTTCCTGGTTGTGCCTTCTATTACGAAGGGTGTGGTTCTTGTAAAGCTTCCCGACAAATCTGATGCAGCCTATCTTCATCGTCATGTTTGTGAGTGTAAAGACCACTCTGTTAGGTTCTCCAAGGTTGAGGAGATGGTGATGGTGCCGGTAGACATCTCTCACGAAGTCCATGGCCTAGTCAGTTATGCGGGGTTCATCCCGTAGGTCGGTGGCAAGAAATAGTCTCAGAGAGTTTAATTAGTGCAACTTTGCTTGTCTGTAGTAAGTACTATTGTTCAGTACTTGATTTGTGTTTGTGAACCCTGTATTGTTTAGTACTGCCACTTTTGGTGTGTGGTGAGTCCTGAGAACAGTCTATGTTAATGTTTGTCCACTCAATTTAGTCTGTATATTTTGAAGTTTTCAGATCATCTTTTTTGTAAGGACGGTTTATCAATTATGGTACACTCCAATATATGTATGATTGCAGGGTTTATCGCACCCACCAGGATTTCCAGTCCCATGGATGTTCGGTCCATACGATTTATCACGACCTTTGGACTGTCCTGCTTGTGGGAGTAGGCGGGGGCCCTGCATGCCACGCGTAGTTGGACGCACCAATCTTACATTTAGTACTTCAACATAGTGATTTCCTGGTAAGGATTCACTCTTGTCACATCAAGTAAATCTTATTGATTTACTGTCTAGATCTTATTGATTTAATGTCATGTTTTCTTTCTTTTGCTACAATTTTACGATGCAGGTTTTGCCATGTGACATTCATCACAGAATAAACCGTTTGGTTTGCTCTACGATGGATATTTTTGCAGGTTTCACTTATTATGTCATGTCAGTAATGAAGGCACTGTCCATCACTTATATTACCGGAAAAAATTGGATCAGTCTGCTGTCTGAGTACAAGTTGAATCCCTATGATGAACTACAGTTTGGTTTAACAAACACGCCACAATTAGTCATTCTCACGTTTAAAAGAAATGAATAAAAAGACTGGATCATGGTCACGGAGCCTAGTCAAGTTAGAAAGCTGATCATAGCAGATCAGACACGATCGCCGATGTCTCGCACATCGGTACCACCTTCAAAGAACAGATCGAAATCGCGGCAGTTGCTCTTGCAATCGACAATGGCGGCTCGGCTGATCCAGCTAAGGATTGGGCACCGACCGCGTCAGCGGATCAGGCTGATCTACCGGAGGATCGGGCATCGACACGGACACCTGCTCCGACACCGACACCAGCTCTACAAGGAGCACCATCTCCGGCAGCAGCAGCGGCACTACCAGTCGCACTGGCACGGGCACCGGCAATGGCTTCGGCTCCTGCACCAACACTTGCACTTGCATCTGCTCCGGCCCGTGCAGCGGCAACGGAACCAACAGTTGCACTGGCAACAGACTGGGCTGCATTTCGCACTTCATATACCAAAGTCCTTACAAAAACCGACATGTCCACCTTCTTGGTAAGCATTGGTCGCCCAAGTGCTTCATTCTTTTTTCTTTCCATGTTGTTTCACATGATTCATTGTGTTGATCTAACTGTTTGTGTATGTCTTCTTTTTTGCAAACAGAGAATTCCTAGAGCAACGAGGGAGTCGTTCAACAATTGGGCGACCGTGGCCAAGTTTCTCTTACCATGCGCAACCTTGGCGTGAATGAACCTGCTCAATATACTGTAAGTACAAAGGATGGTCGCATGATGATTGATGTTAAAGGATGGTCAAGGTTCAAATCTAAATCATATCTTGCGGTAGGGGATGATGTCAAAATCGAACTTTCTCGGCAAGGAGAGCTGGTCCAAATCAACTTTGAAATTCTTGATGCAAGACGCATAGCCGAACTGATCTATCCTCGAGAGATTTTGATGTAATACTCTGGCATGGCGAAACAAGTGTCCTGTGTGTATAAGTTGTACGAAAGTATCGTTGATAGAATTGTAACTCTGATTGCTTGTTAGGAACTATCGTTTGATTTCATTCCAATAGCTTTCGTGCTTTATTCAATTTTGTGTATTCGCCTTGCGACAACATCTAAAACCAGCGCCGTATCAACCGCTTGCAATACGAAAAGCACTGAGGTAGAACACATGGGCCTCCAAACATGCAGGCTGCTACCTCTTGAGCTTGCGTTGTTTTTTCCCTTGAAGAGGAAAGGGTGATGCAGCAAAGTAGCGTAAGTATTTCCCTCGGTTTTTGAGAACCAAGGTATCAATCCAGTAGGAGACTACACGCAAGTCGCCTCGTACCTACACAAACAAATAAGAACCTTGCAACCAACGTGATAAAGGGGTTGTCAATCCCTTCACGACCACTTGCAAAAGTGAGATCTGATAGAGATAATAAGATAAATATTTTTGGTATTTTTATAATATAAATTGGAAAGTAAAGATTGCAAAGTAAAAATAGATTGGAAACTTACATGATGGGAAATAGACTCGGGGGCCATAGGTTTCACTAGTGGCTTCTCTCAAGATAGCATATGTATTACGGTGGGTGAACAAATTACTGTCGAGCAATTGATAGAAAAGTGCATAATTATGAGAATATCTAGGCATGATCATGTATATAGGCATCACGTTCGCGACGAGTAGACCGAAACGATTGTGCATCTACTACTATTACTCCACACATCGACCGCTATCCAGCATGCATCCAGAGTATTAAGTTCATAAGAACAGAGTAACGCATTAGGCAAGATGACATGATGTAGACGGATAAACTCAAGCAATATGATATAAAACCCATCTTTTTATCCTTGATGGCAACAATACAATATGTGCCTTGCTGCCCCTGCTATCATTGGGAAAGGACACCGCAAGATTGAACCCAAAGCTAAGAACTTCTCCCATTGCAAGAAAGATCAATCTAGTAGGCCAAACCAAACTGATAATTTGAAGAGACTTGCAAAGATAACCAATCATACATAAAATAATTCAGAGGAGATTCGAATATTGTTCATAGATAAACTTGATCATAAACCCACAATTCATCGGATCTCGACAAACACACCACAAAAAGAGTTACATCGAATAGATCTCCAAGAAGATCGAGGAGAACTTTGTATTGAGATCCAAAGAGAGAGAAGAAGCCATCTAGCTAATAACTATGGACCCAAAGGTCTGTGGTAAACTACTCACACATCATTGGAGAGGCTATGGTGTTGATGTAGAAGCACTCCGTGACCGATTCCCCCTCCGACGGAGCGCCAGAAAAGGCCCCAAGATGGGATCTCACGGGTACAGAAGGTTGCGGTGGTGGAAATAGGGTTTCGTGGTGCTCCTGGATGTTTTCGGGGTATATTGGTATATATAGGAGGAAGAAGTAGGTCGGTGGAGCTGCGAGAGGCCCACGAGGGTGGGGGCGCGCCCAGGGGGTCAGGCGTGCCTCCCTGCCTCGTGGCCTCCTCGCTTCTTTCTTGACATCCACTCCAAGTCCCCTGGATCATGTTTGTTGCAAAAATCACTCTCCCGAAGGATTCATTCTGTTTGGATTCCGTTTGATATTCCTTTTCTGCGAAACACTAAAAACAAAAAAACAGCAATTTGCACTCAGCCTTCGGTAAATAGGTTAGTCCCAAAAATAATATAAAAGTGTATAATAAATCCCATTAAACATCCAAAACAAATAATATAATAGCATGGAACAATCAATACTATAATCCCATTAAACTTTACCATTCTGTTTGGGAACCGCCTATAATGTGTGTAGCATGGAAGATATCGCCATATCTTAGTTGTTATGTTGACAACGAAATATGCCGCTCAAAATATTATTTATCTCTATTTCAAAACCGAGTTCTGGCACTCTACAAATCCATGTTTCCCTCTGCGAAGGGCCTATCTATTTACTTTTATGTTGAGTCATCATCCTCTTATTAAAATGCACTAGCTGGAGAGCGCAGCTGTCATTTGCATCCATTACTGTTAATTTATATTGGGTATGACTATGATTGGATCTCTTTTACCATGAATTACAATGTCATGTCAGTCCTCGATCTTTAAAGGTGCTCTGCATTTATGTTTTGCGGTCTCAGAAAGGGCTAGCGAGATACCATCTTGTTATATCATATCATGATTGTTTTGAGAAAGTGTTGTCATCTGAGATTTATTATTATCGCTCGCTAGTTGATTATGCTATTGATATGAGTAAACATGAGACCTGAGAGTTATTGCAAATGTGGTTAGTCATAATCTTTGCTAAAAACTTGAATGCTGGCTTTACATATTTACAACAACAAGAACAAACAGGGTTTGTAAAAGTTTTTCTTTATCAATTTCAGTTTGTCAACTGAATTGCTTGAGGACAAGCAAAGGTTTAAGCTTGGGGAAGTTGATATGTCTCCGTCGTATCTACTTTTCCAAACACTTTTTCCCTTGTTTTGGACTCTAACTTGCATGATTTGAATGGAACTAACCTGGACCGATTTGTTTTGTTGAGAATTGCCATAGTGTTATTTATGTGCAGAAACAAAAGTTCTCGGAATGACCGGAAACTCCACGGAACGTCTATTTGGAAATAATAAAAAATCATTGCAAAAGATGAAGACCATGGGGGCCCACACCCTGTCCACGAGGGTGGGGGCGCGCCCTCCCCCTAGGGCACGCCCCCTACCTCGTGGGCCCCCTAGAGCTCCTCCGACGCCAACTCCAACTCTATATATTTGCTTTCGAGGAGAAAAAATCAAGGAGAAGAAATCATCGCGTTTTACGATACGGAGCCGCCGCCAAGCCCTAAAACCTCTCGGGAGGCTGATCTGGAGTCCGTTCGGGGCTCCGGAGGGGGATTCATCGCCATCGTCATCATCAACCATCCTCCATTACCAATTTCATGATGCTCACCACTGTGCGTGAGTAATTCCATCGTAGGCTTGCTGGACAGTGATGGGTTGGATGAGATCTATCATGTAATCGAGTTAGTTTTGTTAGGGTTTGATCCCCAGTATCAACTATGTTCTGAGCTTGATGTTGCTATGACTTTGCTATGCTTAGTGCTTGTCACTAGGGCCCGAGTGCCATGATTTCAGATCTGAACCTATTATGTTTTCATGAATATATGTGAGTTCTTGATCCTATCTTGCAAGTCTATAGTCACCTACTATGTGTTATGATCCGGCAACCCCGAGGTGACAATAATCGGGACCACTCCGGTGATGACCATAGTTTGAGGAGTTCATGTATTCACTATGTGCTAATGCTTTGTTCGGTACTCTATTAAAAGGAGGCCTTAATATCCCTTAGTTTCCATTAGGACCCGCTGCCATGGGAGGGTAGGACAAAAGATGTCATGCAAGTTCTTTTCCATAAGCACGTATGACTATATTCGGAATACATGCCTACATTACATTGATGAATTGGAGCTAGTTCTGTGTCACCCTATGTTATGACTGTTACATGATGAACCACATCCGGCATAATTCTCCATAACCGATCCAATGCCTACGAGCTTTTCCTATATTGTTCTCCGCTTATTTACTTTCCCGTTGCTACTATTACAATCACTACAAAACACCAAAAATATTACTTTTGCTTCCATTACTTTTGTTACCGTTTCCACTACTATCATATTACTTTGCTACTAAATACTTTGCTGCAGATACTAAGTTATCCAGGTGTGGTTGAATTGACAACTCAGCTGCTAATACTTGAGAATATTCTTTGGCTCCCCTTATGTCGAATCAATAAATTTGGGTTGAATACTCTACCCTCAAAAACTGTTGTGATCCCCTATACTTGTGGGTTATCAAGACTATTTTCTGGCGCCGTTGCCGGGGAGCATAGCTCTATTCTTTGAGTCACTTGGGATTTATATCTGCTGGTCACTATGAATAACTTGAAAGACGCTAAGACAACAATTTATCCCTCAACTATGAGGGAGGTAAGGAACCGCCATCTAGCTCTGCACTTGATTCACCTTCTGTTTTGAGTAAGCTTGCGACACCTAAACCTGCTTCTGCTATTCGTTCTAATATGTCGCATGTTATTTATGATGCCACTTCTGCTATGCATGATACTTATGATGAAACTACTTCTATGCTTGATACTACTGTCCCACTTAGTGAATTTCTTGATGAACAAATTGCTAGGGTTAGAGAGAAAGAAATTATTGAAACTGATTATATTGATGAAAGTGATGATGAAGACTTGCATGTTATTCCTAAGGGTTATATTTTTGATAAAGAAGCTTCTGCGGCTATTTTAGCTTGCAAAGATAGATATGAACTCAAGAGGTTATTAGCTAAATGGAATAAGCAATCTCGTAACGATAGAATGAGACCTGACCCTGCTTTTGTAACTTCACCTATCTGTGTTACCGATAAGGATTATGAATTCTCTGTTGATCCTGATATAATTACTTTGGTTGAATCTGATCCTTTTCATGGCTATGAATCTGAAACTGTTGTGGCACATCTTACTAAATTAAATGATATAGCCACCATGTTCACTAATGATGAGAGAACTCGCTACTTTTATATCCTTAAAATATTTCCGTTCTCATTAAAGGGTGATGCTAAGATATGGTATAATTATGTTGTTCCTGGTTGTGTGCATAGTCCTCAGGATATGATTTATTACTTCTCTGCTAAATATTTCCCTGCTCATAAGAAACAAGCTGCTTTAAGGGATATATACAATTTTGTGCAAATTGAAGAAGAGAGTCTCCCACAAGCTTGGGGGAGGCTTCTCAAGTTACTTAATGCTTTGCCCGATCATCCTCTTAAGAAAAATGAAATACTTGATATCTTTTATAATCGACTAACCGATGCTTCCAGAGATTACCTGGATAGTTGCGCTGGTTCTGTTTTCAAGGAAAGAACACCGGATGAAGCTAAAATTCTATTGAATAATATGTTGACAAATGAAAATAATTGGACACTTCCTGAGCCAATTCCTGAACCTATTCCTAAACCAACTCCAAAGAAGAGATGTGTTCTATTTCTCAGTCCCGAAGATATGCAAGAGGCAAAGAAATCTATCAAAGAAAAAGGTATTAAAGCTGAAGATGTTAAGAATTTACCTCCTATTGAAGAAATACATGGTCTTAATTTCATCACTGTTGAAGAAACATATGATCTTAATCCTCCACCTATTGAAGAAACTCATGGTCTTGATAACCCGACACAGGTAGTAAAGGTAAATTCTCTCTATAGATATGATAGAGCTGAAATCCCTCCTACTAAAATTGCTAGCCAATGCTTGGATGAGTTTGATAACTTTATTGTCAAACAAGAAAATTTCAATGCTTATTTTGGTAGACAATTGAAATACAATTCCAATATGATTAAACACTTGGGTGATTATATGTCTGATGTTAAAGGTGAACTTAAACTCATTAGCAAACATGCTTCTATGGTTACCACTCAAGTAGAACAAGTACTTAAAGCTCAAAATGATTTGCTCAATGAAATGAATAGTAAGAAAAATGATTATCTTTGTTAGAGTGGCTACTAGAACTGGTAGAATGACTCAGGAACCTTTGTATGCTGAAGGCCACCCTAAGAGAATTGAGCAAGATTCTCAGAGAAATAATATTGATTTACCTAGTCCTTCTAAAAGGAAGAGAAAGAAAAATGATATGACTTTGCATGCTGCCAGTGAACCTATTGCGAACCACCGAGAATCCAAATGATATCTCTATTTACGATCTTTGAAACACAATCTGGTAATGAACATGAAACTAATGAAAATGTTAATGATGATGTTCATGATGATGCTCAACCTAGTAATGATAATGATGTAGAAATTGAACTTGATGTTGATCTTGATAACCCACAATCAAAGAATCAACGTTATGATAAGAGAGACTTTGTTGCTAGGAAACATGGTAAAGAAAGAGAACCATGGGTTCATAAACCCATGCCTTTTCCTCCCAAACCATCCAAGAAAAAGGATGATGAGGATTTTGAGCGCTTTGCTGAAATGATTAGACCTATCTTTTTGCGTATGCGATTAACTGATATGCTCAAAATGAATCCTTATGCTAAGTATATGAAAGATATTGTTACAAATAAGAAAAGGATACCTGAAGCTGAGATTTCGACCATGCTTGCTAATTATACTTTTAAGGGTGGAATACCTAAGAAACTAGGAGATCCAGGAGTACCCACTATACCATGCTCCATTAAAAGAAACTATGTTAAAACTGCTTTATGTGATCTTGGAGCCGGTGTTAGTGTTATTCTTCTCTATTTATATCGTAGACTTGATTTGAATAAGTTGACACCTATTGAAATATCTTTGTAAATGGCTGATAAATCAACTGCTATACCTGTCGGTATTTGTGAGAATGTGCCTGTTGTGGTTGCAAACGTTACTATTTTAACAGACTTTGTTATTCTTGATATTCCCGAGGACCATAGTATGTCTATTATTCTTGGAAGACCTTTTTTGAATACTGCAGGGGCTGTTATTGATTGCAAAAAAGGCAATGTCAATTTTCATGTTAATGGTAATGAGCATACGGTACACTTTCCGAGGAAACAACCTCAAGTCCACAGTATCAATTCTATTGGAAAAGTTCCATTGATTATATTTGGAGGTTTTGAATTTCCTCTTCCTACTGTCAAGAAGAAATATGATATTCTTATTATAGGGGATGTGCATATCCCCGTTGAGGTAACATAGTGTTATTCGAAATTTCTCTGGTTTCATGCAATTCCGAATGAGTTTGTTAACAAGACTTGATCAACCTTGTTAGTGGATTCCTTTTGACTAGCATGAGATGGATGAAACTAGAAGCACAATCTTCTGTACCCTCTTTCGACTTTCTGTTATTTAGTTGAAATAAAGTAAAAATAGTATTTTTCTGTCTGTTTTCTGATTTATCCGTGCAATATAAATATACCCCGAAAATAAAAGTTCTCCAAATGCCCTGAAAATTAAATATGATTTTTTCTAGAATATTTGAGGATTTCTGGAACTGAGAACATAGCAGGAGGGTCAACCACCTGGCCACGAGGGTGGAGGGCGCGCCCTACCCCCCAGGGCGCGCCCCCTGCCTCGTGGGCCCACGGTTTCCCTCCTCCACTTATTCCTGCACCCATACACTCCTTCTTCCTCCCACAAACACCAATATCCAGCTCAAGCACGAGTTCTAGCTCATTTTGCTGGGATTTTCGATCTCCTTGCTCAAAGCACCTCTCACAAAACTGCTTGGGGAGATTGTTCCTTGGTATGTGACTCCTCCATTGGTCCAATTAGTTTTTGTTCTAGTGCTTTATTCATTGCAAATTTGTGCTGCCTAGGTGACCATGTTCTTGAGCTTGCATGTCAAATTTATATGGTTCCAAGTAGTTCTAATGCTTGATATAGGCTCTAGGCACTTGTAGGAGTAGTTGCTATCAATTTTATTGAGTTTGGTTCACATTTATTCGAAGTTACTAAAAACTTCAGAATATTGCAGAAAATAATGAAGAGATTTTTGAGGAGCTCATCAAGCTAAAGCTCGAAGGAAAAGCAAAATGAAGAAGCACAAAGTCCCAAATATAATTTGCCTCGCACCGCGGAGGTCCGGCCGTGTGAATGGCCTTCCGATGAATTCTTGAGAAAAGCCGGGATTTATGATGATTTCTATTCATTGGCTGAGAATGCTCTCCTCACCGACTTCCTCCGCGACCAACGTCATCTGTATCTCTTACTCACCAATACTTTTGTGCAAAACATCAACTATTTTCCGAAGGAATCACCTCCTTCAGTAGAGTTTCATTTATATGATGTTGTTCAGAAGATGCCACTAGATGAATTTTGCAAGGTTTGCAAAATACCCTTCAAGGGTACCTTAGATAAACCACATCGCAAAGATGTGGACGGGTTTATTGACACCATTACTGTGGGGGAAACCAGGAAGGTTTCCGATGCAAAAATCACTAGCATACATTTTCCTGTTTTACGCTACTGTGCTATATTTGCTAGTCGTTGCTTAATTGGTCGCGGAAACTGTGGAAACCTTAGTGTTCCTAATATTTTCATTTTTTTCCATGGTTTATTCCGTGATAACACTGTTAGTATGGGCGGTATCGTTGCTAAACGGTTAAGTCTGAACCGTACTAAGGGCCCCATCTTTGGAGGTATTTATGTTGCACGCCTAGCTGCACATTTTAACATACCTATTAGGCTCTATGGGAAAGAAGAAAAATTGCTGCCCAGTGCTTACTTAGATTATAAGAGTATGCTAGCGCATGACTTTATTGTTAAGAATAGAGAAGGGGAGCTTAAATACAAATTGTTCTTTCATAAACATCATCCTGAGACTATTACCTTGCCTGTTCCTTCCTTGTTTAATTTATCTGAAGGTCCGTATCTCGTTCCGTGGGCGGCCATTCATGCCTACCGGAACCCTACACCAGCCCCGGAGCCGGAACCACAATTTGAGCCTCCACGACAGTCTGATTATTTTTGGGATCCGGAGGTGACTGCCAACCAGTGGCAACAGAGTCCTCTTCATCGCAGTACGACCCCAGCTACACCTACGGGTATCCGCTAGGCCATCCTTGGCAATGAACCAACTTAGGCCAAAAGCCTAAGCTTCAGGGAGTATGTATTTCCCACCGACATTACATTTATGTTCACACACTCATTGCTAGATGTCGGTGCTCATACTTTTTCACTGTAATATCCATGCTGGTTTATTTTCTTTTTCCTGCTTTCTTCTTGTGTGTTTGATAAACTTTAAGAAAAAACCAAAAAAATTAGTGTATCTTTTAATTAGTTTACTTTTCTTGCTATAGTAGTAATAATTAAAAGAAAACCCAAAAATATTTCTTGTTCTTCTTTTGCTTGTTGGGAGCTTTCCCGTGTAAATAGTTTTATTTCTTTTCTTTTCTTTGGGGTCGATAGGAGAAAATCATGATTAAATTGTTGAAGTGGCTCTTATATGCATTATTGTTGATTTAACCAAGAGCCCATATTGCCTTGTCTTCTCATGTTTATTGAATGCTCGCAGATTCCAGCTTAGTCCAATGCACGTGCACTATTTTTATTATTTTCTTAGTTCGGTCGTGCAAGTGAAAGGAAATTATGATGATATATGATGGACTGACTGAGATAAGAAAAGCTAGTATGAACTCGACCTCTCTTGTTTTTGTAAATATGATGAGTTCATCGTTCTTGATTTAGCTTATTATGAATAAACATGTTTGCAATGACAATTAGAGATCATAGTTGCTTATGCCATGCTTGATTAGCTATGAGTTATAATGGTTTACCTTGCGTGGCAACATGCTATTAAAATGGTTGTGATGTGGTATGATGGGGTGGTATCCTCCTTTGAATGATTTAAGTGACTTGACTTTGCACATGTTCACACATGTAGTTGAAACAAATCAACATAGCCTTCACGATATTTATGTCATGGTGGATTATATCCTACTCATGCTTGCATCCAATGTTTATGTAACATCCCAAATTTTCAATTTGGCATGTTATACATAGGTCATCCATGCATATCATATTTTATTGCATATTCATTTGCTATCCTCGAAATCCTAAGCAACTCAAGGACCCTCGGAGAGAGTTGGGGATTTTTCGATTTTCATATTTGAATTTTATCAAATAATGAAAGACGAGGATATTGGATTTTATTATTTTTCTCTCCGGAAAAATATTTCAAGTTTAAAATAAACGAGAGGAGATAATATGACTTCTCCAAAACTAATTGAAATAACGGAGGAAAAATGTTAAAATCATTTTGGGATTTTATTTTACTTATTTGGAATTTTATTTGCCCTAGAAAAATTTGCATATGTTTAAAAATTTGCATTTTAGGGGCCAAGAAAAGTTCCTCTAGTTCTAAATATTTTATTTTGACGGAGAAAACTTGTTTTGGAATTTTTAGATTTTTATTTATTTTTCTATGGTTTTATTAAGTTCATGGAATGTTTTAAAAAAATGGACCATGCATACCGATCGGGCCAAAGGCCCAGCCGAGCCAGCCGGGCCCGCCACGCCGCCGCTTTCCCGTCTTGCGCCGTGCTTGCACGCAGACGCCGAGGGCGAGTCCGAGCCGGACTCCACCCCGGCGCCCTTCCCAAGCCGCCCGCCCCGCCTCCTATATATACCGCCGCCCGCCGCCACAACACCACCCGCCACCACCCAAGCCGCCGAGCTCGGCGCCAAAACCCGCCGGAGCCCCGATCCGCCGCCTTAGTCGCTCGCCGCCTCCAGCGTCGCCGTCGCCCCCTCGCCGAGCCGCCCGCCCGCCTCCCCGCCCACCTCGAACCCGCCGGAGCCGCCCGCCCCGCCGGACGCGCCTCGCCGGAGGTACCCGACCCCGCCGCCGGTTTTTTTTAGAAAACCCTTCGGTTTTTTTATAAAACCCTAGATCGTTTTTTTATATATAGATCGGTTTATTTCGTCGGTTTATTTACTTAGCGAACGTCCGTTCGTCCGTTCGTTCTAACGAACACATTCACTGTTTAGTTTCTGTAAACGAACGTTTGTTTGTTTAGCAGTTCGTCGCTTTTCTTTTATCAGATTTATTCCGCGATTATTCTGATCGCGATTTCTGATCCGATTTTCAAACCTGTTTATCTTTTCGCTCGTTTATCGGAATCAGGCGATTCAAGCGCCTGGAGTTTCATCTCGAAACCCTCTTTCCGAATAATCAACTCAAACAAGTTTTTATCTTTGTAAAATTTGACTCTAGTTCAGATTAGTAAACGGACCATGTTTTTCTCGCCGTTTGAGTTTCGTTGTTCCGTTTGGTTGGATTCTTTTTGCAAACCGGAGTTCTTAAGTTGAACTCTCCGGTCAATCTCTTTCAAGTTGAATTTTCATTGTGCATCTTTGTTGTTGCTTATGTATGTATTGTTTGCTTGCGATAGAATTCCCGGAGTGCGAAGCGTGTTACTACGAGTCTCTAGGATTCACGGACCGTCAGCAAGGCAAGTAACATTTGATCATATCTTTTCATTCCTAGTTTTATGCATTAGCTCAACCCTCCAACATTGCATGATTAGGATGGCATTAATTTGTGGGTTGGGAAGTAGATGATGAGGTAGGAACCTATTGCCCTGTTACTTTCAAACCCTTGGGAGTTACTTCTACGTTATGCTTATATTGCCATGCTATGCTCAGAGACGTGGTTTGGGTTTGAGAGATATTCATGACAGATGTGAGGTTGTTAAATAATGGTTTACTTTAAGGTGGCAGCTTAAATACACATCTGGGTGGATTGAGGCACTGGGGAACCCAAAGGTTGTCTGCTTTATTTTTGGAAATCCCGGTACCCGTGTGATCTTCCTATGGACCGCCACCTGTGCTCAAAGGGAACTGAGATTATTCATGCTAGAAACTTCCGTGTGCAGCCACAAGCTATTATGGGCTCTAGCATAGTTGAGTAAGTTACGTGAAGCTCTCGAAGAGGTAGGTCACAGGTAGTGGGTTTTATAGGTTTGGTATGATCTATCCGGAGTAGAGAGTTAATGTTTCCGAAAGATCGTGTCTCGGACATCCGCTTTCTCAAACACCATGCGGGCGAGAAATCAACGGAGGCGATCAAGTCTTGTGGGGAAAAGTGCATAAACCTCTGCAGAGTGTACAATCTAATCATGGTTAGCCATGTCCCGGTTATGGACAATTACGAGTATCTAGTACCTGAGTATTCACATGTATCTCATCACTCTAAAATTAATATTGTTGGGATGTTAATCACTTTAATTGGCATTGAGTTGGGGTTATACCTTCTCAATGATGTTTCAACCACCATGATAGTTAAAGTAAAATTTATTCCTTTGATGTAGGGAAAAATTGGCTTTTCATAAGCTGTAAACATAGAGCTTTCCAACAGCCATATATGCATGTAGAATAGCTTATTCTTTCATTACTCTCTATGTGTTACATTGCGGCATATTCCTTGTCTTGACCGTTCTCGGGCTGCAACGTATTATGTTGCAGACTTTTCAGACGAGGAGTAAGGATTGTAGGTCGTTGCCGTGCAAATTTCAGTTATGCCGTTGGAGTTGATGGACTCACTTTATCTTCCAAGCCTTCATTGTTATCGCATTAGATGGCCTTCAGCCATATTATTGTAATAAGTTCTCTTTTGAGACATTCGATGTAATAAGTGTGTGATTGCTACTCTGTTATAAATCCTTCGAGTAATCGTGTGTGTCAAGACATTCTTGATCCAGGATGACATGTATACGTAGACTTGACCATCCGAGGTCGGGTCGCTACAAGATGGTATCAGAGCACACGCCGAGTGTAGGACACGACCACTAAGATAAACCATAGGTCACTCCTCTCTACTCATTTCGACTCCTCTTCATTTTTCCACTCTTTAGGATAGCGGAGATGAAGTACAAGTTTGCCCAACCGGATGAAGACACACCTTTGGACGCCACTTGAAGGAAGTCACTAGGTACACGAATATTGGAATACCAAGCTTCACCAGACGCATAACGCCACCTTACCAGAAGAAGAATGCTGGAAGATTCAAGCCTTAGTTCCTGGAAGGACGTTTGCACCAAGCACGGAGCCCATAGTATGTGTTTTTCAATGCACCAACATGGAGTTTGGGAAAGAGTATGGCAGCTCACATTACCATGGGACGCATTCGAGAAGTCTACAACAAGGAGCTTAAAGACACCATATACCAAATATGTGGCGCCCGAGGCGAAACCGGAAGTAATTAGTACCAAGAAGGATAGATCCATTGCAGCTTACATCCAGAGCTAAACCAGCACATTCGACGTCATGAGAACCCGGATGTGCACAGACATGCTGGATTTGAAGAAGGTGAAAACTAAGATCATCGAATTGGAGGAAGAACTCAAGTCTACACGCTGATGGATATGAGGAAGAAATCAAGATACTCTCGGAGAAGAACGACGACCTAGTCAAGAAGATTGGAGTCTTCATGGAAGGACCAGCACCCAAGGAAGAGGAGCAAGAAGAGGAAGAAGACCCCGCTTGTCCAGACAACTACATCATCATTGACGACACTGATTCAGATCCAAGTGATGATGACTATGAATACGGTGGAGCGGAGACATCATGGAGTCTTCCACCGATCGTAATTTCTAGATGACCACCATATTATAGTAGTATTTTCCCCATGTAACTAGTAGTAGTTGAGCACTTATGCGATAGTCCTAGACCGTTTTGTATGCCCTTGCTTGCTTGATTGAATGAATGTGTGTTTGCCTCATGTGCATATGGGTAGTGTTTTCTCACTAGACCTCTTTCTATTTCTAATCTCTCCCCTCTAAACCCTCAGATGCCTCCGAGACGTGACCCGGTTTTGTTTTCCCACCGGAGCTCACTCAGTTGATCCAACGTGAGTAATGCCTTGATGCAATTGCTAGTTCGTAACGAGGCAATGCCAACAACAACAACAACAACCCGCCGCCAAAGGGACAACCTAGCCCATTTTCTAAGGTTACAACCGCCGGTGTTTTCCAAAGAGCACCGAGCCAATAGTTGCAGATGACCGGTTACGTCGTATTGGGAGGAGTTAACCACCGCAGGGTACACGGATCTTTGAAAGAGTGCGCTTTGCCGCACATCAATTGGATGGACCAGCGGCCGCATGGTGGGAGAATTACACGGCTACTTTTCCTATAGCCAATGTCACTTGGGACCAGTTCCAACAAGCTTTCCGCGACGGCCCATGTTTCAACCGGAGCCATGCAGATAAAGAAGCGTGAGTTCCGCAACTTGCGCCATTGGAATCGCATCGTGGCTCGATGCGTGGATGAGTTTAGCAAGTTATCACGCTATGCTCCCGATGATGTGGCCACGGATGCCTTGAAGCAAGAGAAGTTTATGGAAGGACTGAATGATGAGATGAGTATGCGGTGATGGTGGCAACTTTCAACAACTACCAGGAGTTGGTAGATAAGGCCCTAATGATTGAAGGAAAGCAGCAGCAAATTGAGAGTCGTAAGAGGAAGTATGGACAAGGGAAGTATAACTCAGAGCTCACCAGAAACCTCGCTTAACCCGAACTCGGGAGGACTAGTTCATAACCATGGAGGACATAACCATATCGGAGGAGGATCGCATAATGGTGCGAAGAATGGGAATGGAAATGCAGCCAACAATAATCGTAATCGCTCTAACCCAGCTACACCCGCTAAGAGAGACTTGAGCCAAGTTATTTGCTTTAAGTGCGGGAAGACAGGGCACTATGCCAACGATCGCCTCAAGGAAAGAATGGAAACGGAAATGGGAGCGCTAGGAAGAAGCCCAATCCATTCAACAAAGGACAAGTGAACCACGTTAACGTGGAGGAAGTTGAAGAGCAGCCGGATGCGGTAATAGGTAAGTTTTTGGTTCAGTCATTTACCGCTATTGTTCTTTTCGATACTGGTGCATCGCATTCATATATATCGAGGGGATTTGTGGATAAGTTTAAGTTACCAACCTAGACCCTTAGAAACCCTCTTTTAGTGAGCTCGCCTGGAGCAGAGTACATGGCTAGCAGATGGTGCACCCAGATACCCCTAACCATTGGCACGCATGTTTTTCCGTCTGACCTAATTATCTTGGAGTCGCAAGGATTGGATGTGATATTAGGTATGGATTGGATGTCGAAGTTTGGAGGAAGTATCGACTGTGCTAGCAAGTCAATTTATCTTACCACCCTAGAGGGAAAAAGGATTAAGTATGTATCTAGGCATGTGCCTAGGAGGAGCCAAGTGAATACCCTCACGGGAGTTGTACAAGAAGAAGTGCCTGTAGTGAAGGATTATCCAGATGTTTTTCCGGAAGAGTTACCAGGCATGCCACCGGATCGAGACATCGAGTTTCTAATAGAACTAATACCGTGCAGGGCCAATCTCAAAGAGACCCTATCGGATGCCCGCAAATGATCTGGAGGAAATTAAGAAACAGATCAAGGAGCTATTGGAGAAAGGTTACATTCGTAGAAGTTCATCACCTTGGGGAGCTCCAGTACTTTTGGTGGAGAAGCAGGATAAATCCCTTAGGATGGTTGTTGATTACCGAGCTCTGAATGAAGTAACGATAAAGAACAAGTATCCCTTACTGATGATAAATGATCTGTTTGATCAGTTGCAAAGAGCTAAGGTGTTTTCTAAAATTGATCTACGATCGGGATACCATCAATTGAAGATCCGAGAGAAGGATATACCAAAGACAGCATTCACCACACGATATGGATTATATGAGTATACGGTCATGTCGTTTGACCGACTAACGCCCCTGCCTATTTCATGAGTATGATGAACAAAGTGTTCATGGAGTATTTGGACAAGTTTGTTGTGGTGTTTACCGATGATATTATGGTTTACTCGAAGAACGAAGAGGAGCACGCAAAGCACCCATGTTTGGTTCTTGAGAAACCTGGGGAACACCGATTATATGCCAAATTCAGCAAGTGCGAGTTTTGGTTAAAGGAAGTTGGATTTATTGGGCATGTTATATCGGAGAAGGTATAGCAAGAGACCCCAAGAAAAATTCGATCGATCCATCGAATGGTTGGCACCCACTTGATCGGCGAGATTCGCAGTTTCCTTGGACTAGGGTGGTATTATCGGAGATTCATTGAGAACTTTTCCAAGATTGCTAAACCAATGACAGAATTGCTAAAGAAGGATACCAAGTTCAAATGGACAGAGGATTGTGAGACAAGTTTCCAAGAGTTGAAGAACGGTTGACTACAGCCCCAAGGGACATTGCGGATATACATAAGGAGTTTCAAGTGTATTGTGACGCCTCGCTTGGGACTTGGATGCGTTCTTATGCAGGAAGGAAAAGTTGTTTCGTATGCCTCACGACAACCTGAAGCGGATGAGTTGAACTACGCCACGCATGATTTGGAGTTAGCGTACCGTAGTACATGCGTTAAAGACACGGAGACATTATCTCATCGGAAACCGTTGTGATGTGTACACGGATCATAAGAGTTTAAAGTACATTTTCACACGAAGGAGTTAAACCTCGAGCGGAGGAGATGGCTGGAACTTATAAAGGATTACGACATGAAGCTACACTATCATCCAGAAAAGCCAACGTCAGAAAGGCACGCTTTGAGTCGGAAGAGTTACGCCAATATCCTTAAAGGTAGAGGACTGCCAAAGGAGTTAGCAGAGGATGTTATGGAACTTCAGTTGGAGATTGTTCCAAGAGGTTTTCTTGCGACAATGGAGGTTCAGTCGACCTTGTTAGACAAGATTTGAGACGCTCAAAAGGAGGATAAAGAGATTGTTGAGATAAAGGAAAAGATGGGCAAAGGAAAAGCCAAAGGTTTTCGCGAGGATGAGCACGATACCTTGTGGTTTGAGGACCGGATTTATGTGCCCCACAATTCGGAGATCAGGAAGTTAATACTTCAAGAGGCCCATGAATCACCATACTCGATTCACCCCGGAAACACCAAGATGTATTTGGACTTGAAGGAACGTTTCTGGTGGACTGGTATGAAGAAGGATATTGCCGAGTATGTAGCCGTATGTGATGTATGTCAGAGAGTGAAGGCAGAGCATCAAAAGCCAGCAGGACTGTTGCAGCCTATGCCAATACCCGAATGGAAGTGGGACAAACTTGACATGGATTTTATCACCGGATTACCCAGAACCAAAGCAGGATATGATTCAATATGGGTAGTAGTGGATCGGTTGACCAAAGTAGCTCACTTTATTCCAGTCAAAACAACTTATACAAGTGCAAAGTTGGCCAAGATATATATGACCAGGATCGTATGTTTGCATGGAGTTCCGAGGAGTATCGACGATAGAGGAACACAGTTTACTTCAAAGTTTTGGCATCAACTACACGGACTTTGGGTACCAGATTGGAGTTTAGTACCGCGTTCCACCTGCAGACGGATGGATGCAGAGAGAGTCAATCAGATTTTGGAGGACATGTTGAGAGCCTGTGGCGCTAGATTATGGATCTAGTTGGGATGATAATTTGTCAGACGCAGAGTTCTCATACAACAACAGCTACCGAGCCAGTTTGAAGATGGCACCGTTCAAGCTCAGTATGGACGCAGATGTAGAACACCATTGATGTGGGATGAGGTTGGAGACCATCAGTTGTTTGGACCAGACTTGATCAAGGAATCAGAGGAGAAGGTTAAACTAATCAGAGACAGATTAAAGATTGCTCAGTCCAGACAGAAGAGTTACGCGGATTCAAAACGCAAGGAAATAACCTATGAAGTAGGAGACAGAGCCTATCTGCGAGTATCACCCCTGAGGGAAGTGAAACGTTTTGGAGTAAAGGGAAAGTTAGCCCCATGATTTGTAGGACCGTATCGTGTTTTGGAACGAATGGGAGAAGTTGCCTACAAACTGGAGTTACCCGAAGGATTGTCAGGAGTTCACGATGTGTTTCACGTGTCACAACTGAAGAAGTGCCACGCTGAGATGGCCGACATACCATTAAAGGATCTGTGCCTCGGAGGCGATACAATTGGATAATAGTTTGACTTATGAGGAGAAACCAGTAAAGATTTTGGAGTTTGATAGCCGAGTCACTCGCAACAAGGTGATCGAGTTTTGTAAAGTTCAGTGGAGCCACCATACCGAGGAGGAAGCCACCTGGGAGCGAGGAGATGATATTCGCAAGGACCATCCGCACCTATTTTCTAGCCAACCCGAATCTCGAGGGTGAGATTCATCTTAAGGGGGGTAGGTTTGTAACATCCCAAATTTTCAATTTGGCATGTTATACATAGGTCATCCATGCATATCATATTTTATTGCATATTCATTTGCTATCCTCGAAATCCTAAGCAACTCAAGGACCCTCGGAGAGAGTTGGGGATTTTTCGATTTTCATATTTGAATTTTATCAAATAATGAAAGAGCGAGGATATTGGATTTTATTATTTTTCTCTCCGGAAAAATATTTCAAGTTTAAAATAAACGAGAGGAGATAATATGACTTCTCCAAAACTAATTGAAATACCGGAGGAAAAATGTTAAAATCATTTTTGGGATTTTATTTTACTTATTTGGAATTTTATTTGCCCTAGAAAAATTTGCATATGTTTAAAATTTGCATTTTAGGGGCCAAGAAAAGTTCCTCTAGTTCTAAATATTTTATTTAGAAGGAGAAAACTTGTTTTGGAATTTTTAGATTTTTATTTATTTTTCTATGATTTTATTAAGTTCGGCGGAATGTTTTTGAAAGTGTGTTATATCGACTAGAGGGGGGGGTGAATAGGCGATTTTTAGAGAATTTTACAAATTCTTCACTGAGGAATTTGCTGGTGAGGAAATTCCTTAGCGAAGAAATACATGCAGCGGAATAAGTACTCGTAAGTAAGCATAACAGGTTACAAGCAAAGTCATCATGATGAAATGAAGACAATCACAGAGTCTGTAAAACGTAATCACAGGATAACAGAAGATGAAGACAAACGGATCAAGAAATTGAACTGAGGAAATTGAGAAAGTCTTGATCAAAGTCTTCAAAACACAGATATGACAAACACTCAACACGATTATGAGGAAATGAAAGGGTTGAGGAAATAGAACCGATTAGGTTGGTGAAGACAATGATTTGGTAGACCAGTTCCAAGCTGCTGTCTCGGTTATGCGTCTGGTTGGAGCGGCTGAGTATTTAAACTCGAGGACACACAGTCCGGACACCCGATCCTTGAGCACGCAGCTCGGGACACCAAGTCCTCACCGTATTCTCCTTGAACTAAGGTCACACAGACCTCGTCCAATCACTCGTGGTAAGTCTTGAGCGACTTCCAAACCTTCACATACTTGGTCACCGGCAATCCACAATTCCTCTTGGATGCTCTAGACCTTGACGCCTAACCGTCTGGAAGAAGCACAGTCTTCAAAGGTAAAAGCGTCGGATCCACGCAGGATCAATTTCTTGATGATGCTCAATCACTTTGGGTTTGTTGGGGTTTGGTTTTGGTTTTTCCTCACTTTTGTGTTTTTCCTCACTTGATGATTTTCGCTCAAAGTCCTTAGAGGATGGGTTGCTCTCAAATGACAAGTGTCAAGTTCTCTCGGAGCAGCCTACCAACTAGTGGTTGTAGGCGGCTATTTATAGCCTAGGGAGCAGCCCGACATGATAAGACATAAATGCCCTTCAATGATATGACCGTTAGGTGGATAAGATATTTTGGGACAGGTGCCAAGAAGACAAAGAACGGTCGGAAATTTGACTTTCAAATTCCTCGGGGCTATCATGTTCCTCACGGTGTAGGCAATTCGACCTTTGGAGAATTCCTAACTCCTCGGTCGAACAAATTCCTCGGTGATCGGAAGAGCTTCGTCTCACATCCTTTGAAGAAATAGACTGAACTGTATGAGATTTCCAAAAGCTTCACTCGAAGGGTTTGGTAAGTGTAGGATTTTGAGTTGAGCAACAAATGGAAATTTTCCCTTAGTATTTCCTCGACCCCCTTTAACAGTACGGTGTTTCCTATGACTCAAGAAAGAGAAAATGAAACTACGAAAACAAAAGTCTTCACGCTTCATGTTCCTCAAGCGATTACCAAGTCTTCAGGATCACACCAATTTCTTCACTTTCAAAGTCTTCAGAAAGTCTTCAGAATATCAAAATCTTGAGTTGAAGAACTTCATTTTTAGGGGTCGACTTTTCCTGTACATATCCACACTCCTCATAGACTTATAGACCTGTGTACACTCACAAACGCATTAGTTACTTAACCTATAAGTCTTCAATACACCAAAATCACTAAGGGGCACTAGATGCACTTACAGCTTTTTTAAAAAATGGACTCATACCGACCGGGCCAAAGGCCCAGCCAGCTAAGCCGCCCGCCACGCCGCTTCCCTCAGGCCGTGCTTGGCACGGACGCCGAGGGCGAGTCCGAGCCGGACTCCACCACCGGGCGCCCCCTTCCCCAAGCCGCCCGCCCCCGCCCTCCTATATATACCGCCGCCCCGCCGCCACACCACCACCCCGTCACCACCCAAGCCGCCGGAGCCCGGAGCCCGAGCCACCCCGGAGCCTCGATCCACCGCCGCCGCCTTGGTCGCCATCGCCGCCTCCCGCGCCGTCGCCGTCGCCCCCCTCGCCGAGCCGCCGCCCGCCCGCCCTCCCGCCCCACCCCGGAACCCGCCGGAGCCGCCCGCCCCGCCGGACGCGCCTCGCCGGAGGTACCCGACCCCGCCGCCGGTTTTTTTAGAAAACCCTTCGGTTTTTTTATAAAACCCTAGATCGTTTTTTATATATAGATCGGTTTATTTTGTCGGTTTATTTACTTAGCGAACGTCTGTTCGTCCGTTCATTCTAACGAACGCGTACACTGTTTAGTTTCTGTTAACGAACGTTCGTTCGTTTAGCAGTTCGTCGCTTTTCTTTTATCGATTTATTCCGCGATTATTACGATCGCGATTTACGATCCGATTTTCAAACCTGTTTATCTTTTCGCTCGTTTATCGGAATCAGGCGATTCAAGCGCTGGAGTTTCATCTCGAAACCCTCTTTCCGAATAATCAACTCAAACAAGTTTTTATCTTTGTAAAATTTGACTCTAGTTCAGATTAGTAAACGGACCATGTTTTTCTCGCCGTTTGAGTTTCGTTGTTCCGTTTGGTTGGATTCTTTTTGCAAACCGGAGTTCTTAAGTTGAACTCTCCGGTCAATATCTTTCAAGTTGAAGTTTCGTTGTGCATCTTTGTTGTTGCTTATGTATGTATTGTTTGCTTGCGATAGAATTCTCGGAGTGCGAAGCGTGTTACTACGAGTCTCTAGGATTCACGGATCGTCAGCAAGGCAAGTAACATTTGATTATATCTTTTCATTCCCAGTTTTATGCATTAGCTCAACCCTCCAACATTGCATGATTAGGATAGCATTAATTTGTGGGTTGGGAAGTAGATGATGAGGTAGGAACCTATTGCCCTGTTACTTTCAAACCCTTGGGAGTTACTTCTACGTTATGCTTATATTGCCATGCTATGCTAGTAGTCGTGGTTTGGGTTTGAGAGATATTCACGACAGTTGTGAGGTTGTTAAATAATGGTTTACTTTAAGGTGGCAACTTAAATACACATCTGGGTGGATTGAGGCACCGGGGAACCCAAAGGTTGTCTGCTTTTATTTTTGGAAATCCGGGTACCCGTGTGATCTTCCTATGGACCGCCACCCAGGCTCAAAGGGAACTGAGATTATTCATGCTAGAAACTTCCGTGTGCAGCCTCAAGCTATTATGGGCTCTAGCATAGTTGAGTAAGTTACGTGAAACTCTCGAAGAGGTAGGTCAGCAGGTAGTGGGTTTTATAGGTTTGGTATGATCTATCCGGAGTAGAGAGTTAATTTTTCCGAAAGCGTGTCTCGGTCATCCGTTTCTCAAACACCATGCAGTGCGAGAAATCAACGGAGGCAATCGAGTCTTGTGGGGAAAAGTGCGCAAACCTCTGCAGAGTGTACAATCTAATCATGGTTAGCCGTGTCCCCGGTTATGGACAATTCTGAGTATCTAGTACCTGAGTATTCACATGTATCTCATCACTCTAAAATTAATATTGTTGGGATGTTAATCACTTTAATTGGGATTGAGTTGGGGTTATACCTTCTCAATGATGTTTCAACCACCATGATAGTTAAAGTAAAATTTATTCCTTTGATGTAGGGAAAAATTGGCTTTTCGCAAAACTGTAAACATAGAGCTTTCCACCAGCCATATATGCATGTAGAATAGCTTATTCTTTCATTACTCTCTATGTGTTACATTGCCAGCATATTCCTTGTGCTGACCCGTTCTCGGGCTGCAACGTATTATGTTGCAGACTTTTTGAGACGAGGAGTAAGGATTGTAGGTCGTTGCCGTGCGGCTTCGATTATGCCGTTGGAGTTGATGGACTCACTTTATCTTCCAAGCCTTCCGCTGTTATCGCATTAGATGGCCTTCGGCCATATTATTGTAATAAGTTCTCTTTTGAGACATTCGATGTAATAAGTGTGTGATTGCTACTCTGTTATAAATCCTTCGAGTACTGTGTGTGTCAGCATTAACGATCCAGGGATGACACAGAAGCACAGAGACTTGACCATCTGAGGTCGGGTCGCTACAGTTTATTAATTTTAATGCATGTTCATGACTGTTGTCGCTCTCTAGTTGGTCGCTTCCCAGTCTTTTGCTAGCCTTCACTTGTACTAAGCGGGAATACTGCTTGTGTATCCAATCCCTTAAACCCCAAAGATATTCCATATGAGTCCACTATACCTTCCTATATGCGGTATTTACCTGTCGTTCCAAGTAAATTTGTATGTGCCAAACTCTAAACCTTCAAATAAACATTCTGTTTTGTATGCTCGAATAGCTCATGTATCAACTAGGGCTGCCCTTATCTTCCATGTTAGGCGGGTTATTCTCAAGAGGAGTGGACTCCGCTCCTCACTCATGAGAAAATGGCTGGTCACCGGGATGCCCAGCCCATGCTTTATGCAAACTAAATCAAAATAATTGCAAACAAAACTCTCCCTGGGATTGTTGCTAGTTGGAGACACTCGTTGTTTCGAGCAAGTCATGGATTGATGCTTGTTGGTGGAGGGGGAGTATAAACTTTACCATTCTGTTTGGGAACCGCCTATAATGTGTGTAGCATGGAAGATATCGCCATCTCTTAGTTTTTATGTTGACAATGAAAGTATTCCGCTGAAAATATTATTTATCTCTATTTCAAAACCGAGCTCTGGCACCTCTACAAATCCCTGTTTCCCTCTGCGAAGGGCCTATCTATTTACTTTTATGTTGAGTCATCATCCTCTTATTAAAAAGCACTATTTGGAGAGCGCAGTTGTCATTTGCATCCATTACTGTTAATTTATATTGGGTATGACTATGATTGGATCTCTTTTACCATGAATTACAATGTCTAGTCAGTCCTTGATCTTTAAAGGTGCTCTGCATTTATGTTTCTTGCGGTCTCGAGAAAGGGCTAGCGAGATACCATCTTGTTATATCATATCATGATTGTTTTGAGAAAGTGTTGTCATCCGAGATTTATTATTATCGCTCGCTAGTTGATTATGCTATTGATATGAGTAAACATCAGACCTGAGAGTTATTGCAAATGTGGTTAGTCATAATCTTTGCTGAAAACTTGAATGCTGGCTTTACATATGTACAACAACAAGAGCAAACAGGGTTTGTAAAAGTTTTTCTTTATCACTTCAGTTTGTCAACTAAATTGCTTGAGGGCAAGCAAAGGTTTAAGCTTGGGGGAGTTGATACGTCTCTGTCGTATCTACTTTTACAAACACTTTTGCCCTTGTTTTGGACTCTGACTTGCATGATTTGAATGGAACTAACCCGGACTGACGCTGTTTTCAGCAGAATTGCCATAGTGTTATTTATGTGCAAAAACAAAAGTTCTCGGAATGACCGGAAACTCCACGGAACGTCTATTTGAAAATAATAAAAAATCATTGCAAAAGATGAAGACCATGCGGGCCCACACCCTGTCCAGGAGGGTGGGGGCGCGCCCTCCCCCCTAGGGCGCGCCCCCCTACCTCGTGGGCCCCCTAGAGCTCCTCCGACGCCAACGCCAACTCTATATATGTGCTTTCAGGGAGAAAAAATCAAGGAGAAGAAATCATCGCATTTTACGATATGGAGCCGCCGCCAAGCCCTAAAACCTCTCGGGAGGGCTGATCTGGAGTCCGTTCGGGGCTCCGGAGAGGGGGATTCATCACCATCGTCATCATCAACCATCCTCCATCACCAATTTCATGATGCTCACTGTCGTGCTTGAGTAATTCCATCGTAGGCTTGCTGGACGGTGATGGGTTGGATGAGATCTATCATGTAATCGAGTTAGTTTTGTTAGGGTTTGATCCCTAGTATCCACTATGTTCTGAGCTTGATGTTGCTGTGACTTTGCTATGCTTAATGCTTGTCACTAGGGCCCGAGTGCCATGATTTCAGATCTGAACCTATTATGTTTTCATGAATATATGTGAGTTCTTGATCCTATCTTGCAAGTCGATAGTCACCTACTATGTGTTATGATCCGGCAACCCCGAAGTGACAATAATCGGGACCACTCCCGGTGATGACCATAGTTTGAGGAGTTCATGTATTCACTATGTGCTAATGCTTTGTTCGGTACTCTATTAAAAGGAGGCCTTAATATCCCTTAGTTTCCATTAGGACCCGCTGCCACGGGAGGGTAGGACAAAAGATGTCATGCAAGTTCTTTTCCATAAGCACGTATGACTATATTCGGAATACATGCCTACATTACATTGATGAATTGGAGCTAGTTCTGTGTCACCCTATGTTATGACTGTTACATGATGAACCGCGTCCGGCATAATTCTCCATCACCGATCCAATGCCTACGAGCTTTTCCTATATTGTTCTCCGCTTATTTACTTTCCCGTTGCTACTGTTACAATCACTACAAAACACCAAAAATATTACTTTTGCTTCCCTTACTTTTGTTACTGTTACCACTACTATCATATTACTTTGCTACTAAATACTTTGCTGCAGATACTAAGTTATTCAGGTGTGGTTGAATTGAAAACTCAGCTGCTAATACTTGAGAATATTCTTTGGCTCCCCTTGTGTCGAACCAATAAATTTGGATTGAATACTCTACCCTCAAAAACGGTTGCGATCCCCAATACTTGTGGGTTTTCACCTACAAAATCATATAGTTTGGTCATGTTCCATTTTTGTCACACAAGAATGCTCTCATCATGCACAACCCCGATGACAAGCCAAGCAATTGTTTCATACTTTAGTAATCTAAAAAAAATCAACTTTCACGCAATACATGAGCGTGAGCCATGGATATAGCACTATAGGTGGAATAGAGTATGATGATGGGGGTTATGTGGACAAGACAAAAAAGGAGAAAGTCTCACATTGACGCGGCTAATCTATGGGCTAGGGAGATGCCCATCAATTGATGTCAATGCAAGGAGTAGGGATTGCCATGCAACGGATGCACTAGAGCTATAAATGTATGAAAGCTCAACAAAAGAAACTAAGTGAGTGTGCATCCAACTTTCTTGCTCATGAAGACCTAGGGCATTTGAGGAAGCCCATAGTTGGAATATACAAGCCAAGTTCTATAATGAAAAATTCCCACTAGTATATGAAAGTGACGAAACAAGAGACTCTCTATCATAAAGATCATGGTGCTACTTTGAAGCACAAGTGTGGAAAAAGGATAGTAGCATTGTCCCTTTTTATTTATTTTCTCTTTTTTTCCTTTTTTTGGGCATTTCTCTTTTTTTTGGGACAATGCTCTGTTAATGATGATCATCACACTTCTATTTATTTACAACTCAATGATTACAACTCAATACTAGAACAAAATATGACTCTATCTAAATGCCTCCGGCGGTATACCGGGATGGGCAATGAATCAAGAGTGTCATGTATGATAAATTATGCATGGTGGCTTTGCCACAAATATGATGTCAACTACATGATCATGCAAGGCAAATAGGACAATGATGAAGCGTGTCATAATAAATGAAACGGTGGAAAGTTGCATGGCAATATATCTCGGAATGGCTATGGAAATGCCATAATAGGTAGGTATGTGGCTATTTTGAGGAAGATATAAGGAGGTTTATGTGTGATAGAGCGTATCATATCACGGGGTTTGGATGCACCGGCGGAGTTTGCACCAACTCTCAAGGTGAGAAAGGGCAATGCACGGTACCGAAGAGGCTAGCAATGATGGAAAAGTGAGAGTGCGTATAATCCATGGACTCAACATTAGTAATAAAAAACTCACATACTTATTGCAAAAATCTACAAGTCATCAAAAACCAAGCATTATGAGCATGCTCCTAGGGGGATAGATTGGTAGGAAAAGACCATCGCTCGTCCCCGACCGCCACTCATAAGGAGGACAATCAAAGAACACCTCATGTTTCAAATTTGTCACACAACATTTACCATACGTGCATGCTACGGGACTTGCAAACTTCAACACAACTATTTATAAAATTCACAATTACTCAACTAGCACGACTCTAATATTACCATCTTCATATCTCAAAACAACCATCAAGTATCAAACTTCTCATAGTATTCAATGCACTTTTTATGAAAGTTTTTATTATACCCATCTTGGATGCCTATCATATTAGGACTAATTTTATAGCCAAAGCAAACTACCATGCTGTTCTAAAATACTCTCAAAATAATATAAGTGAAGCATGAGAGATCAATAATTTCTATAAAATAAAACCACCACCGTGCTCTAAAACATATAAGTGAATCACTAGAGCAAAAACTATTTAGCTCAAAAGATATAAGTGAAGAACATAGAGTATTCTAATAAATTCTGATTCATGTGTGTCTCCCCCAAAAGGTGTGTACAGCAAGGATGATTTTGGTAAACTAAAAAGTAAAAACTTAAATCATACAAGACGCTCCAAGCAAAACACATATCATGTGGTGAATAAAAATATAGCCTCAAGTAAAGTTACCGATAGACGAAGACGAAAGAGGGGATGCCTTCCGGGGCATCTCCAAGCTTAGGCTTTTGGTTGTCCTTGAATTTTACCTTGGGGTGCCTTGGGCATCCCCTTAGGCTCTTGCCACTCCTTATTCCATAATCCATCAAATATTTACCCAAAACTTGAAAACTTCACAACACAAAACTCAACAGAAAATCTTATGAGCTCCGTTAGTATAACAAAACAAATCACCACCATAAGGTACTGTAACAAACTCATTATTTATTTATATTGGTGTTAAACCTACTGTATTCCAACTTCTCTATGGCTCATACCCTCCGATAGTAGCCATAGATTCATCAAAATAAGCGAACAACACACGAAAAAATAGAATCTGTCAAAAACAGAACAGTCTGTAGTAATCTGGATCAAACGTATACTTATGTAACTCCAAAAATTCTGAAATAAATTTCTGGAAGTGAGTAATTTTTCTATTAATTATCTTCAAAAATAATCAACCTAAAAGCACTCTCAGTAAAAAATGGCAGCTAATCTTGTGAGCGCGAAAGTTTCTGTTTTTACAGCAAGATCATAAAGACTTCACCCCAAGTCTTCCCAAAGGTTCTACTGAAGGAAATATGCCCTAGAGGCAATAATAAAGTTATTATTTATTTCCTTATATCATGATAAAAATTTATTATCCATGCTAGAATTGTATTAACCGGAAACTTAGTACATGTGTGAATACATAGACAAACATAGTGTCACTAGTATGCCTCTACTTGACTAGCTCGTTAATCAAAGATGGTTGAGTTTCCTAGACATCATTAGGAGAATGATGTGATTGACTTGACCCATTCCGTTAGCTTATCACTTGATCATTTAGTACGTTGGTGTTGCTTTCTTCATGACGTATACATGTTCCTATGGCTATGAGATTATGCAACTCCCGTTTACCGGAGGAACACTTTGTGTGCTACCAAACGTCACAACGTAACTGGGTGATTATAAAGGTGCTCTGGTGTGTCTCCAAAGGTACTTGTTAGGTTGGCGTATTTCGAGATTAGGATTTGTCACTCCGATTGTCGAAGAGGTATCTCTGGGCCCACTCGGTAATGCACATCACTATAAGCCTTGCAAGCATTGTAACTAATGAGTTAGTTGTGGGATGATGTATTACGGAACGAGTAAAGAGACTTTCCGGTAACGAGATTGAACTAGGTATTGAGATACCGATGATCGAATCTTGGGCAAGTAACATACCGATGACAAAGGGAACAACGTAGGTTGTTATGCGGTTTGACCGATAAAGATCTTCGTAGAATATGTAGGAGCCAATATGAGCATCCAGGTTCCGCTATTGGTTATTGACCAGAGACATGTCTCGGTCATGTCTACATAGTTCTCGAACCCGTAGGGTCCGCACGCTTAAAGTTCCGGTGACGATCGTATTATGAGTTTTTGTGTTTGGAGTCCCGGATGAGATCGGGGACATGACGTGGAGTCTCAAAATGGTCGAGACGTAAAGATCGATATATTGGACGACTATATTCGGACATCGGAAAGGTTCCGAGTGATTCAGGTATTTTCGGAGTACCGGGGAGTTACGGGAATTCACCGGGAGAAGTATTGGGCCTTATTGGGCCATACGGGAATAGAGGAGAGAGGCCAAAAGGAAGGCGGCACGCCCCCCCCCCCCCCTCTGGTTCGAATTGGACAAGGGGTGCAACCCCCTTTTCCTTCTCTCTCTCCCCCTCTTTCCTTCTCTCCTACTCCGAAAAGGAAAGGGGAATCCTACTAGGACTTGGGAGTCCTAGTAGGACTCCCCACAGTTGGCGCGCCCCCTCTAGGGCCGGCCTCTCCCTCCCTCCTTTATATACGATGGCAGGGGGCACCTCTAGACACAATAATTGATCTCTTGATCTCTTAGCCGTGTGCGGTGCCCCCCTCCACCATAATCCACCTCGATCATATTGTAGCGGTGCTTAGGCGAAGCCCTGCATCGGTAGCATCATCATCACTGTCATCATGCCATCATGCTGACGGAACTCTCCCTCGAAGCTCTGCTGGATTGGAGTTCGTGGGACATCATCGAGCTGAACGTGTGCTGAACTCGGAGGTGCCGTGCGTTTGGTACTTGGATCGGTCGGATCATGAAGACGTACGACTACATCAACCGCGTTGTGCTAACGCTTCCGCTATCAGTCTACGAGGGTACGTGGACACACTCTCATGTCGGGGAGGCTGATCGTACCCACGGACACCTATGGGGCTGGTAGACCAGGCCCCTTGTGGTTCGGAGGGGGGCGGAGATCACACGAAGAGCGGATCGAGGCGAGGCACACAAGCAGTTTACCCAGCTTTGGAGCTCTCCGGAGAGATAAAACTCCTACTGCTGCTTGTTTGATGTATTGTGTTCTTGCTAGGGAGCAATGCAAGCTACAAAACCTAGCGTGAACGTCCCTGGTCTCGAGTGAGTCGAATGAGCCGAACCCTTTCTACGTTGCGCATGGGCCTCCTTTTATATGCTCAAGGGGTCTCCGACAGGTGGCAACATAGGCGGGGGTACAAATGTAAAAACAGGAGTTGGTACACCTACTCGAACAGTGTACAGTGCAAAATACCTAACTCGGCGGCAAGGGACAAAAGCAATAAATGCCCGTCGGTGTCGCCAAAACAGTGGCAGAGACCGTCAGGTGCGCCTCCGCTCGCCACGATGGCAAACTTGTCAGCGCCGCTTATCGCTGCTCTCCGCTGGCTGCACAGCCGCTCGACACGCGCGCATGGAACGGTCCCATGGCGACACGTCGCTGGATGAGCTGGAGCGGAGATGGAGAGAGGTTGCTTGTCGCGGCCAGCGCCTTTGCGGCCGAACCCTTGTCGCGTCCGGGAGGCTTGTCGCTCGAGCCTTCCCGGCAAGCTCCTCTTGCCGGGGCCTTGTCTTCTGCGTGCCTTGAGTGGCCTTCCCGACAAGCTCCTCTTGCCGGGGCCTTGTCTTCTTAACCAAATACTTTGTTCTTGAATGGCTCCAAAGGAGCCACGGAGGATCTTGGCGGTGACGAGGCAAACCTTGCCGCTGGTGCTGCAATCGTCCGTGCACTGCACGGGATACTAGGGTACCCCTACTCTAGTACACCGACAGGAGCCCCCGGGCCTGGGCCGTACACGGTGCCGAGCGCTTGTCGGGCCAGGCCCAAAACTGTGCATGGACACACGCGGCCTCGACCACGTCGCAACCCGCCCCGGACCCACCACGATCCCCACTAACGGCACGCACCGGACGTGGCGTCGTGCGAGAGATCGTGGGCGCGGTCGTGGGGGTTTCTTTATTAGTATAAGCGGAACGTCCGCCCCTCCCCTCTTTATAAGCGGAGGAAGCAGAGGCAGGCCGCCCTCCTGCCATTGCTGTCTTGTCAAGAAAACCACCGCCGCTCCCCCTTCTTCTCCGGTGCGAAGAGAGCAGCGCCCTTGCTTCGCCACAAGCACGCTCACCGCCGTCGGCCTCCTCCGCCCCCTCGCCATGGCTCAAAGCCGACAAGGAGAAGGGCGTCAAGTCGGCCGAGGCGCAGCGGCTCGCTGGGCGTTGCGCAAGGAGCGGGCCATCTTCCCAACAGCTCGGCGCCAAGGGAGCTGCGGGGCGTCTTCTACCTCTTCCGGTCGACGGAGACGCGTGCGCATCCGCCAAGACGATGGTACTCCCGCCTCCGCCGCTGATTTGGCCTCAGCAGGTACCCTTTTTCGCCCTTTTCTTCTATTGCGGGCTTTGCCCGCCTTTTCAGTTCTTCTGCGACATCATGAACACGTTTAGCCTCCGCCTCCTTGATTTCACCCCAACGCCGTCTTGACCATGGCCGTTTCGGCGCATTTGTGCGAAAACTTTGTCGGAGTCCACCGAATGTGGCACTCTTCCGCCACTTCTTCGTGCCCTGCGTCGAGAGAGGAGAGCCACTTGCCGGAGGGATAGCCTGGGTCTCTAGGATCGGCAAGAAAGAGGCCTACCTAGAAGGAGAGTTCCGCAACAAGTGGGAGGAGTGGAGAGCCAACTGGTGCTGGGTCGTAGAGGAGAACCCGCAGCCCTTCACCGCCGTGCGCGGCGAAGATTGGAGTAACTTGGCGCCGGAGGATGCGAAGCTGAAGATAGCTGTGACCCGGATTCTGCGCCTCAGGCTTGCCGGGTTAACCGTAGGCGCAGTTGGCGCAGATTTCCTTCGCCGCTGCATCGCCCCCTTGCAGGAGAGGAGGAGGCCTGCTTGGGAGTTCCAGAATGCGGCAGACATCATGAGGTTGCGCCCGGGCCTGAACTGGAACTTCACCGTCTTGGAGCTGGACGCGATGCTGCTCGAGCTGTTCAAGAACGACCCCGACCATCCTGAGTGGTTTAGGTTGCCGCGGGGGGTCGTCCCATTGTGCAACAACTCGGCGCTCGACCGCATCCGCGCCATGATGCCGTTGTGCGATTCCCATGGGATCGTTCCAACCTGGCAGGAGCCCCCCGACGAGGTCGTGCAGCAATTCTTCGATGACTTAGAAGAAGTGCCGATCCGCTCCGACGAGCAGAAAAGGCTCACCCACGACACCACCGACGAGGAGATGGCGCGGATTGCCACCGAGGTGGAGGAGGCGGCAGGCGCTGCACTGGAGCCTTCGGGTTCACCGTGGAGGAGGCGGACGCTGCTGGCGGCACGCCTCGCGGCGCGCGGGGTGGTCGGGGGCGCGTACGAGCTTGTCGAGCCCGAGGCCGGGTCGAGTGGACCCGCCGAGGGCGCTTCTTCTCCACCACCAAGTGACTTGCCGCCAGCGGAGCCCCCGGCTCCGCCGAAGAGGCGTCTCCGCAAGGTTGGAGATGTATCGAGGCGGCAGACCGGCCCACAGCAGCAGCGCTGCAGCAGCCAGCTCCACCGCGCAAGCGAGGTTGTTGAGGCGCCCACACCGCTGCGACAAGCTGGGCGGGATCTTCTTAGGCCACCGCCACGCCTCCGCCAAGCGGCCAAGAAACCCACTCCCCGCCTCGTCGCACCGGAGGCGAGCCGAAGTTTGACTTCTCCCCGCTCAGCTCCGAGGAGGAAGGCGAAGAGTAAGCTTTTGAGATTTGTGCTTGTATTTCTTCAATTTTATTGCTTCATCTTGAATCTGATTTGCTTCGTTCTGGACTCTTTCCTTTTCAGGACGCTGGCCCAGAGAGCGTCGAAGAGGGCTAAGATCCCGACGATCGTCGTTGAGGACGATTCTCCGTGGCTGACGAGGGGGGCGTCCGAGACCGCCTTGCCGGACCCAAAGAACCCTTCCTCGAGCAGCCCCCATCACAGCCCCCAGAGTAAGTGTGCAGTTTTCTCCTTACTATTAGGTGTGCAGGGGTGCCCTTTCTTCGTTGATATCTGACTGTGTGCTTGTGTAGGAGCAGAGCAGCCTCATCAGGAGGGCTCGGAAGCCGCCCCCGAGACCCTGTCTGCTGCCACTACGCCGCCAAGGGAGGAATCTCCGGCAAGGGAGCGCCCTCCGACAAGGGAGGCCACTCCGGCAAGGGAGGCTACCCCGGCAAGGGAGGTTACCCCGGCAAGGGACAGCGCCAGTGACCCTCCAGTGGTCGAGGCCATGGCTGCGGATCCTGCAGGTGTAATCGCCTTACACGAAAATCTCCCTTGGGCCTGCTTTCTTTTGTTTCTCTTTTTGAACATTTTCTTGACTACTCTTTCTTCGTCTGACGCAGAGCCGATGGAGGTCGAGGCCGCCGGCGAGGAGGAAGCGCGCGGCAACACCGACGAGGCCGTCGTCGAGGAAGAAGAGGTCGTTGTTGTGGAAGAAGAGGCCGTCGCCGACGAGCCTGTTGGCGAGGAGGCCGCCGAGGCTGCCGACGCAGCCGGGCGAGGGTCGGGCGATCGTCTTGACGGCCCCGAGGCGCAGGAGCGACAAGTGCTACACCGATAGCCGACTCCCCGCCGCTGTTAGGCCAGTTCGAGGAGCTCAGCCCGGCGCCTACGAAGGCCGGCGAGGCGTCTTCATCAAGCTCCACAGGAACCGAGCTCAGGCGCCGGTCGAGGAGAGACCTTCGATGGCGAGCTACTCGCCTCATTGGCCGCTGGTGGACGCGCCAAGCAGCAGCGTGGCGAAGTTCGAGGGGCAGCTGCTGAAGAAGCTTGTCGCTCTACCGCGCCCGGCAGCCAAGTTGGAGACCCGGGAAGCCCTTGTCGCGAGGGCAGGAGGCGGACATGGAGAAGCGCAGAGGAGCTCCGAGTGCCAACCAAGAAGCTCTCATGACGTAGCGAAGCTGGGGGTATCTTGCGAGAAGCGGACGGCCTTCATCCTTGAGAAGGCCGCAGCTGAGGAGGAGCAGCGGCTGGCTGCCGAGAAGCTCTCCGCGCAAGAAAGCGAGTTGGCGCAGCGAAAGGTCAATCTGGACAGCCACGAAGAAGACCTTGCCGCGCGTGAGGAGTCACTTGGCGGGCGCTCAAGGAAGCGAAGGATCTTGCCGCCGCCGAGGCCGCCAAGGAGGAGTTGAAGGCGAAGGTGGCACAGCCGAGGCCACCCTCAAGAAGAGCGGCGAAGAGCTTGCCGTGCTCAAGCGTGAGCGCGAAGGACGCTTACACCCTTGGCGAGCTGCAGAGTCGTCTCACGATAGAGGCAAGGAGCTCGATGCCGCCAAGGATTCAAAGGCGGATCTTGAGCTGGCTGACCACTCGACGCAGACGTTGGACGGCGCCAGAGAGCGGGAGGTGGGCTTGTTGGAGGCGATCAAGGCCAAGGAGGAGCTGGCTGGCGAATGCTGCCTCCATCCGAGCACCTTGAGGGAGAGCGTGGAGCACTGGACTGAAGGTCTTGTGGACAGCGCCGCCGACATCCACAACGAGCTGATGGAGCTGGGGATGGCGGACCTTGCATACTCCTCCGACGAGCATCTCCAACCCAGCGCCAAACTCAGTTTATTCTTCAAAGGTGTGGTGACGGGTCTCCAGCGACTCCGAGAAGAGGTCCCGAAGCGGTGGCCGAGGAATCATGCCAGATCTGTGCAGGAGCCCTCGAGAAGGTGTTGATAAAGGTGGCCTTCCGCAATCCGGGCCTCAACCTTAACGGCGTCCTCAGATCCTTGCCGCCAGATGCCAACGTGGAGGAGCTCAAAGCCCTTGTTGCACCCATTGTGGACAAGGTGAACAAGATCAAGCGGATCGATGGCGACCGCGTAGACTAGGCCGCCAATTTTATCTCCCCCTTGTCGCTGCCGATCATGTTTAGAACACTTTGTTAGATCAGCGACAAGTTATTTTGTAATATACTCTATCTTAGGCGATCAATGCAACGTTATTTCCTCTACTTGATCCCTTCCTTTGTATGTTTCTGCCTTACGCATTTGGGGGACTTGTCGGTGCGGGCACTTTTGCATGGCGCTAAGTCTTGAACGTCGGAGACCTCTTGGCGATGCCGCCTCGAGGAAGATAACTTAAAATTTAAAAATTGATTGCTCAAACTTTGGCAACTTAGCTTTACATCTCTTGCTTCGATGAGGTGAAACTTCCTCGAGCGGTGCCTGGTCCATAGTATTATCTCCTCCTCCCCCCCTGGTTAACTTGTGCGCGAGGGAGCCTTCCTTTCTTTGAGAAAAGAAAAAGAAGAGGAAATAACGTTATGGAGCCCAGCGGCTCGATTCTGCTTACCGGGTGTGGTTGCTGCACAAAGTGTTAGCCAAAACATGCAATAATATAATGAAAGCATGAATTTGACAGGTTGTGCGCAACACATGAGCTTCTTCGATGCACGGGTCTGCGCCCGGCTTTGTACAAAGGATTACATGCAACAATGGCAAGACTTGTACAAAAGGTGGTTGCGGAACGGGTTCCGACAACCGCGCCCTATGGGTAAAACTTACGAAGATGCTCAATGTTCGGGGAGTTGCTCACCGGAATGCCATCTTCGGTCTCAAAGCGGACAGCGCCGGGCCTAGTGACTCGTTTCACCCGATAAGGGCCTTCCCACTTCAAGGCCAACTTGTTTGAATTCTTGGCGGACTGAACGCGCCAAGAACAAGGTCGCCTTCCTCGAGACTTCCGGCACTAACTCTGCGGCTATGGTAGCGACGCAAAGCTTCTTGGTAGCGGCGGCTCGCCTGGCAATGGCTGAAGGCGATCCTCCTCAAGGAGCAGCGCGTCATCTTGTCGCAGCTGCTCTTGCTCAAGCTCATCATAAGCGAGCACTCGAGGCGATCCGTATCTGAGTTCCGTGGGGAGAACTGCCTCGCTCCATAGACTAGAGCAAAGGGTGTCCGGCGGTGGCTCGATTTGGCGTCGTCTGATCGACCAAAGAACCACCGGCAGCTCCTCGATCCAGTTTCTTCCGCACTTGTGCAGCACAGCCGAAAGTTACGGTCTTAAGCCCGCAGAAGACTTCGGCATTTGCCCTCTCGCTTGACCGTTGCTTCTCGGGTGAGCAACAAAAGCAAGCAGACCTTGGCGCCAAGATCTTGGACGTCTTGCATGAAGGTGCGATCAGTAAATTGTGTGCCGTTGTCGGTGATGATCCTGTTAGGGATTCGAAGCGGCAAACAATCGACTGAAGAACTTGATTTGACTGTGCCGTCACCTTCCTCATCGCTTCCACTTCCGGCCACTTTGTGAACTTGTCGATGGCGACGTACAAGTACTCAAAGCCCCGACAGCTTCGGGGAAGGGGCCGAGGATGTCGAGCCCCGGACCGAAAATGGCGGGATAAAGGGATCGTCTGGAGAGCTTGAGCTGGGTGGTGTATCTGTTTGGAATGGGCAGCACGCTTCACACTTGGTTACTTGTGCAGTTGCATCACGGAGGGCCGTCGGCGGAAGAAACCTTGCCGGAAAGCTCTGCCGGCAAGCGCTCTTCTTGGCGCCAATGTGGTGACCACATATGCCTCCATGTATCTCTCGCCAACAGCTTCTGTCCATCTTCCACAGGAATACACTTCAATTTCACACCGTTGAGTCTTCTTACATGCGGTATGCTTTGTCGACAAACTGGTACATACTTGACTGTCGGGCTACTCTTTTCGCTTCTTCTTGCTCTTGGGAAGTTCTCATATGCGAAGGAAATGGACAATCTGCTGCGCCCATCTTTGGAGCTTGCAGCTCGACAACAAGGACTAAAGGCACATCTGCTGCTGCGGGAACATCAGCTTCCACGGCAAGAACCTGCGGCCTGCCGGAAGCTTGATGCTCCCGACAAGCTTGCCGGAGCAAGACTTGTCGGGGCGTCTGCTTCAACGAAACAAACCACAGGGGCCGGAGCAGCATCGCTCCTCAAAGACTGTTGGTGTTGATCTTGTGGACCTTTGCAACGACGGCTTCGGGATGCTCTGTCGGAAAGTAGTCACCAGAGGTCAACTTCCTCTTCTTGCTTTGTTCAGTTGATGGTGTTACGGTTGGCTGAGTCAGCTTGAGCACGAAAATCCCTGGTTCCACAGGCAACTTAAGTGCGGCGCACTTTGACAGGCCGTCAGCAATGTCATTCTAAGCTCTTGGAACATGTTCCATTTGCAGGCCGTCAAAGTGCTCTTCTAGCTTCCTCACTTCATCGACGTAGGCTTCCATCAACGGACTCTGGTAATCTTTGTTTACTTGGCGGACGACAAGTTGCAAGTCACCCCTGACAATAAGTTTTTTGATCCCAAGGTCCACTGCGATTCTGAGACCGGCAAGCAAACCTTCATACTCTGCAGTATTGTTTATCGCTTGCTCCTTGGGAAAGTGCATCTGGACTACGTACTTGAGGTGCTCTCCGGTGGGTGCGATAAGCAGCACGCCGGCACCGGCGCCTTGCAGCGAGAAGGCACCATCAAAGTACATCAACCACTCTTTGCTTGCTTCCTTGACGGGAATGCTCGTCTCCGGAATCTCTTCATCTGGTGTTGGCGTCCATTCTGCTATGAATTCTGCCAACGCTCTGCTTTGGATAGTTGATGTGCTTTCAAACTTGAGACCAAAGCTTGACAGCTCTAACGCCCACTCGACAATCCTGCCCGTCGCTTCTGGATTCTGCAGTATCCTCTTCAGCGGAAAGCGAGTGACAACCGTGATCTCATGTGCTTGGAAGTAATGGCGCAGCTTTCTCGAGGCCATGAGGAGGCCGAAAAGCAATTTCTGCACACCGGAGTACCTTGACCTAGCCCCCTGCAGGAGGGAACTGACAAAGTAGACTGGGCGCTGCACCATCCTTTTCTGCATCTGGTCATGTGTCTCCGTGGATTCGTCCTTGTCGGGACCAGAGCTTGTCGTGAAGCCCTCGCTTGTCGCCGGATGTGCTTGCCGTGGTTGCCCGGCTCGTCATCCGCCTCCCTCTCCGCTACTAACGCAGCACTAACCACTTGATTGGTTGTCGCTATATATAGCAGCAACTTCTCTTGTGGCTTAGGTGCGACAAGTGTTGGAGTGGAGGATGTATCTCTTTAAGTCCTGCAGCGCAGCCTCCGCTTCGGGAGTCCATTTCATTGGACCTGCCTTTTTCAAAATCTTGCAAATGGCAGGGCGCGCTCAGCAGACCTAGAAATAAACCTGCTGAGAGCAGCCACGCAACCGGCAAGTCTTCGTACATCCTTGACGCGCTTTGGTGCTCCAATCTGCTCAATGGCCTTGATCTTGTCGGGATTAGCTTCAATCCCTCGCTGAGACACGAAGAACCCGAGAAGCTTGCCGGAAGGGACTCCAAACACGCACTTCTCGGGGTTGAGCTTAAGGTTGATCTTGCGCAGATTTGCAAAGGTCTCATCCAAATCTTGAACCAGAGTTGCTTTGTCCTTGCTTTTGACCACTATGTCATCCATGTAGGCTTCTACATTTCTGTGCATCTACGGCTCAAAAGCGTCATGGACTACCCTTGCAAATGTTGAACCAGCATTCTTCAAACCGAAAGGCATCCGTATGAAACAGTATGTGCCACATGGTGTAATGAATGCGGTCTTCTCCTCATCTTCTTCAGCCATGAAGATCTGATGGTATCTCGAGTATGCATCAAGAAACGAAAGCAAGTCACATCCAGCCGTGGAGTCAACAATCTGGTCAATGCGGCGGCAAGGGAAATGGATCTTTGGGACAAGCTTTATTAACATCCGTGAAGTCAATACAAAGTCTCCATTTTCCGTTTGCTTTGCGCTGCGACTACGAGATTGGCCAACCACGTAGGATGGAGCACTCCTCGACAAGGCCTGCCGCTTCCGGTTTCTTGATTTCTTACGCTATGAATTCTTGGCGCTCCACCGCTTGCTTCGACTTTTTGCTTGACGGGCCGCGATGAGGACAAACGGCCAAGCGGTGCTCAATCACTTCCACAGGAACACGGGGATGTCGGACGGTTGCCATGCAAACACGTCGACATTCGCCCATGAGAAAGCAACGCGCGCCTTCCTATTTAGGGTTGAGAGAGGCGCGATGGTAAAGGTACCACCGGTGCCGTCCTCCTTGGCGGCACCTTCTTGGTCTTTGGCGGAGCCACCATCTTCTTGCACTTGCCGGTGGAGCTCGATGGTGCGTCCTCGACGGTAGCGCAGCACTCGAAGAGGTGCGCTTGCCGGAGTGAGCATCGAGCCCTTGCGGACATGGACTTTGTCTTCTTCCCCCCGGGAGCTTCAGCGGCAAGTGTCTGGCAATCTGTCGCGGCTGCTGCATCCCGGTAGATCTTGTCGGCACAGATAAGGGCATCCTTCTTGTCGCCATGAACAGAGATGACGCGTATCGGGCCTGGCATCTAGAGTAAGTTGTAGGCGTAGTGAGAGGCTGCCATGAACTTGGCGAGTGCTGGACGGCCAAGTATCCCATTGTAAGGTAATGGGAAATCGGCGACGTCAAATGTAACCCTCTCGATCCACGAAGTTCAGCTCGCTGCCAAATGTTACCGCAACGTAATCTTCCCTTCGCTTGCTCCTTCCCGGATTGATTCCTTGGAAGGTACCGGTCTCTTCGAGCTCATTGTCGAGGATTTGAAGCTTCCGGAGCACCGCGGAGGAGATCAGATTCAAGCCGGCCCGCCGTCAACTAGCATTTTGTGACCTTGAGGTTGCGGATGGTTGGTGAGACCAACATCGGCAAGCACCCGACCGCTTGATTATGCGATCGGTGGTCCTCAATATCAAAAATGATAGGCGTGCTGGACCACTTCAGAGGCTTGCGTGACTCTATGGATGGTTCCGCTGCATTGACCTCTCGCATCCATTGCTTGAGTTGGCGGTGGGAGGTATGCAGGGAAGCACCTCCGTCAACGCAGAGGACCTCTGTGGCTTTCTGAAACTCCTGCTCATCGGCGTCATCGTCTTCCATATCTTCGTCGTCGTCATCATCTTCATCCTTGTCGCGGCCGCGGGGAGGTCTGTCTCCTTGCCGCTGCTTGGCCTTGCCGCGGCGTGCCCCCGGCCGGGACGTTTCTTGCTCGCTCCCCTAGCACCTTCCTGGGCCTTCTCCTTATCGCGCCGCTCGTACTCAGCTCTTTGCTGTTCGACAAGCTGCTCGACTCTTGCAGCTCTGGAGGTCGTGGCCCTTGGTGCGGTGGATCTTGCGATCTTGCTTGCGGAGCTGTCACGCTTGTCGTGGCTGCCACCGGCCCAGTGGTTGGCGTCGGCAACAACCTCCTTGCCGGAGCCACCAGCCTTGGCGTTCTTGTCGCCACCTCCGTTGCCGGACTGCTCAACTGCTAGCACTTCTCTGGCTTTCTTCTTCCTGTTGCCTCGCCGCCGGCCCTTCTTTGCCGGGGCGGTGTCCTCACTGCCAGATCCTACTTCCGCATTCTCTCCTGGGAGTCTCCTCCCTTCTTCAGCGTGTGCACACTTGTCAGCCAAGGCGTACAGCTCACTGGCGTCCTTGACTTTGCACATCGCCATCTCCTCCCTCATCCTGCGGTTCCGCACATTCTGGTGAAATGCGCTGATCACCGGCAGGTGGACGTCTTGGATGTTGTAGTGCACGGCTGAATCTCTGAATGAACTTGCGCGAGGACTCTCCTTCCTTCCGGGCGGCAGATGAAGGTCACTCTCTTGGCCATGAGGCTTGTGGCCACGAGAAGGCGCCAACAAACCGATGATGGCACAGATCCGCCCAAGAGGATATGGAGCTGTCCGACAAGTGCATGAGCCAAGATCTGACGTTGGGCTTGAGCACGAGCGGGAAGTAGTTGGCGAGGATCTTGTCGTCCCGTCCCCCCGCAGCCTGCACCGCGATGGTGTAGATGCTGAGGAACTCCGACGGGTGCGTCCTGCCATCATACTTCTCCGGCACGTCTGGTTTGAAGTTTTTCTGGCTGGGCCACTGGACTTGCCGCAGCTCACGAGTGAACGCAGGGCAACCTACAGCGTACGGCAAGTCGCCTGGCTCCTCCGGCGCGCGCATGTCAGCAGAAGGCCCAACGTGCTTGTCGGACTGACGTCGCGCTTCTCTTCGGCACTCGATGCAAGTTCGAGCGTCCTCTTGTTGTCGCTCGTGAAGAACTTGGCGCTGATCGCGGGCAAGCTCGCGGATCCGACGACGCGGTGGAGTCGCTGTCGAGGTGGATCCGGTGAGTCGGCGATCTTGGCCTTCGTGGCGGAGAGTGCACGGTGGTTGCACCTCCGACAGTCTCGTCGCCACCGGCTCGTGCCTTGTCGTCTCACCGTGGCGATGATGGCGTTGGTTGCCATGGAGCGTCGCCGTTGGCAAAGCCGATGAGGCTCTGGATAGTGGCCCTCCACTCGTCGACCTTGTCGGCCGTTGGAGGGTAGTCGAGGAGCAGCTGAGCTCTCGCCAGAGCTTCTGCTGGAGTAGTGGGTGGCATTGGCGAACGGTGCGAGGAGCGGGATATGCTCGGACTTCTAACTGCGTTAGAAGGAGCAGCACCCCGTCCGGGCGACCGTATCTCACTCGTGCCCGGCATGTTGGCGCGCATGCTGGTCTTGAGGGTCTCGATCCAGCGAGCGTATGGCATTGTGAACGCCATGGCGTTGTTGGTCCCGCGTCTCTGAGATGGGCGCGGGGATGCGCGGACGCCGAGGTTTGCGGTGCCTTGTCCTTGGACTTGGCAGCGTCGCGAGCACCTTCGTCGGCGCCCGTTCCTCCGCCAGCGTCTGCCCCACCACCCGTTTGCTGCGGTGAGGGCGGATACGACGCGGACGGCTCCGCTGCCGCCGAAGCCTTCTTCTTCGGTGGCATGTTGAGGAAGATGTTGATAGCGTTGCTCGTGTGAACGCCGGATCAGATTCACGGCCTCGGCGCCCCTACAGCGCGCCAAAGATGTCGGGAGGCTGATCGTACCCACGGACACCTATGGGGCGGCAGACCAGGCCTTGTGGTTCAGAGGGGGGCGGAGATCGCACGAAGAGCAGATCGAGGCGAGGCACACGAGCAGTTTACCCAGCTTCGGAGCTCTCCGGAGAGATAAAACTCCTACTGCTGCTTGTTTGATGTATTGTGTTCTTGCTAGGGAGCAATGCAAGCTACAAAACCTAGCGTGAACGTCCACGGTCTCGAGTGAGTCGAATGGGCGAACCCTTTCTACGTTGCGCATGGGCCTCCTTTTATATGCTCAAGGGGTCTCCGACGGTGGCAACATAGGCGGGGTACAAATGTAAAAACAGGAGTTGGTACACCTACTCGAGCGATTATACGATGCAAAATACCTAACTCTGACGGCAAGGGACAAAAGCAATAAATGCTCGTCGATTGTCGCCCAAATAGTGCAGAGACCGTCAGTGCGCCTCCACTACGCCACGATGGCAAACTTGTCGGCGCCGCTTATCGCTGCTCTCCGGCTGCCTGAGCCGCCGACAGCGATGCATGGAGCGGTCCCATGGCGACACGTCGCTGGATGAGCTGGAGCGGAGATGGAGAGAGGTTGCTTGCCGGCAAGCGCCTTGCCGCAACCCGAATCCTTGTCGCGTCCGGGAGGCTTGTCGGCGCTCCGAGCCTTCCCGGCAAGCTCCTCTTGCCGGGCCTTGTCTTCTGCGTGCCTTGAGTGGCCTTCCGACAAGCTCCTCTTGCCGTGGCCTTGTCTTCTTAACCAAATACTTTGTTCTTGAATGGCTCCAAAGGAGCCACGGAGGATCTTAGCGGTGACGAGGCAAACCACGCCGCTGAGGTCTTTGTCAAGAATCGTCTGCGTGCCTGCACGGGATACTAGGGTACCCCTACTCTAGTACACCGACATCTCCCCTCTCGTTGCTATGCATCACCATGATCATGTGTGTGCGTAGGAAATTTTGAAATTACTACGTTCCCCAAGAGTGGCATCCGAGCCAGGTTTTATGCGTAGATGTTATATGCACGAGTAGAACACAAGTGAGTTGTGGGCGATATAAGTCATACCGCTTACCAGCATGTCACACTTTGGTTCGGCAAGATCTTGTTGGATGAAGCGGCGCGGACCGACATTACACGTGACGCTTACGCGAGACTGGTTTTACCGCCGTGCTTTGCACCACGGTGACTAAGCGGTGTCGATCTCTCCAACTTTAGTTGAACCGAGTGTGGCTACGCCCGGTCCTTGAGAAGGTTAAAACAGCACTAACTTGACAAACTATCGTTGTGGTTTTGATGCGTAGGTAAGAACGGTTCTTGCTTAGCCCATAGCAGCCACGTAAAACTTGCAACAACAAAGTAGAGAACGTCTAACTTGTTTTTGCAGGGCATGTTGTGATGTGATATGGTCAAGGCATGATGCTGTATTTTGTTGTATGAGATGATCATGTTTTGTAACCGAGTTTTGGCAACAAGCAGGAGCCATATGGTTGTCGCTTTATTGTATGCAATGCAATTGCCCTGTAATTGCTTTACTTCATCACTAAGCGGTAGCGATAGTCGTAGAAGCAATAGTTAGCGAGACGACAATGATGCTACGATGGAGATCAAGGTATCGCACAGGTGACGATGGTGATCATGACGGTGCTTCGGAGATGGAGATCACAAGCACAAGATGATGATGGCCATATCATATCACTTATATTGATTGCATGTGATGTTTATCTTTTATGCATCTTATTTTGCTTAGATCGACGGTAGCATTATAAGATGATCTCTCACTAAATTTCAAGGTATAAGTGTTCTCCCTGAGTATGCACCGGTGCGAAAGTTCTTCGTGCTGAGACACCACGTGATGATCGGGTGTGATAAGCTCTAAGTTCAAATACAACGGGTGCAAAACAGTTGCACACGCGGAATACTTAGGTTAAACTTGACGATCCTAGCATATGCAGATATGGCCTCGGAACACTGAGACCGAAAGGTTGAGCGTGAATCATATAGTAGATATGATCAACATAGTGATGTTCACCATTGGAACTACTCCATCTCACGTGATGATCGTACATGGTTTAGCTGATATGGATCACGTGATCACTTAGAGGATTAGAGGGATGTCTATCTAAGTGGGAGTTCTTTAAGTAATATATTAATTGAACTTTAATTTATCATGAACTTAGTCCTGGTAGTATTAGCATATCTATGTTGTAGATCAATAGCTCGTGTTTAGCTCCCCTGTTTTATTTTTGATATGTTCCTAGAGAAAACTAAGTTGAAAGATGTTAGTAGCAATGATGCGCATTGGATCCGTGATCTGAGGATTATCCTCATTGTTGCACAGAAGAATTATGTCATTGATGCACCGCTAGGTGACAGACCTATTGCAGGAGCAGATGCAGACGTTATGAACGTTTCAAAGCTCGGTATGACAACTACTTGATAGTTTAGTGCACCATGCTTTACGGCTTAGAACCGGGACTTCAAAAATGTTTTGAATGACACGGAGCATATAAGATGTTCCAAGAGTTGAAATTGGTATTTCATACTCATGCCCGTGTCGAGAGGTATGAGACCTCGGCGATTACTTTGCCTATAAGATGGAGGAGAATTGCTCGGCTAGTGAGCATGTGCTCGAGAATGTCCGAGTACTACAATCACTTGAATCAAGTGGGAGTTAATCTTCCAGATAAGATAGTGATTGACAGAGTTCTCTAGTCACTATCACCAAGTTACTAGAACTTCGTGATGAACTATAATATGCAAGGTATAAACGGAAACAATTCCCAAGCTCTTCGTGATGTTGAAATCGACGAAGGTATAAATCAAGAAAAGCATCAGGTGTTGATGGTTGACAAGACCACTAGTTTCAAGAAAAGGGCAAAGGGAAGAAGGGGAACTTCAAGAAGAACAGCAAGCAAGTTGCTACTCAAGTGAAGAAGCCCAAGTCTGTTTCTAAGCCTGAGACTAAGTGCTTCTACTGCAAAGGGACTGGTCACTGGAAGCGGAACTGCCCCAAGTATTTGGCGGATAAGAAGGATGGCAAAGTGAACAAAGATATATTTGATATACAGCTTATTGATGTGTATTTTACTAGTGTTCGTAGCAACCCCTCGGTATTTGATACTGGTTCAGTTGCTAAGAGTAGTAACTCAAAACGGGAGTTGCAAAATGAACAGAGACTAGTTAAGGGTGAAGTGACGATGTGTGTTGGAAGTGGTTCCAAGATTGATATGATCATCATCGCACGCTCCCTAAACTTTTGGGAATAGTGTTGAACCTAAATAAGTGTTATTTGGTGTTTGTGTTGAGCATGAATATGATTTGATCATGTTTATTGCAATACGGTTATTCATTTAAGTTAGAGAATAATTGTTGTTCTATTTACATGAATAAAACCTTCTATGGTCATACACCCAATGAAAATGGTTTGTTGGATCTCAATCGTAGTGATACACATATTCATAATATTGAAGCCAAAATATGCAAAGTTAATAATGATAGTGCAACTCATTTATGGCACTGCCGTTTAGGTCATATTGGTGTAAAGAGCATGAAGAAACTCCATGCTGATGGGATTTTGGAATCACTTGATTATGAATCACTTGATGCTTGTGAACCATGCCTTATGGGCAAGATGACTAAAGACTTCGTTCTCCGGAACAATGGAGTGAGCAACTGACTTATTGGAAATAATGCATATTGATGTATGCGATCTGATGATTGTTGAGGCTCGCGGCGGGTATCGTTATTTTCTGACCTTCACAGATGATTTGAGCAGATATGGGTATATCTACTTGATGAAACATAAGTCTGAAACATTTGAAAAGTTCATATAATTTCAGAGTGAGGTGGAAAATCATCGTAACAAGAAAATAAAGTTTCTACGATCTGATCGTGGAGGAGAATATTTGAGTTACGAGTTTGGTCCTCATTTGAAACAATGCAGAATAGTTTCGCAACTCAAGCCACCTGGAACACCACAGCGTAATGGTGTGTCCGAACATCGTAACCGTACTTTATTAGATATGGTGCAATCTATGATGTCTCTTACCGATTTACCACTATCGTTTTGGGGTTATGCATTAGAGACAGCTGCATTCAAGTTAAATAGGGCACCATCTAAATCCGTTGAGACAACACCTTATGAACTTTGGTTTGGCAAGAAACCAAAAGTTGTCGTTTCTTAAAATTTGGGGTTGCGATGCTTATGTGAAAAAGTTTCATCCTGATAAGCTCAAACCCAAATCAAAGAAATGTGTCTTAATAGGATACCCAAAGGAGACCGTTGGGTACACCTTCTATCACAGATCCAAAGGCAAGATATTCGTTGCTTATAATGGATACTTTCTAGAGAAGGAGTTTCTCGCGAAAGAAGTGAGTGGGAGGAAAGTAGAACTTGATGAGGTAACTGATACGTCTCCAATGTATCTATAATTTTTGATTGCTCCATGCTATATTATCTATTGTTTTGGACTATATTGGGTTTATTTTCCACTTTTATATTACTTTTGGGACTAACCTATTAACCGGAGGCCCAGCCCGTAATTGTTGTTTTTGCCTATTTCGGTGTTTGAAGAAACAAAATATCAAACGGAGTCCAAAGCGGAATGAATCTTGAACGTGATTTTCGCATCGGATAAGACCGGAGACTTGGACCCTCCGTCAAGAAAGCTCCGAGGCGGTCACAAGGGTGGGCGCCCCCTCCCGAGCGCGCCCCTGCCTCGTGGGCCCCTCGAGGCTCCATCGACGTACTTCTTCCTCCTATATATACCTACGTACCCCTGTCAAATCAGATACAGAGCCAAAAACCTAATTCCACCGCCGCAACTTTCTGTATCCATGAGATCCCATCTTGGGGCCTGTTCCGGAGCTCCGTCGGAGGGGGATTCCACCACGGAGGGCTTCTACATAAACATCATAGCCTCTCTGATGAAGTGTGAGTAGTTTACCTCAGACCTCTGGGTCCATAGTTAGTAGCTAGATGGCTTCTTCTCTCTTTTTGGATCTCAATACAATGTTGTCCCCCTCTCTCGTGGAGATCTATTCAATGTAATCTTCTTTTTGCGGTGTGTTTGTTGAGACCGATGAATTGTGGGTTTATGATCAAGATTATCTATGAGCAATATTTGAATCTTTTCTGAATTCTTTTATGTATGATTGAGTTATCTTTGCAAGTCTCTTGAATTATCCGTTTGGTTTGGCCAACTATATTGGTAGTTCTTGCAATGGGAGAAGTGCTTAGCTTTGGGTTCAATCTTGCGGCGTCCTTTCGATGTGATGAGGGGCAGCAAGGCACGTATTGTATTGTTGCCATCGAGGATAACAAGATGGGGTATTTATCATATTGCATGAATTTATTCCTCTACATCATGTCATCTTGCTTAAGGCATTACTCTGTTTCCTTTAACTTAATACTCTAGATGCATGCAGGATAGCGGTCGATGAGTGGAGTAATAGTAGTAGATGCAGGCAAGAGTCGGTCTACTTGTCTCGGACGTGATGCCTATATACATGATCATACCTAGATACTCTCATAACTATGCTCAATTCTGTCAATTGCTCAACAGTAATTCGTTCACCCACGGTAAAATACCTATGCTCTTGAGAGAAACCACTAGTGAAATCTATGGCCCACGGGTCTATTTTCATCATATTAATCTTCCTATGCTTTATTATTTTCTTTGCTTTTTATTTTAGTTTGCATCTTTATACCAAAAATACCAAAAATATTATCTATCATCTCTATCAGATCTCACTCTAGTAAGTGACCGTGAAGGGATTGACAACCCTTATTCGCGTTGGTTGCGAGGAGCTATTTGTTTTGTGTAGGTACGAGGGACTTGCGTGTGGCCTCCTACTGGATTGATACCTTGGTTCTCAAAAACTGAGGGAAATATACGCTACTCTGCTGCATCATCCTCTCCTCTTCGGGAAAAACCAACGCGAGCTCAAGACGTAGCAAGAAGGATTTCTGGCGCTGTTTCCGGGGAGGCTTACGCGAAGTCAAGTCAAGATTTGACTTCCGACAACGAGCCATTTCTGGCGCCGTTGCCGGGGAGTCTATGCAAAAGTCAACATACCAAGTACCCATCACAATCCCTTATCTCTCGCATTACATTATTTGCCATTTGCCTCTCGTTTTCCTCTCCCCCACTTCACCCTTGCCGTTTTATTCGCCCTCTCTTTCCCAATCTCCTCCTCTCTTTTCGTTTGCCTTTTTCTGTCTGCTCGTGTGTTGGATTGCTTGCTTGTCACTGTGGCTCTACCTAGATTTGGTGATCTCCACCTTAAAAGGTTGGAAAAGATTGAATGCAACGTCAGGAGTTTTATGGTTTTGCAATTTGAGCATAATAATTTCTTCAGAAACAAGCTTAAGGAACAAAAAAGATTTATGAGTTATTTGAATAAAGAGCTCGATGATATATCTAAATAATTTGAAGGTTTAAGATCCCAAATTTCTCATCTTGAGAAATTGACTACTGAAATATCTGATAAGCAAGCTACCTTGGTCAATAAGATGGCTGCTAAACCTGATTTTCATGAAAATCAAGATGAAGATCTAAAAGTTATTGATGTGTCTCCCATTAAATCTTTGTTTTTCAATATGAATCTTGATAATGATGAGATTGAATATGAGTCACCTTTACCTAGAAGGCGTTCTCAAAATTCGGAGCTTTTAGATTATGATGCTAAAATTGATAAAAGTGGGATTGAAGAAAGTAAAACCTTAGATGTTGCTAAACCCACTATTTTGTATCTCAAGGAATTTAATTATGAAATTTGCTCTTTAATTGATTGTATTTCCTTGTTGCAATCCGTGCTAAATTCTCCGCATGCTTATAGTCAAAATAAAGCATTTACTAAACATATCATTGATGCCTTGATGCAATCTTATGAGGAAAAACTTGAGTTGGAAGTCTCCATCCCTAGAAAACTTTATGATGAGTGGGAACCAACTATTAAAATTAAGATTAAGGATCATGAATTTTATGTGTTATGTGATTTGGGTGCTAGTGTTTCCACTATTCCTAGAACTTTGCGTGATTTGCTAGATTTCCGTGATTTTGATGAATGCTCTCTAAACTTGCACCTTGTGGATTCCACTATTAAGAAACCTATGGGAAGAATTAATGATGTTCTTATTGTTGCAAATAGGAATTATGTGCCCGTAGACTTTATCATTCTTGATATAGATTGCAATCCTCCGTGTCCTATTATTCTTGGTAGACCTTTCCTTAGAACGATTGGTGCAATTATTGATGTGAAGGAAGGGAATATTAGATTCCAATTTCCATTAAAGAAAGGCATGGAACACTTCCCTAGGAAGAAGATAAAATTACCATATGAATCTATTATGATAGCTACCTATGGATTGCCCACCAAAGATGGCAATACCTAGATCTATCCTTGCTTTTATGCCTAGCTAGGGGCGTTAAACGATAGCGCTTGTTGGGAGGCAACCCAAATTTTTTTTTAGTTTTTTTGTTTTTATTTCTGTTTAGGAATAAATAATCCATCTACCTTCTGTTTATATGTGGTTTTATGTTTTAATTAGTGTTTGTGCCAAGTTAAACCTGTAGGATCTTCTTGGATAATAGTTATTTGATCTTGCTGTAATTTCCAGAAACTTTTGGTTCATGAAAACAATTGTTAAAAATCACCAGAACGTGATAAAATAGTGATTCGAATTGATGCTGATCAATAAACAAATTTCCTAGGTCGTCCTATTTTGTCTGAATTTTTGGAGTTCCAGAAGTTTGCGTTAGTTACAGATTACTACTGACTGTTCTGTTTTTGACAGATTCTGTTTTTCGTGTGTTGTTTGCTTATTTTGATGAATCTATGGCTAGTAAAATAGTTTATGATCCATAGAGAAGTTGGAATACAGTAGGTTTAACACAAATATAAATAAATAATGAGTTCATTACAGTAACTTGAAGTGGTCTTTTGTTTTCTTTCGCTAACGGAGCTCACGAGATTTCTATTGAGTATTGTGTTGTGAAGTTTTCAAGTTTTGGGTGAATTTTTTTTTATGGATTGTGGAACAAGGAGTGGCAAGAGCCTAAGCTTGGGGATGCCCATGGAACCCCCAAGAGAATCCAAGGACACCAAAAAGTCGAAGCTTGGGGATGCCCCGGAAGGCATCCCTCTTTAAATCCACTTCCATCGGTAACTTTACTTGGAGCTATATTTTTATTCACCACATGATATGTGTTTTGCTTGGAGCATCTTGTATTATTTGTGTCTTTGATTTTTAGTTTACCACAATCATCCTTTCTGTACACATCTTTTGAGAGAGCCACATATGAATTGGAATTTGTTAGAATACTCTATGTGCTTCACTTATATCTTTTGAGCTTGATAGTTTTGCTCTATGTGCTTCACTTATATCTTTTGAGCTTGGTAGTTTTGCTCTAGTACTTCACTTATATCTTTTAGAGCACGGTGGTGGATTTGTTTTAAAGAAACTATTGATCTCTCATGCTTCACTTAGATTATTTTGAGAGTCTTAAATAGCATGGTAATTTGCTTAATAATAATATGCTTGGTATTCAAGATTTGTAAGACTTTCTTTTGAGTGCGTTGAATACTAAGAAAAGTTTGATGCTTGATAATTGTTTTGAGATATGGAGGTGATAATATCAAAGTCGTGCTAGTTGAGTAGTTGTGAATTTGAGAAATGCTTGTGTTGAAGTTTGCAAGTCCCGTAGCATGCACGTATGGTGAACGTTATGTAACAAATCTGTGACATGAGGTGTTATTTGATTGTCCTCCTTATGAGTGGCGGTCGGGGACGAGCGATGGTCTTTTCCAACTAATCTATCCCCCTTGGAGCATGCGCGTAGTGCTTTGGTTTTTGATGGCTTGTAGATTTTTGCAATAAGTATGTGAGTTCTTTATGACTAATGTTGAGTCCATGGATTATACGCACTCTTACCCTTCCATCATTGCTAGCCTCTTGATTGCGTGCATTTCCCTTTCTCACATTGAGAGTTGGTGCAAACTTCGCCGGTGCATCCAAATCCCGTGATATGGTACGCTCTTTCACACATAAACCTCCTTATATCTTCCTCAAAACAGCCACCATACCTACCTATTATGGCATTCCCATAGCCATTCCGAGATATATTGCCATGCAACTTTCCACCATACCGTTCTTCACGACACATACATCATTGTCATATTGCTTAGCATGATCATGTAGTTGACATAGTATTTGTGCCAAAGCCACCGTTCATAATTCTTTCATAAATGTCACTCTTGGTTTATTGCATATCCCGGTACACCGCCGGAGGCATTCATATAGAGTCATACTTTGTTCTAGTATCGAGTTGTAATCATTGAGTTGTAAATAAATAGAAGTGTGATGATCATCATTTTCTAGAGCATTGTCCCAAAAAAAGTAAGGCCAAAGAAAAAAAGGAAGGCCCAAAAAAAGAAATAAGAAGGGGCAATGTTACTATATATTTTTCCACACTTGTGCTTCAAAGTAGCACCATGTTCTTCATATAGCGAGTCTCATATATTGTGCTTCAAAGTAGCACCATGTTTTTCATATAGAGAGTTTCATATGTTGTCACTTTCATATACTAGTGGGAATTTTTCATTATAGAACTTGGCTTGTATATTCCAATGATGGGCTTCCTCAAATGCCCTAGGTCTTCGTGAGCAAGCAAGTTGGATGCACACCCACTTAGTTTCTTTTGTTGAGCTTTCATACATTTATAGCTCTAGTGCATCTGTTGCATGACAATCCCTACTCCTTGCATTAACATCAATTGATGGGCATCTCCATAGCCCGTTGATGTGAGACCTTCTCCTTTTTTGTCTTCTCCACATAACCCCCATCATTATATTCTATTCCACCCATAGTGCTATGTCCATGGCTCGCGCTCATGTATTGCGTGAAAGTTTATAGGTTTGAGATTACTAAAGTATGAAACAATTGCTTGGATTATCATCGGGGTTGTGCATGATGAGAGCATTCTTGTGTGACGAAAATGGAGCATGACTAAACTATATGATTTTGTAGGGATGAACTTTCTTTGGCCATGTTATTTTGAGAGGATATAATTGCTTAGTTAGTATGCTTGAAGTATTATTATTTTTATCTCAATATGAACTTTTGTCTTGAATCTTTCGGATCTGAATATTCATACCACAATTAAGAAGAGTTACATTGAAATTATGCCAAGTAGCACTCCGCATCAAAAATTCTCTTTTATCATTTACCTACTCGAGGACGGCAGGAATTAAGCTTGGGGATGCACGATACATCTCCAACGTATCTATAATTTTTGATTGCTCCATGCTATATTATCTATTGTTTTGGACTATATTGGGCTTTATTTTCCACTTTTATATTACTTTTGGGACTAACCTATTAATCGGAGGCCCAGCCGAGAATTGTTATTTTTTGCCTATTTCAGTGTTTCGAAGAAACAGAACATCAAACGGAGTCCAAACGAAATGAAATCTTAGGGAACGTGATTTTCTCATCAGATAAGACCCAGGAGACTTGGACCCTCCGTCAAGAAAGCTCTGAGGCAGTCACGAGGGTAGAGGGCGCCCCCCCTAGGGCGCGTCCCCCTGCCTCGTGGGCCCCTCGAGGCTCCACCGACGTACTTCTTCCTCCTATATATACCTACGTACCCCCGTCAGATCAGATACGGAGCCAAAAAACTAATTCCACCGCCGCAACTTTCTCAGATCCACGAGATCCCATCTTGGGGCCTGTTAGGAGCTCCTGGAAGGGGATTCCACCATGGAGGGCTTCTACATCAACATCATAGCCTCTCCGATGAAGTGTGAGTAGTTTACCTCAGACCTTCGGGTCCATATTAGTAGCTAGATGGCTTCTTCTCTCTTTTTGGATCTCAATACAATGTTCTCCCCCTCTCTCGTGGAGATCTATTCGATGTAATCTTCTTATTGTTGTGTGTTTGTTGAGACCGATGAATTGTGGGTTTATGATCAAGATTATCTATGACCAATATTTGAATCTTTTCTGAATTCTTTTATGTATGATTGAGTTATCTTTGCAACTCTCTTTGAATTATCCGTTTGGTTTGGCGAACTAGATTGGTAGTTCTTGTAATGGGAGAAGTGCTTAGCTTTGGGTTCAATCTTGCGGTGTCCTTTCCCAGTGACAGTAGGGGCAGCAAGGCACGTATTGTATTGTTGCCATCGAGGATAACAAGATGGGGTATTTATCATATTGCATGAATTTATTCCTCTACATCATGTCATCTTGCTTAAGGCGTTACTCTGTTTCCTTTAACTTAATACTCTAGATGCATCTTTGGATAGCGGTCGATGAGTGGAGTAATAGTAGTAGATGCAAGGGAGTAGGTCTACTTGTCTCGGACGTGATGCCTATATACATGATCATACCTAGATACTCTCATAACTATGCTCAATTCTGTCAATTGCTCAACAGTAATTTGTTCACCCACCGTAAAATACCTATGCCTTGAGAGAAGCCACTAGTGAAATCTATGGCCCCCGGGTCTATTTTCATCATATTAATCTTCCTACGCTTTATTATTTGCTTTGCTCTTTACTTTGCTTTTTATTTTACTTTGCATCTTTATACAAAAATACCAAAAATAATATCTATCATCTCTATCAGGTCTCACTCTCGTAAGTGACCCTGAAGGGATTGACAACCCCTATTCGCGTTGGTTACGAGGAGCTATTTGTTTTCTATAGGTACGAGGGACTTGCGCGTGGCCTCCTACTGGATTGATACCTTGGTTCTCAAAAACTGAGGGAAATACTTACGCTACTCTGCTGCATCATCCTCTCCTCTTCGGGCAAAACCAACGCAAGCTCAAGACATAGCAGTAACTGCACCTGCTCCCTTATTGGAAAGTAGTTCATCACAGAAATTTGTTCCTTTGACTCCTAAACCAATTAGTGAGGAAGCTAATGATGATGATCGTGTAACTTCAGATCAAGTTACTACCGAACCTCGAGGGTCAACGGTGTGAGATCCGCACTGCAGTGGCACGGTAATCCTGTTACGGAGGTCATGTTACTTGACCATGACGAACCTACGAACTATGAGGAAGCGATGATGAGCCCAGATTCCACGAAATGGCTTGAGGCCATGAAATCTGAGATGGGATCCATGTATGAGAACAAAGTATGGACTTTGGTTGACTTGCCCGATGATCGGCAAGCCATAGAAAATAATTGGATCTTCAAGAGGAAGGCAGATGACGATAGTAGTGTTACTATCTACAAAGCTAGAATTGTCGCAAAAGGTTTTCGACAAGTTCAAGGTGTTGACTACGATGAGAGTTTCTCACTCGTATCTATGCTTAAGTCTATCTGAATCATGTTAGCAATTGCCGCATTTTATGAAATCTGGCAAATGGATAAGCAAAACTGCATTCCTTAATGGATTTATTAAAGGAGAGTTGTATATGATGCAACCAGAAGGTTTTGTCAATCCTAAAGGTGCTAACAAAATATGCAAGCTCCAAATGATCCATCTATGGACTGGTGCAAGCATCTCGAGTTGGAATATACGCTTTGATAAGTTAATCAAAGCATATAGTTTTATCTGAGACTTGCGGTGAAGCCTGTATTTACAAGAAAGTGAGTGGGAGCACTACGACATTTCTGATAAGTATATGTGAATGACAGATTGTTGATCGAAAATAATGTAGAATTATTCTGCAAAGCATAAAGGAGTGTCTGAAAGGAGTTTTTCAAAGAAAGGCCTCGATGAAGCTGCTTACATATTGAGTATCAAGATCTATAGAGATAGATCAAGACGCTTGATAAGTTTTTTCAATGAGTACATACCTTGACAAGATTTTGAAGTAGTTCAAAATGGAGCAGTCAAAGAAAGAGTTCTTGCCTGTGTTACAAGGTGTGAAATTGAGTAAGACTCAAAACCCGACCACGGCAGA